>JAQFVV010012419.1:9745268-10372768 GCA_028023455.1 Epiperipatus broadwayi
AACTTTGTTCAAGATATCCACTTCATGGCTCCACATACTTTTCTTAAATTCTATCTCAGAACAAGATGACTTCCAATCATTAGAGCATAGAGAACCAAGAGTAATTAGATTTGGTTTATGTTACTATAGGGGTAATGATCCATAGCCAGTAGTTCAGCAACTCACCTATTTTTTGCTAAAATATAAGTCAGGAGTTATTTCTCTACCATGTTAGCTTCAATGGAATGTTCTTCCTTGCTTCGTATCAAAAAATACCTACAATGTTTGTTTAAATCCATCCATTCTAAAAGCTGTCAGCCTGTACCATCCTCATTTACATATCTTCAAAGACTAATATGAGAATTGAAGTCTCTTAAAAATACAGAAGCTGTAGAAAGATCTGGAAGAAGAGGGAGATTTGTAAATATTCCATATATAAAAGTTATCTATCTGACTTGTGAATGCAAAATCATTTGAACTATCTTGGAAAGAAGTTGATGATTTTACAAGATGATTAGTCATGTGACACTTAGAGCCCATTTCATCAATACTTAAGATAAATCCAAGAATTTTAAGGATATACATTATTAGAAAAATGAGCCTACTGAAGCACAATTACATTAATGTTATCCTTATCAAGTAATTTGTAGACAGTCTCCCTTTTTTTGGTTTGGTATATCCTGTGTTTCCTAGATGTAGAGATTATTCTTTTCAGGATTTACCAAGCACTTGAGATGTTTCATAATTGCCGACACATGCAATAATTTATCATTTTGATAGTCTAAGATTCTTGATTCTGTAGTCCTGGTTTAGCTTTTACTCATAATAGTCAATTTTCATTATTTCATAATTTTCTGTCTTGATGATCATCAAGGTGAAATCTGCTTTCCATGGAGATTATTTCACAAATTATTGATTGAATCATACATAATGGAGTGTAGGAAAGCTGTTGTCCATCCATTCCATTATGCAATTTAAGTTTTTAAAAACTATTATTTGCCATCACCACTGATGATTTCGCATTTTGGCATAATTATTAGAGGAATTATATCAACAAGTAATTGCATACAGCATGCATATAACAAGAAAACACTTTATGCCACATTTTGCAAGTAGTAATTTGAAAAAATCTCTCTTAGAAATGAAAGCACTAAATGTCCAAATGAAAATCTATTTTTAAAGAGCTATAAAATGCTGAAATTCAGGAATTATTTGAGTTACACCTTAGAATTGATCTGTGTGGGGCTTTTTCTTTTAGATCAACAATGGACATTTGAATAATCCAATAGAAATAGCAATATACCAAATCATATATATGTAAACATATATATAGAATACAAGCAAAGAAGTTTGCTTGAAGATATTTACTGGAAAAAATTTATAGATGTTGACCTCGACAATGGTCAAGATATGCAAAAAGTACTTTATACAGTCAAATGTATGATGCAACATGATAATTAGATTCTGAAATATTTCAGTATTGTTCAGTCTATTGTCAGACTAACAGGATGGTGGGCCAAATTTCAAAATGCATGGTATTGCTAAATTTATAGTAATGTGCACTGAAATTGATTATAGTGGAGCAGGAAGTCACCATATATTTTGTTCCAAGTTACCTTTGCATTCAATGTGTATAGCATAGTGAAGCAATGGATCTGAAGTCCAATCCATGCTTCACATCTTCCTATAAACTTGATTAATATTGTAAACCTAAATTAAGTTTATAGGCCAATATCAGCAGGGTTTTGCATTACAGCTAAAATTAATTACGTTTATTAAATTTGTATTTGCTTGTTCTTTTAAATAAATTCCATTGTAACATTAAATTGCTGTTAAAAATATTACTTGTGAAAACCGTTTAGTCAAACATATATATACGTCAAGCATATATATATGAGTTAATGCAAAATTCTGCTGAAATAAAACGCTTATTGTATTAAAAGAAATAAGAATGTATTTTACTTTTAAATCTTGTTCAAATATTTAGTATGATTTGATTTTGAGATAAGCCCACCAACATTTTCTAAAAGAATGTATATTTTTAATTAGTTAAGCCCATTCAAGTCAAATTAAAGATGGCCTTCTCTTTCTTTTTTTTTAATTAATAAAATCCCAAAGTTTAAAGAAAGAAATTTAGAGTAAAAAAGTAAAAGTTATTTTAGAAGGTGTTACTTTGAAACAAAGGAGCATGGGGAGGCTTATCAAGATCTCAGATCATACAAACAATAGAAGGTAGCTGACAGAGAGGGTATAAATAAAAGGGAGAACAAAAGATCAGGCATTCAGATTTTCCTTTTTGAAAAAGGTCAGTCAATCAGAGTTTCCTTTTGGAACGAGTCATTCAGATTTTCCTTTTGGAAAAGATCAGTCATTCAGATTTTCCTTTTGGAAAAGATTATTCATTCAGAGTATTCTTGCGGGCTGTCAGATTGCTCCGTGGAGAACTTTAGAAATTTTGCTGTTGCCTGTTGTGATTTTATTATATGAATTCGATGGAGTCTACCATGCTTGGCTAGGCAAATGAATAACTTTGTCTACCGCCGAGGGTTCCTCAATACCAGAAAAATGCCGTAGTATTTACTCAATCGTCATCTGAACTCTGTGCCGTGTCTGGAGGACTTTTTGTGAAACCATGCTACCGATTTCCACTTTCCTTGTCCGGACAAACACATCTCATCAGACGGATCAAGCTACGCCCGTCGATGGAACATGACCAAGGAATAAGGACGGTAATCATATCTCTCCTCATGAACTATTTATTATGCTACCCTTTTTGTCCATACTTTTTATAATTGCTTTCTTGAATATTTATGAAATGTGTGCTTAATGATATTTATAATGTAACTATTTTTATTAGACTAGTTAGATATATGTATATGTGATCATCTATCTAGATATTTAACCCCTTTTCCTTCGCTATTCTTCATTACTCCCATGTGTAAATATTTTAATTCTATTGCGGTTAAGTTTATTAGTTAATTGTTCATATAAAAATCCCTTTCCAGTTTTATTCATACTTGTAAAATTTAGTACGAGTAAGTTTCCTTTTTTTTTGTTTGCCAACTTGATCTCCTCGATAACGCTTCTTTTGTCCGCCATTAGCTTCTTACGTATGTCAGATTTAGCGATATACATCTTAAATGATTTTAAACTCTGTTTTAGTGCAAAGCAATTAGAAACTGCTTTGCGAAAGATTTTTATTATTGCACTTTATCGAGCAGATTCGAGTTGACAATGTTTAATAAAACTGGGAAGGAAAGATTTAGACCGCAAGCATATTAATCGGGTTTTCATTGTCTCATTAGTTATTCATAAATTTCGGGGAATAGCGAAGGCCATTAAATTATTAATAATATTTCAAATGTCATTTATTAAAGATATTTATTTAACTAAAAAGCTTGAGTTTGCTAGTTATCTTTCAATGCTTTGTTTTACTTTTAAATGATCCAGGCACGCAGAACACATATTTCTAAGTATTTTTGCACATTTAACTATTTAAGCTCCGTAGGTGGTTCTGTCCATGTCTCCCGCTGATGCTAAGCTCGTGGCTCGGGAAGAAAATATCTATGCGTGTCTCAGATAGTGTTGTTCGGTTCATGATAGCTTCGAGACTAGACGAATAGGGCAGAGGTCATAGTATTCTTGGTTTAATATCTCGCATATGGGTGGCCTCGAGGTACTTTTGCCTAGTATTTGAACTGGGTTAAATCAACATACATCATCTGACTGTCACAATAGGGTTCACAGTCTTTATGACTCCCATACCCCCTATTCATTGTAAGAGAAGAGTGTACAATGCAGCATGTCAAGTGCATGCACAGAAGGTGTAGTTACCATGGCGGCAAGTCTTGAGGGCATCAATTTACCAATTTCACTGGCTATATTGAATCTTAAGCAGGCATTTTGAGTTATCAGATCCTGCAGTAAGAAAGTTTAAGCAATCTCACTATGTCTGCAAAGACACCTGGAAGGTTTCTGGGGTGGGCAAAATACATTACCAATATGGAATAGCCTGGAAATGATGATAACATAACCATTTTTGGAATATATTAATAGCATATATTTATTTACCTGCTATTCACCATTAACCCCTGAATATGCTTTCCATATTCTCTGGAAGCATGTGCACCCTAGGTTGGGAACTTCTGGTGTTTATCACATGATAGTCCCTGCATCATTGATAAACAATGATTAAAATAAAATCCCTATTGTTTATTTGACTGCAAGTGTACAATACTTTTCAATGCACACCTATAAATAACATGGACACTTTTTTATATGTATAATAGTAATATAAATCAAGATTACAATATAAACAAAATTTTAAAAAATAATATACTATTTAATAATAAATTGAGGGGACACATTTATACATATGTTATATTAAATTTTTTAAGCACAAGCAGATGATATAATAATAACGTGAAAGGCTAAAACTTTGATAGACACACCTTAAAAATGCTTATGTGACAGCCAATTAGATGTAATAATGACTGCACATGGAACTCTCAATTCAAATACACAAGCCAGAAATACGAGAAAAAGATGGAACTCACCTTCTTCTCTACTCAAATTTATATACAAATGTCAGACTCAAGCATTCCGAACTAAGAGAGTGAAACTTAAAACACCTTCACTTTTAATTCAATAAATATTATATGTAAATAAACAATGTGAAATCTTTCGATTTAATATGAAGCAATGTTCAAATCTAATGAAATGACAGTAACAAATGTAAATATATTAAATTTATTAAGTGCAAGCAGGTGATATAATAACCAGAAAGGCTAAAACCTTCGACAGATGGACCTTAAAAAAATGCTTATGTGACAGCCAATCAGATGTGACTGGCTGTCACATAAGAATTTTTAAGGTGCATCTGTCAAAGGTTTTAGCCTTTCATGTTATATTATCTGCTTGCTAATTGGCTGTCGCATAAGCATTTTTAAGGCACATCTGTCGAAGGTTTTAGCCTTTCACATTATTATTATATCATCTGCTTGTGCTTAATAAATTTAATATATTTACATTTGTTACTATCATTTCATTAGATTTGAAAATTGCTTTGTAGTAAATCGAAAGATTTCACATTGTTTATTTATATATAATATTTAGTGAATTAAATGTGGTGTTTTAAGCTTCATGCTCTTAGTTCTGAATGCTCGAGTCCAACTTATTTATATATAAATTTGAGTAGAGAAGGTGGGTTCCAACTTTTTCTCATATTTCTGGCTTGTGTTTTTGAATTGAGAGTTCCCTGTGCACTCATTATTACATCTGATTGGCTTTCACATAAGCATTTTTAAGGTGCATTTGTCTAAGGTTTTAGCTTTTTGCGTTATTATTATACATATTTTACTAAAATGTGTTCACTCATGCATTCACTTGAGCAAAAGTAAACAAAAATTAGGTACCGTATTTTTATTTTTAAAATAAATAGTAAAATCTCTGGAGTACTCTAAGCAATATTCTTTTTTTCCTCAACTATTTTCTCTTATAGAAGCATAATAGTGGTCTTTTTATTAAGAATTTAAAATCTTTCTAATTATTTTCAAAATTTTAAAACAGAATCATCTTTTAGTATATTCTAAAATTTTGTAAAAGTTTTAGCATTATATATAGACAATATTTAATTAGAGGGAGTTTGAACCCAGACTTTCAAGCTCTCTTCAGTCATACACTCCACCTTATACAACTGAAATCTACGACCACATACATGTGAAAAAGATAGATGATCTCCAACATACATATTTCGTGCTGAACCAGCACTCATCAGTTGCTCTGGGTCATCATCTCCCATACATACATATAATCAATGCTAGATTTATATTAAGATAACAAATCTTCAAACTTTAATGAACAGGCTTCAATCCTATTATACAAAATACAGCCCATCAAATTCATAAAGTGTAATAAAGGAAGAATAAAATGTATGCATTTTCATTATAAACTGACAAAATTTTATTAATATATATAATACCAAGTAACATATTAGACACAGACTGTTCAGTAAATAATGTTTATTATGTACTACATTCAGGAAAAAAATGGCTACCAAGTCAAAAGGTCAGCGCGACTGCTTTGCACTTGCAGGCAGGTTGCCCGGGTTGCGGGTCCCGGCTGATGCTATGACACTTTAAAAAAAATATATAAAATTTGCTAATTTTAATGTGATTTTTGTTTGTTTACATTTTTCTTTGGATATTGTATAATTAAGGTTTAGTTAGATACACCATAATTTGTGGCTCCATTAGATTCACTAAAATATTTATAATTAATTAAAATAGAAAGAAAAACAAATGATGGACGAAATCATAATTCATCTCGATTGTTTAACTAAAACTTGAATTTTTTAAAACATTATCTTCATAAACAAAAACAAATTGTAAACTACTTTTGATATCAATATTCTTGGACATCTGCATTATATTTTACGTTTGTTTCTTTAAACACTCCTCGGATGTCATGAAATAATACTGGAATAACTAATTGATAAATGTAAGTTTCAATATATAGTACTTTAAAAGTAGGCTGTAAATAGTTTTAAAAACATAATAAAATAAAAGATAATGGAAATTTTTTTTACGGTAAAAACTTTTTTTTTTTTAGAAATTAATTTAAAAATAAACATTGTATTTTTCATTTATATTGTTTAAATGTTTTCATTTAATAAATATAAAAATAACTGAGTTGTTTTTCCTTTTTTTAAAAAGTGTAAAAATAAAGCTTATGTTCTTCATTTAGACCTAAGTGTTCTCAGAATAGTATATGTTTTTATTCTACAAAAGTTCTCAAATTTCAGAATAAATTTAACACAGGAAGTGATCATCGATTAGTAAGGTGTAAGATACGTGTTAATGTAAAACTAGAGAGGCAAAAATTATTAAGAAAAACAATATTTACAGTTGATATTCCTAATCTTCAGAAACATTCTAATGAATTTAAATTAGAACTTACAAATCGGTTTCAAGTATTAGTAGATTTTGAACATGATTCAGATTTGAATGAAATTAATATGAAAATAACTGATACAGTTTTGAAAACTGCAACAAAGATAGCTGGTAGAAAGAAACAGCAATTGACCAATAAAATTTCTACTGAGACTAGAGGATTTATGAAGAAAAGAAGGAATATGAAGATATACAAAAATGATGCATTAAAAAGAATTGTATATCTCGAATTTTGTAAAATGGTGTGGAAAAGAGTTGAAAATGATATAAGAAAGTATAACTGTGAACTAGCAAGGAAAGCTGTAGAAGAAAATAAAAGTCTTAAGAATGTAAAACAACATTTTGGTATTGGTAGGAAATTTATATCTGCAATAAGAAAAAAAGATGGAATTATTACTAAAAGGAGAGATGACATCATGAAATTGGTAGAAGATTTTTATCAAGAATTATATAGTAATAAAGAACAAGTACCTCCTATATCTATTACATCTTCCAAATTGCCCAGAATTTTAAATGAAGAAGTGAGACATGCAATGAAATGTATGAAGAAAGGAAAGGCTCCAGGTAATGATGGAATTATAATTGATATATTAAAAGAAGCAGGTGAAGAAATAGAATTTTTTTTAGCAAAGTTATATACCAAATGTCTAAATGATAAAGATGTACCGGATGATTGGAAGAATGCAGTAATAATATTAATATTTAAAAAAGGTGATAAAGAAGATATTAGAAATTACAGACCTATCAGCCTTTTATCAGTTTTATATAAAATTTTTACCAAGATAATTACAACTCGTCTACAGAGAACATTGGATTTCCACCAACCAAGAGAACAAGCTGGATTTAAAAGTGGTTTTAGTACAGTAGATCATATCCAGGTATTGAGAGAAGTTATAGAAAGGACAAATGAATATGAGTTGCCATTATGCTTAGGATTTGTAGATTATGAAAAGGCATTTGATTCTATAAACATTTCTTCAGTGATTAAAGCATTAGATCATCAAGGTATAGATCCAGGATATTGTCATATTTTAAAGAATATTTATAAAAATGCAACAGCAACAATTAGATTACATAATGACACTGGGATAGTCAACATTGAGAAAGGTGTAAGACAAGGTGACTCCATATCTCCAAAACTTTTTACAGCAGTGATGCATGAAGTATTTTGTGGATTAAAATGGGAAACTAAAGGAGTGAAAGTAAATGGTGATTATTTAAGTCATTCAGATTTTGCAGATGATGTAGTTGTTTTTGCAAATAATGCTTCAGATCTGCAGGAAATGTTGCAGGAATTATCAGATGAAAGTAGGAAAGTAGGACTAAAGATAAATGTTAAAAAGACTAAAGTAATGTTTAATTGATTTGCTCAAAATATGAAAATAAAGATTATGATGAATTAGAAGAAGTTAACAGTTACAAATACCTTGGTCAGATTATTAATACAGATGGAAACATAATGGAGGAAATTAATCATAGAATTAAACTTGGTTGGAGTGCTTTTGGTAGAAATAACTTGATACTAAAAGGAAATATGCCTATGTGTTTGAAAAGGAAGGTTTTTAACAAATGTGTTTTACCAGTTCTTACTTATGGATCTGAGACTTGGACACTTAATAGAAGAGCAATTCAGAGACTTCAGACCACTCAAAGAAGTATGGAGAGATGTATGTTGGGAGTAACAAGAAGAGATCGTAAATGCAATATATGGGTAAGAGAACAAACAGGTGTTACTGACCTCATTGAAAAAATTAAAAGATTGAAGTGGAGTTGGGCTGGACATATTGTTAGAAGAGATGATAATAGATGGACAATTGAAATTTTAAACTGGATTCCAAGAGATTGTAAAAGACCCAGAAAGAGACCACATGTGAGATGGATGGATGAAATAAGAAAGTGTGCAGGGTGATGTGGAGAAGAGAAGCTAAAGATTGGAGAAGATGGATTAAACTTGGAGAGACCTTCATCCTGCAGTGGATTGATAATGATGATGATATTGATATTTAAAATAATTATATATTCAAAGATTTTTATAATTAAAATAATTAATTGTTAGTGAAAAAACTACATTGCATTTTTTTTTCTCATGTATCATAGTATCAGCCGGGAAGCAAACCCGCTAACCTGGGACAATTGCTTGTAAAGCAGCTATTGCTGACCTCTCGACCACCAATGCTTGACTACATTGCATTTTTATGGCAGAAAGATTTACTTAACAATGTCTAAAGCAAGTGGTTTGCAAGTCGGTGTCTATGATGGAGAAAAAAAAAATTCTAAGAGGGGATTTAAAACAATTTTATTTTGTGCATGTCACAGCTTCCAAATTATGCAGTCTTTTACAAAACAGCAAGACCTTTCTTATATTTGTGATTCAAAACAAAAACAATTAATGGTACAATAATAATAATAAAAAATTCATTTGAACCTTCTTTAATGTGTTGTTGTTTCAAATCAAGTAGTTCATTTTTATTTAGATTATTGTATTTTGCAGTGAATAACAAAAAAGAAGAAAAAGATTTTGTTAGATGCCTCTGGGTGGCCTTTGAGCATTCCATCATTAGATTTTCAATTGGATGAAAGCCTGTCCATTAAAGTATGAGGATTGGCCATCTTAATATATATCTGAGCAATTATAGCATGTATGTGTAGAGATGGTAATCTGGACCAACTGATGATTGCTGGTTTAGCATGAAATACAGATATTGGTGATTATTTATCTTTTCAACATAGATGTGTTGAAGTGTATCAGTGATATGAGATAGTGTGGAGAGTGGTGGATTGTGTTAAAGTCTGTGCTAATATCCCTATATATTACATATATAGACACAGGTATATAATAAGCTTGTGTATTTCAGTTATTAGATGCTAAATAAAAAATTTGTAACTGACAATTCTTGTAGCCTTTTAATATTATTGTTTTCATCAAAGCCGACAACACAATGATCCCTTTTTTTCCTCTCACTTTTTCAAAACCAAATAAGAAATTAAAAATTTTTCAAGGCAAATCAAGAAAAATAAAAATTCCAAACAAATCTGTCAATTACAAGTAATAAAAGATTGTTTGAAATTATATATTTAATTTATACATTAATTTTTTAAGTCAATATTAGCTATTATGAGAAATACTTCAAAATAAATCTGCCAATGAAAAGTAATAAGATATTTTAGATTAGACATTGAATTTTTAAAATTATATAGTATTATGGTGACTTTTCTAAATAAAAAAAATCTTAAATTTATCGATTAGTTATCCCATTATTATTTCAGGATGTTGAAGCAGTGTTTAAGTTAGTAAATTCTGTTATGTGTAGAAAACTTTCCAAACACTTCCTATATGTAAATTGAAGTCAAGGTGGCTAGACTAGAAAGTATAATAAATGGCTATGAGAATTTAATATTGGTTTAAGTAAGGTAGAACTTTGTAAATCGATATGTACTTGCAATATATATATATATAAGTGAATATCACATCCTCTTTTGCAGATATGTGCTAAATTGGTAAATTCTGTTCCATGTAGAAAACTTCTTAAACACTTCCAAAATATAAATTGATGTCAAGATGGCTAACAGATATCTCCGATTGTCAATAACTTTTATTTCAAAGGTCTTAGATTTTCCATTAACAATAATAATGCTTTTCTTTATACAATCATGGAAGAGTTAGATAACATAAATAAACTTCCTAACAATTATTTTCAGATGTTAATACAACTTGCTTGATTAACAGTCAAGTGCTTTGATCAAATATTCTTATTTTTTTCTAAATCCATACTGAGTTTCTGATTGGAAACTATCTATTGAATAAAACTATTGATAATTTCTTTGCTATTGTGGATGATTCATGATAATTACTATGTCTTTATTCTCTCTTTTGTATAAATTGAAACCAAAAAAGGAACTTTAAGATCACAAAGAATAATTTCATAGTTCCATATATTTCTTTAAAAAAAAATTCCAATAAATTTGAAAATAGTAGATTACAAGAACTACTTTAATCATATCAAGCTGGATATTTCTGTCAAATTTGAAATCAGGATTTGATAATCTTTTTTTAATTATCACTCCCCCCCCCCCAATTTTTTTTCGTTATTGCCCCCATGAAATTTTTACTCTATTCAAAGGGGTCCTTGAGCCAACGATGCACCATTAAGGTAGAAACAAATAATTATTTGTGCAGCCACCAAGGTCCTAGTTTTGAAGAACCCCTGATTATAATTCCAAGATTTTTTTAGCTCCCAAAATTTTATTTTCACTTCCAAGAGGACGATTTTGCTCCTGTTAAGAATTCCTGTTCTAAATGAATCAATAGGATCACCTCTCTCTGTATATTCTAGATATCAACATTATCTAAAGTAGCAGTAACCAATTTATTTTTTAGTGAAACAGACAAAACTCTCTATATGTATTGTCACTCAGTGCAAACCAGAACAATCAATAGATGCCAGAAGGCTTGTGCATAAAATCCCCATCTAGTGCCTACTCACCCAATATCCCCAAACTAGTTTCTGGCTTGTGGTCTTTGTCAGTAAGGAGACTTGGATCTGAGAGCCCTGCACCTAAATCTTAGAATCTAATACAACTCTCCAGCAGCCACCTTTTATCTCTATTTAACTACAAAACTATGGGTCTTAAATTGAAAACACAGTAATATTTTCAATCCAAGCTCATTAGCTTATATAGTCATATAGGTTGGAACTCAGTTCAGTACCTATACATTTTAGTATCTTTGGTTCTTTAATAACCATAGCCACCACTATCCTATTAGGCAGGATTGGTTTTAAGCCAATAAACTTCACATGATCATCATTTCTTATAGTTGCTTAAAACTGTTATTAAAATAGGCAAAACTCTTTATACGTATTGCCACTCAGTGCAAGCTAGAATAAGAAAGCATAAGAAATAGTGCTCATGTGATGTTTATTGTCTTAAAACCAATCCTGCCTAATAGGCTAGTGATGGCTATGGTTATTAAAGAACCAAAATGTATAGGTACTGAACTGAGTTCAGACCTATATGACTACATAAGCTAAGGAGCTTGGATTAAATATATTAGTGTTTTCAGTTGAAGACTCATAATTTTGTAGTTAAATAGAGATAAAAGGTGGCTGCTGGAGGGTTGTATTAGATCCTAAGATCTAGGTGCAGTGCTCTCAGATCCAAGGCTCCTCACTGATGAAGGCCACAAGCCAGAAACTAGTCTGGGGTATTGTATGAGTAGGCACTAGATGGGGATTTTATGCACAAGCCATCTGCTGCCCATTGGTTACTCTGGCTTGCCCTGAGTGGCAATACATATAGAGAATTTTGCCTATTTTAATAACAGTTTTAAGTAAGCATAAGAAATGATGATCATGTCGATGTTTATTGGCTTATTTTAATTTCAAAATCTTTTCCATCTTGATAAACATTTTTGGAACTCTAACAATTTTTGCTGAGTTACAACAAATCAAAAACATTTGATTTGAAAATGTGTGTGTAATAAAGATAATATTGATATCTATATTCTTTATTACTTTTTACAATGCTTTTTTTTACAATTCACTATTAACAGTTTCGATTGCCCTAACAATCTTCTTCGGAACTACAGTTTCGATTGGAACTGTCAATAGTTAGTTGTAAAAAAGCATTGTAAAAGTAATAAAGAATAGAGATGATATTAATATTATATGGATTTGGCAATACAATCAAAAAGATAAAGTTATATATAATAAACATTACTAATTCAAATAGGCAATTAATATGAAGGATTAAATTTTTCTTTTGAAATTTAAATGTGGACAACAGGACTTCTAATATCAGGATTAGCTCTAAACTTATTTCTACATTTCGTTTTTATCCAGCATAGAGTTAAAAATTTAATTTTATTGTGGAATTCTAAATTCTATTCTGAGAAAGCCTGAATGGGAACTCTGGATATAGGGAAGGGTCAATTACTGATTTTAATAGGATATTTTTAAAATTCCATTTAAAAAAAAAAAAAAATCCAAAACAGTCTTACTCTTATTCACAATGAATTTCTTAAGACAAGTGAATTTCTTATCTTAGTAATATGACCATCAGGACCAGGGGACATGGTCATCAGCACCCTTATGCAAAATAGTGATTGGTGTCACCTTCCTTCAAAGCATTACATAATTTAAATATAAGTATATTATATATACTGAACTTAAGTTGAAATTAGAGATTTGAACAAAGACCTTCAAGCTCCGTTCGGCTATCTGTTTCATTTTATATAACGGATACACATGGTCACATACATGTAAAAAGATAAATAATTTCCCATACATATTTTGTGATGAAACAGTACTCATTAGTTGGTCCAGATCATGATGATCTTCCACACATATATACAATCAGTATGTTCACTCTATATTAATATATAAAATCTTCAAACTTTAATGGATAGGCTTTAATCTGTCATACCCACATTTACTTTGACGCCTTCTATATAGGACCTTATTATGTCCATTTAAATTCACAGAATAGATGGGCAGAATTCAGGCTGAATTGGGAATATTTTAAATATATTATATGTACTAAAGTTTAGATGCATTTAGAAGGGATTTTAACACCGACTTCCAAGCTACCTTCAGCTATCCACTCCATCTTACCTAAGCAAGGCGAGTGGAGGGTGAAGAAGATTCAAGCTTGACCTGTAAATGTTGAAGACTTAATACAAACTTAGAACTGATTGGGCCAACTGACGAGTTCTAGTTCAGCACAAAATGGATACATTGCAGATCATTTATGTTTTCCACATGTATGTAGTCATGTATAATGGTTATATAAGATGGAGTGGATAGCTGAACGGAGTTTGAAAATCTGTGTGTAAATTCCATCTAATTATTACATAATTATTACATCCAGTGGATTTTTGCATTGAGATAATTCACATGAAAATAAATTTTTAAACGGACATGGTTCTTCATACACTTTTTCTCCATTTATATCTTTATTATTATCATCGTCGCTTACATAAATTTATAGATTGAAACATCCTTTTAATTTTTTTTAAAAATAAGTTTTGCCAAGTTTATTTATAGTTAACAAAGTAATTCATTACATAAATATTCATTATACTCTTTAATGTACCTAGACTAACATTAATTAACTACCTCTCTACAAAACAATACTAAGTCACCAATATTAAAATAATAATATATATAATTTTGGCTGCAGAAAGGAGTTTGCTATTAACTGAAAGGAGACCCTTTGATTCCTCTTGGAGGCCTTAAAGGAACCGAGCAGGGCAAATTCCTAATACCCACTTCATACGTTCTTGTCGTTGCAGCTGTTATTACTATGTGATTATTCATATAGTATGCGAACATGGATGGGCTGCTCACCAACATGCATTAGCCAGCGTGGTGAGTTTATTGGCTTTTTATCTCTGAGTTTAAGACAATTTTTTCAATATATACAATCATGACAGACAAAAATAAATCATGGCCCTTATTCCCAGGAGGCTGTAAAGTCACCAACCAAGGCAGCGGTTGGTGGCCGAAGGCGGAGGGTGCTAAGAATCCCCTGATTGTGGACTCAGGCTGCCATTTGATGACGACTTTTTATTTAGGTACTTACAACTGCAGATCACTTTCAAGTGAAGGAAGATTGCAAGAATTAGAAGAACTGTCTTATATTAAATGGGACATTATTGGACTTTGTGAAGTTAGAAGAAAAGGTGAAGAAACAATTGATTTAAAAAGTGGACATATACTCTACTATAAAGGCACAGATATTGGAAAATACAAGTGGAGTAGGATTCATTATAAATAAAAAATGGAAGAATAACATTGTGGAGATTGATGGTGTATCAGACAGAGTGGCAAGATTAGTTTTACAACTTAATAGCAGATACCAAATGCAGATAATTCAGGTTTATGCCCCAACAAGTTCTCATAGTGATGAAGTTATAGAAGATTTTTATATGGATGTACAAAAGGCTTTTGATCAGAGTAAACAACATTTTAAAATTGTTATGGGAGACTTTAATGCTAGAATTGGTAAACAAATGAAAGATGAAAATGCTGTAGGTAATTTTGGTTATGGTAATAGAAATGAGAGAGGACATAGACTTGTGGAGTTTGCAGAAAAAGAAAAACTTTATATTATGAATTCTTTTTTTGAGAAAAATGTTAAAAGGAAATGGACATGGAAGCATCCAAATGAAGGTACAGCAGAATTGGATTATATTTTGACTAACCGAAAATACATATTTCAAGATTGTAATGTTCTTAATAAATTTAACACAGGAAGTGATCATCGATTAGTAAGATGTAAGATACATGTTAATGCAAAACTAGAGAGACAAAAATTATTAAGAAAAACAATATTTACAGTTGATATTCCTAATCTTCAGAAACATTCTAATGAATTTAAATTAGAACTTACAAATCGGTTTCAAGTATTAGTAGATTTTGAACATGATTCAGATTTGAATGACATTAATAGGAAAATAAGTGATACACTTTTAAAAACTGCAACAAAGATAGCTGGTAGAAAAA
Source organism: Epiperipatus broadwayi (assembly GCA_028023455.1). Classification (NCBI taxonomy): domain Eukaryota; kingdom Metazoa; phylum Onychophora; class Udeonychophora; order Euonychophora; family Peripatidae; genus Epiperipatus; species Epiperipatus broadwayi. The sequence continues at coordinate 9,760,702 of JAQFVV010012419.1, forward strand.
AGCAGCAATTGACCAATAAAATTTCTACTGAGACTAGAGAATTTATGAAGAAAAGAAGGAATATGAGGATATACAACAATGATGCATTAAAAAAGATTGAATATCTCAAATTTTGTAAAATGGTGCGGAAAAGAGTTGAAAATGATATAAGAAAGTATAATTGTGAACTAGCAAGGAAAGCTGTAGAAGAGAATAAAAGTCTAAAGAGTGTAAAACAACATTTTGGTATTGGTAGGAAATTTATATCTGCAATAAGAAAAAAAGATGGCATTATTACTAAAAAGAGAGATGACATCATAAAATGTGTAGAAGACTTCTATCAAGAATTATATAGTAATAAAGAACAAGTGCCTCCTATACATATTATATCTTCTGAATTGCCCAGAATTTTGAATGAGGAAGTGAGACATGCAATTAAATTTATGAAGAAAGGAAAGGCTCCAGGTAATGATGGAATTGTAATTGATATATTAAAAGAAGCAGGTGAAGAAATAGAATTTTTTTAGCAAAGTTATATACCAAATGTCTAAATGATAAAGATGTACCAGATGATTGGAAGAATGCAGTATTAATATTAATATTTAAAAAAGGTGATAAAGAAGATATTAGAAATTACAGACCTATCAGTCTTTTATCAGTTTTATACAAAATTTTTACTAAGATAATTACAACTCGTCTACAGAAAACACTGGATTTCCACCAACCAAGAGAACAAGCTGGATTTAAAAGTGGTTTTAGTACAGTAGATCATATCCAGGTATTGAGAGAAATTATAGAAAGGACAAATGAATATGAGTTGCCATTATGCTTAGGATTTGTAGACTATGAAAAGGCATTTGATTCTATAAACATTTCTTCAGTGATTAAAGCATTGGATCATCAAGGTGTAGATCCAGGATATTGTCATATTTTGAAGAATATTTATAAAAATGCAACAGCAACAATTAGATTACATAATGATACTGGGAAAGTCAACATTGAGAAAGGTGTAAGACAGGGTGACTCCATATCTCCAAAACTTTTTACAGCAGTGCTGCAAGAAGTATTTTGTGGATTAAAATGGGAAGCTAAAGGAGTGAAAGTAAATGGAGATTATTTAAGTCATTTAGATTTTGCAGATGATGTAGTTGTTTTTGCAAATGTTGCAGGAGTTATCAGATGAAAGTAGGACTAAAGATAAATGTTAAAAAGACTAAAGTAATGTTTAATAGATTTTCTCAAAATATGAAAATAAAGATTGATTATGATGAGTTAGAAGAAGTTAACAGTTACAAATACCTTGGTCAGATTATTAATACAGATGGAAATATAATGGATGAAATTAATCATAGAATTAAACTTGGTTGGAGTGCTTTTGGTAGAAATAACTTGATACTAAAAGAAAATATGCCTATGTGTTTGAAAAGGAAGGTTTTTAATAAATGTGTTTTGCCAGTTCTTACTTATGGATCTGAGACTTGGACACTTAATAGAAGAGCAATACAGAGACTTCAGACCACTCAAAGAAGTATGGAGAGATGCATGTTGGGAGAAACAAGAAGGGATCGAAAACGCAATGTATGGGTAAGAGAACAAACAGGTGTTACTGACCTCATTGAAAAAATTAAAAGACTGAAGTGGAGTTGGGCTGGACATATTGTTAGAAGAGATGATAACAGATGGACAATTGAAATTTTAAACTGGATTCCAAGAGATTGTAAAAGACCCAGAAAGAGACCACATGTGAGATGGATGGATGAAATAAGAAAGTGTGCAAGGGTGATGTGGAGAAGAAAAGCTAAAGATAGGGAAAGATGGATTGAACTTGGAGAGACCTTCATCCTGCAGTGGATTAATAATGGTTGATGATGATGATATATAATTTAAATTATATTGCCTGTAAACCTTTTTTTTTACTCCAGCTTTTCTCTTGAAAGAACTTTAAAGCAACTACATTATATAGTCTATATATAATAAATAAAAACAAATATTCTTTATAATCTAAAGTTCACTTAAAGTCTTTAATAAGAGTTTCAGTTATTTTTATCCCAGTAAAATCTTTTAGAATGTTTTTTTTTTAAAAAAATTGAAAACCTTAAGTGCTTTAATTATAAAATCACAGAGAAGTGAGAAGACTAATTCCTATTAGAACAATAAATGATGGAATTTTATCTTTTAAATCAATCCAGTAAATTGGAATGATATTTGCTAGTTTTAATCATTTCTGACTTAATTGTTTATAGAGTAAATCAATTAATTTTAAAACATATTTCAGATTTAAAGTAACTTTATTTAAATATTTTAAAATGGTAGTTTTGTATTTAACTATATCAGAGAAACACATATTCATACACCCATCAACACATTTAATTACATTATAAGTTTGTCATAATTACCTTTAGCATTAAGTGTACACTATTATAAATATTGCTTTAAATGATTCTATTTTAACTAATTTATCCATATATATACAATATTAGGCATTTGATTAGTGTATTGACCCTTTTTTATGTGTGTGTGTTTTTAAAACTAAATCAACATTGCTACAAGAATTTCAACTGCTATAAAAATACTGGCAGACATCTTGGATTTTTTTTTTTTTTAATTTTGTTTGATATGGCAGATTTAGGATATTTTTATAATAATAAAATTTTTTAAAGTTAAGTTTATTATTATTTTACAAATACCGAATAACCAAAAAATATATATATAAACAATATGGATATTAATAGTAAAACAGACTATTCCATTTTTGCATTACATAGCAACCTCATTTGAAATATGCATTGTGTAAACCCAGCTTAAGAAGACATAACTGAGAAATCATAAGAGAAAAACAAACTGTAGAAAATTATAATTGACAAATTGTATACTCAAGAAGTGATTACTTATTTTAATATGTTTACATTTTCTTATTTTGAAGAAATAATGAATCAAGTGCAATAATTAATATCCGTAACAGAACAAAAATAAATGTATTCTTAATTTTGCACCATTTCCACATCCCTCTTATATTAGTGCCTTCATGCCTTGCTTAGTGCCTTCCTCCAGCCCTGATGACCAGTGTGAAAATTTTAAAACAAGCAAAACTCTCTCTCTCTATATATTGCCACTCAGTGCAGGCCAGAATAATCAATGGATGCCTGAAGGCTTATGCATAAAATCCCCATCTAGTGCCTACTCATCCAATTCTAAGATCTAGGTGCAGTGCTCTCCAATCCAAGACCTCTCACTGACAAAGGCCACAAGCTAAAAACCAGTCTGGGTATAAGATGCTGTGCTCTCAGATCCAAGCCTCCTCACTGACAAAGGCCACAAGCCAGAAAACAGTCTGGGGATATCCTAAGATCTAAGTGGAGTGCTCTCAGATCCAAGGTTTCTCATTGACAAAGGCCACAAGCCAGGAACCAGTCTGGGGATATTGGATGAGTAGGCACTAGATTGGGATTTTATGCAAAAGCCTTCTGGCATCTAATGATTACTCTGGCTTGCATTGAGTGGCAATATGTATAGAGAGTTTTGCCTGTTTTAATAACAGTTACAAGCAAGCATAGGAAATGGTAATCGTGATGTTTATTGTGAAAATTCCAAGTTGGTAAATTCAGTATTGAACTGCTCTTCAAACTTAGCATAAATAGTAATTGCGATTAAAGAAAAAATGGGTTATTTTCAATGTCACTTAAACATATAATCTAAACAACACGCTCCGCTTACATTGATTATTTAATATTGATTTCCTTAATATTATAGCACAAACCACAAAATGCCTGGATTTTGATACATGGCAATTACTCTGTCCAAATAAAGAGTTTGCAATAGAAAATCAAATAAGTCATTTGATTTCAAAGACACTATTGTTATTTCCAATAATTTTGAACTATAGTTTATTATACTGAGAAATAGATACATTAGTCTCTAAGAATAAATTCTGAATTTTCTCAATCTAATCTTGAACCTTTTCATTAATAAAATTGAGCAAGGAATCTAATAAATAAAACAATTTTTAAAGTTACTGATCCTTTATTAAAACCTAGGAATTCCAAAAAGAGAAGAAATCAAGTTAGTTCAATAATGAACCAGACACTATGCAATCTATATCCAATTAATGAATTGCGCTTACAAAACAAAACAAAAGAAATTGTAGCTATTTATCTGTTCAATGAAAATTCTTTTCTCTGGAAAACAACTTTCACTAAGAGAATCTCTTATCAATTTTAAATCTTGGTAGTGAGTTCCTATGTTCAAATGATTAGATCTTGAAGATTCCATCTCAAATAGTTTAAAAAGTTGAAATATTTATTTTTATTATCATTACAAATATTATAACTTTTTACTGCTTAAATAAACCATTCCTTATTTCCAGTAACCTAGGCAGATTTTGCAAGACATGCCAATGTCGATGACTTATGTTCTTGTGTAAGATAGGATATCCTTAAATAGGAATGTTAAAAGCATATAATCACTTGCTGTCTTAAATCTAGTTCCAATTGCTGACTCAACCTTAATTCTACTGCCATGTGCCTGACCACAAATATGGACTTCCATTCTGAACATGGGATTTTACATCTTTGGGTACAAAAAGACTAGAATTAGAACTAGCATGTGCAATTAAAAATTGGAAATGTGGGTAGTAGAATTCCATAATCTTAATATCACAGTTAGTGCATTAAGATGACCTAAGACTTGAGAAGCTCATGATGACTTGGTTCTAAGTAGCTAAAGACAAGATATATATATAGATAAAAGTAAAAAATGACAATGAAAACCCAGCAAAGGATGCTTAATGAGAAATTGCACATATCTGCTGATGAGCAAAATTACATTTTACAAAAGTGAGAAAGGTACTTATTCTCCACTGCAAATTATATAATATGCACCCTTAATCTTCATATTTAAAGGTCAGTCCATAATCCAACTGTGAACTCTCCAATAATTAGAGTTCAGAATTTTACGTAAAGTTTTATCAAGATGCCAAATTATAAGCTGATCTCCAATTCAACTTACCCCAAATCTAGCCAATCATGCAATATTCATCTATTAACATTTTTTACCTTAAAAATTAGCTTTCCACGATATCCTAATATATTATACTTCTTTCTTCTTCTTTATCTTCTATGCATTAATCACATTCACAAATATAATTAATGACTACACAGAGGCAAACTCTCCATACAGTAGCACCACTCAGTGCGAACCAGAGTAATCAATGGATGGATACAGGAAAGTTTGTGCATAACATTCCTCTCTACTGCTTACTCATCCAATATCCCCAGTCTAGTTTCTAGCTTGTCACTTTCATCAGTGAGGAGCCTTATTTCTGAGAGCACTGCGCCTAGATCTTAGGATCTAATGCAACTCTCCAGCAGCCACCTTTTACCTTATTAGCTCTCAGATTCAAGGCTAAAGCTACAATCTAAAAACTAGTCTGGGAATATTAGATGAATAAGCACAGATAGGAATTTTATGAATAAATCTTCCTGCATCCATTGGTTACTATGGTTTGCACTGAATGGTGCTACTGTGTGGAGTTTTGCCTCTGTGTAAACAGTTTGCGTAAATCTAGAGAATGGTGATCATGTGATAATTAATAACTCTTTCATTTACACTTGATTTAATGCAAATTGCTTCTTCTAACAATTTCATTTTCTTAGTTTTGACTGCCCAGCAATCTTCCTCAAACTTCTAATAATTTCGTCTTCCAAACTCTAAAATATATAATTTGCGAAGCGAAACTATTAGCTCTGATGAAGACTGTTGGACAGACAAAACTACAAGAAAATAAAATTGTTCACAGAAGCAATATGTGTGCATTGAATAAGATGTAAATAAAAGAAGTTATTAATTATATTTATGTCTGGATATAAAAAGTTCAATTGCTTTTTTATATTTAATCTTTTATATAGTGGTTTCATCTTAAGCTGACCCTTCAAGCTATAGAGCTCTTTAGATCCATTTGGGAATATAATATGGTTGATTAATGACACAATAATAATGTAAACAAATATCCATTAACATAGACACATTAATTATACAATTACAAGTGTTATTGAGCCAGATTCAGAGCAGTAGTAATTCATTAGTTTGGAATTCTCTACTGTAACACACATTGCAAATTATTTACAGAAATGTAATCAGGCATGCTCAAAGTCAGAGCAGGAAACTGCTAGCAGCAAATAGTAGTAGACCTTTCATGAGGCAAACCAACATGATTGAAAAGATTAATTTATTAAAATCAATTTTGGTATTTTTCAATCTACTGGTTTTTACTGGCATCAATTATGCATTTATAATCTCGCCAACTGTAATGGGTGTCAAACTTTTATAAGTGTCATATTTAAAGTAAATAAATACAATTAAAATTTTGACATTAATTACATCTCAATTATTTGTTAACTGCAAGTCATTATTTCCCAGTAACAAAATATGTACACACATTTTAAATTTATTTATAATATTTGTATAAGTTTTGACTGAATCCAATGTTCTGCATTTTACTTGAGGAGAGGTCATCACCCACCATGTAATTCTGTAATTTTATCAATGAACACCGTCAATACAACTTTGGTAGTTCTATCTAGTATGTAATTCATAGATGTAAGCTATCTGTGCAAATAGTACCCACCATGTAGTAGTTTTGTTGTGAAGATATTTTTAGTAATTGAGTTGACTATTAGCTTATTTGATAAGGCTTAATATTGTTTTATTTTGGAACTTTATCCATATGAATAATTTTGGCATATATATAATAGGTGAATAGTGTGTGTATATATGCAGATAGAAGGATAGTTTTGAATTTGCAAGGTTTGAAAATGTCATACATTTTAAAAATGATAAAGACCTTGATTCTAATGCATATTACCAATTACAAAAAAAAAAAAAAAAAATCATTTTTCAGATCTTTTTACAAAACTCACAACGCCTTGGAAAGTTACTTAAAGCATATAAGGATATTTATATACTACCACTCAATTTTAAATCATTTACATATATATTTATTTCCCAATCCAGAGTTTTATCAATGTAACGTTGTTAAAAGGAGCAGCCATTTTCTTTCGGAAGACAGTCTCAGGAGAAATTGAACACTCACGTTAGTTCGCGAGTTATCTTGGTGAGAAATTAAAACTGCCAGGATTTAACTTTAAGAACGAGTCCTTACATGAAGAGTAAGCGGAATTCTCCAAACTTTGTGCTCGGAACTTATTAAAAAGGATTTATTTCTTATCATTTTATCCTTTTCAGAATGTTACAAGGGAATACATTGATTATTTAATAGAAATGGAAAAATTATTTGTTTTAATAGGAAAAATAATAATGAAATATTTCTTGGGCGTGTATTGATAAACTTGGGAGAGCCTCAGAAGCCATTTTATTTGTATATCTTAACTAATGCCTTAACCAAACTTATTCGTCCTTTTAGTTTTGTATTATGATGTTTTAGAAGAATTTTATGCATTTATTAAAAAAAAGAAACAATGATATTTCAGAGAGCTTGGTTTTTATTGTAAAATATCAGAATGGAGGAATTGAATGAAAGGTAAGATATTTACGTTATTATGTTGTGATCGTGTTATACATGTGAATTTAATTGCTTTTACGTTGGGGGGAAAAATTGAATAATTATTTGTTTTGCTATTTTTTTAAAAATTGTCATCGTTGTAGAAGTTGTGAAAAAGAGAAACAACAGCTAGGTTAAATTCTCGATAAAAATAAATTGGGAGACTTATATAGTTGATATTTTAAAAATCTGTTGTTTATAATGCCTGTATATGAGCACATGAACCCACTTATGTGCATTTTCACATAAACACACACACTTATATTTTTGATTTTTCTAAATATAATCGAATAAGGCAAAGTGAATTTAAATGCAGCCGTAAATTGAACCATATCAGGACATCGACATTGCCAAAGTACCTACACATTCTAGGTATGCATCCGGGCTTGTTTTCGAATTAATATTGCAAAATATTTTCGTAAAAAATTAGAAGTTTTTTAATGCTAGAATTTAATATTAAAATTTCACATGCTAGCTACTATTTTAGAATAGTTTCAAATTTTATCAAAATTATTTGAAAATATAGCATTTGTATATGTTAAAAAATAAAATAAAATCCTGTGTTTACTCCATTTCATTATTTGAATTCGGATCGTGATCACACACACACAAATATAAGGATTAAATATATGTGGATATTGTTAGTTTTAAGGACTTTTGAGGTAGTTCATAGGACAAATTATTTGTTCAACATTGGATCATTTGATATTAACTTAATATTACTTATAACCATCTTAACATGATATAGTGTGACAATGAAAGATAAATATCAATGTTAGACAAAGTGCAGTTAAATGGGTAAGAAACCAGGTCATCAGCTTAGAATATTAGTCAACTGATAAAGAGAAGATGAATTTTGCATGAGATAGTCAAAAAATTTGGCCATATGAGAATTGGATTTGATGGGAGAAAAACAGAAAGGCTACCATATAAATGAATCAGTGGGTTAAAAGATTTGATAAAACAATGATTTAGATCAGCACAAAAAGAGAAGTTGCAGATGTTACCAATCTACGAATTGATGAAGACAAGGAGTCTCCATATTTTAACAGTCTTATTCTAGTTGACTGATCAGTACATTTTTTTTTTATCCTACTGGTTACTTGCATTACTTTTACTCTTTTTGAAATTTTAGTAATTCTTGTTTTTTTTAAAAATATATACCTTTTTTTTTTTACTTATTTCTTTCAATATTTTTTCTATCACATTTTTTCAAATCTTAATATTTTTTTTTCTTTTTTAAAATGTCTATGATTGTGTTCCAAAAAAAGTCTCTGCACACTGATTAGTCAGCTTATTTAAATGCATTTTTAAAGGTTGAATTTCTTCTATATTTTGCACAGTATTCGGTATTCAAATTTTTAACTTATTAAAACTATTAATATATTAAATTTATTAAGCGCTAGCAGATAATATAATAACATGAAAGGCTAAAACTTTCAACAGAAGCGCCTTAAAAATGCTTATGTGACAGCCAATCAGATGTAATAATGACTGCATGTGGAACTCTCTATTCAAGAGCACAAGCCAGAACCACGAGAAAAAGATAGTTCTGGCATTTTTAAGGCGCTTCTGTCGAAGGTTTTAGCCTTTCACATTATTAAAACTGTTAATCTGATTTAATAATTTATTCGTAAATGGAAATTAGTTTATTTTTTAAAATTTAAAAATAGTAAATTTTTTATTATTAATTTTCAATATTGTCATTGGTTTCAAATTTTTCTACTGCAGTTTAGAAATTTATTGGCTTATCCAATGTGTTAACTATATTTTTAGTGAGTTTTATCTTTGTTTCAAGCTGGTTTGCTCAGCATCTGCAAAATTAGTTTCCTAACTACATTTTTTTTTTTGTAAATCTGATTTATGAATCAGTACCATTCAAACTTTATTAAGTTAATCTTCCATTTTTATTTGTTTCTTATTTATCCTAAATTTGTGTTACTGTTGGTTAATGAGTTTTATAAAAGTAGAACTAGGCTATTATTAATTTGAACTCTGCTAGTTCGAAAACTTCTATTATCTGAACAAAGTTATCTAAGTATTGCTTTGATTTATTGTTTTTATTACTCCTATATAAAAATCTTATATAAATATAAGCATATGCTGTATTTTAAAGTATATATATATATTGTATATATACTAAATGTATACATTTTACAAAAAATATTCCATATATACAAACTATAGCTAAATTAACTAAACATTTTTTACATCCACAGCTGAAAAGGTTTTATAATTTCCTTTTTAGTCACCAAAAGCCAGCTTCAGCTGTATTTAAAAAGTAAATAATAAAATCTTTTCAGTTGCAGGATATAAAAAACATTTTGCTTATTTATTACAAACAATAACAAAAAGGAAAATGAAGAATAAATTGTAGATAGTAAAATTAATGTTTATTTTAATTTTCAGCAGAATTTGGGTTTATAGTGAAGAGGGAAAGTTTATTCTTGACATCTGAAAAATTTACATATCCAAAAAAGCTGTAAATCAGTGAAAAACTAATCCTGTTTTGCTCCTATATTAATAGATTTTTTGTCACTTATAAAGAGTTAATCTTTGCTTCAATGCTTTTACATTTCATTTTATAATTTTTACCAGATAATTATATTAATAAGTCTGTTTATTTTTTATGATGAATCTAGGACATAAAATCAGCTTTCATCTATTGGTAATTAAAAATCAGAGTAGTATTTTCATTTCATTCCAGTCTTCTTGCATTTATGATCAAAAATGGAAAAGTCTCCTCCCCCCATAGTAACCAATAATTATCTTTTATGTGAAGTTGTTTATATTCTTCCCCATTAAGTAAAGAATTTGTTGTGCATGTTAAAAACTGGAGTTTTTTTTATGTATTTGCCATAATGAATATGAAGAGAAGGAAAAAATTTTTTTCTTTCGTAAATGATTTTTGAAAGTATAACTTGTAGTGTATGTTTGTTTTAAAAGAATGTTACAAATTAATTTTTTAACTTGAAAAAAAAAAAAATTGATATAAATATTTATGAACATTTATATTTAGGATAATTTGATATGAGAAATCATTTTGAGATTTTTTTCAAAAAATTTAAAATCAGCTTGAATATTGATAATTTCTAAGCTTTTTGAATTATTTTTATTTTATATACAATGGTCAAATATTTATTGTAAAAATTATTTGTCCACAATGTTGTTATAGAAATATACTTAATATAATAATCAATCTAAATAAGATTGAAACAAACAGCTAATTATATTTACAATTATATCTTGAAAAAGTCTTGGATGAAAGCTGAATTGATAATTAAATAATTGTAAATATAATTAGTTGTTTGTTTCAATATATTTAGATTGATTATTATATATATTTTTAATATAATAATTCGCTGATAAACAGTTCACTACTTTATTCATTTTTCTATGTTTTTAAAACATCAATAAGCTACCAGAAATGTAAATATTAATTTAATATCTATTGCTATACATTACAAGATATACTCTATATTAAAACTTTATTTTTACATCATGCAAATTACCTTCCTAATCAAAAAAAAAAAAAAGAGAGCAAAATTAAATAGTAATTTTCAATACTGTTTCCCACTGATGTTTTAATAATTAAAGAATAAAAGTATTTTTTTTATTTTTTAATATTTATTTTTACAGTATAAATTAATCAGAGAAAATTTATTTTTAAAAAAAGTTAGCAATAAAATTTGTTAATTGCTAGAAATTTTTTATCCTTTTTTCTTATAGCTCAAACTGTCAAAATAACAAAGACAAAAGAAGCTAACTCATAACTTTGATGCATATTAATTTTCATATTATACATTATATTTGTTTTTAAATTTTATTTTGAAAATGTACTTAATATTTAAAATTAAATAGGAGATTCTTGTGTAAATTTTAATCTATACCAGAATAATAAAATCTTTGGATCATGGACATTTTATAAACTTATTTTAATTTTGTTTAGATTCAGCACTCCTTTCCTCAATTAAACACACATAGGTGCTTATATATATATTAAAAATTATACGAGATGCTAAAATTTTTGGCAGATATATGTATTAGTATCATATGTATATAGTCAAATAGTCTATTGCTCAGGAATTCCATAAAAACTTCCAGCATCTGAAATGATAGAATGGAACAGTGATCCATATTTGCCTTGAACGCTACTGTGCACCACTGTATCACTGTATTGCACCATGTAGGATCTTTCGAATTATAAAATATTAAGAGAATGGTCATTATACATTTTAAATTTTCAATTAAAACCCATGTTTATGTATAAAAATCTATCCAAAGATATAAAACTTCTAACTTTACATTTATCATATCCATCCACTCGGCATTAGTAAATGTAATTTCAATTCATCTTATAATTTATTGGCATTAAGAGGATTATACACAGGATTAATACATGCTCTCTTGATAAATAAATGATTACTTAAGTTTTTCATCTCATTTATCTGGGTAATGTTATTCTTCCATTTATAGCAGCTTTCTTAAAATAGTCTGATCAAAATATAGAGAACTTTTTTGGGGGGTAATTTTAATTGGTTATGAATGTTATAGATTGTTTGCTAATTATCTAAATCCATTCTAAAATCAAGCTGAATGTGTTTTCAGTTGATATTAAGTTTGTACATATCCGTTAAAAACTTGTTACAAGCTCTATCGGAATTCCATTTACAATTTTATCTCAATTTGTATCTAATTTAGATCTTAATTTGTTCCTGTATTCCATCTTCAACTTATGTTTTTTTTGTGTCATACTTCCTCTCACCTCTAACTGGTTCCACGTTGTTGATGTTTTATTAGGTTTATAGTGACATTTTTAAAAAAAAATTAAACTGACTTATATTTTCTCCCATCAGATCACAATAGGATTTTTGATTCTATTTCAAAAATTTTCATTTCTATCTAAATTTTATTTTTTTTAACGATATGAGTTTATACTTCGCTTCAAAGAAAGTAATGGATTAAGATGCACACTAATTGCAGCTGAAGGGAAGTTTATTCTTTCTCGTTGAAATATCAAAATAAGGCAGAACATTTGAGAGTTACACTACTCTTATAATAATAGCTGGATTAAGTTGTAAAATGATGGAATGAAACTAAGTGTAAGTATATATATTATTGTGGAAATTCAAATTTTTGTGAAATTAGTAAGTGTTGAAAAATATCTGAGTCCACTTGTTGGAGAGTGGAGAGGAGGAATTTTGTTCATACCATCTTCAGCAATAATTCAGTATATTGAGAGACCATTCGAGATGAAAAATTAGGGAAGCATATTACATAACCAATTCCACCCATGCTATTAATTGCAAAGATTCATCTTTTCCCCTCTCCAAAAATGAACTCTGTGATATTTTTCAACCCTTGCTAATTTTACATAAATTTGAACTTTCATAACAATATATATACTTGCACATTCACTCCATTACTTTACAACTTAACCCAGCTATGATTATGAGAGTAGTTTAACTCTCTCGAAAGCGCTCAGCTTTATTTTGATATTTCAACTAGAAAGAATAAACTTCTCTTCAGCTGCGTATTAGCGTACATCTTAATCTATTATTTTTTTAATAATTTTTTTTTTTAAAAAAACATTCTCTTTACAACACTGCCATTTTTTTACCTGTTTTTTTAAATCTTTGTACTTGTAATTATAGTTTGTTTTATATTATTTGAATTTGGTTTTGCTTTAGAGTGTATTTTAACTTAAAAGTTTATTTTTTTTGAATATTGTCAACCCTGTTTTTATATTAAGTTTTCTAATCTTTTGATGAAATATTTTTAAAACTCAGTTTTTCAAAACTCATTTTAATTGTTTTAAACCATCAGACATCACTTGATCACTATTGATTACTCTGGTTGTACTTAGTGGTGCTACTGTATGGAGAGTTTTGCCTTTGTGTATTTTAATTGTTATTGAATATCCGATTTCGTTTTTATGATCTAATTGTACTCATGATATTGATCTATTTTCAGTCATGTTAAACTGATATTTTATACATTGTTTTGAACTTTTCTGTCCTAATAAAGCTTGCATGATTTTTGAACCATTTTCATGTATTTTTTAGTTATGCTAAAGAAAGTGACAAGTTTCTTGACTCGAGGCTGTTTTGATTGGTTCTCAGAATTACAGTAGCTCAATGATAGAGAAATTTTCTGAGAAGTAGAAGTTTTTTGTTTAATTTCTGGTTAAGGAAAGTCACTTACCTATTTGGTCCTATACTTTTGAGAATTATGTTAGATAATGATTCGCCACAGTTGTAAGGGTATAAGAGAAAATGTTAAAATAATGGATAAAATTATTATTACAGAATTGAAACTATTAAATGAATGATTGGTGAGACTCAAAACCATAGAAAAACTATCATGGATAAAATATATTTATTAGTTATTTCAGAATAATCTATAAAAACAAATAAAAAAAAGATTGACTTTACTAAGCAATGCATTACAGCAAACTAAATTATTTTAAGTGTTTCATTAACACAGTTTTATCAGAATTCTGTAGTTAGAGCTATACCATAAATTATCTTAACTCATCATAGATGATAACCAGTAGTTGTTAAACCTTTTTATTTGCAGAATTCTTTTTTAAAAATGTTTGAGTTTCCCAAAGAGATTTGTAAATGTGAGCTGTATTTATTATATTAGAAGTTAAATTATTACAAATTGGTTTTCTAGTATCAAATTTTTTTGGATTCTCAACTTTACCACAATCCAAATCAGATTACATTAATGAAACCCAGTTAAAGATTAATATATCAGTTTTTTTTTAATTAGACATAAATGCAGGGAATAATTCAATTTCTATCTTTTTATTTTCATACGTAATATCTTTTTTAGATAAATTTCACCACACATTTTTGAAATATGAATAAAGACATTGGGGGTGGGGGTGGAGCCCCAAATTGCATTTCATAATTAATCTTCATTCGTCAGTTGGCAGGTTATAATCTCTTACACATTATCATCAACTGCCCTGTATTTATCAATGTTAAATTATTACTAATTGATTTATAAGAACGAAACTTTCTGCAGTCACAACTTTGACTGTCCATTTCAAATGAATACATTAAAGATTATTACTAATCATTTACTAGGCTAGAGATTATCATATCATCCCTAGGCCAGATATAAATCTTAAACCTCCTTAATATACATAATTACAATTTGATTTATAAGTATCAAACATTCTGCACTCACATCTTTGATATCACGCACTTCGGATAAATACATGAATGATTATTACTAATCATTTATTAAGCTAGAGATTATTATCAGATAAAACATTCTAAAATAAAATTTCAATTATTAAAAAAAAAAAACTCAATAAACTCATAACATAAGTAAAATTTTTTAATGAAGAATAATTTTTCTTAAATAAATAGGAAAATGTAATGTTGAGAAAAGTGGAATCGTTTTATTTAATGTTTTAGAATTAAGGACATATTTTTAACTTCTAGAACTTCAGGCATCCACAGAAGGCACTTTGAGAAAATGCTGATGAAAGAGACAGTCAACTAGTTTTAGACTAAAAATCTTTTTTTTATTATTCATTTCTCCCTGATTGGACCCCATTCTCAAATCATTAAATGTTTTTAAACATTAATCGCTTAAATAATTCATATCACTTTGCTTATATCTTACTTTCACTAACGTTTTGTAAATATACTGAGTTCTTTTCTAATGATCATTGATATTATTTCTTCTACCTATTTAATATTCGTTTGCCTGAAGGTTTGTGATAATGGTATTTTAGATGTGATAATGTGTTGGACTATATCTACCATTAAATGTTGAAGATCTAGAAAATTTTTAAATTTTTGCAAAAACAAACAACTGTTAGTAATAACAGACAAGTTTGTAGATAATACAGATTAGTAGACAACTTAGGTTAATAGATTACATAACGTTTCAAGTGTTATTATTTTCTGCTCCTCTTCAGGTATTGCTGGCCTGAGCAATGGCTATGCTAGCATAACTTACATCATTAGATTCTTGAATTTCGAATTTAAAGGCAACAATATAACTAACAGCTATTCTGTCAAAGGCTAAATAATATTTTGAGTGTATAATTCTCCACTCTTCTTTAGATGATGCTGACTTTTGACAGACTATCTCAGTTGGTTAGAGCATTGCCTTAAAATTCAATATCCAAGACTAAGTTCAACTCCTATTCTAGCTCAGGTCAGAAACACTTAAAGAAATGTGGAGAATAATACTCAAAACATTGTGTAATCTACTAATTTGTGTTATTTATTAACTTATGAGTTATTACTAACAGTTGTTTGTATTTGAAAAAGTTTAAAAATTTTCTAGCCGTCCAATATTTAATGATAGATGATGGAAATAATCCATTATATTATCACATCTATTTATTATCTGTCTATCTAATTCTTTTATAGTTTTCTGTTTTTGTGAAAAATTGATCCAAGATATATATGAATCCTTTGACCATTATTATTGTTTTTACATTTTAAAATTTTCTGACTACATTTTGCTATTTCTTTTTTTTTTAAATTTCATTTTCTGATTTTACTAGTTGCTTAATTTCTCAATCATAAATTCTTCCTTGCTCTTTTTCATTATATTTTCATTTCATCACATAGTTTATTAGATAATTAATTTCTCAACCATATTCCTTTTCCTTTCAGTTTTTCATTATATATTCAATATATTAATAGTTCATTAGACATTTAAAATTTATTAAAGAGGATGAACACAGTTAATAAAATTTTGAAGATAAAAAGATTGTGAAATAAAATTAAATAATTTCATTGAAAAACTGAAATAAAGTTACAGTCCTATTCATAATTATATACAGTATATATGTTGTTGTTTTTTTAAAAAAAAAACTGTTTGAATTAGTAAAAATTATTTAATCAAATTGATCTAACTAGATCTGACATTTTTTTAAAAAAAAAAACAAAGAAAAAAATAACCAAGTAAAAAATACATTTTTTTAAAGTAATAAAAGAAAAAAAAAATCTGACAAGTTTTAAAAATGATTAGATGATAAAAATAGAAACTTTTAAATGGCATATACATATAAATTGCATATAAATTCTATTTATTGGAATTATGATTAGCTTTTTGATATATAATTAGAAACAATTGAAATTTACATAAATAAACATTTAATATTATATAT
The DNA here is from genome assembly GCA_028023455.1 of Epiperipatus broadwayi. Lineage (NCBI taxonomy): Eukaryota > Metazoa > Onychophora > Udeonychophora > Euonychophora > Peripatidae > Epiperipatus > Epiperipatus broadwayi. The sequence continues at coordinate 9,777,384 of JAQFVV010012419.1, forward strand.
AAGTAAATATTTTTATATGAATGGAAAGAAAAAAAAAATAATGATTTTAATGTTATACTATAGATATGTAATTTGTTGTGTTTTAGTTAATATGTAACAAAGTTTAATCTACAGATTAGGTATTTCTTTAAAAATATTATTTTTCAAAAATAATATATAAATATAAAAGCTATAAAGATTTAAATTATATATGAAGCATTTAAAATTCCTTAATTTTAAAATTGAATACAAAATTGTGTTCATGGACACATTTAATGTATATATAAAATTAATGGGAGAAAAAAATGGTTTGAATGTCTAAAAATTTTGTTTGTTTAATTTGTTATGGTGGGTTATTCTTCTATTTTGGTCTATCATAGATTTGAAGAAGACTATTGGACAGTTGAAAGGATTTTATATTTACACTTGGTGGGTTAATATTGTTTGTTTATATTAGTACTTACATGAAAAATAATGTGAAAAAAACAAAAAATAATGGAATTATTTTTATTTGATGTATAAATGCTAACTATTCACATAGTATTATACAATAAATAGAAACATACTATAATTGATTTGGTCTAGAAATGAGAAAATATTCACCCTCTTGTTCATTCATTTAACATTATTTGATTTTTAAAAATGAACTTGATGTTACATCACTATAAATAAAAATGCATCTTTTTTTTTTAAATGACGAACTTTACATAATTAGCAATTAACAAACTTTATTTTTTCGATTTGCTTGTGACAAAAAGTTGCAAAGATTGTACATAAACTAACATTATATCAATCTTAGAACATTATCGTTCAAATACTTTACCCAAAATTATTTGCAAGCAGTTTCACAATAAGTCATTTTTAATAAACTTGGAAAAACAGTTTTACCTTTCATTTATCAGCGCTTATTCATTCAGTCTGATAAAAGGAGAATGAACATTGGTAGATGAAAAATAAAATTGTATTTAAATAGAGGCAAAACTCTCCATGCAGTATCATCACACAGTGCAAGCCAGAGTAATCAGTGGATGCAGGAAGGCTTGTGCATAAAATCCCTATTTGGTGCCTACTCATCCAATATTCCCAGGCTAGTTTCTAGCTTGTGGCTTTCATCAGTGAGGAGCCTTAGATCTGAGAGCACTGCATCTAGATTATCTGTTTAAATAGTTTGTGTAAGCATAAAGAATAGTGATCCTGTGATGTTTAGTGAAAATGATTCATTATGAATCTGCTTACAAATAATTCTGGGTAACATATTTGAATGAGAATGTTCTGAGATTGATTATATTACTACCAAATACATATTTAAACAGTGGTAAAGAGTTGTTTACCCGCTGTTGAAATTAGTAATAGTTAACATTGTATGTATAAAAATATATTGTACTCTGTTAATAATTACTAATTTCTATAGCACGTAAGTAACTTATTGTCTTTAATATGTAACGGTTAAGATTATAATCTTATTACAGAATATTCTTGATCCAAATACATTACTCTGAATTATTTTTGCAAGCATTCTCATAATGAGACATTTTAATAAATTTGCAAATAATTTTACTTTTCATTGATCACCGTCTCCTTTTGGGTCAAACTGAATGAATGGACATTAATAAATGAAAAGTAAAATTATTTGCAAGTTTATTAAAATGTCTCGTTATGAGGCTGCCTGCAAAAATTATTGAGTAGTATATTTGGAACGAAAATGTTGGGTGATATCATCAATTAATAATATATACTAAAGCAAAAAAAAAAAAAGTTGATACTATAAAATACAGTATTCACCTTGTGATAATAAGATGAAGAAATTAGATTTTTAAAAGATTTATTTTAATTGTTTAGCAAACACTGAAAATGTTACAAACTTAATATTTTAAAATCGGTTTGTTCTTGAATTTGCCAATAAAATTTTTGTAGTTTTTGAGAATAGTTCTTATTAATTATTCTTTTTGTGAAATAATTTATAATTATTTGTCATTTTAATATTTTTTTCCAATGCACAAGTAAAGATAAAAATATTATGAACCATATCTATCACGACAGATTAACGACAAGCTAGAATGTTTTAGATATTTTATTTGAAGAGTGCAATTTATTTTTTGGAAACATCCATGCACAAGATGGCTGTAGCCAACAATTGGGCACAGCTAATTATATTGAATTTGTTAAAAAAAAAAGAAGAGTTGGTCTATACTAGATTCCCATCTCCTTGCATACATAACTAACACTTATATATTAGTTATTTTGAAATAATGAACACACACTATAAATGTATATTTATTGCAAACGTTCTAATACATATATGTATAAAGATTTCTGTATATATATATTTTGATAATTTTTAAAATTTTTTTTTTTTTAAAAAAAAAACAAAATATTTTTTTTTGTGTGAAAAGAATCTTCGGTTTAAAAGGTGGATTTAATTAATCTTTGTCTTTCTATTTTTTTTTTTTTTTTGTATGTAATCAGGTAGAGTAATTTTTTAAAATTAATTTGTAAATCAAATTACAGGCATGTTATCTAAAGAATGTGGGTGGTCTATTATTCCAATATGGAGTTTTGAAATTCCTAAAAAGAGAAAAATAGGAGATTTTTGAAGCAAAATTTGTAAAAAAATGTACTAAAAATAAAATTTATCTGATGCAATAGCTCGAAGGGGGATGTAAGCAATTGCAACTTGTGGTCGGATGGGGATATATATAACTACCTATGAGGTGTAGGGGATAGTATTATTCTTGGACTGAGAGAGATACAAGAACCTACCCATGAGGTGTGGGGAGTTTATTATTAGATGTTTATTCTTTTGGATTGTTGAATATATTTTTTAGTTCGAGAAGGAGTTTGATGTATATATTTTTTGTTTATGGGACCTGCCAGTTATGGAATAGATTTATACTTTTGTTGGATGTTTTTTTCTCGTTTTTGCGTAGATAAAAATTAAAGCTACCAACACCCATATGATTTGGGAAATTATTTCATCATACGCAGTTCGGCGGTTAATCAAAAGAAAACAAAAACATTTTTTATTGCCATTACTAAAATAATAAACCACGAAACACCAAGGGGTATAATTCTAGAATTACCAGAGACAAATTTCTAATAGTTAAAGTAATTCTTGTCGTATTATCATTAAATTATATTTAAGAGGAAAGGAAAGAATGAAGGTATTAATCCATTTTATGGAAAATAAGCTTAGTGTGGAAGTCATGACGAATTGGTAATTTATATTATGTTATCCAGTAAAAACACATTTTTACAATGATAACCAAGTTTTATCTAATTGCCTGGAAAACCATGGAGTAGAAAAAACCGTAGCAGTACACCCGCCAGTTCAGATATATAGTCGCCAAGATGGATGTGTTAAGAGACTCAGTGTATCCTGATTGAAGGACTCTACAAGGATGACAAGGAGTTAAATTGAACGTCACCATCCTTTCTGGTATAGTTTAGATGGTATGCCCAGAAGTTTGAACCCAGAGGGCAGGCAGATAGAGACGAGTACAGCAAAAAAAGAAAATGTTTATATATATTTTTTGGTTTATTGTTTGTATTATTAGAGTGGATATAACAAGTATAATTGTACTATATTTACTAACACATTATAAGATATAATCATTTTTTTTTGTTGTAGAAAATATTGTAAAATAATATTGCTTATACATAGATCTCATTCAAATCCACTAAATATAGGATTGTAATTATAAATTTATTAAACACACATTGATTACGTAAGTAATATTTACTGAGGCTATAACCTCAATATGCGTATAAAATGTGATAGTAGGGACCTCTACAGGTTGAAGTAAAGAAGGTTCCCCTCTTTTCTTCCATAGCGTAAGCTTGTGGTTAAAACACCTGTAGAGGTCCCTACTATCACATTTTATACGCATATTATCGAGGTTATAGCCTCAGTAAATATTAAATATAGGATTATTATTTTCTTGTTCTTTTCCCTCATTTTACCTTTACATCTTATTTAATTTTAATCATGGCGGCGTCACCGCATGTTGAGTGACTTATAGCCAGCCTATACATTTTTTTTATATAAAAAATAATGTATACGTAAATATAACTTTACGTACCTAAATGTAAAGGTGTATATAATCTTAAAAGTTTATATGAGCAAATGGGGAAAGGTCAAGGGGTTAGATCTGTGTATAACTTATTTCATTATTTTGGGGGATTTATAAAATGAAATCTTCGTTGTTTTGTGAAGGAGAGGGGAATATAGACCACATCCATTAACCTCCATCTTTGACCATTTTATATTTATGGCAAATAAGTTAACTTACGTATAAGTTAGAAAATGGATTTTTTTTGTTTGTTTGTTTTAATCTAAATGTAGATCTTAAATATAAAAATCCAAGTATTCTTGTGTGATTTATATTATGTGTAGAATCATAAAATTAAAAATAGAAAGCTGTATAATAAATTTAGGACTTAATATTATATTGTTTAAATCTGTATGTGGTGGAGGGAGGTTTAGTTAAATAAACGGTATTATCTCATATTTCATTTGTTTATATGTTTTATTTTAGAATAAAATAAAAAAAAAATGCAATCAATTATTTGTAATATCTGCTTACCATGGCTATAAAAAGTTATAGCAATACTTACCCAAAGTACCTGAGATGAGGAATTATATTTGAGCGAGTCATTGGGATAGTATATCGGGGAGTTGAATTATAATTTTCACCCAGTTTTCCTTTATCCAAATAAAACATATGTCCAAGAACGGAAAAGAAATCCTCTTTGCATATTCTCTTGATAGATAGAAAAGGGAAAATTATTTAACATTTTGCTTTCTTTTATTATGTTGGGGATGGCGCTAAAGTTTTGTCTAATAGATAACAATACTTTTAAAGGTATGTGAAGAGTGAGGGGAAATGTCTATGGGCAAATAGATATTGGGGTGGAAGTATAAATAATTTAACAAGGGAAGATTTTGATTTTACTTGAAATTAAATTTCTTTGTTCTAATAGTTAGTAAAGTAATACTCGTTTGTATTTAACCTCGGGTATTATCGAAGATTAATATCGATCTCCCATTTTAAAATATGCACGTCATTTCATGCTCGTGACATATACAGATATATAGTATCATTTTTTTTTGAAATGGATAAGGCAGTTGGGATTTTGAACCGGTACAATATCGGGACAGATTAACGATAAGCTAGAATGTTTTAGATATTTTATTTGAAGAGTGCAATTTATTTCTTGGCAGGAGATATAAAGTTGAAATAAAAGTTAATAGAATGTGACTATTTAATTATTTGCTATAAATATCATAAGTTCCTTATATATATATATATATGTGTAGTATGAAGTAAAGGCTTTTATTTTTTATGACCTTTCCTTTCTGTTGTTTTTATTATAAAGTTTATATAGATCTTTCCAGTCTTCTCTCAAATAATGTAAATACGTTTTTCAAAAATATTTAATTAGTTGTCAATATTTAGCGTTTGGGTTGGTTTAGAAATTCTGCTTCTACTACGATTGTTGTAAAAAACATCCATAGAAGTCAAGTATTACTGCTCCATTATCATTATCATTGATAGGCATTCACAAATAATTATCACCTTTTGAAAATCCAGAAGAATATAATATTAATAGTGTATTGGAGGTGAATTTTTCCAATTCGTGAATGATAAAATACATCCAGTATAAACATGCTACATGCTAATCCATTATTCTGTTTATGATATTTTGTGATGCTGCATTTTGACTTTTTCTGTTAACATTTTCTTCCTGAAAAACTTCAGCATTCTGTTTAATTGGAATTATCAGATATGTTTTATGCTCTGCCATATCTTTACAATGAAAAAAAATCAATGCTGCATTTTTGAAATAGTTTTTATACTTGCTCCATCACAGGATTATTTTTGCCAAATGTATCATTTTTGAGTGACCAGATCTACTGTTTTTAATGTAGTCATAAGTTATACGATAGTTGTATAGTGCAATTGATGTTAATTAATTTTTCCGTAAAGTTTTCATTAAATCTTGTTAATTAATTATTTTTTTAATTATTATTGTAGAAAAACCTCACATATTTTGCTTTTGCTTAACAATGAATTTATTATGAAATTTTTACTTTATGTAGAATCAGATTTCAAGTTAGCTAATGTAATAAATGCTTGTGATTTTTATTATTAAAGCTTATTTAATTCCGTAAACTTTACATCAATCCAGGAACTTTAAAAAAAATTTGGATAGCAGTTTTATAATAGTATTCACAATCTCAACATCTTATGTTTATATCATAAAATAGCGATTTATTATTCTATGAAAATATGAATATATTAATTGCAGTTTGCCTTTTTATAAACATTAATAGTAGAGAAAATGCACTAATTTTACCAGTAAATTTTTTTATTGTGTTCTTTTTGTGATACAGAAATTTGTAAAACTTTTCAACACTTTAAGGTTATTTAAACTTTAAAAAATATTTATCATGGCTTTATGGTGGTCGTTATTATCAAGATAAAATATTACAATGTCTTTATCAATTTTTTAAAAAAATAACTCCATTTTAAAATTTATCCTGATATTATTTTTATAAAACTAAAGTGTAAAGATATGTGTTAATGATTGTGCAAAAATTTTAGAATTTAAAAATATGCATTTTTAAAATCTTATAAATAAGATGATTTGATGCAGTGGTAAGATGCAGTCTCTGAAGCTCAAGTTCCATCTATTGTGGCTCAACTATCACGGTGCTCAAACTAAAACCATTTGATAGTTTTTATAAAAAAATAATAAATTGCATTAATAGTTCATAATTTAGAATAAAATTAAATAATTAAAGACACAATGCCAAGTAAGGTAGTACTATTCGATGAATATTGAATTACGGCTTAAGAAATTTTGGGTCAATTTTATGTATATTAATATATATTGCAACTTAATCTACAAGTTTACAACCTTAATGACAATTTACTATCTTTTTGATGAATATATCATTTATTAGTAACTTATTTATTAGGCTGGAAATTATTTTATTAATATTACACTAGGTCTAGATTGACATTTAATGTATTTCTTACTATAAACCAATTGCACTCTTTTTTTTTTTTTTACACATGCACATTGTTTAATACATATATAATAATAAAAAGTTATCTCATAAACAAGTACGGCTATTCTAATCTCTGCCCCCCCCCCCCCCCAAGGAGAGAAAAACCTGCTTTAGAAATTAGTTTTGCACTACTATACAAACTAATTTGTGAAATTCAAAATATACTCACATGCAGAACTACAGAACATTCTGTTACATTTTTCTGTCTACTTGATATTTTATGATGCTATCTTTTAGTTTCTTCAGCAGAAAACTTTTTTCTCTGAAATACTTCAACACCATATCTAGTCTTAGCTCTCCAGTGTATTCTATCATCTGCCATATCTTCCCAATGGAAATAATTGACATTGCAATTTTTTAGAATGTATTTGAATGATACCTTATAATAAGATCTATCTCTCCCTTGAAAACCATGCTCAAGTTTACCATAAAAATCCTTTTAGAAAGTCCTGCATTGTTGGTTTATTTTATATTTGCCATTAATCCTTTAGCCAAAGAATAATGCATGTGTGTGAAAAAAAGAGGAAATTTAAAGTGTCATTTGTATTAATCTTTTAACTTAAAATCTATAACTAGATTAATATTAATGTGTAATAATATTTAGTGAAATAGTTTTTCATAACAATTGACCCTACTTATCCAAAAGAATAAATAATATTAAAGTGTGCAAGAGTTGTGGACACTTGTGGATTAAGTTATAATAAAATATGATATATATAGTGGTCAATTGTGATAAGATTTGAAAAGTTTTAACAGGAGAGCATTTTGGATATCACTCCCTCCCTCATTCTTTGGTCATTTGTCCCCCCCCCCCTTCCCCATATTCTTTGGTCATTTGTTTAGAGGAGTAATTTTTAAGTAATAAATTTGCAAAATTTAAAGATTTAAAGAATCATTGAAAACTAATTTTTAAACAATTAATAAATTATTATCTTAAGCACTCATTATTTCTGCAGTTTTGATATAATTTTATGTAAAAAAGTATCCTAGATTTTCTTAGTAATGAACTTTTACATTTTTGAATCTGAATATTTAAAGTTGACTTTGATAAAAACATTTTTCATAACAGAGTTTAATTAAAATGGTAATAATAATGAATGTTTTATATTTAAAGCTTCCCAAAGCTAAGTTGTTTTAGAAATATAAAAATAAAATTTGTATCATCTTAAGAAATTCAGTAATTTATTATAATTAAATCTGTATATATGCCAAAAAAATCGGCTGCCTTCCTGAAAGTACTTTTTTCTTTTTATAAAATGTATTTATTAATTCAAATAGAGATAAATTGTTAAATACCTTTTAAGTTCTAAATGACAAAGATATTATTACTGCATTTTGGAATTTCCAATCCTTGCTTCAGTAGATTCTTTAAAAAAAAAGATCTAGATATTGATTTTATTCAAAAAGAAACTGCAGCACATGTGTTTATGTTAAACAGATCAATGCTTAATGATTACTTATGCCAGTATTTTAAATCAAAAATCTTTTTTTTTTTGTTTTGGAGCCTTTTAGAAAAATTTTGAGAACTATATACAAGACTAGTGTTTAAATATTTAAAAAGGTCAAAGAAAATTTGCTTATTTTCAATAAATTTTTTAATTGTAATTAAATTTCCTTATTGACAGTTTGTGAACTTCACAGATTTTAATGGTTGCTTTAAATATTGTAATATCTTTAAATGCATTTTATATATATTATAGGGTAAGATAAGTAAGTTGTAGCAGTCAACTACATTAGTGAAGATGGTTTGTAATTTAAACAAATAATCCATCCACCATTTTGATAGCACCTGAAATTCTAAACTTCAATTCTGCCTCCCTTATTTTTTAATTCCAACAAAGTTTTTGAGTATGCCTTGTGTGTATCTGTGAGCCCACTCACATTTATATATTATGCTTTTATCATAAAAATGTACTTAAACCATTAATTTTTTTTAGTGGATGAATAAAATAAGAAATGAAGTTTTGGAAAGAGTATATGAAATAAGATTGATTGAGGAAATTAGAGATAGAAAAAGAAACAGGATTAGACTTATACTAAGAAGAAAAAATAGTTAATAAAAGATATTTTGGAGGTAAATGGTAAGTGGAAACAAGAAGAAAGAATGGAAAAGATTGTCCTTGCTGTTTGATGTAAGAGATGGGAAGAGTTATGTGGAATTGAAGAGATGGACTATTGACAACAGAATGGAGAAATGAATGAATTGGCAGTGTGTCTCATCTCTGGCTGGCCATAGGACAGAACACTTGATTGGTTAATGGACAGCTACTTTTAAGGATGTTGAGTATACTTTGGCAAGAACATTTTAATATATTTTAGAAACTACAGGTATAATACCATTAATCTGATATGGTATATATGTAGTTGGACAACTGCAAACAGCTACCAGGGATCTTTGGAATTTTTTGACATTCGTTAGATTTGCACAAGTCACTTTATGTATTTAATCTTGAATATACATATAAAAAATAATAAAACATTGTACGATAACTAAATTAATATATAACACATTAAATAGAATTAAATGTGTTTGAGTAAACATCTCTAAATTATTATATTTAATCATATTAATTCTAAGTTCCTTTTTTTTCAATTTTAATTTTTCTTCAAAATTTTTCTTTGCTGCAAAGAGTTAGAAAAAATCAATATTTTTTAAAATATCAATTGATATAAAGTTTGCACCAGTTTTTAAAATAGATTTTTTTTTTTATTAAGAGAAATTTATTATGCGATACAAACCTACATTTTGCTATTACATGCTATTACAGTATGATATAAATTGTTTATTTTATTACACTAGGTTTCAGATGTAAATCAATCAGCTTTAACATATTTACTTCTATGTATATAGTTGCTTCTCCAGCAGTTCAATTCTGTAGATTAAGCTATTGTCTTCTTTATTTGAAGTTTCTCCAAGTAGCATTTACCAAATAATCTGGAGCTATTAAATTATCCTTTTGTTTGATTTTTTCTATGATTTTCTTTAGTTCCATTCCCTGTGGATCTACCAATTTCTCAATAGATTTTGAGCTAATGATACAGGAACTAATCAGCAATTATTATTATATATACAAAATATGTGTATATTCAATGCTTTTCAATGCTAAATTGGTGCTTTAATTGAAAAGTTTATTATAGAGGGGAGGGAATAAGAATTATTTCTTAAATTCTTCTTCATCTGGAAAATCCTATTTAGAGTATATAACAATAAAGGGTATGTTGCCATTCAATTGTTACGGATTTTTTTTTACATGCAGTTATCCAGAAATGTAGTTAATCACTATCCAGAAAATTATGAATCTATATCTCATCAAAAATTACATCTTTAAAATGTGAACATGAAGAAGATCAGAATTTAAAATCTGGTATATTTATATTTTGTAAAAAAATAAATAAATCTATGTCTATCAGTTAATAATGTAATGCAATGCATTTGCTCTAATTTCATTAATTATTGGTGGGTTTTCAACAATGTCAGCCACTGTATTAAGAAAGAAATTGCCTTTTGAGGCAAACCCAGCAACTTTGAAAACTTCAACTGATGGAACAATAAGTTGAAAAATCTTCTCTGGAAATTGTCTGAGTTTCCATTTAAGCTTTCCTATGATTTTTAGAAAAAATTGTAGCTGCACCCAGGTTTTTAGCAGCCTTTTTTAAAAACTTTTCACTAAATATAGGCTACATACTTACCTAAACTCTTTTATTCTCATTTACAATGAACCTTTATGTGAGGATACAGTAATCACCATCAATTTATACCACTATTTTGATTTACAAATTTTTAAAACGTTTTAAAAAAGCATCTGCTACTTTTTTAAATGGCGGCCATTTAGTAGGATTGATAATGTCATAGGATAATGATTTCAATAATGTTATACCATCAAAGAGTAAAATAGCAACATTCATGCTAAAAAGTACAACTCGGTATATTCATTATACAATATATATTGTGTTTTGATTACTGAATTATATGATTAATTGTACTTAACTAATTTTTTTTATTCAGTCTCTTTTGAAAACAATTAGTGCTTTTATTTAGGACATATCCAAGGTAATGATTTGTCATTATTAGTGATTACTAAAGTAAAAAAAAATGCAGGTTTCATCGGGTGTGATTATAATCAAAAACATATTTTGATCATGTAAAACAACAAATTGTATTAATATCACATTTTAGAATGTGTACATTAGCTAAAATGTATTCACTCAATTTATTTTGGATTAAAAATTCGTATGAAGATTGATTTTGCCTGTAGCAAAAATAGTCATCATAAATGTAAAATATGGTTATTTTGGATTTAAAAAAAAGAGAAAAAAAAATGATTTTATGCATTATGCAGTTAATAATTAACTTATATAATTAAAGATCATTAAATATATATTGAAAATTTCATATATTTGTTCAGTTTTTAATCAATAACCTGTTTTTGATATAAGGTGGCTTTTATTGCAAATATAAAAAAATATAGTATTGACAAAAAATAAAAGATTTAATCATTTATATTATTAAAACTAATAATTATTTGAATATTACATTCCATTTTTATTTGTAAAACAAATTTGCAAACTATTATAAAAAAAAATAGTGCTACAAGAATAAAAAAATCAAAATTTTATTGTTTAGATATTACAAAAATAAAAATCATTAATAGTAGAACATAAAATTTAAAATGTATATTGTTTTAAGTTATATTTTTTCTACTTGCTTTATTATAATACATTTTTTCAGAGAATATTATTCTCAGACTATGTTAGAAGCAAAATGAAAGAGTTAATCAAAAAATGATACTTATTTTAACAAAATTATAGTCACTAAAATGTTTTTATAAGTGTATTTTCTCACAGGTTAATATATATATTAATAATATGCTTAGTATTCATTAATTTATATTTTAATTTCAAACTTTATTTTTTAAATTGAACTCATATATTCTGAATTTAAGATAATTAAAAATTTTCCCATAGGAATCTTTTATTGTGAAATTTTTTATTTATGAGGCATTTTGAGGGAACCAATTGGACCTTGCTATCTGGGTAAATGTTTATGCTCATATTCATGTGCCATGCTTAATGATTAACAATAATCTGAATCTGAAGTCAGCAAAAATTTAATCTACATAAAGAGTTGCATATCACTAGCAGGAATTTCATGGTTTTTATAAAACTGCATCTATATAATACCTTCATTTCCAATAAATCAAATTGGATTTTAAATTCATTATATATGTTTGAACTTGGTGATAATGTTTGTCCATAGATACTGAATTGTATTACACTGTAACATTTTTTTCTAATCAAAATCTACACTTATCTTTTTTTCCGTCTACTTTTTTTTTTTTTACAAATTAGTCATATTTTCACTGAAAATTAAAAGATTATTTTATGCACCATTTGTATAACATTTGCATTTCTTCACTTTTATTTAATTTAGGAATTCTGTTTGTGGGGTCAAATCTTGTAATCAATTTTTAGCGTACTTTTATCCAACATATTGTTTAAAACTATAGTGATCACTGACAATGCAATATTTCAGTGTTGACTGGCCGATTGCCTACCCTATCACTGTTGGCAGGCCACATTTCAAATCATGAAACTGGTTTAGTAAGTTTTCAGTAATGCACAATAGGGGACTTCGGTATTAAAGCTGCAACATGGATCATGTATTAGACTGCTGCGCCTGTTCACAGTCATATCAATCTGGATAATTTTGTAATCTTGTGATCTGACTAAAATAACATGTATACGGATCTTTTACATGCCTTTTTTCAGCAAAAAAATAAGAATGGGTACACGGATATTGTATATGGTCTTTTGACAAGAATTACAAAGTTATCGGGAGGTTGATACGAATGTCAACAGGCGTAGTAGGTCTAATACATGCTCCATGTTGCAGGACTAAAAATAAGTAAAAGTAAAATAGATGCTAGTTTATCTTTTTAAAAATCATTGCCTTTCATGGCAAATTTATTAAAAAGCATTTACAATTAATTAAAATAGAAAGAAAAAGAAGTGAAGTATGAAATCTTAATTTCCCTTGATTGTTTAACTAAAACTTGCTTTTATAAAAATGTTTTCATAAACACAAAAATCTTGTAAGCAATTTGTAATAAGCAAATTTTATTTCAGATATTGGAGATATGGTATTTGAATATCATTAGTTACAAAAAGTCAGTTGCAAAATATCCGAAAATTAAAAAACAAAAAATAATATATGTATGAAAAATATTTCAATACAAAAAATGTTTTAATTTGATGCATAATGAACTAAAAACCAAATATATATATATTTTCAATCACAATTTTGGTTGTTAAATGCTACTTGAAATAAAAGCATGGACCATTTATAAATTAATTAATTCCATCATTATTTTTAAAATTAATGATTGAATTAATCAATTTATGGATATTCTATGCCTGCTTTAATTTCTACCAAAATTGTATTTGAAGAAAAAAAAATTTTTTTTGGGTTAATTTTAGTGCATTACTCATCAAATTTAGTTTTTCAAAATTAAATTATGATTTGAAAGTGAGTAGAGAATTATTTATCAAATTTGTTTTTTTTTTTTAAGTTTCCAATATTTGCATAATGAAAGAAGTCATTTTTTTTGTCTGTTGCTGTAAAAAATAAACTTGGATTTGTATTACTCAAGAACTATTTATATTATTCTTGCATTTAAAACTCTATCCCGAGAAAGACAAAAGAGACACATCTCATTTATTTCTATTTATGTATCGAACTATTTCCATCATCTAATATTATATATTGAATGTCTTTAGAAAATTTTTTAACTTTATTTAAATTTTCAAAGTACATTAATCTGTTAGTTGTAGCAGACAGGTTAGTATATGCACAATGTTTCAAGAGGTATTATTCTCCTCTCTTCTTCAGATGTTGCTGGCCTGTCCAGTAACAATATAAGCATGTGAATTGAACCTGTATCTTTAGATTCGTGAATATTGAAATTTTAAGGTAACACTACCCAACTGAGACATCCTGCCACAGGCAAGTCGGTAGAAATTTCATATACTTATTTATGAGATTACATTCAATACTAAATGATGGAAGTAGTCCAATATATAAATACAACTAAAATACCATCATCACAAATCTTCAGGAAAACATCTCATTTATTTATTGTATTTGTGGACATGCACAGGTTCCATTGAAAAAGAAATTTACTCTCCAAGCTGTCTGCAATATCATCTCTGGATCAACACATGTGCTACACAGCATTAATTGTATCACAAAAATTTTAAGATGCTAGCATATTTTCCAAGAGCTATGATATGAAATATGACAGTATGTATTGTATCTTTGAGGATCATCTTCAGTTCAAACGTTTCAGTAGCAATTTTGTATAATTTAAGCAAAATTTAATGCATAATCACATAGTTCCTTTATGGGTTAAGGTAAAAAGTGCATAGTCATATTTCATGATGGAACTTGTGATTCAGAACCTATAGTATAATTATTGTTATTTTTTCGGTGAATTAAACTATATGGCATCTGCATTGATTCAGAAATGGCATTGCAGGTTGCTTGAAGTATCTTTTCACTAGGATACACTATATATATATATTGAATTTTATTGTAATCATATTCAAAATAAACATTTTAAATATATAGCTTTTTTTCTTCTCTCTGTACTTGAATAATATTACCTGTCAAAATCTGAAAATTATTGTAAACATTAAAATAGCTGTGATGTGAATAGATTGCACAATGGATACTTGATAAAATTACATATTAGTTTGCAGAGCATTAAACTAGACTGATTATACTTGGCTTTTAACTATCTGGACGAAAGTTCAGTTCAGGACATATTACTATCACCAAAATTATTGTTAGTATTAAGAAAAATTGATAATTATTAAATAGATGATCTACATAATAGTTTTAAATTTTACAAGCCACCAAAACTGTATTGAAGATGCTAATTAATAAAGTTAATATTTTCAGAATTAAAGTACTGAAACTTTTTTATACAAACTAATGTCACTGTCATTGTAAAATAGCAGCTACCTATATTATATATTTCTATATAAATGCGAAAGTTTATTCATTTGCTACTTTATAATTCAAGAAATATTGCCCCAATCTTAATGAATCTTGCATGGTTTTCTTTTTTTTTTTTGTGGAGAATTTTATAGACTATGAATTTTTATTTTACAGTACTTAATTGTTTTAAAAACTTACGTAATTTGAAATTTAAAAATATGCCGGAATAGCAACAATTTTCTAATGATATCATAAGAATACAAAAAAGAGCATGCATTGATTGAAAGATCGCAGATAGTAAATCCTTACCCTTACGTATTGAAATGCATACTAGAGAAATGGAGAAAATTATAGTTTTTGGTAATACGAGGTGAAATTTTATTGCATAAATATATTTTAAATTAATCAAATTTTGTTTGAATCATGTATTTAAGTTTTCACTTGAATATGCCATTAAAACAGGCAAAACTCTCCATACGGTAGTGTCACTCAGTGCAAGCCAGAGTAATCAATGGATGCAAGATTTGTGCATAAAATCCCTATCTAATACCTATTCATCCAATAACTCCAGACTAATTTTTAGCTCATGGCTCATCAGTGAATGACACTGTTGTGTGGAGAGTTTTGCCTGTTTTAACAGCTTGAGCAAGCATAAGAAATGGTGATCATGAGATGTTTAAATGGTTTAATACCAATCTTGCCTAATAGGATAGTGGCAGCTATGGTTATTAAAGAACCAGAACTGAGTTCAGACCTATATGACTATATAAGCTAATGAGCTTGGATTGAAAACATGTTTTCAGTTTTACAATTTTAGACTCATAGTTTTGTAGTTAGGTAGAGATAAAAGGTGGCCGCTGGAGGATTGCACTAGATCTAAGATCTAGTTGCAGTGCTTTCAGATACAAAGCTCCTCACTGATGAAAGCCACAAGCTAGAAACTAGTCTGGGGATATTGGATGAGTAGGCACTAGATAGGGATTTTATGCACAAACCTTCTTACATCCATTGATTACTCTGGTTTGCACTGAGTGGCACTACTGTATGGAGAGTTGTGCCTGTTTTAACAGCTTAAGCAAGTATAAGAAATGGTGAACATGTGATGTTTACTGGTTGAATATACCATGATGTTAAAATTTCACGCCATTAAAAAAATTATATGAGAAATATAAAATTCTGTTAATTGTATATAATAAAATTTATATATTTTTGCAATACTCCTAATAATAATTACTTCATGTAAATGTTATATAAGTGTATTTTAATTATCAAACTCTCTACTAATTAGGAGGCTACAATTAGAGAAATGGAGAGAACTTGTAAGATTTTTTTTTTTCTCATGTGTCATAGCATCAGCCGGGAAGTGAACCTGATAACCCAGAACAACTGCTTGTAAAGCAGCCGTCGCTGACCTCTCGACCACCAATCCTTGACAACTTGTAAGATTTTTATTTGTATTTAATACATCAAAATGAAATAATGGAATTTAAAAATATTTTAATTACAATTTTTCAGCTAACATGAGGATACATCATTAGAAATGGAGAGAATTAGCAAGGGAAAATTTTATTTGATATTCAGTACATAAAAAATCAAAAATGGAATAAATATATTTTAATTATCAAACTTTCTACCAAAGTGAGGGGAAGGTAGAGAAATTTTTACTAACTATTCTATACATCAAAAATTGAAAATAGAATTTACGTTAATAAAACAACATTAAAGAATTTCTACTGCTCAGGATTTAACCTTATATATATATAAATTTGAAATTATTTTAATTATCAACTACATTATATTCTTCTATACTTTGCGGGTATAGCTAGTTACATTAAAATTACTAATTTGGATCTTTAGTATTGTAATATGGCATGGAATTTTCTTAAACAATGTGTAATGAATACCAATAAATCTATTCTTGGGTTCACTAAAAAGAAGGGTCATAACTGGTTTTCTGACAATGATTATATTATTAATGATTTCATTAAAAGGAAATGTGAAAGCAGAAGTGGATGACTGACAAGAAGATTTTAAAATAATTGGTGGTTGGTTGAAAACTGAAAAGAAGGTATGGACATTTGCAGATTGTGATCATTCTAGATCTTTTTTTAAATGCTATCACAATTCTACTAAATCTGGCAATGATACTCTCTTATATGATGACCGATATTTTGAACAAATGGTATTTTGAATAATGTTACAATAATTGAAATGAAAACTTTTAGTGATATCCATTTTATCTACTTAATTAGATTTGGACAAAAATATCCAGCTTAGTGAAATTGAAACAGCTCTTTGTAATCTTAACAATGGAAAGAGTGCAGATCCTGATAATATACCCGGAGAAGTATTAAAATATGGTGGTAATATGTTAGCTTCAAAAATATTGGAATTTTTTAGGAATGTATAGACCCATGACATTGCGCCATCTGATCTTACGAATACTTTTATTGTTCCAATTTTTAAAAACACAAGGAATAGACAAGATTGCAGTAATTGTTGAGGAATATTGTTATCCACTACAGCAACGGTACTTCAAGAATTTCCTTGAATAGACTGCTTTCAATTATGGTTACCAGAAATTTAGTGTGGTTTTAAAGAATGAAGAGTGACTAGAGACACGGTTTTTGTCCCAGGCAAATACCAGAAAAATATTAGGAACAAAGGAGCAATTTATATATTGCTTTTATTGATTTGGTCAAGGCATTTGATTCTTATAGATCAATGGTATTGTTCAAAATTAATTGATTGCCCACCAAAATTTGTTTGTAATATAGAGCTTCTATATGATAGAATGAGAAGAAGTGATATTACTAAAGATGGAAAATGTAAGTCTTTGAAATGATAACTGGTGTTAAACAAGAATCGTACTTGCCTCAACATGATTTTCAAGTTTTATGGTGTCAGACTTTGGATTATATAAGCAACTTAATGAAACAGAAAACACAATATAGGTTTGATAATGGATTTTTTAATTTGATTCAATTAAAAATGAAAAAAAAAACAACAAGAATTTTATTTTCTTGTATTGTAGTTTACTGATGATTACACTATTTTTACCAATTCAAAAGATGATTTACAAAATGTTCTTAATATTTTGAAAGCAACATAATAAAGACTGGTTTATTAATTAATGTTCAATAAACTCAAGTTCTTTATCAATCAGTGATGGAAGAAAAATCCTCAGCCACTTATAGCTTGAATCATTATCAACTTGAGAATGTAAACCATTTTAAATATCTTCTTAGTTCTATAGAAAAGTGGACATAGATGTTGAGATACTACACAAACTCCACTGTGCGGCTACTGTTGTTAACAAGTTTAAATAGTATTTTCATCATAAGGAAATAATCACTGCAACTAAGTTAGTTGTATATAAAGCTGTTATTTTACTTAGTCTATAGTATGGATGTGAAACTTGGATGTCCTATCACATATTATAAAGGCATTAGAAACGTTTCACCCAATGATACTCCATAAACTTTTAAAAATACAATGGCAAATTCATAAAACCTATTAATTAATATGTTCTTCAACTTGCTGGATGATATATTATTGGGTCCACTATTGTAAAATCACACCTTCATTGAATTGGACATGTAAAATGCATGAACAGTGGAAGATTTCTGAAAAGGCACTTTATGATGAACTTGAGCATGATTTTGTGGGAGAGGTAGATCTTGTCTATATTATAAGGATTATCGTAAAATATCGGACTAAGGAAATGCAATATCGATTGTTTCCATTGGGAAGTGTGGCAGAGAATAAAATATATTGGAATGCTATAGTTAGACATTTGAAGTATTTCAGAAAAAAAAGTTTCTGCTGAAGAAATTAAATGACAGTATTATAAAATATCAAATAGGAAAATGGACTAACATGTTCTACATGTGGATATATTTGTAGTTCACAGATTGGTTTATATAGTAATAGCAAAACTAATTTGAAGTGTTAATTTTTTTCTCTTTTTTTTGGATATACTCATTTATGAGTGGCTATTTTATTATTTTTTTTATTAGTTTCATACACAAACTATAAAAACTTGTATAGTTTATTAAAAAATAATACTTTCTTGAGCAATACAAATTTGCAAAATAATGAAGCTGCAATTTGTTAGTAATTTTTGAATGAACAATAGCAATTTGTATAACTTAAAAATAATCATTTACTTCTTTAAAAAGAGTCAAACATTATTATCGATGATAAATGGCTAATTCATTAAGAAATTATTAACAAATTATAGTTTCATTATATTATTTTTTATTGATTTACACAAGATTCTATTATTTGGCAATTATTTTTTATACAGTCACATATTTTTGTAATTGGCAATATTAAAAAATTAGAAATTAAATTTTACAATTAGGTTCCACATAATGTCGTTTTGATAAGCAACATGCAGTATCCAATTGTGAAATTTTACGAAAATAGGATATCTGCTTATCCAAATATTAATATGTTCATTTCAACCATAGAAATTGTCAATTTGAATTCATATTGAAAATGGATAGTTTTGAAAACAAATTATTTCAAAAGTTATAGTAAGTAATGAAAATTGTTTGATTGAATTTTTTTTTTAATCACAAATTCTAATAAATAAGAAAAATTGAATTTTTCAATTTATTAATTAGTGTCTTCACTACAGTTTTGATAGTTCTACTTAGTATTTAAATATCAAATCTTGTATGAAATGTATGTTCATTCAGTACCATTTGCAAATTATTGTAAAAATTAAATAACCTTTGCTGTCACACATTGTGAATAGTTGCCTAATGGGACAATTGTGATAAAAGAGTATGATGGTCTTGCAAGTTGTTGAAACTAGATTATCCTTAGTGTTTAACCATCTGGACTAATCATATTTTAGGAAGTCTTATTTCACAAGTCAATGGTAGCACCAAAATTATAATCAGAAAATTATTTTACAACTAATTATTTTTGAGTAATCAAAACAGGTATTTATATATATATTTGCAAGAATATGTCCAAAATTAATTACATATTCAAAATTAAATCATTAGCTTGTCACCAAAACACAGATTAAATAATCCAGCATGTAATAGATAATATATGAAATTATAATCACATATTAAAAAAACTTTATCTTTTTTTGTGAAAACAGCCTTGAAAACTCGATATTATCTTAATAGAAGATATCAAGGTTTAGATAATTATTTAATTTGTAATTGCAATGGAATTCTATGTGACAAACATAATGGGTTCCAGAAATATATTTTCTATTTCAAAATACATGTATTTAACGGCAATTCATTCCAGATCTGCAGTCTGGAGAAAAATTCTCATACACCACAATCATGTAAACAGCAAACTGAAAATAAAAGTGTATAAATATAAAACAAATTAATTTGCTAAAATGTTCAAATCATCCTTCCAAATGTTGTCTTTTTTTCAGCAACACCCTCTGTGAATTAATATAAGTCTGAACTTCAAACAGTTTGAAATTCAGGTGTTGCTGAAAAAGCATAACATTTGGTAGGATAATTTGAACATGTTTGTAGTTGAATTTTCAACTAGCGATATGCACTGGAGTAGTTTCTTAAATTAATTTACTAATTTTTATACACTATATATAAATTCAAAAGTTAATTTTTAGTGAAAACCAGAATTGATCTTTTAAAAGGGTTAAAAAAAAAAGTTAAATTTATGGTTTGATTTATCACTTCATTTTATCTGGTCCATGATACATGTAACTGCTTAATTTGGAAATTCTCACCGTAATCTGTGCATAATTTATTTCATCCTAATTTTTTAAAAATGACATTCCATTTTTCACATTTCGATCTTTAATAAATTTACTGCTGCCCTGATGTCCATGCTAGTTTTTTTAATTTCATTTTTCTGGCTAATGACTCTAGATAAATACTTAGCATATAATAAAGATGTATATAAGAGATAGTGACCTGGGCCAACTGATGAGTGCTGGTTCAGCACGAAATGCATCTTGGGAATCATTTGTCTTATTATATATTTATTTATATGAATTTAAAAAGAATGGGGAAGTATAGAGGTGTTTATTATATCTATTAAAATTATTATACTGTATGAGCAGCTTCCTTGAATTTTTTTATTTAAATGTCTCTTTTACCCATTAGTTTGTGTTTTTTCATTTGTTTTTCAACAGGGCAACAGGTCTCACCAATATACTTCCTTTCACATTCATGTGGTATTTTGTAGATGCAGTTGTTGTTTTTCAGCATTTCCAGTTTAGGTATGTACTAATGACCATATGTTTAATTGGGAAATTGGGAAAGTGCAAAAATATTGGATAGAGAGGAAAAGGTACAAAAAAAAAATTCAAGGAAGCTGCTCATTTGACAGTAGCAAATAATCCTATAAGTCAACCTAGTGTGGCAATATACATTGTATGGAAACTTCTAATTAACCTTACTCTTAGAAAAAATTAAAAAAAAAATTGAAGGACTTGGGAGGATTTGAATCAATCCTCATATATAAATATATGAAATTTCTACTATCTGTTGTCTTTGACAGAATAGCTCAGTTGGTTAGAGCGCTTGCTTTAAATTCAATATTCAATAATCTAAAGGTGCAAGTTCGACTGCTATGCTATTATTGACACTGATCAGGCAGCCATTACAAACCTTCAAGCTAATATTAAATAACTTGGTGATATTAAAAAGAAAGTTTTTAATAATTGTTCCTATTTTATTAGTTTTTACATATGGATCTGAAACTTGGCCACTTTTAATAGAAGTGCAATGTGATTTCAGATCCACAAAATATGGAGAGATGTATGTTGCTAGAACAAGAACAGATTGAAAGCAAAATAAGTAGGTGAAAGAATAAACAGTTATAATAATATCATGAAAAATATTAATAATCTGTTGATTCCAGTTTACCAAAAAGACAAATTTTAAAACAAATGATCTAAAGATATATTTTCATTAATAAATCCTGGGTTCACGTTTCTTTACAATATTCATAACAGCATAGAATTAGTTATAGCCCAATATCCAGGCCAAATAAAAATTGTTTATCATTGATAACTGAGTTATTAGACACTTTATCTAGAAAATATGATTTTAATTTTAAATAATATCAATAAAAAATTTTAAATCGGTATTTTTTTTTTTTTCAAAAGAATGTGTGAGCATTTAGTTATAAATTTTGCAATTAGTAACATTAATTATTAAAACATTTAATACAAATTATGTAATTTGATAGATATGAAATTGGAAAATAATAATAAATTCTTATATTAATATTATTGCAATCACTTCTCTGAAACTTGCTTTCTAATTCCTTTCATTACTTGTGCTATTCAAATTGGTTTTAACAACCATATATTTTTTGTCTCTCTATATAAATTTTGCTGTGCTATTTGTTGTACGTGAAGGTTTTTAGTCAACAATCTTCTTTTCTTTATATGATATTTAATCGGTTATAAAATAATATGAATAAATATAATTAAATTTTAGTTTTCTTTTTCTTTCTTTATTAACACTTATTATTTATATGTTAGCTCTTGATTTGATTGGCTTAATTGATTTTTTTTTTTATCATTTTCTATGATTTTATTATTTAATGAATTTTAATACAGAAAGCGTATCAAAGCTCAAACAAGCTCTTAATTGATGTGCGGTAAGAGAAAATGTTTAAAATCTCTACCCATAATACTCTTATCCCCAGACCAATTGGTTTCGAGCTTATGGCTCACCTCAGTGAGGATCTAGAATATTCAGACACTAGATCTAAAATATCAACTCAAACCCAGCACTTCTTTCATACGTAATATTTAAGTAGAAACTGAAGTTTTCGGACATGAAAATGTCTTTTACTCCAGCTATCTAACTTAAATAGCTATATGGGACTGAACCAAATTCAAATTTATCATATATTAATAGCCTCAGCATAGCCAAAGCCATAAAGGTAAAATTATAATTATCAATAAAGCAAGTATATATAACATGACATTGCTTTTATAAGCTTGTATTTAAGTTAGATAGCTGGAGTAAAAGACATTTTCATGTCCGAAAACATCAGAGTTTCTACTTAAGTATTACTTATAAAATAAATGCTGGGTTTTGAGTTGATATTTTAGATCTAATGCTCCTCACTGAGGTGAGCCATAAGCTTGAAATCAATTGGTCTGGGATAAGAGTATTTCAGATAGAGATTTTAAATATTTTCTCTTACTGCACTTATGAATTAAGAGCTTGTTTGAAGTATTGGTACGCTCTCTGTATTACATTTTTTTAAATATAATTTTATAAAAGCAATGCCACATTATGTATGACTTGCTTTATTGATTATTATAATTTTACCTTTATGGCTTTGGCTATGCTGAGGCTATTAATATATGGTAGATCTGAATTTGATTGAGTCCCATATAGCTATTTAAGTTAGATAGCTGGAGTAAAAGACATTTTCATGTCCGAAAACTTCAGAGTTTTCTATTTAAATATTACTTATGAAATAAGTGCTGGGTTTTGAATTGATATTTTAGATCTAGTGTCTGAATATTCTAGCTTCTCACTGAGGTGAGCCATAAACTCAAAACCAATTGGTCTGGGGATAAGAGAATTTCTGATAGAGATTTTAAATATTTTCTCTTACCGCACTTATCAATTAAGAGCTTGTTTGAGCTATTGGTACACTCTCTGTATTACATTTTTGTAAATACAAGCTTATAAAAGCAATGACATGTTATGTATGACTTGCTTTATTGATAATTAATGAATTTTAATAATTTCTTAATTTTCCGTGAATTATGGTATATTTTCTAAAGTCATATTTATACAGATGGCCATCTTTTAAAATTTTCATTGTATATTGCACAATCAAAATTGTTTTTTTTTTCAAGTTCAGTAATAGTATAACACTAATTAAAACCATTAAAAAAAAAAAGTTTACAAAAAAATAACTAAAACGATCAAGAAGTTAAAAAGCAACGATGATTAAGATTTTTTTTAAAAAATAAGATATTAAAAAAAATGAATTTCTATAACTAAGAGATATGTCTACTGGATGATGATAGTGAAGAATTTAAGAAAATGGAAATATGACAGAGGGTAAAATGACAAAACGAAACAATAGATGACCAATATATATATAAAAATGAAGAATTTAGATAATATTTCAACACATTAATCATCTAATCTTATTTCAAAACCTTCTGCTCTTGAACTTAAAATAGAGAAAAAAATAAAACTAATCAGAGACAAAGGTGATGAAATATTGGAATTAAAATTTGGGAAAAAATTATTTTGGAGATTAATTTGCAATTTATTATAGTTCCTCCCAAAAAATAAAAAAGTCAAGTGAAATTTAACCTTGTACCTCTGTACAGATGATAAAACTGTATGTTTGTGCTTTTGCAAAGGTAGTTTTAGTTTTTAATGCTTTTATGACATCTTATTTTTGTGTCATTGCAAAATTGAATATCTGATTGAAACCAGTAGTTAGTATACTATGTTGTCAGAACTTATCTGATATCGACTTGTATTGAATAAACATAATGTAATAGGAAGCAATTACTCATGTTTCTTCTCATCAAAAATATTTGTAGTTATTGAATTTTATAAAGAAAGATGCAAAGATTTATAATTTTTAATAGTCTTATCTGTTAATCCTAGAATCAACACCACAGTAATGATAATTGCTTATAAATGTAGTTTTTAAATATATATTAAATTTTTGTTATTTGTAATATAACATGAATTGTTTTTTCTTCTATATTTAATTTTCAAGGCTATATTTTCCGGCATAAATTTTTTTTTTCATATTTTATACCCTACATACATTTTTTCCCCACATTTTTTGTATGGCAAATATATCTTCTTAACGTATATTCTCCACTTGTAATAATTTCTCAGTTTCTGTGTCTTTTTTTGCTTTTTCTCTATGTTCTGTGTATTTCACTGACAATTTGTTAAGTTTAAAATTGAATGTCTTCACTTTTTGTGACTAGATTGAGGTTTGTTTAATTTAAAATACACAAAGAAGCAATTTTTTATTCATCAAATGTGTTTTGCCATTTTATTAGTTATATTGCTTGCTGTAAATATATCCCATTTTTCAGTAGTATTGCTTTCTATGACAAATTCCTTTTGCTTTGCTTTTAACATCAGGAATCTTTTTATAGTCCTTTTTTTTTTATATTCCTGCAATTAATATGTTTACTTTTGATAGCTTTTTGAAACAGTTTTAAATTGTTAAAAAAAAAATTTCAAGCATAATATTTTTTCTCTTGAAAGTATTTGATTCCAGAAGTTGTTTTATCATATTTTTAGATATTTGATCGCAAGGTCTTACACCATTTTTTCTTCAGTAGCAAAATCTATTCTGCAGATGTTTAATTTTTTATTCAGCAGCCAGAATTGTATTCCAAATTTGTCATGGTTGTTTGCCATATGGGTGCGCTAAATGGACTGATTATCTGTAGAAATAATAACTAGAGGGGGATGGCGAAAGTAGAAGCATTGAGGAATTGAGTGAAGTAAAAAAAAAAGAACATTTTCTCTTGTTTGTTTTCTTTCTCCCCATTAACATACTTCCCAACGAGTTGACATGTTAAGGCTGTAAGCCTAAAAGTAAAACTAACAATGGAGTTAACAACCTGTACAAAATAGTTGTAATCTAAAAATTGCATATAAATAATTAAATAACTTAGTTATAAACCTCTACGAATCTAATGTTATTTATACAGTTTCAGCTGAGTTTTAACTCCCCGAAAACACTGCAATGGGAATAAAATTTCATTTAGCGTTTATTGAAATCAACTGCCCTTCTATTTAATCTCTCACTATGCAAACAAAGCAAATTTATCATGAGGTAGATATTAAATTCTATTATTTCTCATACAGATATATTTCAATTTTATTTAGATTGATTATATATATTTCAATCTTCATTTTCTAGTTGTTTTCAAGATTTGATTTCAGTTAATTTCTTGATCAGTTTCAATAAAATTGTCTTCGGAAGTTGTTTATTTGTTGGCATTGTAAGTAGGATCAGGACTAAATAAAATTGATGGACGATTACTACTGTGTTCTTTCTTGTCCCGACAATATGAACAGAATGTCTAAAGAAAATTTTTATTTACACTTGCCTGAAGCAGCTCTTCTTAGTTGATGAATTGTTTAAAATTATTTCTGCTTCACTCTGATGTCTCCAGACTGGTTTTTTATCATGCCATCTAGTATTTGTCATAGTTTTTTTTTCATGTCATAGCATCTGCCGGGAGGCGAACCTGCAACAACCGTCTGCAAACAACTGCTTGCTTGCAAGATGGCTGCGCTGACCTCTCAGCTAACAATGCTTGACAGTATTTGTCATAGTTAGAGTCATGTTCAGATATTTCAGAATTATTTTCATTAGAAACACTCGTTATCTTGACAATTTGAGATCAAGGTTTTTTTTTGCCCAAGTTGCAACTGAAATTGGTTTAGATTCATTTTTGGAACGTTATTTGGAAAGGGTTTTGAATTATTAAAATTCGGGTGTAGACATGTTGGTCATTAAATATTTTCATACTAACCTTGATTCAGATCATGTAATTAAAAAAATAAAATTCCTAAAATCATTTGCTTTAAAATTCTTCAGTTATTGCATATTGAATTGAAAACAATGTTATCAAAATTAAAGCATACCCCCCCATCCTCATTTTGCACATGTATAAGACATTAAAGTGGAGAGGGAGAGGAAATATTTCTATTATATTACTTTACTTAATTATGTGTGTGTGTGCGCGCGCACAGGGCAGGTGTATACTAAAAATATAATTAAATAAAAAAAATTTTTTGTTATACTGTTTGTATTTTGTGAGCATTATATATATTTTTATTTAATTTAATAATTTTTACATTCATATTGGCGATATTTAAAATATAATTTTTTTTTTTGTAAATATTAATACATTTATACACAGCTCAAACAATCAGGTTGGCTTGGATTCAAAATTGAATCCCAGACTTCATTGATAAGGGTCAGGACCAGAAACCGGTCTGACAATGAGTACTTAAATATAAAGGATAAGTATTTTATGTGCGTCTTATAATCATTAATTGTTCAAGCTAAAGCTAGATGGCAGTGAAGTGGAGAACTACTCTGGTCTCTTGGAAAAAGACTATTATATATGACGTCATATGATTGTCATAAGGATTTTATGCACAAGTCTTCTTGCATCCATTGACTACTCTGGCTTGCACTGAGTGGCAATACTGTATGGAGAGTTTTGCCTGTTTTTGCTATCTTATATGGTTGAAATATTTTGAAATAAGAAATTTGACATTTCATTTTAATAATGTTTTTAATTCTGTAAGCAGTATGTCATTTTTAAAGAAAATGTTTGTTGAAACTGTATTTTTTAATTTCCAATTTTTTTAAAAATGCTAAAAGTTATATCAGTGTAATAATGGAAATCTCTCAGTAAACTGTTTACTCCAATTACAATGCTTTTATTTACAAAAAGAGCACACATCTTACAGTCATCTGCAAGTATTTGTAAGTTGAAACTTATTTCTGTCTGTGCCAAATACATGTGTTTAATATTATTTCAATCTGTCTAAGCAGGAATATAAAAATGATAGGAAAGAAAAAAAATCATTTTTCCAGATATTCATCAAAACCCACATCAAATTGAACCTGGAACAATTATTAATTTAATGAAATTTTTTTAAAAAATATTAATGAACATTAAAACAATTTAGGAATTTTTATATTTCAAAATTATCACATGGATGTTTATAGAAACCAAAATACTCTAGAATGCACTGGATAAAATTTAATATGCCTATATAAAATAAATAATTGAATATCAGTTCTAGCCACCTTACGGCAGTTGATGCCATCATGAGTCGCAATTAAATGTTAATATTTAAATCTCATTGTGGCCAGCTTTACATAAATTATGTATATTTACACATTTACACTGTTTATTAGAAATGTATAAAAAACATAAAGCCATCTTGCTGGATTGTTGGTTCCATGTGTAAATTGTAAAATAAAATAATCGAAAAATTGGTCAAAATCATGAACATATTCAGCTTGTAGTGTAAAATAGTGGTCTTATCATATGTAGATGATTATCAGTTTGCTTTGAAAAATCATGTCTCAAAATAGTCTTTGGTTGGTTACGGAATTTCTCAACTCTTCTTAGTTTTTGAAGAACAAAGCTTTATTGTACTAAGTAAGAAATAATCAAGAAAATTGAACATTTTTATTATAAAATCCTTAGATACTATCTGGTAATAAAAAATGATTCTTAATGATATTGCTGTTCGAATTGTGAAATACAACATATTTCTAATCAAATTAATGTATAACTTGTGAAATTTTATTAAACTGGGGAGGATATTCATGGTTAATTTCATTAAAACTATTACAAATTCCACTGAGTTATGACTATTTTGATGATCTATATAACATGACTTATTTCTCTTAAGAAAAAAAAACTTTTTTTGTAAATATAATTACTACATATTAGACATAATTTTAATACCAGTCATTTCCCAAAGACAATATGCTCTTTTAAGTTAATATGATCCTTTCATATTCAAACCTAACTGATGACATAAATGGAGGGTTTTTTTTTGCATTATATCTAAAATGTAAAGAGAACAAAAAATATCTATACTTAGTATAACATAACCAATTTCACAATGCCAAAAAAAAAAAAAAAAAAAATGTTAATATTTCTTCCTGCCAGTTATAGAATTTATTTATTACTTTGTATTGTTCAGTAAAATGTTGACTGAAAGTATCTTTTAATTTGGAGTTTATTTTTCTTTTTGCTTTTCTGAATGAGTCTTTTTTCTATTTGTGTAGCTCTATCCAGATTTAGCATTTATCAGAAAGGAAATATCTGTCTTTGCAAATTGATTTTCATAAATACAGTTGAAACTTTTCTATCTTAATCTGGGGCAGATTAAAATGGCTTTTGCTTGCTCTGAGCATGATATGGGTCACGAGATTTAAGTTTTTATTTCTAAGTAAAGAATATGGCATTAAAATTAAGAGAGGGTACATGCTACATAATATCAATCATTCGTCACTGAAGTAGGTTAAATTTGGGCAAATGTAAATATTGAACATTGTAAATTAGTTGAACAGAATAAAAATTGTTTAGTTAATTTTTTTTTTTGGTATGAAATATCTGTTTATAAAAACAGGCAAAACTCACTATATGTATGCCACACACAGCAAGCTAAAGTAATCAATGGATGCCAGAAGGTTTGTGCATAAAATCCCCATCTAGTGCCTAAAAGGTGGTTGCTGGAGGGTTGCATTAGATCCTAAGATCTAGATGCAGTGCTCTCAGATCCAAGGCTCCTCACTGACGAAGACCACAAGCCAGAAACTAGTCTGGGGATATTGGATGAGTAGGCACAAGATGGGGATTTTATGCACGTCTTCTGGCATCCATTGATTACTCTAGCTTGCTGTGTGTGGCATACGTATAGTGAGTTTTGCCTGTTTTAACAAGTTATACACAAGCATAAGAGATGGTGGTCATGTGATGTTTATTGGCTTAAATATCTGTTTAATTTTTGATTACCTCTATTGGGTTTTATAATTTTTTTGCATAGTCATTTCAGTTTAAGTAATTGAAGTTTCTTTTTTTTTGTCTCTTATAGTACTATAAATAATCCAGAATAAAGTAATAAATTATATACATACAAAGTTTCAACTTATTTATCAATAAATCTCTGCAAACCCCAACGAGTTCAAGGTTGTGCCACTCAATATATGTCAATATTTAATAAACTGTAAACATTACTTATTTATTGTAATTCACACTGAACATGGAAATAATTATCTAAATTTCAACCTCATATATTTTCTGAGTTAGATTTTGAATTTTATATGGCAAAAGTCTTTTTTTTAAATACGTATATATTAAAATTAAAATATCTACATATATTTTTTGACTAATTAGCCTATTTATGAAGCCTGGTATATAAGCACATATATTAGTAGACTTGTTTTTTTAGACATGATCAATTGCCCTTTGATCTGTTTAATAATGGCTGATTAATTTATGATACTTGGGCATTATTGATAATCCAAAGCCCTTTTTTTTTTGTTATTCCTTAATTTCTCTTCAGTGCAAATATTAATAATTATGACTTTTAATATGTTTTTACACTATAAAATAGAATGTTATTTTATATTTGTACAATAATAAAAAAAAAAAAATGAATTTAGCAATTCTCGTTCTCCCTTTCCCATGTTAGTTTTTTTTTTTAAGATGACATTTGAATCTGTCGTTAATATTTAAAGATTAAAGTTTATCAACTGTTACTACCTATTGGAAGCCATTTTTAGACAGTTCAAGGTGACATACTAAGAAAAACAAAAAGAAAACATATATATCAAATCAGCGTTGGTGGCCGAGTGGTTAGCACAGCTGCCTTACAAGAAGTTGTCCAGGGTTCGCTCCCCAACCTACTCTTTGACACACACACAAAAAAAATCATAAATTAATTGAATGACTTTTTTTTTAATGTGTGTATATAATATCTATGGGACCAGAAAGCTAGCAGCCATACAATTATAAAATAACTTAAATTGATAAATGCACACAAGTTTAATAAATAGCTAACTAGTTTATTCACTTTGTATATGTATATTATTAAATTAGGATTAGTAGTTCAACTAGCAATTGGCTAGTTAAAAACAATAACAGTGTTGATTGTAGAACAGTTCATGTCTTTGTAAATAAATATACCTCTATTTAGAGCTGGTTTTTAACTTCATGTATTACTAAAGTCTTTATTTCAATAACTACACATTTTCTTTAACTCACAATTTTAGATAGTCCTTTACTAGCAATTCTAATAAGCACTTTACTGCTCACTGCTTCCTTGAGATAGTCTAATTAGATTTCTACTGCTATTACCAATTGTAATTTCATTCATTTGCTTTTCACTTTATTTTTTTTTCTTTCTCCATTACTATTACTTTTTTCTTCATTAGATGTTTTGCAGGCATTTTTATTAATTTTAGTAATTTGCATATTGTTAGACTTGATTATAATTACAAATGTTGTTTCTTGCAGTTAGTCTAATTTTCTTTTCTGCGTGTAATTATTTCAGTGACACACACACACACACATATATATAACTTTATTTAATACATACATAACTAGTCATTGTATAACAGTATATTAATTAATTCATGATTAAATATATATATAAAAAAAACATTAGAATGTACATCTCAACTCATGCCAAAATAATAAAGCAAGGCTTTATATTATTATTTAGTAAGATTTACTACATATCTAAGTAATCTTTCTATTTAGTCATGAAGTCTTATGTAGCAAAAAGAAAAAGAAATATAGCCCAGATTATTGAAATTTGAAGTACCTCTTTTAATTCTGTCCTGCTTAAATGATAAGTTATCACTTGTTGGATGTTTTGATTTGCTTTAAATGTATTTTCTAATGAATTCTCAGTCTTCTAGAACAGTGGTCTTCAACCTTTTCACACCTGCGGACCGGTAAAAATAAGGATAAGGTTTCATGGACCAGCAGAAGTCTATAGATAAATTTTCTTAAAGATGTAAACAGCTTAGCCTTAGATGAAGTTATATATATATATGGAGTTTGTATAATAAAAAAACTTTTTTTTTTAAATTTTGAATTTGTTTAGAAAAGTAATAAAAAATTTAATTCTATCCCCCCCCCCCCATAAATATCTGTGATAACTAGAAAAACAAATTAATTTATGTATGACTGATTAGATTTTGTTCTGTTTCTTTTTTTTTAATCAGGTAAAAGTGCGATGAAGAAAATAAATAAAAATTGTTTATATTAATTAAAAGTTTAAAATCTTATTATTTTGTTATTAAAACTTTCTTGCCAGTCAGCGAAGAATTTCTAAGGGCCCGCGGACCGGTGGTTGAAGACCACTGTTCTAGAATATCAGTCCTGATATCTGCAAGTTAAACAATTCTTTTTAAAGAAAATAAATATTTCACTAATTGGGCTGCAAACATGCTTTTTAATGAGCTAACAGTTAAGTGCCATTATTTATATTTATCTGCTAGAAAATATCTTTAATCTAGTTTCTTATAGATTGGTGACTTTTGTTGGCCAAACAAAATTACAACAGTCTCTTTTCATGACCACTGACTTATTTTAGCAAAAATTAGTTTATTTAAATAACATTTTTTAAATGTAACTTATGCTAACACATTAAATAAAAATCATAAAAGTATAGTAAAATATACCCACCCACCCCAAATAATTTTTCACTAACTATAATATGAAGGAAAGTATTTTTTAAGAGCTGGATTTGAGAGGGGGTGGAGGGAGAAATAGGACTTGAATATAAATCAGTTGAGAATTTTCAACAGTTTTTTAAAGTATTGCCATGGAAGACAAAAGAAAAATGGAGGGGCAGAAATAATCATTTAAGTTTTTATTTATTTATTTTTGATTGTGACAAATACCATCATCAACTGTAATAATCCATAGTATTTGGCAACCACTCATTAATTTTCCCTTTAAAAGTAAAAAATAGAGAAATTAAGAGAAGACAAGTATATAAAATTTATGCTATTGCCTTTAGTTATTTAGAACATACCTTAAATTTATTATTCATGAATGTAAAGATGGCTGATTAAACTCCCATGTTAGCTATCTGGTTGGACTAGCAAAAGCTGAAGAAGGAATAGAAGAAATACCATTCTAAACATTGCGTTCCCATTCCAATCTATGTGATATCACTGATGGTAAATATATTTAGAAAGGTTTAAATAAAGTTTGAATTTTTCTTATAAAAAATCATTTAATAATAATTCAACTAGATGATGAAAATAATCCAATATATAAAGTAGGAGTAGTGAAAGCCATTATCACAAGTCTTCAGACTATAGTGTAGAATATATTTTTCAGTTTTATATGCTATGATTTAAAGATATATGAAATTCATAATAAGATATATTGTTGAATTATTTCAAATGAGACAGTTATTAATCAATAATTGTTAAGTTTCAAGGCTGCGGATTAACGGTATTGTGCCTATATAATCAAATTGTCTTATCATATACTAGTCTATTATAATGGTCATGAAATAGGTGATCATCCAGTCTAACGCATCTGAACTACAAGGGCGCCATCTAGGCCAATTGAACCTAGAAAATTTTTAAAGTAGACATATGCGCTGGAAAGATCAAAACCGTCAGCCCAAGTCACTAGCTCATGAAGTAGTAGAGGTTTAAACATATTTATTAAATATACTTCTTTTAATAAAAAAATAATAAAAGCAATCACTGTCAGTATTAATAACACAAAAAGATTTTATTCACGTATATATATAAGTGACGACACACAAACTTGAAAATAATTATATAAAAAAATTGTTTGTTTCATTATTATTTACTATTATTTTATTTGTTTTAACTTTATTTTTAATTCTAGCAATATTGAATATAGATGAGCTACCTAGACGACATACTTAAAAAAAACTTTCCAACATTTGATCCAGGCTAAAAGTCCGCAACCACACCAACGCTCTCTTCCAGATATATATCAGCAACCAATGCAATATGAACATGTTGGCATAGAATCACGCCGACAGGAATGTGCATCTGAACAGCATGATATTATTGGAGAAAACATGAGCTTCAACCAGTATAGGAATGTGCTTCTATCTGGTGAAGGAATCATGTATGTAATATAAAGAGAAAACGCTACGTATGGATGGGAGAGCGGTCCTATCTTGCCGACTTATCTTCTCAATCCATAGAGCTGGAATGGGTCAATGGCGCAGGAAATACGTCTGCGTCCATTTTCAATGATATGACTACCTCTTTGGGGTCATGCATTCAGTTGGACTTGTCATCCTAGGTGCTAAAACATTTCACATTACATTGATATAAACGTCCATATGTCTCACCACCAGCATTGACACAACTACAAACAATCCAAAATCAAAACCCTCTTTAAAAGTAACATATTTAAACTAGTCTAGCAGCCATCTACACTCAACTAACATTTAAATCATTTTATTAATTTAATTCAAACAAAAAAATCTTTAGTTTAATTAAGGTTTTAAATCATTTTAAAAGGACACATTATATTTAACTTTTTTTTTTTTTTTTCACAAATACTATTTTAACCTATTTTTAAAATTTATAATGCACAAATAACGATATACGTTTCTATTTTTAAATTTAACTTTGCAATCGCAAACCCCTACCCTATTACAAACAGATATTAATTAAACATGAATAAAATATAAAAAAATACAATACATTTTTTTTTTTAAAAAGAGATTACGTTTAAGACTTTAAATAAGAGTTTATAGAAATAAAGTTCAGGTTTGCTTGAGAGATAAAGTCTATTATTCATTTTAAAGATAGATAAAGTTCGAAGATTTTAAATTTAACAGTTTATATTTCATTTTATCTTTTATAAATTATACTTTCCTTTATCCGAGCTCGGTCCTTCGTGACGAAGATCTATGAAGACTTATTACGATTTCTGAAGACGTTTTATGAAGACGGTTCCAGTGGTTCGATCCTGGGATCCATGATTAGGAAAGCTACCTTCGGCCGGCCGCACCGAAGGGAGCCCGTTGACGCTGACTAAATTCTTAGTGACAGTGACAATAGCTTTTTAAAATTTTCTGCTTTCAACAAAGACAATTGAATTTAAAGTTTTAATTTTCTGATTCTCTCCAACTAACTATTCCCTTTGGATTTTTCTTTTTATAGTCGTCGGGCACCTTATCTCTGGAATGCACGGATTCATCAAACATATTTCATGTCTGTATTCCATTGGTTTATTTGGTTTGTGTCCAAGGTAAGATTTTAGGTTTTCCATTGAGGTCTGTGTCTATCTCTGGGCGGGAACTCTTATCTATTTCGTAATCATTTTTTTCTTAATTGTCATTTTGCCTTAAGAATCTGTTTGTAATTTTTATATTTGAAAATTAAAAAATCTTCGCTATTATTAAAAAGGTTTTTATTTTATACTTTATTTAAAGATTTAGAATCTTTGCTTCGATTCTATAATTTATTTATTTTTAAAGCTTATTTTAATATTTCAATCAATCTAACATATTAATAAATTAATAATTCGTTATTTGTGCATTTTGACAGTTTGTTTTTAATTCTGTATTAGATAAAAAAAAGTTACTATTAAAATTTGAATGTAATGCATATATATATCCCGTTACACTATATTAATAATTTACTACTAATTGATTTCTCTGCTAAAAGCAGACTATTCAAATGTAAAAATACCTTGAAGCACAAACACGTAAAAAATCACTTATGCATAATATTTCCATGCAATTTCTTTATTTATGCAAGAGTTTGACTGTACAAGTCTTCAGAACTGTAGATATACAATTTTATAAAGATATATATTATTACACTATACTAATGATAAAATAGTTTTTCTAAATATATATTTCAACATTCCACCTTCACTGTTAAAAGGAGGTTGCCTTGACAACAGTTTGAGATTGTTGATTATCTATATTGGGATTGTCTAAGTGTTGACTGGTTTCTAATGGTTACTTATAAACCCATTTAGCCTTGAGCATTATTACATATATTAATTATGTACACCTTAATAATTTTTATAATTAATTCTAATATAATCGTATATAAATTTAATTATATTTCTTTTTACTTTTTACACTAGTCCTAAACTTAATTTAAAATTAAATCTAAAATTAACATAATATTATTTTTACATTTCGATTTAAATTAAATTTAGATCTAATATGAATATTTAAAAGTATTCTAATTAAATGTATATAACTATATTTGAGTTAATATAAAAAGTATAATATGTAGTGTAATCATGAGATACATGTATATGTTTGTTTATTTATAGTTCTGAAAAAAAAAACCCAACTGTCATACATTCAAAAATTATTAGTGTAAATATAAATTGCATAAAAATAGACACTTAAATGATTAATCATTTATATTTATAATGAATATAATATAAACAATGCAAAAAACAAAAAACAAAAAATAAATATCGGAAATAAAAGTAGATTATTTTTATATAAGCACTTGCAATCCCCCTTATTTACTTATAATTCCAAACAACATCCCATCCTCTCTTGAGTTCTCATTAATTGTATTAAATTCCATTCAATATTAAAAGGTAGATGAAATGTTTAGAATTAAAGGTAAATGAACAGGTTTATAAGTGTTTGTGTTCTAATTTATCTTCTTGTGGGCTTAACAAGCCAGTTAATAGTAGTTATTATGGATATTGAGTTAGTATTGTTATTAATAATAAAGAGTAGTTTAGTTTATTATTGTATTATTGGTTTAGTTATTATACTTGGTATTTATGCAGATGTACAAATATCATCATCATCATCATCAATTATTATCAATCCACTGCAGGTTGAAAGTCTCTCCAAGTTTAATCCATCTTCTCCAATCTTTAGCTTCTCTTCTCCACATCACCCCTGCACACTTTCTTATTTCATCCATCCATCTCATATGTGGTCTCTTTCTGGGTCTTTTACAATCTCTTGGAATCTAGTTTAAAATTTCAATTGTCCATCTATTATCATCTCTTCTAGCAAATATAGACATCCATTTATGTCCATAATTATTACATCTGCCTTGATCATGATGGAAATTTTTTCTACTTTCACAGTTAATTGTAATTCATAGTTTATTTGTGATTGATTAATCAGATATAAATTGCATAGTTTTAAGCAAATATTAAATATTCAAGTTAATATTTAATAAAAATATTAGTTTTTACATATTAATCATCATTAATGCACTTAATTGCATGTATGCCTTCTGTCTTTTACTTTGTGGGAAAAAGTGACATTAAATTTGTGATTATAATATTATTTTTAAATAAAAATTGCAAAATGTTTAATTGTTTTTATTTTGAAAACATTGCTAAGCTGTATGCATCAAAATTTTTGAGCTGATATATGTTTATGATTATTTTAATGTCTGTTAAATTTGAAATTATGTAGGCAAAGATAAATTTCATAATAAATATGATTGGATATCTATTTCCTAAAACTATAATTACTAGTCAATGTTTTAATAAAAATACAGCAATCAAATGATTAGTTGTTCAAAAATTCATTGATGTTGAGTGCCAAGATTTTATCCAGGAACCTTTAACCATCAGTGAGACACCACCATTGGGCTTAAACTACACAACAGCATAGATGCTCTGATCATATAATAATCATTTTGATTTTAGATAGCTGTTGCTTAAGTGCAATAGGTGAAAGTAAATGGATAATACCAGTAGTAGACATATATTTCTGTGTGTGTGTATATATATAAATTTATTTGCTGAACAATCAAGCCTAAAATATTACTATGGTAATTCACAAGCCAGATACCCAAAGAATCATTTAAATGAATTTGCAAATAATGTCCATTTTTTTATATCAATACATCAGTATTACATATTTGATAAGCCATAAAATTGTTTATGGTCATGTTAAAATTAATATAATATATATTAAAAGCATAAAGTTAAGTTAGGCAATAAATGATCAAAATTACCCCAAATTCAAAATTAAACCAAACTAGCCAAGAAAATAAAATCTACAATACAATCAATGGTTTCACTGCTACAAGCAGATTTCTCAAGTTAAAGAACTACAAAACAACCTATTTATATTAAAACATTACCCACAATTCCATTTACTTCCCATCCACCCTTAATATTTGTAAGAAATATTTGTTACTTTGTAAGAAGGTTTATATAGGTCAGAGTAGTTTGAGCTTAAATGAAAGAATAAAGGTACATAAAACTAGGGTTAGAAATAAATATCTTAGTTCTGCTTTGTATGTCCATGAATAAGATACAGGCCACACTATTAAATTTGAGGAAGCTAAGGTTGTCTTTTTGAGAGAAATGAAATAAAAGGAAGAATCTTTATTATTAAAAATTTATGATTCTGAAGCAATTAATTCATTTAAAAGTTCTTTTAATATTAAGGATGGATGGTAAGTAAATGGAATTGTGGGTAATATTTATTATAAATATGTTGCTATTTTGTAGTTCTTTACACTTGAGAAGTCTGCTTGTAGCAGTGAAACCATTGGTATTTTCTTGGCTAGTTTGGTTGAGTTTTGGATTTGGAGTAATTTTGATATATATGAATACACTTTGAATTACAAGTGTCAAATTTTCTCACTCACAACTTTGACATCAACTACTTTAGATAGATACATTAATGATCATTACTGTATTAATCAATTATTATACTAGAAATTATTCCTAGCTCACGTATAAACTTTAAATCTCATTTAAAGATTAGTATATGTTTTATTTTTCTAACCCTATGCCCACGGGCACCATGGTGCCCGCAGACCATTTTACGTGTGCCCGCCTCTAACCGAATATGATGAAAAATTATTTATCTGATACAAATAAATTTAATTTTTAAAATTTCTTATAAATTATTGTATTATATTGTAATCAAATTGTAGGGCATAATATATTTTATTTTTTAAATAAATATTTTTTTGTACATTATGTGTATTATTAACAATATCCAACTATAAATTTACATTGAAAAAATAAATGGTGCCCGCCACCTGATCGGTATTATAGAATGTGCTCTTAAATGCAATAAGTGCAAAAAGTTTGGGGACCCCTGACCTAGAATAACTCAATGTCATCTCTTTTTCTGTGGATGTTGTCTTTTTCAGATATATCTTTATTCATGTTTACAGAATTTATGGTGGAATAGTTTTAAATATATATATATTTCATCATGTGTGTGTGTATATATATATATATTCAAATAAATTTATAAAAATGTATACATATAATTTGGATGAAATATGTGAAATATTGTATCTTATTAGTAGGCTTATTGGATAGAGTGGTAAGATTAGTTATTTAACATAATGAAAGGTACCAAATTCAGATAATTCAAGTTTACGCTCGTTATTCAACATAATGAAAGGTACCGAATTTAGATAATTCAAGTTTACGCTCGTTATTCAACTTAATGAAAGGTACCAAATTCAGATAATTCAAGTTTACGCTCCAACATATTCTCATTGTGAAGATGTCGAGGATTTTTATATAGACATCCAGAATGCTTTTGATCACATTTTAAATTTATTAGGAGAAATTTTAACAGTATATTGGAAGATGACTGAAAAATGAAAGTGCTATGGTAAAATTTGAACATACAGATAAATATGAAAGAGGATCCTGTTTTATAGGAATTTGTGAAATCTTAATATTATGGATTCATTTTTTTAAAACAAGTACATACTGGGGAATGAACAGGGAGTTATCCCAAATAAAGGTATATCACATTTGACTTATATTTTGACCTACAGGAAATATGTGCTTTAACACTGCAATTTACTTAATGAATTCAATCGAGGAATTGATAATCAATTAATGAGATATAAAAAACAATGAGATCCTCTGGTACAATAAATTGGTTCTGGAAGGTCATTTGTTATATCCTCTATTTTTTATAGCTTATATTGGAATATAAGTATTTACATGTGATCTATTCCAGGCTCATGACCTAGATCAAAGTAATGATCCCAAACAACCATTTAAATAGGAAAAATCAAAAATATAAATGTAAAAATATATATAAATGTAAGCTCTATACAGTTAGATTTTAATGAAAACAAAAAGACAAACTTTTAAAAGCATAAAATCAAAAGGTAACTTCATATATCCCAATAAATATTCACAGACCATTATTTGTTTCATGGTGCTTTAATGTTCAGCAGTAGATTTATTTGTGCTAGCAATCTCAGCATAACTTGTATCACTAAGCAGTTCTGTTCTTTTCCCGAATCCGGTAATCATTATTTGCTGATGACAAACTCGCATTAAGAATCGGCAAAAAATATCTCAGACAGTTACTTGGTCTTGACGCACATGATTACCTTATAGATACTATCACATGCCAGTTGTTTTTGATTTAATCCAAATTAGAAACAGCTTTCATTTGTTGCATGATGTTTCAATATAAACTGCTCAGTCCAGAAATCCCTTTCACTATCCATGCACTTTTTAAGTCATGCACGTTTTTTAAAACAACGCAAATTATTAATTTAGTACCACGTCCAGAATTACAGAACTTAAATCGTCAATTATTTTACAGCTTTCTCTTTTAGAAACCATCTTTTTTTAAAAATTACAATACTGTTCAATTTTTTGTTCTTGATTAAAAGTAATGTTTGTACTAGTTACGAAAAGAATTTAAAAAGAAAAAAAAAACAGTAAACAAATCACAGAAGAAAAGTCAAATGTAAATAATCTCTTGAAATGTGATAAAGATATCTTCTGCTTTACTCTAAACAAAAATGCTCTGAAAGTCTTAGGTGATTCTTTACTGTATTTACCAATAGCTCTCATTGTAATATTTGCTACTTCAGCTGATGGTATTTATTGATTTAGCAATTTTGTGTTTGTGTCTGGATTTCTCTTTTTTACTGTAATTTTGCTTCTAATTTTTGATATCAACATTAATCAACTTTCTGTTTCTGCTTTTATGATTTTTAGTTAAAATTATTACCTTATACACATTTACAAGTATGTTTTTAACAAAATGTATGCAATTTTTTACTG
Organism: Epiperipatus broadwayi; assembly: GCA_028023455.1. NCBI lineage: Eukaryota > Metazoa > Onychophora > Udeonychophora > Euonychophora > Peripatidae > Epiperipatus > Epiperipatus broadwayi. Next base: position 9,817,998 of record JAQFVV010012419.1, read on the forward strand.
CTGGAGATAGAAAAAGTAAGCAAACTAAATTGATAACTAAACCTTACATGACAAAGACATGCAATTTTAGAATATATTTGCATGTGTTGTATAAATTTTAATTAAAAAAGAATTTGTACTAATAGTCCGCTTTATAAATCTTCATTGTACCAGATCTTACTGTATGTATTAATGGAAAGTAGAAAGAGAAATATAAGGATAACGTATATAGTTCATGTCCCTACATTTCAGAAATCCTCAATTGAATTTAAGCTAGAACTTAGAAACTATTGTGAAACATTAATAAACTGCCTCAGATTTGAATGAGTGTAATGATATAACATTCTACTAAGGATAACTACACATAGCTGGTTGATAAAAGCAGTCACCAGTACATAATAATATCACAAAATGTGCGGATTGCTTCAAAGAACTATATAGGAATAAGCAAGAAAACAGTAGCTCCTTTAATCATAGCATGTTTTGGAATGCGACATTTAACTGTGAGATGTTTGATTAGATCTGTGAAAAATGGGAAAGGTCCAGGAAATGATGAAATTAATATTGATATCTTAAAAGAAGTATGTGAAGGAATAGAGTTTGCAGGTAAAACTCTAATAATACTAAAATTATGCCAATTAGAATATAAGATTAAAAAATAGAAACTTTGAATTTCTAGAATACATAATAGTAAATGGAGAAGTTATTTAAAGTAAACTAAGGTCTGAAGACCCCACTTAAAAAAATCATAACTTATGTTAAAATAATATCCAGCATTTATGAACAGGTAAAGGGCTTAATTATAATTTTATCTGGATTATAGTTTTGAATCACAGGAATTGACTTAATTAATAGCATTCTTCTTCTACTTTTTATATTTATGTATTCTTTTTAATAGCAATAAAAAGCAAAAAACTAAAATATACTAATTTCAGCTTCCAGAAGTTCATAAATCAGCTGATTTAGAAATCAGATTTTGACCTTTTTAAGCTCTTTTTTTACCTGTGCCACTCTGCATCATGCAAATTATTATTATTTTTTTGTTTCCAGGAAAAAATAAAACGTTTCAAGCCAAAGTGGAACATGACGTTCAAATAATTTAGTCTTGTTATTTCTATTTGTATTGTAAGTTCAAGACACATGAAGATAGTGGCCAATATTTCGTTTTTTAAAACTGTTTATTTGAAATTTAATACCATGAGGGTTTTTTTTTTTCCAGGATGACAGTAAAAAGCTTTATCACTGTCACATAATTTAGGCATGTGAATTTACAGGCACTTTTAAATGTATGTTGTGGTTTTTTAATTTTAAAATGTATGAGGTACGCCAATTAATTCTTGGATTGCATCTTTATAAAATATATATGTGGAAATGTACACTAGTGGCTACTGTCGCCTTCAAAGTAGTCCCCTTGTGGTGATTAAAATGGCTTTTTCATTTCTGGAAGCACACCTGGAACTCATTTCCAAGAATAATGTTATCTAACATTCTTTTGGATATCACTTGTAGTAGAAAATCCTCATCCTTTCAGCGCAGTTTTTAATTTTGGAAATAATCAAAAATCACTGGGAGCTAAGTCAGGTGAATAGGCAAGATGACCTATTTATGTAATTGATTTTTTGGCCAAAAAGTCTTTCACAGTGAGCAACCTTTTGGCTTGGTGCATTGTCATGACGAATGATTCACTTGTTAAGGCATAATTCAGATCTTTTTCTTCTAACAGAATCTTGGAATCTCTGAAGTACTTCTATAATTGGTCGATTGTTTGTCCCTGTCAGTAAATTTTTGGTGGGGCCATTCTGGGAAGTAAATTGTCACACCTACATATCTAATTTATTTATTATTATTTTTTATAGTGTTTATATAGTTTCTGTTAAAAAACTGTTAATTCATTCTAAAATTATAAAAGTCTGGAAATTTTGAAAATTTGGAGAAACACTTATAAATTTTGTCCATAGTTAACTAATGTAGAAAACTGATTTGATGGTATTCTACTTGTATATCGAAGTCATATCAATATATTGGTTGGCATTTCAGTGTTAACTTGGAATTTTAATGCTATAAAGGATTTTTCCAGGTTGACAGTGCAGTAGTTTTATTCTTGCTTTCTGTGAGTCATGATCTTTATTTTTCCACTAAAACCTCACATGTTCATCATTTCTTATGTTTACACATGTTGTTAAAACAGTATCAACTCTCCATGCAATAGTGCCACCCTACGGTAATCAGTGGTTGCTAGAAGGTTTGTGCCTCAAAATTCCTATCTTGTTCATACTCGTACAATATCCCTAAACTAGTTTTTAGCCAAAGGATGATGGTGTTTATGGTTATTAAAAAAGCAAAAAAACACCGCAATGTGGAGATACTGAACTGGGTTCAAATTTGCATGACTATACAAGTGAATGAGCATTGATTGAAAATGTATTTCATTTTGGATTCATTGCTTTATAGTTAACTAAAAGGATAAAAGCTGACTCCTAGAAGGTTGCATTAGATCTAGAGATCTAGGTGCAGTGCTCTGATCCAAAGCTTTTCACTGATGAAGGCCACAATCTAGAAACTAGAATGGATATTAAGATGAATAGGCACCAGATAGTGATTTTAATGCACAAACTTTGTAGCTTCCATTATAATGGCTTAAACTGGGTAGCACTACTATATGGAGAGAGTTGCTATTATTTTTCTTGTTGATAACATTATCATTCAATGACCGTTAAGTTCAATAATATTAAACAGGCAAAACTCTTCATACAGTAATGCCACCCTGTGCTAACCAGAGTAATCATCGGATGCCAGAAGACTTGTGCATAAAATCCCCATCTAGTGCCTACTTATCCAATATCCCCAGACTAGTTTATGGCTTATGGCCTTCATAAGTGAGGAGCCTTGGATCTGAGAGCACTGCACCTAGACCTTAGCATCTAATGCAACCCTCCAGCAGCCACCTTTTATCTCTACTTAACTACAAAACCATGAGAATAAAATTGAAAACACAATATTTTCAATCTAAGCTGAGATCCTAAGATCTAAGTACAGTGCTTTCAGATCCAAGGCTCCTCACTGATGAAGGTCACAAGCCAGAAACTAGTCTGGGGATATTGGATGAGTAGGCACTAGATGGGGGATTTTATGCACAAGCCTCTGGCACCCATTGATTACTCTTGTTGACACAGGGTGGTACTACTGTATGGAGAGTTTTGCCTGTTTAATAACAGTTAGGTGCTAACATAAGAGATGGTGATCATGTGATGTTTAGTGGTTTAAGTTCAATAATAGTGGTTAGTTTTTTTTGGGTGTCCACTGCTAACTTTGATGTTCGTCCAATTATGGCTTGTGGTAATTTCTGTGCTGAGTTTTTTACATGTATCAAATTGATTTTTTTAAAAATTGAATCATGAAGTCCTTTAATAATGAAACTAACACTTTTTTGTGCAATGTTTACATTATTTAATATAAATTATCAAATATGTAATTTATAGAATCTAAACCTTTTTTTTTTTTAAAACTTAATTGTGTTTATATATTTTAAAAAAAACTATTAGACAATCTCTCATTATCTCTTTGAGCCATTTTTTGAGTTATCTCTAACTATCTGTACTCTCATCTCATCAGTTTAAAATATTGTATTTTTGTAACTGGAATATACCTACAAATAAAAATTGTGATGAAATTAGCACCTCCTTCCCCCCAACCTCCTTTAACACTTAGCATGTAAAATAAAATGAAAAAAGAATATAATACATTAATTTAACTACAAAGTTTGATAGAATAATGTAAACATTTATTTAATATAAAATTATATAATTAAAGGCAAATTAAACCTGTATCTGTAAATTACATTGATAAAATTTAACTTGATAATAACTTAGGGAAAAATAATAATAATGATTTAATTAAGCAAAAACAAGAAACAATTTTTTTTAATAACCCTATAACATGATTATACTTAATTGAGCTTGGAAGTTTTTTTTAAAAAAAAAAAAAAAAGTTATTATCACTATGAATGAAGAAAAAAAAATACATTTACTTGAATATAATCATAATATAGTTGATTCAGAATAATAGTCATTTGGATAATTGGATTAAAAGAAAAATCCTTATTTATATTTATAAATGACCCCAAAGAACCACTTGCAATATTAATTCTGTACCTAAATAGGTGAGTTGTAAACTATGTCTAAATGTAATTATAACTATGTTTAATTTATAAATTATCATTTTGAAACTTGTTTTTGTTTTTTTTGATTATTTGGCTAATTGCCAAATTTTCATTGCCAAAGACATTAAATTGACCATGAAAATTTAACCAATGTTATCTAAAAATAATAAAAATGTAACCAATATCTGATAAATTATTCTCAAAGAAAGCTGAGTCACCCATAGTTTTTTAGAGTAAATAAATAGTATTTTTTTAAAGACTGGTGATATTTATACTTATTCGTCACATCTTGGTTGGAAATGTTAAATTATTTGATCAGTTACAGAAATAGAGGAAACACTTGTATTGACATTACTATAACAATGCTAAAGTGAAATGAAAGCGCACTGGTCAAGAGTTTTTTATTAACATGGTCAGTTCATCATCACAAGCTTTATTATAGTTTATTATTCACACATACACATAATCTAAGCAAGATGAAAACAAACAATGTCACATACTTTTATGTTCATATTTAATTTTGGTGAAAATTCATGGATTATAATTCCAAGAATCCAGATGCATTTATTCGCCAAAGTGTCTTCATTATTCTGTATAAATAATAGATTTAATTTAATTTACTAGAATTACAACATATTGCCAATTCAGATTGGTACTTAAAAAACGAAAGAAAGGAAAAAGAAAGGAAAAAGATAATGCCAAGTCATATTATTGATAAAATTGATTCTGATTAAAAGAAATTTTACTTAAATCACTCTTTTGTTTATTTTGCTCTACTATTTTATAAATACAATTTATTTAAACCACTTTGAACACTTTTTTGAAAATCTTTATTGTACATATATACATACTCCTTACATTTCGACTGTCTTACAGTCTTCTTCAGAGCCAGTTTGCTTTAATCTTTTCAAAATGGTTTTTTTTTATTTTGAAAAGATTGAAGCAAACTGACTATGAAGAAGACTGCAGGATAGTCGAAACACGAGTTGTATATATATATATGTACAGTAAAGGATGTTGCTAAAAAGTGTTCAAAGTGGTTTGGATGAGTTGTATTTATAAAAGTTACTTTATTTAAGCAAATTTTAAAAATATTACGCCCATTTATTTTTTGTTTTATTCCAAATAATCTGAATCGTCAAATAATATAATATTTCCAAAGGGCAATGTAGTTTGCAGAGAATATATCCATATGCATAAAACTAATAATGCAGTAAATACAACACAGAGTTTAATAATTATATTTACTAATTAGAAGATAAATAAATTTATTGAAATTCCAAAATCAAAAAGTTATCAGCAAAAATATCATTATAAGAGAAGGGCGGGTGAAGTAAGAATTTGAAGATATTGGATTACTATTGCTTTAATGTCTTTTCATTCATTTTCAAGAAAATCTAATGGCTACTGATAGGATGAAAAATTGTTTCTTAACATTTTGTCAGTTGTTTATCTCTATAATATACAGCTTAGGTTTAAAATCTTAAGGTTTTTTTTTAAAATTTTATATTTGCTTGAATAATATAAAGGAGTAAAAGTTGTCTGTTAAGTGCATTGACTCCAGTTTTGGATAATAGTCTCCATTAACCGAGATAAAAGCCATAAACTAATCTGGGAATGGGAATTTCATAGCACTATATTGTTTATATTCAATGATTATTTAAGCTTGCAGTAGATGGTTAGAGCAGGGGTGCACAACCTTTTTACATTTGTGATGCTCATACTCGGACTGAAAATTTATACGACTCATTATATGCTGTTGTCATCATTTTATAAGCACAAAAGGATAGTAATAATAAGCTACCACATACAATATATCTTCATATTATATTTCAGTACATAGGATTTGATATAAGATCTTTAAAAAAAATCTGCATATTATCCAACATGAGTTCTCATGACCCCCAACAATATTTCTGTGACCCCTTGAGGTGTTGCAACCCACAGGTTGCATATCGCTGCTCTAAAGCACAGAAAGATAACATATTCCTCATCTCACTTTATTTCTTCTTTAGCATTACTAAAAATATAAAGCAATAAATCTTTCATTAATTACTAACGTATATATTATTTTTCATTCTATCAATCTAACAGTTTTGATTGATTCATAGTTTTCTTCAGAACTAAAATATATACAATTTCAATATGATACAAATGTAATATAGAATTTGAGGGTCTATATAATAGATCTGAAGAAGATTGTTAGCTAGTTAAAACTGTTAGATTGATAGAATAAAAATTAGAATGAGCAGTGATGTAATGATTAAAGAAAGATAGATTTATTAATTGTATTATTAATTGAACATAACTGTTCTTGGAAGATAAATTAAGGATATGAGAAAGTCGTGATTTTGTCATCTTTGTATTGTAAATATTCATTGAAGTAAGCTGGTTTTTTTATTTTTAAATCTTAAAAGCATTATTGAAAATAATTTCAAAAACCAGCCCAAGGTATTAATGAAAGTGATTTGGACGCAAAATTATTATATGTAGACAAGCCAAACATATCCATATTTATATATTTATTGTCGTTTGAACTAAGATACTAATATGCATTTTTGGTTGTTTATTAGTATAGTAGATATTCAGTTTTATAGATTTATAACAATAAATTTGGCATATATCTACATATGAATTTAAGCTTTTATTTTGCCATTATTGCAGTAATTAATCAGTGGTTTTATGGCATTTTTTAAAGATGTAAATATAAATATTAACATCATAGATCATATAAGGAAGACATAACTTTACTATGCAAATATTACCACACTTGCAACCATATCATATACTCGTATGCCTCCCTGAGCAAGTTCTCTTTATCTACTTTAGAGCACTATACTATCACGTGCTCATTGATTACCAAGGCTTACAAGTAGATGGCTCTGGAGTAAGGTGGAGGAGAAATACTGTTGGAAATATCACAGTATTTGAAATATATAGTTTTTCAAAAATACATGTAATACGGTGGTACTATATTTGATCTTGGTATAGAAATACCTTTTGATCTGTTTTGAGTTTATATTTGTCTATTTGGTGTGAAATTAACTATTTTTTATTATTATTTAATATAAAAATGCAATAATATAGAAAATATTTATTATGAAATGTAGTTGTACAGATAGATTACTATTAACCCAAAATTTGCAATTTCACATTTTTTTTTTTTGATTTGCTAATTTTTTGTATTCGAATAATTTCTCTATTATAAACCCAAATTGCTGAAAATTGGAGTTAACATTAATTTTATTATTCATAGTTTCTATTTATTTTATTAATTGCAATACAGCACTTTTAGAATGTGGATGTTTATACTTATATCAGTACACAGTTTTTATATAGTAGTAATTAAAACAATAAATCAAAACAATATGTAGCAATTTTGTTTGGGCAATGATAGTATCCTCATGAAAATTTCACTATTATTATGCTTATATAAATGGTACATAATAATATGTGCATGTAAATTTTGACTTCAAAGATTATTCACAATCAAACCCTCAATATCTTCTTTATTCATTATAATATTAAAAAATACTTTTTAAGATCCTCGTTCTTTATTTTTATATCTGATTATTGGGATTTTTAATCCTTGATTTAAACATTTTTTATTTTATTTCTAAGAATATGGGTACTTTATTATTCAATGAAAATCATTTTTTAGTGCTTTATGTTTTTATGTTATCTTTACATTTAATATTTTTCATTACCTTCCTATTCAGTTATTCTTTAGTTGTATTCAATTTCCTGTAATTGTTTCCTTTAGCTAGCAACACTCCAAAAAATAAATAAATCTTGACTTTGAGCCCTCTGGGGATAAAATAATCTTCAAATTCAGCAAATTTTACTTTGATTTTTCTTATTAAGAGAGTAGGGGTGGTACCAAAAAGCAGCTTTTTAAATAAGTAATTTTATCTATAACCTTATGACTAGTTTTTTTTTTTAAATGTTTATTTAAATGTTTATTTAAAGGAGTTTGCTATTAACTGAAAGGAGACCCTTTGATTCCTCTTGGAGGCCTTAAAGGAACCGAGCAGGGCAAATTCCTAATGTCTACTCCATACGTTCTTGTCGTTGCAGCTGTTATTACTATGTGGTTGTTCATATAGTATACGAACATGGATGGACTGCTCACCAACACGCCTTAGCCAGCGTGGTGAGTTTATTGGCTTTTTACCTCTGAGTTTAAGATCAAGAAACACCATGGTCTGTCTTCTCAGTGCCTGATAAGGCAGAATGAAGGTTTGTGTAAATGAGAAATATTTTTCCAATACATATATACAATTATGACAGACAAAAATAAAGCATGGCCCTTATTCCCAGGAGGCTGTAAAGTCACCAACCAAGGCAGCGGTTGGTAGCCGAAGGCGGAAGGTGCTAAGAAGCCCCTGATTGCGGACCCAGGCTGCCATTTGATGACAACTTTTTATTTAGGTACTTACAACTGCAGATCACTTTCAAGTGAAGGAAGATTGCAAGAATTAGAAGAACTGTCTTATATTAAATGGGACATTATTGGACTTTGTGAAGTTAGAAGAAAGGGTGAAGAAACAATTGATTTAAAAAGTGGACATATATTCTATTATAAAGGCACACATATTGGAAATACAAGTGGAGTAGGATTCATTATAAATAAAAAGTGGAAGAACAATATTGTGGAGATTGATGGTGTATCGGACAGAGTGGCAAGATTAGTTATACAACTTAATAGCAGATACAAAATGCAGATAATTCAGGTTTATGCCCCAACAAGTTCTCATAGTGATGAAGTAGTAGAAGATTTTTATATGGATGTACAAAAGGCTTTTGATCAGAGTAAACAACATTTTAAAATTGTTATGGGAGACTTTAATGCTAGAATTGGTAGACAAATGAAAGATGAAATTGCTGTAGGTAATTTTGGTTATGGTAATAGAAATGAGAGAGGACATAGACTTGTGGAGTTTGCAGAACAAGAAAAACTTTATATTATGAATTCATATTATGAATTCATTTTTTGAGAAAGGAAATGGACATGGAAGCATCCAAATGAAGGTACAGCAGAATTGGATTATATTTTGACTAACAGGAAATACATATTTCAAGATTGTAATGTTCTTAATAAATTTAACACAGGAAGTGATCATCGATTAGTAAGGTGTAAGTTATGTGTTAATGTAAAACTAGAGAGACAAAAATTATTAAGAAAAACAATATTTACAGTTGATATTCCTAATCTTCAGAAACGTTCTAATGAATTTAAATTAGAACTTACAAATAGGTTTCAAGTGTTAGGAGATTTTGAACATGATTCAGATTTGAATGAAATTAATATGAAAATAACTGATACACTTTTAAAAACTGCAACAAAGATAGCTGGTAGAAAAAAGCAGCAATTGACTAATAAAATTTCTACTGAGACTAGAGAATTTATGAAGAAAAGAAGAAATATGAAGATATACAAAAATGATGTATTAAAAAGAATTGAATATCTCGAATTTTGTAAAATGGTATGGAAAAGAGTTGAAAATGATATAAGAAAGTATAACTGTGAAATAGCAAGGAAAGCTGTAGAAGAAAATAAAAGTCTCAAGAATGTTAAACAACATTTTGGTATTGGTAGGAAATTTATATCTGCAATAAGAAAAAAAGATGGAATTATTACTAAAAAGAGAGATGACATCATGAAATTGGTAGAAGATTTTTATCAAGAATTATATAGTAATAAAGAACAAGTACCTCCTATATCTATTACATCTTCCGAATTGCCCAGAATTTTAAATGAAGAAGTGAGACATGCAATTAAATGTATGAAGAAAGGAAAGGCTCCAGGAAATGATGGAATTATAATTGATATATTAAAAGAAGCAGGTGAAGAAATAGAAACAATTTTAGCAAAATTATATACCAAATGTCTAAATGATAAAGATGTACCGGAAGATTGGAAGAATGCAGTAATAATATTAATATTTAAAAAAGGTGATAAAGAAGATATTAGAAATTACAGACCTATCAGCCTTTTATCAGTTTTATATAAAATTTTTACCAAGATAATTACAACTCGTCTACAGAGAACTTTGGATTTCCACCAACCAAGAGAACAAGCTGGATTTAAAAGTGGTTTTAGTACAATAGATCATATCCAGGTATTGAGGGAAGTCATAAAAAGGACAAATGAATATGAGTTGTCATTATGATTTGGATTTGTAGATTATGAAAAGGCATTCGATTCTATACACATTTCTTCAGTGATTAAAGCATTGGATCATCAAGGTATAGATCCAGGATATTGTCATATTTTAAAGAATATTTATAAAAATGCAACAGCAACAATTAGATTACATAATGATACTGGAAAAATCTACATTGAGAAAGGTGTAAGACAAGGTGACTCCATATCTCCAAAACTTTTTACAGCAGTGCTGCAAGAAGTATTTTGTGGATTAAAATGGGAAACTAAAGGAGTGAAAGTAAACAGAGAGTATTTAAGTCATTTAGATTTCGCAGATGATGTAGTTGTTTTTGCAAATAATGCTTCAGAGCTGCAGGAAATGTTGCAGGAGTTAGCAGATGAAAGTAAAAAAATAGGATTAAAGATAAATGTTAAAAAGACTAAAGTAATGTTTAATCGATTTGCTCAAAATATGAAAATAAAGATTGATTATGAAGAATTAGAAGTTAACAGTTACAAATACCTTGGTCAGATTATTAATACAGATGGAAACATAATGGAGGAAATTAATCATAGAATTAAACTTGGTTGGAGTGCTTTTGGTAGAAATAACTTGATACTAAAAGGAAATATGCCTATGTGTTTGAAAAGGATGGTTTTTAACAAATGTGTTTTACCAGTTCTTACTTATGGATCTGAGACTTGGACACTTAATAGAAGAGCAATACAGAGATTTCAGACCACTCAAAGGAGTATGGAGAGATGTATGTTGGGAGTAACAAGAAGAGATCGAAAATGCAATGTATGGGTAAGACAACAAACAGGTGTTACTGACCTTATTGAAAAAATTAAAAGATTGAAATGGAGTTGGGCTGGACATATTGCTAGAAGAGATGATAATAGATGGATAGTTGAAATTTTAAACGGGATTCCAAGAGATTGTAAAAGACCCAGAAAGAGACCACATGTGAGATGGATGGATGAAATAAGAAAATGTGCAGGGGTGTTGTGAAGAGAAGCTAAAGATCGCAGAAGATGGATTAAACTTGGAGAGACCTTCATCCTGCAGTGGATTGATAATGGTTGATGATGATGATTGATAGGTTTCATCATCAATGTTCTTTTTTTTTCCAGCTTCACATTCATCAAGTATCTATAAGTTGGAGATTGACATTTTTTTTCTTTAGTAAATGTATATGATACATTTTTCTTATCATATATATAGGCGAAAATATTAGTTTTATTAATACTTTTACTGGAAATTTAAATTAAATCAATTACTTTTAAATTAAAGATTACTTTTGTAATTCGATGGCAATATATACAGGATTGATTAGTTACATGTAGTATTTGGAACTTTTTTTAAACAAACCCTGGAAAATTTTGCTTTTTATAATGAAGCCAAAAACCCAGTTTGGGCTAAGTCCTGTTCTGTTTTGATATATTATCACCCAATTTAATACAGTTTGACTGCCAATAAATTTTAACCAGCTAATCTAAATTTTGATGCAATTACTGCAGCTATCATTATTTGTAAAAAAGATAATGCTTATTAGAAGTGTAGTGAAGCATCAAGAGAATGTGCTTATAATATTAATCATGATTATGGATTGTAATGTGAGCACACACTGTCCTTTATTTACTTCATTGCACTTAAAATCATACTTTTTACAAAAATTCTGGCTTATGTAAAGTGCAAAAACTTTTAAAAATATTTATTGAAGTTAATATTCAGAATTATTTTTCTTTTCCTTATTCTGCTGTAATTAGTTTGTTTCAATGTTTCGATGCAGGATAAGTAAAGGTTTTTTGGGGTTAGTTTATTAGCCGTATTTAATTACTATAACATATTCAGATGCCCATAAGTGCTATGATTTGGTCTTTACTGCAGAATGCACCCTTATATCAAACTAAATTGAACAAACCACTAAATAAATAAACTAAATTGAATAAACCACTAAACATCACATGATGACCATTCTTTATGCTTACACAAACCGTTTACACAGAAGTAAAACTTTCCATACTGTAGTTCACTCAGTGCAAGCCAGAGCAATCAATGGATGCAGGAAGGTTTGTGCACAAAATCCTATCTAGTGCCTACTCATCCAATATCCTCAGATTAGTTTCTAGCTTTGGCTTTCATCAATGAGGAGCCTTGGATCTGGGAGCACTGCACCTAGATCTTAGAATCTAATGCAACCCTCCAGCAGCCACCTTTTATCTTAATAGCTACCTATAAAGTTTTGAGTCCAAAAAATGAAAAATTGTTTTCAATTCAAACTCATTAGGATTATGGGGACTGTGGTTATTAAGGAACCAAAGACACCAAAAGTTATGGATGCTGAACTGAGTTCAGAACTATATGACTATACAAGCTGATGAGCTTCAATTGCAAACATTATTGTGTTTTCATTTTGGACTCAAAGCTTTAGGTAATAAAGTAAAAGGTGGCTGCTGGAGGATTGCATTAGATCTTAAGATCTAGGTGCAGTGCCCCTCATTGATGAAAGCCATAAGCTAGAAACTAGTCCAGGGATATTGTATGATTAGGCACTCGATAGGGATTTTATGCACAAATCTTCTTACCTCCATTGATTACTCTGGCTTGCACTGAATGGTGCTACTGTATGGAGAGTTTTGTCTCTGTGTAAATTGAATAAACATTGAGTTATCCAGTGTTCGAAACATTGAAACAAACTCATTAAGTTAACTAAATTTACATTTTTGTGATATATTACAGTGCTTATTTTTGTTTAAAAAAGATTGTCCATATTCATCACAATAGTTAATGATAAGCATGCAACTGAAGAGGGGGATGGAGTGAAGGTCTGACTTGTATAAAATTTAATTTAGGCAGTGACAATATTTTGCTTATAAAAGCAATGACCTTCCTATTTAATTACTAGACAAAATTGAATAAATTTAGATATAATTTTTGCAATATCTTAGGTTACATAATGCAAAAAATAAAGTAATTAATGTTAGCACAAACGTACTAAAGTTATCAATAAAGACAATAGATAAGAAATTGTGGTCACTAACATTAAAAAAGAGTGAGTGAGAGAAAGAAAATAATTTTATCATTTTAAAAAGTTTTTACATTATGTTTGTTGTAAATTTTAATTTTTGATAAATTTTCAAATAGAATTGTTTGCAATTTTCATTATCTTTTCTAAATTGTGACTAAGATAATGATTAAATAAAAACATATATCAAGAATGAATTAATTGTTTAAACTTGGCTAGTTTAATAATCAAATCATTTGAATTATAGTTTTCTGTTATTTTTCTGTAATTCTCTTCTGAAATAGATTTTTTTATTATTTCTGAATACTATCATTGAATTAACATAAAACTAACATTTATATCATAATTTTATATCATCACTAAAATGTAAAAATACATAAATTAGCAGTCAGTGAAAAGTAATAAAATATAAATCCATATAATTTTGTTAAATTTTACAAGCACTGTCTTTTAGATTGTAACAAACTATAGAAAATAATCGTTACTTTCTATAGTTTGTTAAATTCTATATCATCACTAAAATATAAAAATACATAAATTAACAGTCAGTGAAATGTAAGCACTGTCTTTTAGGTTGTAACAGAACTATAGAAAATAAACATCCGTTCTTCACAAGTGCCTTTAAACAGTGGTTTTCAATCTGCAAAAATACTCTCGAACCACCGTTTAACAGCACTTGTGAGGAAAGGATGATTACTCTCTATAGTTTGTTAAAATCCATATAATGTAATTTAATTATTGATATAAATGGGATACAAATTAATATATTGTGTCACTACAAATTGACACTGTTTGTAATTTTGCAAAGATTATTAAAATTATGATGATCGGTTCGAGAGTGCCACTAGACATATAGCCTAGCACTAGATCAAGAAGAAACTTCAAACATTGTAATGATAATTTATTTCTGTACAGCGGTCACCTAATAGATTTTAAAACAATCTTACACTGACTTTAATTATACCAAATGGACACTTAATTATTCAACTAATAAGCTGGATTAAAACACGACACTTAAGTAAAGTTTAGATGTTTATTATATTCTTTTCGCTTTGTGATTACTTTCCTAATTCCTTTTTTTTTTTTAGCATACCAAACTGACTCTATTATAAAACAAAATACAAGTATAAATTTAGACTCAATCTTTATCTTTTTTAAATACAGTCCAAAAATTTAACGGATATTTTTTCCCGAGGGAATATGCACCATCACAAATCCTATGAAAGACAGCGGTCCAAATTGATTGTGGAAAACCTGTCCAAGTAGGTGTGAAACTCTAGGGCAGCTTATTGCAGTATGCTGCAACACTCAAACCCTCTCTCTTCAATGTTAAATAAGTAATACAAACCCTTAAGAGATGGTGCAAGTGTCCAGTATTTGATTGCAGCTATTAAACATCCCTATTTCAAAACACTAGATTTTGACATAAGGTTCCTGTGATCACTAATTGTTGAACGCTTAACTTATCTTTTACATCTTCTTTCCCTGTTTGACTTTCTAGATCGAACAGTTAACATTCATTCTTGTGCACATATTTTGAATATAACAATTGAAGGAAAATTGTACATAAAACACAATTTTGATTAATAAAAAATTAGTAAAGTAAAAACTTAATACAAAATGATAAAATTAATAATCCGTCTTAAAAGCTATCTCTACTGTTGAAACTTTTTAATACACTAAAGTTAATGGAGTCTACTATTCTATTATGAAAATTCAAAGTTCTTTAATAAAAGTTCATAATTACCCTGATCGATCAGTGGCTCGACTTTCTCCAGATGGTGAAAGTTCTTAGATTTTTCTTTTTTTTGAGACTGCTGGCGTGAATCCTCTGTTTGTTCCATTGGTTTTTTTTTTATCTCCTCGGCTAGCTTCTTCCTTCCTTGGTTGATGCTTGCTCAGGTAGCTTCGGTGTGGCTGAGACATAAGTCCCCGAGGGGAAGTTTTGATGTCATTCTGTCGCTAACTCTCCAAGGTGCTTTCAATATACAAGTTCAAGTTTCCAAATACCGTAATTTATGTTTTTTTTCTTTCACGAATCGAATTCATAACTATCATTTTATTTTTAGATACATTTTTACAATTCTAATTTATGTCCTTTTTTTGGTCATTTCTTATTTTTTAATGAGTGGAAAAAGTTCTGGTTCATTTAGCGTAATAGATTATAAAATACTTTTAATGTCTGAAGTTTCAATAATAAAGTTATTTGCTAAAATCTATACTTTTTTTTTCCCCCTAACCCATCCCTTTCTAAGAATTACAATTTACAATAACAACAACAACAAAAAACTTTTAGTAAAAAGAAATGTCAAGATCTTATTTTAGCTCAAGATTTAATTAATTTGTAAATAAATAAAAAATCCATTGAAGAAATGCTGATTTCTTCAAGATAAAGAAAAAAAACGTTAATACTGATATAAAAGATTAAAGGTAATATGTTATATATTTTTAACAAAAGTACTTTTAACCTAGTGACATAACTCAAAATTAAATATATATATTTACCGATAAGGTGGTAGAAAATAACATCGCAATATATATATATAAACTAAAGATATCTATTTATAGAATAAGCAAGTCTGATAAACCTTATTACAATATATAAACATTATTACAATAATTCACAAGTCAGATTCACAAAGAATCATTTAAATAAACCCGCAAATATGGTCACTTTCTGCATTGATATAAGAAGGCGGTCATTATTTGCAAATTTATTTAAAGATTAGGTACTGGTTGATTAGACAGGCACACCGATTGATGGTGTTATTTAGGTGCTAAAACACATAAAAATGCTGTTTACGCGGCCCAACTTTGCGTTGCGAAACAACATTATTTTCTAAAATGGAATAATTGCATTTTAAATTACATTATACATTTCATCGTGTATTGACATTTTTCAAACTACTTTTAAACAGTTTACAAACCAACATTATTTTCTAAAATAGAATATGTACAGTTTTAAATTACATTATGAATGTTAGTGCATAGCGCTGCTATGTGCAGGGCCGACGATCCTTTGGATCGTCCAAAAGATGCACTGCTCTGATCAAAACAACATTTCAATTTTCCAAAACAATGTGCAATTTTAGTTGTCTCATAGTTTTTCTTTATCTGCAAAAAAAAAACTATTATAAACATTACAGACTGACATTCTGCAAAATATTTGTAAACAATTTACGAACCAATATTATTTGTATAAAATGTAAGAATTACATTTTTCTGAAATCGAATAATTATATTTTTAAATTACATTATAAATGTGCAGGGCCGGGGACCGATGTTTTTGACGATCCAAAGTACAGTAGTGTGATCAAAGCAAGCTTCTGATTTCCAAAACAACGTGCAACCTCAGCTATTTAATTTGTTTCATAGCTGTTCTCACGAAAACGTGCCTTTTCACATGAATTCTGTGAATTTGTGTTTGTCACTATGCTTTTGCAATTTTTTTCACATTTTAAGCTGTGATAGGGAAGTGTGGCGACTGGCTTACAATTATTAGTATGTAATACTATGTCAGGTAGGGTGTAAGATCATTACTTCGAATGCACATTACAAGAATTATGGTCAGTTGAATTCCATACACGCTCGCATGGTATGGTAGCGATCTGTGAAATGTGCACATTTGCATAGTGTCGTGAAGCACATCAGCGGGCTGTAATATTTGTGTGCAACACGATATAGGCCCACACCAGCTAATATGAACATCATTGTTCTATAGGCTGTAAACTTCGAGCCGTGTGAGTGGCATTTTTATGTGTTTTGGTACCTAAACAACGCCATCAAGCGGCATGCGTGTCTAATCAACCAGTACCAAAGATTATTTGTGAATCTTACTTGTGAATTATCTGTAATAACAGACATTTGTTAAGCTGCAATTTATTTATAGGCTTGTTAATGTTAATAATTTTATTAAAAATTAAGGATTCTGGTTGATCTTTTATTATTATTTTAGTAAATAAATATTTTTAGCACATAAAATCTTAAAAACAATGTATAATCATTCTATATAATTATAAAATGACAATCAAACTGATATAATAAAATTTACATCCATCATATAATAAAATATATATCTAATTTATAATGATTGAATTTTATGTAATTGGTGGTCGAGAGGTCAGCGACAGCGGCTTTACAAGCAGTTGTCCCGGGTTAGCGGGTTCGCTTCCCGATTGATGCTATGACACATGAGGAAAAAAAACTATCTTTCATGTAAAAGTAATGAAATTTTTTCGTCTTAAATAGTTTTTAATTGCTAATAAACTTTTCATTTTTTTGTCAAAGAATAATCACTAGATAATTTTTTGGAGCTTTTGTGAATAATTAATAGGAATTTTCCAAATCTTATTTTGGAAAAAAAAAACAAAAACCTGTAGCTTGACAGTTACTTAAGACTTCTTTCATGACTGGAAAATTGGAGTGGAGCAAATCTTAAAAAAAAAAATTAAGTAAAAATTCAAGGTTATAACAATCGGAAATTTTTTAGCACATATGCAGTAAAACATTTTATCTCAGGTTTGAACAAAATACAAAAAAATGGAATATGTTCACTACAAAATAAGCTAAATGGTCTTAATTCTTAATCAATTTTTTTGGTCATTTGATTCAAAACATTAATAAAGCATTTGATTTTATATGATGCTAGAAAAATTACACTGGATAAAAGATAGTAGCCAATAACATTCTTTGTCATAGTAAGCAATAAATTTAAAAATTAAAAATATTTTTTAAAGAGACTTTTTAGTAAATTGTTTATTTAATTAAGACTTGGAATTGATACTCTTTGAGTTTCAACAATTCATTTTTATTGGGTTATTGAGTGAACACCAATAACACAGAAAAGTAATTAATCCAGAATGTTAGGGAAAGAATATTTCATTATTAATGGTTAACCAATAGTAAAGAGTTAAGAAAACACTAACATGAAAATCTGAAACAGAAAAGGAGTGTTGACTAAGCTCATGGCGACCAGATTCCCCAATTCAATGGGGAATTTTGTGGTCTTTTTTTTTTTTTTTTGTAATTTTATCAGATAAAAATATATATTACAGATTAATATATATTGGATCCATGATATCGACTATTTTATTCCAATCTCCCCTTGCATACATCATATATAACAGGGATGTCCAACAAGTCAATCATGATTCACCAGTCGATTGCAAAGCCATTTTTGTATGATCGCGAGGCCAATCTGGGAAGAGCTGTCGGGTAACAAGTGAAACAAAGTCAAGATTTTCATGTTTTTTTTTATTTTTGTTTTTCTTCTATTTTTTTTTCCAATTCTAGATAAGTGAAGTCCACTAAGCCGTATCATTATAGAAAATAATATTTTTAATCTTGATTTAATGTAGCATTTTGAATTAATAAATATTGTTTAATAACTACTCATGTTGTTTTAATTCCCCCGGACATGAGTTTTTTGGCCTGTTAAATAATTGTTATTTTTTACTAGGTAGATATATAATGAACCGGGTGGGAGAACATCGAATTAAAAAAAACAGAATAAAATTCTTACTCTTTAATAAAAATAGAAAATTGTGAAAAAGAAAATTGTAAGATAAATTGTTGCCTTCTTTTTATAGAAAAATGACAATATTATAAAATTATTTATAATAAATTCGATCTACTCCAGCTTCAATTTAAATATTACAGCACCCAATTCATCAGGCAGACAAGCATAATACCCAGAGGGTACCTGTAGCCAGATTGAGGTTACACAAGGTATAACCTACAACCATATTTCCAGATTACAGAACTTTTTGATTGCCGAATTCAAACCCTGTCATTCAAAGTACTTTATTTGTTTTGAAGTAAACTTCAGGTGCCAGTTAAATACAGATAGTAACTAACATACTCTGGATGACAGCTACTAACTCAGCACCTGATAAATCCCAAACTAGCTCAACGGAAACAAATGGAATAAACTACGTGTCTAACTTCTTTGCTGAATTGTTCTTAGTGGTATAGTTCAAGAGTTGACCAACAATAATTAACAGACAAGTACTTTATTGTAAATCTTTTAAATAGACTTAAACTAAAACTTGTAGACTAATTTTATACATTTCTTTAATTCAATAAACAATTATCACTTATATGATGAGCACACACTCATTTATAAAAAATATACAATCATAATATAATATAAACACTGTGTATATGGAACACCCACAAACTCAGACATATAAACTAATCATTTCATGACCTGAAAGCCTGTAACTATTTATTTGTTACATTAGGAAACGTGAACCCGCACATACTATAGTTCATTATATGCTGGCTATAGAGTTCATTTAGTATACTGACTGGAGATACTCAAAGATTGCAATGGCTACTTATAGATTAATATAAAAAATTTAGGAATGGGTATAAGAAAATGTTATTATCCATAGGATTTTAAATGTTGTGGCTTTTTGCTCTTTGCTGCTGCATGTGCGGTTTACCAATTGGTTGGATTTTAGGATCTGATGCGGTCCTGATGATTGTGGTTCCAAGCTACTTACTTCAGGCAGTTAAACATTCTTAGCAGCTTCAAATTATTAGATGGGCAGTCCGTTCGCTGCTTTTGTAGATGAAATTTTGGATGACGCATTTTTAATTAATCCTGTTGTTTATGGATTTTAATTAGTCAGTTAGTAGCCATTGCTAATCCTATTCCTATGCAGCTTATCTATTAAGCAATCTTTGAATTTTAAAATTTAATTATGAGCTTTCCTTTATTTTAATATTTAACTTTCATATTTTATTTTATTTTTAACACACACACACACTTTATTATTTTCTTTATATTTAAACTCAACATTATTTACGCACACATAAATTTATTTTATTTTAAATAAATGGAGAGATTTTTAGGTTTTAAGATTTCCTTTTTTCTTTAATAGTTTAATTTTTCTAAGTTATTCCCCTTCCTTATGAATTACTCTTTAATTAATTTGTAAAACTTCATGAATGATCATTTAATTCCCCCTCTAATTGTTTTTATTATTATTATTATTATTATTATTATTATTGTTGTTGTTGTTGTTGTTTTAAACTAATAAAACATATACTAATAAATGGCATGTTTTCCCTTTGGCGATCTACGCTTATATAAAGAAAACAACTTTTATAGATTATTTCTTTCAGCAAAGTTTTAATTTCAAAATTTTTTTGTTATTTAAATATAAGATTTAGTTTTAATAATTTTAGACTACAATTTTACATGTAGCATTATTCATTAGCGGTACATTAAAAATAGTATATTTCACATCTCACTCCACTTAGACTACACCTGTGATAACAAGTCGATCACCTATGACAACAAGTCGATCGCAACATATTTTAAAAATAAAAAGTAGATATGAACACAAAAGTTGGCAACCACTGATATATAGCATGCAATAGCTGACAATTTGTTGATAAGCTTTGATTACAATATGTGTTATTTATTGAACTGCAAGTATACAGTAGTTTTGAATCCGCATATAACAAAAATACTTTTTTATGTGTATACTATTCATATATAAATTAAAATTTATTATAAACAAAAAAAAATTACTGATTCATTCAAAAAATAAAAATAATTATCTTATTGTATCGTTACGTCATTTTTTAAAAATAAAATGAACAATGAAGAATCAGAGTTTCATTATGATTAAGCACATTCCGTATGATATTGTTTTCTACAGTAACTTTTTTCCCCCATAAGGAAATGTTAATAGCAATAAATAACTTTTCTTATTGTTTTTGAGCCATGTCAGGTTCTGGATTAAACTTTTCAAACTTTAAGCTTTCTAACACAATATTAAGAATGTTTTACCAATTCTTATAACTATTTTATCTCTTCAGAAAAATAGCAAAATTTTATTAAACTTTAAATTTTTAATTTTACATTAAACATTAGTAGTAAACATGATCATATGTGGCACCCTGTGATAGAAAATGGCTGCTGTTATATCATAAAATTTATTAAATTTATAAATTTTTATTTTATTTACATTTTTTTTGTTTATTTATATTTGAATAATGTGTAATTGAAGTAGTAGATTTTTATAACAGCATATATTGGGGCTTCACTATATTTTTCGGAGTGTTGGATTTGTTTGAAGGTATTATTGGGAAGTTCCCATCTGATTGAACTGATTTGAAAGATTTGGTAATAACATTTGATTTTAATCTTCTAGGAAATATCAGATATTCTTTTACAGAAACTGCTGAAACTTTTTGTGAACTGTTTGGCTACTATCAGAAGACTGGAATAGCTGAATATGTAAACTGCTGTTTCTTTAATCTATTCAATTTACACATGCCATGATCTGTATTGATTTAAAAGGGCAATTGATGCACATTCTAGCAGAGTGGCTACAAGGTTTTGAAAGTACATCCAGCATTATGCACATCATTTTGTCATATTATTTACATATGATGGAGTCACTTGATCCCAGTTCAAAGCAGCAAGCTCTAGATATAATCATCTTAAGCATGATAATTTTTATCCCCCAAAAAGGTTGAGTCCTTTATATATATATATTTAGTGGACCTTTTCCCAAATTTGTTGGGATGATAAAGAATGTTGGTGAACTTGAGAAAACTCTCTTATTGACCTCTGAAAGTTAATAATGTTTAGAGTATGGATTTCTTAAAATTTCGCTGTTAACAAAATATAAAAGTGTCGAACCAGGTAGTTGGTTCACCAATGATATTATTAAGTCCAATTCCTCAGTAATAACCATAGATTTGACAATAATTAACAATGAGGTTCAGTTTGCCACATTTATGTAGATCACTGGCTAATATGTCATTTATGAAGCAAATGAGCATAATGACCATTGTTTGTCCTGAATCTGTTGATGAGATTCAAGTTACGTCTCAAAAAATCAAATCCATCTGGTCTTATTGGTCTGACTTGGAAAAATAAATTTGTTTGGAATATTATAAATCTTTGATTTTTTACATTTTTTCAATGGTTAGATTTTTAGTTGAACATCCAAAAAAGAGATCTTGATTTGAGACAAGTCCTAGTTGGTGCAATTATAATTTGAGTTACTGGCAAATGCAACTTGCTATAACAGTTTTTTATACATTTTTCTGTGGAGCAACAGCTCTTTTGATATCTCGTAAAGGAATATGTGAAAGAACAGGAAGCCATAGATTAAGTGGACACTCAAATTAATGATGATTCCAACACAATTGAAATATAGCATCTATATAAAAATAAATATTTTCTTTATTATTGAATCGGTTTTCGCCCTATATTAGGATCACACCAAAAATACACTTTTCTAATACAATACTTCCTCTGGTTAACATTTATTTTACGTAATCATTTTATATGATCATATAACCTATTTACATATATATATCCCTCCCCTTTATTTTTTATATATATATTATTTTTATACAATAAATAAAACATTAACTACAATTAAGCATAAACACCATAAATTATATACTACTTTACATAAACTCTATTGACTTAATTATATACATATATTTTAAACATTAAACTAGAATTCTATATCATTTTTCATATATTTCTGATAACCATATCTACAAATAATCTTATTTATCCATAATTAACTAATACAAAAAACAAACAGACAAAAACAATCCAAATCAAACATATATTAAATTTTCCAATTATCCTTTAATGCCCATTTACTACTCAACTTTGCGGGTCCTTTATTTATTTGTATATAGTTGTTTTATTTCATTTGTGTTGGAATCATTATTATTTGATAACAACATTATGGACAAATTTATGTTTGACTATTGTTAAGGACTACTGATTAAAACGCAACTGTAATTTTTTTTTATGAGCCATGGAATCCGTTAATTTAGAGGTAGAATATATTTCTTATATTCCCTTCAAATCATTTGACTTAGAATAATTTTTTTTTGTTTGCAGCTGCAAATTCAATGTCCATTTCTTTAGGATTATCTCTCAACTCTGAATTGAAACAAGAAGTAGATTGAGTATCAATGTCTTCTATTAGTTTAAATATGGAGGAAGATGGTATTTATTCAATCTGCTACTCTCAAATTAACTGAACATTGGGATTTTTTACTAAACAGATATTTTAAGAGTTCAGTTTATTTTTTTTATTGATTAACAATAACATGATTACAAAAGTTAATGAAATTAAATCACTAGTGGTAGAATTTGATAGAATGGCATGGGTTAACATAACATTTTGTGTATCTTCAGCACAATTAGCAGAGTTCTTATGTTTGACAAGATTGTTATTAAGAGATATACTTTTTTTTTTAAGTGTCATAGCATCGGCCGGAACGCGAACCCGCAACCCGGGCAACCGCCTGCAAGTGCAAAGCAGTCGCTGACCTCTCGACCACCAATGCAAGACTAAGAGATATACTTAACTTTATTGAGCTGTGAATTACATTTGTCTGTAATGACAGAGTTTCTTGTTTACATTGATGTCCTTTTTTATTTTTTGCTTTACTTTAGTTGGATGTTAATATGTTTAATTGTTGTTATTGTTAGTTTCAGAGTAAGTTGTGCTATTTCTACTTTTTGAAAAGCTTTTAGTACATAAGCTTCTCAAGACTGAAACATTTAGTTTTTAATCGTGGTATGGATACAAAAAAATGCATAAATAATAGCAAATTTTTTAGCACACTCACATATATAGATGAACTTACACTACTGTATATAAAACAGGCAAAACTCACTATATATATTGCCACACACAGCAAGCTAGTCATGTGATGTTTATTGACTACTTATATACATGTTGAAAATTTGTACAACAGATATTACATTTTGATCTAAAAATTATAAATTAATAAAAAATAATTATTTTCTAAATTTTAACTTTTTTCGTTGAATCGCAAATCACTGAAAACTGCCGATATGGAAATTGCAGAAGTTGAAGTTCTTTCCGCTTTCAGTTTTTTCAGTACAGAAACAATATCATTAATCAGATAATATGTGATTTGTAACCTATAATTCAAATGAAATTATTGCAGCCATTAGTGTGCGTAAAGATACTCAGAAAATTTGTACTATTGGACTTACAATGGACTTGCTGTAAGTGTAGACGGTGTGCTCAATATACACTTAATTCTAAATATGGTTTATAATAAATATGAACAGTAAACTTGAAAGTTAAACTGTTAAGTGATTTAATCACAGAATTAAAAAAATCTTCTTCGCTGAACAAGAATTAATTAATTTTTTTGTTAAAGAAATATTTTCATTGTTTTTTTTTTGTGAATCTTTTCAAATAAATATTTTTAATTTTATTACTGCCCTGCGTGGTTTAATGCAGTTGTGGAGTGTCACATTCTGGAGCGTAAGATACTTGAAGTGATTCTGTTTTGGCATATCTGTTGCTCAAACTTCTTATGAATTTCCAAGTAATAAAGCCATTCAATTATTTTTTGCCCTGCATGAGTTAGAGTATCATATTCGGCAGCATAAGATCCTCGGATCGATTCTAATTCCGATTCTGGTATTTTCCTTGGCCGAACTTATAAACCCCGAAGTAATAAAGCCATTTATTATAAACATTTTTATAAAGGATAAACATGCTTCTTTTGTTAAACTTTCATAAACATTTCTCTTATGTATACATTTGTAATTTTTATATTAGTATTTATGAATCTTTTCAAAAAAAATTTTTTTAGGTTTATTTTTTTAATAATAAACATTTTTTTTGCAAAGTAACTGTAAAAATTGTGATATAGTTCTTTTGTTAAAAATTTCTTTTATGTATTGTTAGCACTTTTGTTATAAAAAAACTATTTATAGAAGAAATATTTCCCTATGTTTTCATTTCAGCCATTATAAATATTTTCAAATTTCTTAAATTTATTAGTCATTAATAATAAATATTCAAGTGTATTTTTGTAACATTTGTTAATATTTCCTTTATTCTCTTGAATAGGTATTTGTAAACAAATATGGTCATGCAGTGATCCCTAAGTCTGTTTATTTAATATTCTGCACTGTGATCTTAATCTCATGCCTTAAACCAGAGGTTGCCAATTTTTTTATTCACTGTACCCCCTTGACTTTTAATAAATTATCTGGTATCCCCTATTTATTATAATAAAAAATGAACAGTAATTAAATTTTGTAAAAGCTTTATTCCATTTATTTGGGCACCGTATCCCTTTAGCTTTTAGTAAATTATCCAACACACCTTATTCATTATAATAAATAAACATTAATTACATTTTCGTAAGACTTCGTTTGGTAAATAAATTTTAACTGGGCATTTTGAGTTATCGAACCACAGTGTCCATCACTGAAGGGAGAACTGAAGTGTTGCTAGGGTGGCTGATAGATAGTATCATTATGGAATAGCTAAGAAATTTTGATAACCTAACTATTTTTGGAATATATTAATAGCATAATATATTTATCTGATATTCACCATATCCCCTTGACAAACCTTCCTGCATCCCTGGGGGTACGGGTATTCCAAGTTGGGAATCCCTGTCATTAAATTTATATTTTTTTAAATATTTCTGATATTTTGTTGTATTCAATCCTCAACTCTAAATTTCCAATGAAAGCAATCAATATTGCATTTCTTTAGAGGGTATTTGAAACAATTTTCATAGAGTTAAGGATAAGCAAACTACAACCTGTGGCCCATGAACAAATGTAAGAATTTTTTTAAAATTTTACCACAAAAATTTTAAATTATACAATTATAATACATGTTAGGTAGCATGTAAAGTCTTTAAATCTATTTAATATATAACTGATTGTGAACAGAGTACTATATTTGCATTAAGGAATCTCACCTCATCCCTCCAAATTAAGTTCACTACTTCTTAAAAGTTCCTCTTTCATCAAATTCTCCAGGATTAGTACTGATTGTAAAAATTCATTGAAAATAGAAAGTTGGTTATTGGGATGATTGCAGTACTGTCCTCTATTATGATTACTCATATATCAAAAAGCAAAAACTTTTACATGCAGTTTGCTAAAGATTTTACAGAAGTTCATATGACCCAGGGTCAGAAAAGTTTGACCATCCCTATCATAGACCAAACAAGATTTGCTATTTCCACAGAAGTTTATCAAGTCGTTTGTTGTTTTTCATCTACTTCACATTTTTAAATCAACGACGATATGTTTTAACAATTTGTAGATTCAATATAATCACATTCAGAATACTGGAGAATTATCAGTTTCCTCTTTTTGTAATCATCATATTTTAAGCGTTTTCAAGTATTTTTTTCCATTGCTTTTATATTACAATCATATTGGTACATCTTACTTTCATGCTTATCGGAATAACATTCCTTCAAATCAATTTAATTGAAGTTAAACCAAAAAATCTATGTGACTTCATATGAAATTTGAGTGCTAGCAGCAATAGAGTTGGACCATGATTCATGGACGATGAGTTCCAGAATCTGTTACTTTACTGCTGCATCAAAATATGTGGTACTATTAAAGAACCAATAATTTTTGGATTGAAGCTTTACCCATCATTTTCTACTACTTGAAAATCGCATGACTTCCTAGGTGACTAGCTATTCAACTATTTATTTATTTATATGCTGAAACTATCCTATGTTTAACTTCATAGAACAAAATGAAGTTTTGAGTAGCACCTCAACATTCAAGTCTATTTTTTTGATTTAGAAAGATACTAAGATATTCAAATTGATCCATGTTCTAGATCTGATTCAAGCCCCAAAATTGCTGAAGATTTTTTTTTCCTCATTGGTTGATAATAGAATCTGATTTTTTTTTAAAAGTTATTATTAAACAAATTTTTCTTAAAATGCATTCAAAGCATTAAAAATATTCTATAGATCATTCTTTGAATTGGCAGAAATAACTCAATAATCAACAAACTATGATACGAATTAAAAAGTCTACCATTAAACCTACATCACATTTTAATGCTGTTTCACGAAAGTCCATATGAGCTTTTCTAGGGACTGCTGTAAAACAAAGTTGGAAGTAGGAACATATCTGTTGGGCATCAGCTTTCATTTCAAACGAGTCAGATTTTTCATCAGCAATAATATTTGTTATATAATGGATGCAGTCAGAAGATCTATAATGTGAAGAAACTTCCATGAGCATATTAGTCATTTTAAACATTACCGCAAATCCTTTTGATTAATTGAATCAAATATTTTAAGCAAATCGATTTGAACAACTTATACATGACTTTGGCTCATCATATTTTTTGACAACAAAAATCCACCCGAAGTACTTGATTATTCAAAAATACATGAAATCAATAAATCATTTATCACTGGAAACTATATATTCTGTAAAATCTTTGAAAGAATATCATCAACATTCTAATATAATTAAAGTACTAGTCTTTTCCAGCCTTCTTATCTTTATAAATTGGAAAAATTTGCTAACGTTTTATATGTCCATATATTCCAAAAAAATTACTATTAGTTTTAAAACAGTTATATTATCAACTATTTTAAAACATCCCAGGAAATAGGATTTCCAGATTTTCTGCTTTTAAAATTATGAAAAGTTGTTTCAATCTGGCACCTGATTTGTTTTTTGTTTGTTCAAATCTAAATTGATAGGATAAAATGGTTTACTAATTATTTGAATTCTTGTATCAAAAAATAGTCACCCCTAATTCCATTTGTTGTCACCTGCTGATTTAATGAGATTGTAATATACATATAATGTGTTCATGTGTTTAAATATGAATTATGATTAACACTGACTCATAAAATACGATTAAATATTTTTTAATTAAAATAAATATACAAATGTGTTATTTACAATATATACAACTGGTTTACAATATATACAACTGGTATACCTTCACCTGATATCATTAGCTTCATATAGCAGTTGCCTTATAATTAATAATGTAGAGGACTTTAGGTACTCTTCTAGATTCACCTCTCATTTCCAACTATTCTGTGACAGCTTTCCTTGTGTGTAGGTGTGGCTATACTTCCAGCTGTTCTGACAGCTTGCCTCATTTATAGGTATGATGACACTCAAAATGGTATCATGACAGCTCAGATCATGTCTGATCTAGATTCTAACACCTTCCAGTTTTAACGTGAACTTGTCTCTCTGTTTTAATGTTATAACAGACGCCATGCATATTGTCATTCAGGTCTGACAATAAATTGGTTTTTCCCTTACCTCCAACTGAACTGAGTATTTTTAACCAGATCCCTATCCATAATGAAAACAAGGTTTACTGAACTTTACCCAATGGCCTGTTTCTCCTATTAGGTGTATATTGTCTTTTCTCATACCTATTGGTTTGTGACAATGAATGCTCAGTCCAATCGAGCTGAGATGGAATCTGGACTAGTTCATTTGTTAAAGGTAAGTTGAGGTATAACAATCCATATGTTACTTCATATCAAAAAAGATCTGAAGCGACCATGATTGGCAAATTATTGCATCATCTTTGCAGTTTTAATTTAATCAGCTTTAAGTCTTCCTATTACATTTAATTTTTTCTGTTAAATATAATATACTTACGAATCTACTTGTTAATTTTGATATTTAGTCACTATTTAATTGTCTAAGAATCCACCAGGAATTCGCATTTTAATGAACCCAAGAATAAACACAGTTTGCTTGTATATAATTCTTCACATGATCACCATCTCTTATACTAGCACATAATTGTCTATAAACGAGGGTTGCATTAGATCCTAAGATCTAGGTGCAGCAGTGCTCTCGGATCCAAAGCTCCTCACTGACGAAGGCCATAAGCGAGAAACTAGTCTGGGGATATTGGATGAGTAGGCATTAGATAGGGATTTTATGACAAGCCTTCTGGCATCCATTGATTACTCTTGTTGGCACAGGGTGGCCTACTGTATAGAGAGTTTTGCCTTGTTTATGTAATTCTTATTGCATTCCTTAAATTGAATTTCATATTTCAATAACATGACCAATTTGAAAATTAAGATTTTACCATTTAGTAGTTTTTGAAATTCAGCATGAACAGCAATTGATTGATTTTAAG
Organism: Epiperipatus broadwayi; assembly: GCA_028023455.1. Classification (NCBI taxonomy): domain Eukaryota; kingdom Metazoa; phylum Onychophora; class Udeonychophora; order Euonychophora; family Peripatidae; genus Epiperipatus; species Epiperipatus broadwayi. The sequence continues at coordinate 9,847,266 of JAQFVV010012419.1, forward strand.
GAATAAATATATTTTTTTTTTGCCAATATGTTTGGAATATGACCAATCTGTTAAATTAATTTGGGCCTGTCAATAGTCATTTAATATTGATTTTTTATTTTCACTTGTACCGTATTCTGTAAACTTTTATTATTTTGAGGGTGAATGCATGCATATATCTTTTCAGGGTCTTTTCTTAACAGTTGAAGTGTTTGTGATATTTATTTTATGGGTTGCGCAGAAATAACAGCCATTGGAGTTTAGAGACTCCCTCTATTTTCAATGATTTGGAACTATATCCTTTATTGATGTCAATGCTATTGCATTAGGAATATATGTTTTTTCCCCTTGCAATTTCTGAATCTTAACATTGGAGCAAAAGAACTGATAAATAGATCATTGCAAAAAAAAAATTATATTAATCACGTTAGTATTAGATGGCTTTTACCACTGCATCAAAAATATTAGAGATAGAAATGATCCCAAGTTATACTTGTAGCCAATTGTAATCTTTTCATTAAAAGTAGCTATATTTCTTAAATCATAATGCCTTCATTAATAGAGGCAGCATGGAGCTCTAGATCTTCTCGCGTGTTTCCATAAGAGGCAGCATGGAGCTTTAGATCTATGCTCGCTTGTTTCCATAAAAGAGGCAGCATGGAGCTCTAGATCTATGCTCACTTGTTTCCATAATAGAGGCAGCATGGAGTTCTAGATCTATGCTTGCTTGTTTCCGTAAAAGAGGCAGCATGGAGATCTAGATCTATGCTCGCTTGTTTCCATAAAAGAGGCAGCATGGAGCTCTAGATCTATGCTCGCTTGTTTCCATAATAGAGGAAGCATGGAGCTCTAGATCTATTCTTGCCTGTTTCCATAATAATTTCCATAAAAGAGGCAGCATGGAGCTCTAGATCTATGCTCGCTTGTTTCCATAATAGAGGCAGCATGGAGTTCTAGATCTATGCTCGCTTGTTTCCATAATAGAGGCAGCATGGAGCTCTAGATCTATGCTCGCTTGTTTCCATAAAAGAGGCAGCAATGGAGCTCTAGATCTATGCTCACTTGTTTCCATAATAGAGGCAGCATGGAGTTCTAGATCTATTCTCGCCTGTTTCCATAATAGACGCAGCATGGAGCTCTAGATCTATGGTCCATGCCAATTCTGTCTCTTCAAATGGTTGAACTTCTGCCATTGAGCACTAAAACCACTTGATTATTGATTTATTTTAAAGCTTAAATACAAAAGAAATTATAGTGCTTTTTATTAATTAATCATATAATAAAATATTGATATTTTTATTTGTTCAATTATCTTGTTGGTTGTATTCTATATGAAATAATGGTTTCAAGTAAAGAAAATATAGTTTGTATATATACTAAATTGTCACAGTAACAAATAAGTTTTCATTTCCAATTTTTAAAAAAAAAATATTATTATAACCTTACTATAAATAAATTCTTGCTAAATGAGAATGTAAAATCACAAAGTAAGCTTCCTAGATAACGAAAATATGAATTTGAATTTTCAAACGCTGCACAAATAATAATCATCACATTGTGGCAAATTATTATGGCTAATAACACAAATGGATGACAGATTATTAAAAAATAAATCCCAGTTTAAAATTAGAAATGTCACAAATAAATCAAAGAATCAGGAAAAGAAAAAAAAAGATTCAATTTAATTTTAGAAATGACTACATTAAAATCAAAAACTGTCAGGGAGAAAAAAAAGAATTCAGTTTGAAATTGGAAATGTCACAAATAAATCAAACAAAAAAGAAAAATCACACATTTAAAATTGAAGTAACGTAATGGTAAAACGTTTTAAAATTAAAAAGGTAATAATTTAGACATGTAAAAAAAAAAAAGGGTAATCTCCGAGTGAATTCTAGAGTTACAATTATTTAATATAAAGACAAAAAAAGAAAGCACGGTTTATTTTTAGTTTTCAAACAGAGTAGTGATAATTACGATAATCTAATCATTAAAATAAATTGAATAATTTCTTTCTTTTACTTATTCACTTATTACTGTCTTAATATTTCCATTTCTTGATTTATTTTTGTTGCCATTACCTATTTAATATTTTAGACTCCACCACCATCAATAATCCAAATAATAGTGATGTATAAGAAAGCTCATTTTTATTTTACGATTTTCAAAAATTAATTCTACAGAGGACTTCATTATATTAATTGATGTGTAATTCTTGATTTGACGAAGGTCTACAATAAATTTTAAGAATTGAGAAACTAAGCAAAGTATCATTTTCAGGTTCCTTTTATTCGCGCACCACCAATTCAGAACCTTCTATTGCGCAGAGAAAAGGCTAAAGTATTGTTCTGATTCGCTGTTTTAATTATTGCTGTATAGAAATTTTGTGTTGATCTTTTGTACAAACATTCTTTGTTTTAAAATGTTACATTGCTATTAATAACATTTATACAATATATAAAAAGTACATATAATTGGTAAAGTTTACATTTTCTGCAGAGATTGAGTTTGTAATGAAGGGAAAAGAGTTAATTGTCGTAATTAAAAAAAGTGGAGAAATCTAAAAACCCATAGAATAAAGGATTTCGTATTTATGATACTCAATATGCATTTGTAAATAATGGTATAGCTTAAATTGTATCTGTAAATGAAAATGGCAAAAATGTTTGACTTATTTTTTAAAAAGCTAGTTTTAATTTTTATTTTACTGGTACTCTCTTCACAATTTGGCTTAAAAATTATATGGTCAAGTTTTCTTTTAACCCTAAGGCCTTTTCTTCCTCTTCACATGGTTGAGTATTGAAACTGTTCTAAATGCTCCATAGTTATAAATGGTTTGAGAAAACACAACTAGATCATAATCTTTAAGTACTAATAACTTTTCAAATGTAAATTAACTCATAATTTATTTTAAATAAATAAAGTTATTTCTAGTCACGCCTGAAAATGATCAATAATTGGATAAAGACCAAAACCAGAGAAATAGGAGATAAAATGTTATCATATCTCAGGAAAAAAAATGTAGTGCCTTCTTGCACTAATATATATATACATTTTTTACAAATTATATTTTCTTAAATGTGTGATTGTTTGCTTATCTGTACTTAACATATATTTGAAAAGCTAATTAAAGATTTCTTCATCTTGACACGTTCAGTATGCAAAATCTCTGCAAACCCCATATATGTTATCCGAGTTAAGAGATCTGAAGTTGTTCAAAATCTTAAGGCAGCTGGACATTTCATTCCATTAACTTGCAAACTGGACTGGTATTTTGCTGTCTTTGTTCTTCTTGGACGAAGACCAAAGTCTCTAAGTATATTAAATTGATTTTATTTCAAAACTAAACTTTACAGGATTTGGGGAGTGCAAATGTCACTACTGTCAATGTGATAATTATGAATACTTGACTTCATAATGTTATAGAATAAGGACTGTGTTGTATTCTAATAGATTTTCTTTTATATCTTTAACGTATTCGGTTAGTGCAAAACTTTAATTTTGTATGGATATTGTTTTTATTACAGGAGCCCTGTGACAGGTAGCAGCACATTTGTCGGCTACGCCCATGGTTTGGGGTTCAAGTTCAGGTTGGATGAATCTTACATTTTTTTCCAGAATCACAAGCATGCTTAGGATTTTTGTTTTAGATTTACAGCTTAAAGCCAGTCTTTCAGTATTTGCAAACTAATAGGTATTTAGCCATTATTAGTTAAAAAATATCATGCTAACCTGGATTAATAGCATATGTGCTATCAATATGTCAAATAAGAGTGTTGTGATAATTGTAAAAAATGATTACAATGTGAGATGGTATTTGCCATTTGTAGAGTTCATGTTGTATTTGTATCTGCATTTAGCCAATCACTTGCCGTTATTTTGAATTTTTATAATTTTCTTAAACTGCGCATGTTAGAATTTCATTTTAAAATGAAAATATAGCATAAATTTTGTATAAAAAGCTGGTAACTAGATTTGATGTATTAGTAACCTATGGCTTGCCTCAAACCAAGATATCTTGTTTGGAAGGTATCTGTAAATGAAGAAATATGACATAAAAATAAATTCTTTTGAGGTTTGAAACCATTTTCTTTTCCAGATCCAACAGTAAAAAGGATAGCTGGATTTGATCTTTCTAGAAATTACTACAGTTTCTTCAACAGATTCAGGACAACTCATGATGTTTACCTGCTTTATTAATGTAATTTAATAGTCATTAGCTTATGTAGATGTGCTCAAACAAACTATAATTTATGATTGTTCTTGAAGGACTTAATAAATCCATGGGAGATTCTATCTTCTGGTTGGAATCTACAGATTCCTTTATTATTTTTGTTAATTGTCATACTATCCGGGGGGAAAAAAATCCACATACTAAATAAATAAAGGTCAACACCAAAAATATAAACACAATTTCTGAATTTCCACAAGTTATTTTTGAATGATTAAGGTCTTTAGATCATAGTCTTGTTTAATTGATTTTATGAAAATGTTATTTATTGAAATTATACAGCAATACAAAAAATATTCAGTCAGAAATTTTTAAAGAAGATTTATTTGATATGTCAATAGCAGCTTTTAAATGCAGTAAGGTATTTTAGTTTTTTGTTTCTTTTTTTCAAGACATTTTTATCACTTTATTTGGTAAAGCACTCTATATTCTATATTTGACATAGTAATTATGTTACTTGTATTAATGTAGTATTGACAGACAGTTTTTCTTTTTTAATTTTGTTGACCCACTAATGATTTTTAAAAGTTGTATATTCTTTTACATACTGAAAAATTGAAATTGTTTTGTATACTGTATATATTTCTTTAAAAAGAAAAATTTGAAATATACGCATTTTATGGCAAATCTTCATATGGATACTGAATTTCAAATTGTACAATTTTTGAATACTTTTTATTTTAAAGCTCTAAAATGGGTATTTTATTATATAATGAAGCCAGAAAGGATGTAGAAAATCTAGAGGATTAGAGATGAGCTATCACTAGATAATAATTCCTTCATTTATATTGAGTTTAACTTTCCTGGTGCATAAGGAATATTAATTTTAATTTGCTTTGCCCTTTTCTAATGTTTTATTACTAATATCTGCTTTTGGGTAGCAGCTGTAATGATGTTCTCAACAGTTAATCACTGCAGTATCAACTGTCAAGTATCCTTTTATAATGTACGGTGAAAGTAATAATAAACTATATTGTCAATTTTAGGAATAAATAGGAAAAATATGATGCATTGCCAGAAAATGGGTCTCCAAGGCATAATGCTACTATGATAATTTTTTAGGTTTTTTTTTTTTAACTTTCATGATAAAAGTTTCAGGTGAGATATTATAAGCAAGTTTCCTTTATATCAGCAATTTGCTTTTGGAATTTGTTTTTATAATCATATAGTGCATATATGTATTTGTGAATCAGTGGAATAGTTTTTTTTCTTTAATAACACAATAAACTTATTTCTTGATTTGATTTTAGGATTTTGGGAAGTATTCTAGTAAGGTGATGTATGTTAGCCATTCAATTATTAATTGGTAAATGGGATCTAACTATTTTTAGATTAAGTAAAATACGGAAGGAAATATATAACATCCTTCTTATCATCCATATCATATTAGTTTATAATTGTTCGTTTTCTCTTTTTTTATAGAACGTTGAAGAGTTTTTTGCCCTGTAGTAGAATATTTGATTATTTTGCTATACACCTACAAAATACTGCGTCCAAATGATGCAAGTATCTTGTTTCTCAAATCTTTCCATCTGGCAAAAGATTGATATATATATATATAGAGAGACCTGTGTGTGTTCAATTCTTGTAAAAAAATATTTAGTTCAACTAATGGTTTTGATATGGTAGTTTTTTGATTGTTTAGGCTGGGTCTCATTTAATTATATAACTGGTCATGAAGTATTAAGTCTTTTAATTCATTTATATCACACACACACATTGCATTGAAAAGTTATTCTTTTTTAAATGCTTTTATATTAATTTGCCCTGACTGTGTTTCTGTCAGGATGTCCACATTTTTGAATTTTTAACAGGGAAAAAAAAAGTTTTCTTTTACAACTCAAACTAATATAGTTCTGCTTCCTAGGAAAAATCCTAAGCAACTGAATCAGTGGATTTGAAGAATAAAAGTTTTAATATTTTCATTGAATTTATACTGAATTAATTAAAAGTAAATATTTTCTACTAAAATCTGAATTATTATTCTGAAATAATTAATAACTATTTTGTGAAATAATAATAATAATAATAATATTTTTGTAGTTTTAACCATTTTTAAAAATGTGTAAGTATCACCAACAAGTAAAAAAATATAAGATGTAAAAAAAAAATTTTTTTTTGAATAAATACTTTTATGTAAATAGCCAACTAAAAAGTACAAAATAAAGTAACGAACAAAGCAATGCACCTCTCATTAATTTGTCATTCTTAGAAAATATCATAAATGTTAAGAATCTAATCTTGTTATAAAAGAATTGGAAATTGCAGGAATATTGTCATTTCATAAAAGCATTTGAGGCTCAAATAAATCATAAAAATTAAAAAAATCCTCAAATGCTTTTATGAAATGAGACAACAGTCTGCAATTTCCAATTGTTTATAACAAGTGTACATTCATAAGATCTGATATTTTTCAGGATGGCAAATTAGTCGAGAGGCGGATTATTTTGTTGATTACTTTGTTATTTTGTACTTTTAGTCAGCTGTTTGCATAAAAGCATTATTCAAAAAAAAATCTATATATATATTTTGTCCTCACTTTATTTATTTATTTTATTACTGGACGAATGAAATGAAACTTTTTAATTGTTTGTTAAAGTTCATTATTCAAAAGACTTTTATTGACTATACAGGTTTTGATGTTTATTTTCATATAAGTCAAAAGTTGGAGGAAAAATACTATTTACTGTTTTTTTATATTCAAAGCCTATTTATTACATATGTATAGATTTTCAGTGGTGTCTAATTTTTTTTCATTAATATTTGTAACAGTAAGATGTGTACAGCCACACAAACAAAATATAGAGTATAGGTAAAATACACTAAAGCTGATCGAATCTAGATGGGAAGATTCAGGATTCGACTAACATTCAACCCGCTCTACCTTATTCCATAACTTAATACCTTATGAATGACATTTCCTAAGTTACACATGAGTTCAATTTAATCACAGGCCGGCAGAAGCAAAGGGTGAAGCAAGAGACTCATAGAGTAAATGAATAAATTACTATCAATACACACACACATGGCTAAATGAACTAACAATATATTAATAGTTTCTCATTAAGTCTACTAGAGAGATATTCATATACACATAAATTAAGATGGAGTTGAATATGATTTGATTACAGGCACTAAAGAAATAGAAATGAGTTATATTTTAAATAATAATTTAATAAATAAAAGAAATCATAAATAAAACACACCATATTTATATAATTGGTCCGTGGGATATTACACTTGCAGGCATCACATAGTTAATGAGATTGGTAGTTACATATTCTCACTATAATTTTTTAATAAATTAATCTGTGGTGTTCTTGTTTATGCCTACTTAATATGCTAAATCCTAGCTAGTTTGCAGTCTGCCAAATCACACAGAACATATTAGCCAAAGTTATATAACAGAACATACTGCACTTCTGGCATCTGTCTATACATAACAGGTTAAGAGTGGAGCACAGAATCAGGCTCAACAATATGCAAGTTAGTATGATAATGTAGATTAAGGTTCAGCTGAGCACTGAATAATTTAACATAAGGGAGAAAAAACTGGTTTATGCTAGGTCTACTGACACATGCTATGACACATTAAAATATTAAAAAGATAAAGATGCGAATGGGTCATTATTCACGGGCTTCAGCATCGAATGCTCAGTCCCCTAAGACTGAACGACTTGCTACGAGTAGAACATTAATAGTTCAGGGAGTCAGATAAGCTTATAACAATCTGGACCCTTGTGTCCCAGTTCTAAAATAATTTGCTTTACCTGAACTAGAAGTATGAGGGTGACTTCCACCAGCACTCCTAAGAAAACAAGTAGCAAGCAGTTAGTGTACTATAGGTATTTTGTAATGACACAATTGCAACCTATACATATTGTACTGCTTGTGGAGAGCACTCCATGTGAAATTGCTACAAGTTTTGAAAGTAAACAATTTTCATAAATAACACAAAAGTTTTGAAAATTAATTAATAAATAATAAAATTATTGCAGAATAAGCTGTCCATAAATAATTGAATCAAAGTATCTCATTAGAAAAAAGGGGAAATCTAAAAAAAAAGTTTAAAGAGTTAATTCATATAAACGTCATTTATCAGTAGAAGTTACAATTAATTAATTAGAAGAGGGTAGAAAATGTAACTTAGAAAAGCTAAATGTAGTTGAATTTTAATAAATTTTTTGTTATGAAATTAAAAGTACTCTCTCTTTTCGTTTAAATTATTAAAGAAAAAAAAAGAGGAAAGAAATCTTAAAACTAAAAAAAAAACTCTTCCCATTTATTTAAAATAAATGAGATTATAAATAATGAGTTGATTTTAAATATAAAGAAATATAGTAAAATGTGCACGTGTTAATAAAATACAATATGAAAGTTGAATATTAAAAAAAAAAAAGGAAAGTTTATAAGTTATAAGAAATTCCTTCAAATATTGCAAATACTCAGAAGCTATATAAAACAGAATTAGCAATGGCTACTAATTAAAAACAGGATTAATTAATTAATTAATTAAAATCTTATCAAATTTAATCAAAAGCAGTAAACGAATTTTCAACAGTGGATATAGCTGGTGGGTATAGAAACTAATTAAAAAAATGACAACAGATCATCACATAAATAGTCGTTTTTCATCATTCAATCAGTTTTTTTTATAATCAGTCTTTAGTCATCTTGTCACATATCCAGAGTCAGTGTTTTTTCATGACAATGCAGTGTTAGCAGTCATCGGAAGCACACGGCCAGACTCCAGCCTCAGTCTGATGGAACATCAGCAACCTGCCCAATAAAAGTGATACCTGTCTAATAATTTGAAATCGCCAGAGATATCTGTCTTGAATAAGAGTATTACAAATAGCAATCATAGGAACCTTTACAAAAGCCTAAAATCCAACTGGTTGGTAAAAACTCACATGAAGCAGCAAACAGCAAGAAGTCAACGTCCAAAATCCTATAGGTAATAAATAACATTTTCTTATTCCATTTCTGATATTAATGTAGCCATTGCAATAATTTTGAAGTCTCCAGAGTTAGTAAAACCAGTGTATTCTATAGCATGCATAAAATGAACTATTAATGTGCGTGTTTTAAATACCTTGTATTATTTGAAGCTTTATGTTATATTATATTGTATGTTCTTAAGAATGTGTGTGTGGTTATTATATAAAAAATATCAGTGTTAGATTAATTAAGAAGCTATAAAAGTAATTCTGTTACCACTAATTAAAGCAGTAATGTTTCATATTATTTTTTTGATTGAGTTAGTTGGGATCTCTTAGGCACTGAATTAGTTTGCCCATCATTCAAAGTGTGTTATTTATTATTTTGGGGGTAATTAACTGGTACCTGAAGTTTTACTTCGAAACAAAAAAGTGCTTTGAATGATAGGTGTTGAATTTTGCTGCCAAGAAGTTCATGTCCTTGAAATGTAGCCGCAGTTATGTATCTATAGCTGGCTTGGGTACCTTCTGGGTATTATGCTTCTCTGCCTAAGGGGGCCGGTGTGGGGCAATATTTGAATTGCTGTGATGTAGATCGAATTTTATAATATTATTTCTATATATAAAAGTAAGTCTTATAATTTTGTTTCAAAAGTTTATATTTCATAATTGCTATTTCATTAAAGAGTAAAATTTCATGTTAGATTGTGTTTCCCATTCGAACTACAATCCCACGCGGTTCAATATATAAACATAAATGTATTTAATTGACTTACCGTGGCTTAATTAAAATAGATAGCATTTATTTGCATATCTATATAACCCAGTTCTCAAGACTAGTATCTCAAACATACTACCTAGGAACTAAATTAATTAGTAACCCATATTAAGATATCAAACCTGCATCTCTAATATATATTAATCTAGGGAGGAGAAAGCATATTTGAAGGGCAATTACTGATAAACATTATACATATGCTTAATAATATCCCTGTGACTAGTTCCTATGATATATGGATTACATAGATAGAAAGTTATAATTCATAACTATAGCTAAGCAAACTCCAACTTTACTAGAAAGTAACTGATTACCTTCATAAAATTAATCAGTATAAATAATAATAAAAGTCTCTGAGGAGTTGAGAGCAATAATTCTAACATTTAATCTTTATTAAAATGAAGATATGAAAATATCTTCATAAAGAAATAGACCAAAATTATATATGTATACTCGCGGTTTTGAATTATTTGGCATATTAAATCCACAATAATAAAAGGATAAAATTGTGAAAATAAATTAAAATCAGAATAATAGGCATAAAAACCGCAGTAACTGACAGCTTACATTAGATTATTAGTGTTTTACATTTTAAAAGAGTGATTTCCCATTATAGGTTTTAGTTTCAGACAAGATTGTGTTTACATTAATTAGCATTTATCAGATTTATTTACAGAACTTAGAAAACAGATTTTTAAATGTTGTTATTTATTTTATATCTAGATCAGGTAGATATTGCAAAATTAACAGTTTATACATAGCTCTGCGGTAATTAGAAAGATTACCAGTTTGATTCTTTGCAGCTTCCGGCACTTGGATGATGCTGGCACTATGCTTCTTGATGGGTGGCTAGGTTTCCATAGATATTCTCTTACAATAGTAGGCTGATGGCTATGCTGTAATTTAGTCCATTGCAGCTGTGATGGTTAACTGCAACCACAGGCTAAGTTGGGACCTTGGTCTATCACATCCCATAAGAGAGTTTACACCTTTTTACCCTGCCATGTTAAAGATAAAAAATGGGCATGGGTTCAGCTTGCAACTATTTACAAACAATATAGTATATCCTATTGACCACAAAAATTGCACTATTTATACAATTTTACTGCTGAACAACTGGTGTTTACCAGTTTTTATGCAGCTAGAAAAGCCCCTGAAATCTAAGTCATTTAATACTTAAATTCTAACCTTAATCTGATGTCACTATTTAAATCTCAGTTCGTATTGTTCTATATTTTATGATTTAGCTAATTTCAAAAGAATATTAATTCTCAGAAATGCTATTGTCAATTTTAATGCTATTAAACCAGACTGATAGCAGATCAAGACAGTTGTGGTGGTCTAATTTAAATTGTTTATAATTTAAACTAAAAACTGAATTTATAATCGGTATAAAACTAATTCTGTTACCATATATGTAGGATCGCAGTACCTGGAATATACGCGATTCCAGCAAAATAAAGATAAAATAGATTAACATTTTAAATTAAATCGTTTTTTTTTTAACTACACAACTTTTCAAACAACATATATCTGTAAAATATACATATGCAATCCAATGACAGGCTTATCACTCGCATATATATGTGTGATCATACATACATAATCGCTCAATGTTGTTTGTGTAGGTACTCTGAAAAGGTTTAAATTTGGCATAGGTTTAAGCGTATGGGTAAAATAAGTGAAACAGGCAAGCAATCAAAATTGACTGTTTCATTTTAAAGTTAACAAGATGTAAAAATAACTGCCAAACTACAATATCGGATTCATTTTTCAATATTAAAATAATATATTTATGAAAAATATGCATGTAGCATATTTTGTATGAGATCAAAGGAGTGAAATTACAGATTGTCGTGGACTTAAGTTCTAAATAAAAAATTGAATTGTAGATATACTGTATATCCACATTCCTTAGTTACAGTTTTTATTAATGGTTATCACACACTGGTTCGTTATTTTTTAAACTTGGCATTTTTTTCTCATTTATCGTTGACCAATCATAGTCATGATGCAGTATTTTTCTATATGGATTTTTTAAAAAAAAAACTGAAATGACCCACAAATTATACAATCATTTGCATGCAAGTTATTTTATTACATAAATTTTCTGAGGCTTTATGTTATTACTTGTACTTCAGTACTATTTTTTTATTTTATTGTAACCAACTTCTGTGTCCGGCCCCTGCAATTAGTTTCCCATGTAACTTTTTTACTGTCTTCAGTGACTAATACAGTTATTGTGCATCAAAAACATTATTTTCTGTTAAATAACTGTTGAATGATCAAAAATAATTCTTTATCTATGTACAAACCAGGACCTACAGCATGTGAATCAGGTATACACACTACTGTGTCAGAAACTCAGAGACCCATCTAATTGTATTTGGACAGAAAACTTCACAATTTTGAACATACATTCCAGAGCTTATTATAACTTGAAAGTCCACCTATGTTATACAGTACAAATTTAATAGATTTTTCTTCCGTTATTGCAAGAAGTCGTCTAAATGTTTACCACTGTCAATATCCCAAAATATTTGTCAGTGCAGTTGTTATATATCCTAATGTAATAAATTTATCTTAAAACACTCTAACATAAAAGTTTATCTTTAGTGGCAAAAGAAAAAAATACAACTTATAAAGAAATCTAAAGAAAATGAATGCATATCTCAATTTTTATACAGTAGACTTAAAATTTATATAATTTTATTTTGTGTTATACATTTACTTAAGTCTTTTTTAGTGATATTAGTGATTAAGCCAATGCACATGCGCTTTAAAGATTAATTATAAATGAATACTCTCACTTTTCCAGACACAAGATATCTTGTGTCTGGAAAAGTGAGAGTATCGCTATATAAAATAATATCTCATGTAAATGATATACATAAATACACACATGTGAAAAAGATAAATGATTTCCAATATATTGTAATGGTCAGAATCATCTATCTCGCTAACACACTGCAGAATTCAAACCCCAGACACGAAACTGAACATTCTAGGAGGGGTTGCCTTCTAGATATACTAAGTTCGAATCTAAAGTCCAAATTTCACAGTGCCATCTACGTGATAACGCATCTGGTGCCACTACTAGTATAACCTTTGACCGGTGCCTGGTGGTCAGGGAGAAACAAAAGACTCTATACTAAAAGAAGTTTGGGTGGCTAATTAACGTCTATGGATTTACAAAAGAAATGCAGAAAATATATATATATAGACCGAGACAGTGATAGGAATCAAATAAAATAAGAGATCAAATTTAGTTTTAAATAATTTCACACAATTTATTTATATAAATATATATATAACGCCACTGTCTGCTTATATGAGACAGGGACGCGTATTAAATAATTGTTGGCATTTATATTTCAGTAAATGACAAAAGGTTATAAAGCAAAGTGATATATTCTATTCCTCGGGCTAATAGCATTACGATAATGTGCTTGATGAGATAGGAACATATGCGAGGTGCTGTGAGAATTTATACAAGTTTAAGATAATATTTGAAATTAAATGTTCTAAAATATTTATTGATTTCGAGAATAGTACGGACTAAAGCTTACTAAGCAAAAATGGGAATATGATCAAAGCATTTATTTGATAATAATATTAATAGAGTTGCATTGGGAGGTCAGTATTGCTGATAATGAATTTATTAAAGTTGGAGGGTGTGACACGTTTAAGTCACGGATGCTTTGTAAAATAAATATAAAATAAAACAATATTGGAGATCCGGAATAATTACGGAGGGCATCTCGCCGCTAACCCGTAGGAAAGTATTTTGACGAACAGCCGAAACTTAGCGACTGTGTGACGATTGCGTTTAATTCCCAGGGGTGTCATTTGGGGCACCCTCTGCCTGGAAACCGCAAGCGTGGAGAGAACGGCCTTAGCCGTGTAAAGAATCCTTGGAAAAATAAAACAAAGCGGTCTCAACAACCAATTCATGTACCAGCAATACGAGACTAGTGTATATAAAAACATACTAAATGGGTTTTACTCGGATTAAGAGAAATGCCCAATCAAATTCCCCGAAATTCATTTAAAAGGGTCCGCACATTCTCGACGTCAATGATGAACTTTATAATTAAAGTAGAACACGGTAATTAAAATAGGAAAATGCATGCTTGCGGGTTTGAAAAGTAAGTATAGATTTATATACGCAATCATGCATTTGGGGACACATTTAAATCATTGACTTCGCACATACTCTTATATTAGATTAAAATCAATAACATGTAGATTTTAAACTATGTGATTATATTACATTAAAGAAAAGAATCGCCCTCGAACGAGTGATTTGCAAGATAATAAAATTGGAAAATTATAAATTTAAAATATGCCTTAATAGCGGCGTCTTACTTTCAATAGAGGGAATAGTTCACTCGGTCAAAGACGATTCTGACACATTATCATAATAAAATAAAAGAAAGCTTTATAAATAGAAAATATTAACCCAAGGATAGAGCAAAATGTTGAGTATATTTAAACACATTAAAGAAATACATAATGAAGTTATGTGAAATATAAGGAAAACAATTTTAAATAGCTATAGCATGTTAGTTAGGAATCACAAGAGCTCTTGGGTTAATTTAGGTTACCTCTGGAGATGCATTTGCAGGTAGATGTTCGGCAGGTTTTATAATTCAGCAGCAAAATCTGGAATGTTCATATTTTGGCAGCGGCAGCAGCAGTTCCGGGGTCCGTGTGATAACTTCCGATGGTATGGAGCAGCGGCTGGCTATTCCGAGGGGACATAGCCATCTTAACGCCTCTACTCGGACATGTCAAGGTTAGCAAATTATTAGAATAGAACACAGAATGATTTCTCTTAGACACATTAGAATAAAAAACAACTAACTAACTGGAGAACAAAAGAAAAACCTCCTTTTTATAGTGGAATTTAACAATAGAACTGCCCTGGAGCATTACAAAAATATCGGACTTATCAGCTGTAATTAAATCATCGGAATGTCTAAAGGAATTCAACATTAATTAATTTCTTTTGTTAATTTCCCTGTCGACATTCGAATTACAAACTAGATTTAGTTAAAAATTACTTTTATTAATTAAAGAAAACCTTAAGTGGACATCTGCTGTTTTTAGATAAACTTATACAACATTTACTAATTAAACTATTGTCCCTCATTTATTTTAACAGAAATATTTGGAATAACTTTTATTAAATTAAAGAAAATGATTTTACTTTTTAAATTGCAATATTTGAATCTATTTACTAAACGAATATTTACTAAATGAATTTTATTTTAAATCAAAATATATTACGACGGTAATATATTTGTAAATAGATTCAAACAAAATAACTTTAACAATTTATAATTTTGATATGTTTTAAAATGGATATCATAGTGTGTGCGCAATTACGACTTATATAACTTACTTTTTAATAAATGTAAATTATGTGAACAAATACATAATTCATAATATTTTATTTTATTTGGGAATAAGTTATATATATAATATGAGCATTGTGCTCGTGGTTTAAAATTAGGCGGGATTTTCGGTATATAAGTGTATTGCAGACACACTACGATAGATTGGGGTTCAAACTAAGGTATGAGGATAGGAAGTAGGTGAGAAAAGGTGAAACAAAGATCTGCAAAGCAGACCTTACTGTTTCAATATATGTATGCCAGCACTCATCAGTTGGTCCAGGTTATCATCCTCCACACACACATATATATAATCAGTGCTCTGTTTATATTAAGATAGAAAATCTTCAAACTTTAATAGATATGCTTCAATCTACTCCACTTCCCACTCTTCAACTGTCCATAACATTGATAATCTGATGGTAGTATGCCCATGCCTATGTTGACCTTAAGGGACTGACCCCTCATGTGTAACATTTTGTCCATTCAAATACACAGAAGAGGGGTTGGGAAGGATACAGAGTGAATCTGTAATATTTTTTAAATACAAGCATAATTCATTTACTTGCAATTTAAATGTAATATAGGGGATTTGAATACAGAACTTTCATCAGGCTCCCTTCACATTACACACACAATGTGAAAATGGTAAATGATCAACAATTTATGTATTTCGTACTGAATCAAGCCCTGATTATGTATATGTATGGGAGATGTTAATCTGGATTAACTGATGAGTGCTGGTTAGCATGAAATATACTTTATAGGAGATTTATATATATATATGTGTGGTCATATGTATTGTTTATATGGATAGCTGAAGGGAACTTTAAAGTCTGTGTTTAAGTCTTTTTTTATACATTTATTAAAAACTTTTTTGTTGTTGTTGTTAGAATGTAAAATTTATAGTTAAAAAAAAGTTGCATGTTAACAAAATATTATAAATTTTAACGTTTCTTATTAGTAAAATGCTTTAATATTGATTTTACTAATAGAATAATCATTATAAAGTGTATTTTAGAAAGTAGCAAGTTGCAAACATCTCCAAATACAATTAATTATTTACACTAATTGCATTCTGATTTTATTTATTGAGTTAAAGCTTTACAACAATGAAATATCACTTCCATTTAATGAAAACGGATATCTTAAAAGTTAACAGAAAATAGATTTTAGTTTTCAATGAAATCTGAATTTTTAATTTCTAAATGATTTATTTTTCGTACTATAAAATCATCAGATATGTTAAATGAGAAAAAATTACAGAAAGAGTTACTCACTCTTTGTTATAACTCAGCATATGCTCATATTGTATATGTGTCTATACATTCTTATATATGTGCACATTATATATGTATTATCAAACAAATAGTTAAATACATTTTACTTATTAATAAATATTTGGTGATCTTTTAGTATGCAATCTCTGTCATTTTGAATTTTAAAAATATCACCTGACACATCTAAGTGATAAAAAAGTGCCTACAACTCGGGTCATGTGACTATAGTATTGATTAAAAGCAAAAATCTGGTCAAGCAAAACTTTACAAAATAGATATGACATGACATAAATAAATAAAAGAGCCAAAACGTAAAAAATTTAGAACTGGGGGAAAAAAGCATGAGATTTATTATATTTTTCTTAATAAGTTGTTCATATATAATAAAAAATAATATACAACAGCTATATAAATATATCAATAATAATTACACATAAAAAACCTTTTTTGGCATATGATTTCCTGTCCTTTTCAAATGTTAATCACCTATTTTAAAGTTAATGATTATTGCAGGTAGAACATTATCTAGTATTCTGTAATGGAAGTAAAATAATAATAAAATAAAACATCTGTAAAATAGAATAAAACCCTCATATAACAATATACAGAATAAATAATACATACATTACATAACTTTATATATACTATCATATAATCCCCCCCCCCCCCCAAAGAAGACAAACTATATGAAACATATTACATGAAGCATAATTTAAATAATTGTATGAATATTTATAAAACATCTATAAATTTAATCATACAACTGGTCATTTAAAAACTAATGGAAAATTATATAAGATGGTATATATAAAGTTCAGGTTATTCTCCTTTTCTATATCTTATTTATAATTATTTATAATTAGTTTGCTTAAACATTTAGAACATTAGCTAAGTAAAAGTTTATTCTGTATGTTAATTTTGTTAATTGTAGTGGAGCACACTTTTGGCTGGTTAAACTAGATTCATAGCACTCATTGGTTAACTGGTACATTTAAATGCTATAGCATACATAGCTACCCAATGAGCGATATGAATCTGGCTTAACCAACCAAAAGCATGCTCCACTGCAGTTAATAAAATTAACATATGGAATAAACTTTTACTTAGCTAATATTCTGAACATTTAAGCAAACTAATTATGTATTAAAGTTGTATAATAATGTATTATTTATTCTGTATATTGTTATGTTACATAGTCAATTTTTTGAAGTTATATTTGATCTTTATATGATTTTATTTTATTTTACAGATGTTTTACTTGGTAATTGTTATTTTACTTCCATTATAGAACACTAGAGGATGTTCTATCTGCAATAATTGGTTACCACTAACAGAGATGATTAACTATTGAAAAGAGCACAACTATTTGCCGAAAAAGGCTTTTTATGTGTATATTTATTATAATTTATATGAAAAAACAGCATAATTCATTTCATTAATTTCCATTTTTGATGATGTTGTTCATATATATGTCTGATATATATTGTACATACATTTTTACTTTTATCAAATATAATGGAAATTCTGACTTTGCTTTTAAAATATATATTTTCCAAAAAATAAATTTATCTTTTATATATTGCAAAAGTCATTCTATTTATCACAACACTAAATACTGTATCAATTGTTTCCATTGCGTAAGATATGGCATAGAATAGAATACATTGAAGTGCTACAATTAAATGAGATATTGAAATATTTCAGTAAGAAAAGTTTTCTGCTGAATAAACATCGTAAAATATCAAATAAACAGAAAAATTGATCAGCATGTTATTTATATGGAAGTATTTGTGGTTCACAGATTGGTTCGTATAGTTATTGCAAAACTCATTTCTAGAGCAGTTTTTTCTTCTTTTTTTAAGAACTAAAGTGGCCACAATTATTTATGAGTGGCTCTTTTTTTATTATTTATTAATAAGATTATGCAATCTAGAAAATACCTTTAAGATTATTTTCCTTTGAATGCTTTAAATATTTTGAACTTTGGTTGTGTATGTAGGAAGTTCTTATTCTTCATGTTTATAAAATCATAATTTTGAATAATCACAGTTGAATAATTGCCAAACTGTCAAATTAAGTAAAAAGTGATTAAAGATTTTATTTAATGTTAATAGTTGTATGTCTGTGTGCTTAAAAAGAAGTTTCGCAGTTCATGTTTACAGTAGAGGATTGGTGGGAGTAAAATATTGACGTATTTAATCTTTAAAATTAATTGACGTTATAAGTCAGAAATGTATGCATTTTAATATTTCATATTTATGCTGTTATTGTCAGAATTTATTTATTTACTTCGTGATATTTGTAAGTAGAAAGAATGATGCTAATAATTTAATATAGATAGATGACGTCAAAAAAGCTAACACATTACTTGATACAGGAATATAAAACAATCCGTTTTTTATAAAATCTTTATTTTTTGTACAATGCTTACATAACACCCTCCAACATTGACAGTTTCGATTGCCTCTGCAATCTTCTTCAGAACTATAAAATATATACACATAAATATAAATCACACAACTATATATAAATTATATACAAATTATATAAACCTTATAAAATCCATACATATATATATATTTATAAAAATACACAAACATACCTATAACCTGTATATCTCCTCAAATACACGAATACTAATAAAATAATTTAAACCTTCTAATACCTTAATTTTAATCTTTTCCCTTTTATTTTATAGGTATGTTTGTGTATTTTTATAAATATATATATGTATGGATTTTATAAGGTTTATATAATTTGTATATAATTTATATATAGTTGTGTGATTTATATTTATGTGTATATATTTTATAGTTCTGAAGAAGATTGCAGGGGCAATCGAAACTGTCGATGTTGGAGGGTGTTATGTAAGCATTGTACAAAAAATAAAGATTTTATAAAAAACGGATTAATTAATTAATTAAGGCAATGCAATAAAGGAACAAATTAAGATTAAATATAAAACAATAAATAAATCATTACTTTTAAGCTGTTCAAGTTGATCCTCATTATATTTAAAACAATTGTTGGAATTAATGAAAACTCTAATAACACCTAAAATATTAAAATATTTATTAATACAAAAATAAAAAACAATCGTATTCGCCATCATAATCATAATGTAAAAATAATTTCTATTAATCGCTTTTAAAAATAACTTTAATCTAGTAAACATAATAAAATATATTAGATGATATATCAATGCCTAACCAATATCTATCTTGTTGGAAGCAAACCAATACTTAATTTAGATATGAAGAAAAAAATCATAACAAAAATATTATTCACCTATCACCACTTAGTTATTTTTAATTCCTAATATCAGTATTAAAAGTTAAAAAATTTTTCTGATATCTTACTACTCTTAAATATCTATATATATATCATCCTCATGACTACGAATTAATGATACTAAGAATTACCTTAAACTAGCTTCCTAAGCTGTTGCTATCAAAAAATTTCCCCCTAAATATTAATATTCATGAAACTATAATAAAAAAAAAAAATCTATTCTGATAATTTAATAGATTTAATTATACAGCATTCACTGGTTCGGAATAGTTACACCATTGGAAAATTCTCAGCAAAAATGTTTCATTATGCCCACATTTAAAAAAAAAGACAAACACATGAATAATTTAAAAACATGATCATTTTTAGTATTATATATATATATATTTATCTTAGTATAATGTCTTACAATTGTTTTTACACTTTAACCCGTTAAGACTTAACAGATGCCATTTTGAATTTTAAGTGATTAGATTAAAATACAGTTTATACAATATCTTTAAAATTAATGCACTAAATATGAAGTGCTGTATGTGGTTAAAAAAAGCAAGTACCATGAAATGTCACAATGCCAAGAAAATATAGTTATTATCCTTAGAAAATGTTAGAAAAATTAATGTTTTAATACTTTTGCAAATGCTTATTTTGTTATAGGTTCACAAATTCTAAATTTAGAGAGTAAAATTTTAATCTGACATTTTTCTAGAAAGTTTAATCAAATTTCTTATTAATTTTTTTTAAAAAAGATATATAACATGACTTACCTGAGATAATTCTTAACTGTAAAGCATCAAAAATAAAAGACGCTGAAGTTTCATTTTTGTTAGGTGACCCAGATCTTGTCCTTCTACGCAGCTGTCTGCTGTACATAGGCTTCTTTCTAAGGTAAAAAAGAAATATTATATATTAGATATTAGTCATTGTATATCATATTATGCAAACATAACTTTAATTGTAATTTATTGTAGAAATGAAATTAATTATAAAATAATTG
The DNA here is from genome assembly GCA_028023455.1 of Epiperipatus broadwayi. Lineage (NCBI taxonomy): Eukaryota > Metazoa > Onychophora > Udeonychophora > Euonychophora > Peripatidae > Epiperipatus > Epiperipatus broadwayi. The sequence goes on from JAQFVV010012419.1 coordinate 9,868,155, forward strand.
CAAAAAATAATAATATATAATATAAAAGAGCAAAAAGAAAAAGTGACAAGATGAAAGACTAAAAAAATGCTTTCAGCGTGTATGTATATATTTCTACACATAATGATAACTAAACAAGAAATACTTTTTTTTTTCAATTTAGTGCGATATAAAATACTAAGGAAAATAGAAAAAAATATTAATGGATTACAAAAAATAAAATATAGTTAATGTACATGACAAAAATATGATACAGATCCTGACAAAACAGATACTGCTTACATTAGATAACAATGAAATAAATTTGATCTTTTCATTATAATAATTATTTACAAAATATGTGTATAATATTTATACTACAACTGATATAAAATTACAATTGGCTATGTTCTAAGCTTTTGAAGTTATATATGCATTGGAACACAAACAGATATTATACAACACAAAACAAACCTTTATTTTACAGCATTATAAATTTATGTAAAAAAAGTATTATATAGTTACAGGTGATAAAAAATATCTCTGAAATATCATATTTACAATTTTCTAAGATCTAAACCTAAGGAATTACATATTGTGTATTTTAATGTATAAATTTTATTAATCTTTGCAAGTACAACTGGTGATGGACATTTGGTCACCGTCAAACGTATATGTAACCAGAATACAGATACATACCAGTAGTGGAAATGAATTTAATGCAGTTTCATCTCCTTATTTACATTTCTAATGGTAGAGTCAATACCAGTGATGGACATTTAGTCCTATCGAACATATATGTAACCAGAATCCGGATACATACCAATAGTAGAAATGAATTTAATATAATTTCATTTCCTTATTTCCATTGCTAATGGAAGAGTCAATATCAGTGATGGCTATTTAATCACCATCTAATATATCCGTAACCAGAATCCGGATACATACCAGTAGTGGAAGTGAATTTAATATAATTTCATTTTCTTATTTAAATTGCAGTGGGAGAATCAATATGAATATAACGACTTTATACATATAGTATTATTCATAAATCAAAATGAATGAATGATCACTCAGCATTAAAGATCATGGCGGTTATCTATTCACTATATTTCCCCAATAAGATTTAATTCCTTTAAAGTCTATTTAGTTTCCTACTATATTTATAAGCATCGACTTATCAACCTCAAGTACCAATCTACTGATTACAGTAAGAATTATACTGGGTAACCATGCTTCCCTTTTTTTTTTCGGAGGGATTTGCTCAACCTGTGCTAACTCGGTATGTTGGGGACGGTGGTGGTTGCACCATTGGAGAAAATGAATGTATTATGAGGACAGAGGCATAGTCTTTAACTGTACTCATTTCAATACACATAATATTTCGAACTGGATATTGACATGATGGGGTTATTAAAATCTAATTCCAATGTTTTATTACACCCTGTTATTCCCATAACCTCCCAAAAAGAAAAAAAAAAAAGATTGAACCAATACCCTCATGATTTCTGGCATCTGTATTTAGCCTAAGTTTGCACATATATGTATTGTTTAAGTAAGTTTCTATTAACTAGAAAGTAATAATCTTGTGAATATTATGAGAAGATACATACATACATTTTCTTTATTCATTGACATTTAATAAGGTTCACAAATATACGATAACATTAATTAACGCAATAGTTACATAGATTCTCTCCTTTTTATATTAACAGAAGTTGAATAAACAACAAATATTAAACAAATATATATATATATCTTTGTTTCTTTGAATGGATAAGGTTGATATATGTTGGTAAACTTATGTTTAGAATAATGGATATAGGCATTGTCACGAATAGTTCATTCTTTCTGTACAGTCTTTGATTTGATGATTGTAGAAAAGATTTCCTGTGTGTTTAAACCAAAGTCCTTGGGTACTGATTTATGGTGATGAGCAGACGGCAAGATTTCCACTAGTTTTCATTCGTGTGATAATGAGTTGCAGTCCAACATGTTTGAACTTTACCCTTCTCTACTCATATCATTCATTTATCTTAGACATTTTTTATCTTCATTTTCATGCTCTGCGGCTGGTAATTTCTCCCCTGATTGCTTATATATTTTAGTAAAAAAAAAACTTTGTTAGTTTGCCAACTTAGCAGTAACTTATTGACCCTCCTTTTTTTCTTTTATTTTCTTCTGTTTACCCAAATGCCCTGAATTTTCGTAGTAAACTTTCTTTTTTTTTTACATTACATTTATTTTAACTAATTACATAAAGTTGATAATATTTTAATTTCATCAAAATTCCCATTACTTATCAATTTATCTTAAACACAAATGAATTCTGATGTTTATTTAGCTTGACCAAACTTTTTATACATTTACATCCGCTTTCCCTTGTTCGGTTACAAAATTTGAACAAAAGAAAAAAACCCTTTTACGTAAGTATAGAATTTCCAAGAATTTGGAGAGACAGAAGAGAAAGATTAATAAAATAAAAACTATACAGCCATTGTATTTATCTCCAAACTCTAGATTCATTATAGTGGTAACCATAAGAAAAATGTTGATTCAGTTGATTTGAAAATTAAAATTTATATACACCTGGGTCTCTTTTTACATGGACTTGTTTAACGCGATTTTGAAGTTACGCGATTCATGTTTCTTTGGAAGTCGAACTCCGATAATCGCTATTACTTTAAATAATAAATTTCGCGCACTTATGTCATATTGAAAGTAATAGCACATTATTGGAATTCAACTTTCATCTTAGTAATTTCAATATTTTCAGTGCTTTATAATAGTAAGATTTTATGGAATAATGAAATTAAAATCATGATTTCCACATTTTATGTATACACACATTAAATTTTACAAGATTATAATGTAAATTTGTTCAAACATTGTGCGTGTTAATTTTGCATTTTAAATCACATTCTGTTTTTGCTTTTTAAAAAAGAACGTAATCAATTATTAATCATTTAGTGTCTACAAGTTTATTTTTAAAAGGTGAGTAATAGCAGTGAAATGAAATTTGATTTTTAAACGGAATTGAAAATTAAAAAATTAAAGACAAAAATAAAAGTTTAGATACAGAAGAAAATGTAGAAAAAGATAATGAAACAGAAGTGGAACCTGTTCCTTTCACTGCAAAAATGATTCGAGAAGGTCTTTAACTTTCCAATCAGTTGGCAAATTATTTTCTTATAAATGACACTAATCACGAACGTGCTCTTAAATTACGAGAGCTAAATGGTTGTATGTCTAGATATCGTGTTCATGAACAATTAATAAAATCATCATCTCAAAGATTAATTACTAATTACGTTATCACCAGAAACCATTAACACAACATGAGAGTGAAATTGGCGCTAGTTGTATTTCCTCTTGTGAAGAATCTGATTTTTTTACCAGTTTGCAAATGAACCTGTTTAACGGCAAATGGCGATAATAATTAAAACGTGTATAAAAAATATATGCATAAAAATACATATTGTTTTGAATAAAATTAAATATTATAGTTAAAAAATAGTTAAAAAAGTTTGTCTTTTATCAATTTTTTTCAAATTTGAAATTTTTTATTAGTCATATTTTATTTCCTTATTTTTTTTTGGACTAATTTTAAAGTAATTTTACGTTGGTGCTTTGCTCTTACGCGATTTTTGAAAAATCACAGTCCGTATCCCCCCCCTTTCAAGATAAGTTACATCTATTTTTGCGCGATTTCGTTTGCGCATGTTTTCTGAGGAACTTATCTATCGCGTAAAACGAGACCCAGGGGTATATAAAAACAAATTATTCTTTTTAATTTTACTGTCTCATGATATTTTTAATTGTAAAATAAAATGTACATATACCGTTATATATATTTATTGGCCATGTGATGATTATGCATATACATATATGTGCTGGACCTAAGCAAAGGCTTTGTGAGAGGTAGTTTTAACTTTATAGCAGGGTTCAAACCTGGTTTCTGTTACATATATATTGGAACACAGACATTCTTCATTACAAAATAAATTTTTACTCTACAGCATTATAAATTATTTATATTAAAAAAATATTATATACTTACCATTGGTGGAAATGATTATCCCTGCAATTTTATATAATTTTGATTAATTAGATTCTAAGTACCGTGATTTCAATGCATACGTATTGGAATAATAAGCTTTATTGTTGGCAAAAAAAAAAAAAACAGTGCCATTAATTCTTTTCTGTAAAGTTTAAAAAAAATAAAGGGAAAAAAATTAAAAACCTCTTTTTACTAAAATGTTCATAAAAAATGCAAGTTTTAAAATACATGAAAAACAAAAACACTGTAGAAAGATGATACAATAACCAAAAGCTGGCTTCTGCCATGTATCTGTATTCCTTACTGTTTACACACAATCATGATTTAAAGTCAGTGACTGGTTAAAATTCTAACTCGGCGCTCAAGGGCAAGAATCATTAAATGTAAAATCAGAAGTTATCCAAAAAGAACAAAATGTTTATGTTGCCTGTCATTTGAAATTACAATTGCATATATGAGACTGTCATTAGAATTCATGGAAAGAAGTAGTCAATAGTCATCTGAAAGCAAAAGATTACATTTAAAATTATATAATAAAAAGCATAGTACAAATAAAATTTTAATGCAAATTTATCCATTTTTAGGTGGTGATAAAATTACATTTCTAAACAAAATTTTAATAATGACCATGAAATGAAAAACTACAACAAAAATTTAAGTCTTAGCACATTAAAAGAGAAAAGCTCAGTCGAGAAAGCATATAGCGATAAGTAAATAAGTAAAAACTGTTTGAATTTATAAATTTGAAAATCTAGAAGAAATATTTCCAAATTTTCATTTTCAGTTATTTGATATATATAAAATCCTTTTTCATTTTGTTAAAGAATTTGTAAGAATTCTTTTAAGTTTGAAAGCAAATTTCAAATTGGATTGGGTGAACAAGATAACATTTATTATTTTTCTTTTAGAGCTAATGATTTTTCGCATAAAATTAAAGCATCTGTATGTATTCAATCTTTATTTTTTAAATGTACAGTGCAATGAAATATTAATATATATTGTTTTGTTTTGTAATATGGTCAATATATAAAAGTATATATGTAAGTTTTATAATGCTGTGAAACTATCGATCATCATCAACCTATCTATGGGATTTGTCTAGCGTTAGCAAAATTGATTTTAGGCTTTTTTATTCCCTGTAACCAATTAGCTATGAACACATGAAGATGACCTGTATGTAATTTTTTTGCATTGTTTACACACTTGTTTATATATTATGCATATTACTTATGTTAAGGACTCGTTAAAGTTTAGGATTTAGTCTTAAAATTCATATGTATGAATAAATTGTGTTGAGGCAATGGAAAGTAAACGATAGTGGTGCCCTATGTGGTATAATGCAGTGGTAGACTCCGGAGTATGGTTATAACTATGATTCTATAACTCTGTTATAGTATTCCAATGCTTTGTATATATTGCCATTTTTTAAAGACCTCTTGAAATCATTAGGGGCTTGATAGGAAGTGGGTATAAATGGTAAACATGAGTGTTAAAATTTAGTAAGCTATCAGAAACTAATCTGTCTATTATTAATTTCCTCTCCTGTGCAAAAGTAGTTTTTTTTGTGGGATAGATCATTTAGTATTGATAAAAAGAATGGGTTTAAACTTCCAATGTTGTATATATTAGAAATTAGAATGTAATAAATATTTACCATTCATAAATATGCATTTTAATGTTTTTTTTAAATATTAATAGAAGTGCATTTAACTCATCAATAGTTTCAGATTATTAACTATTTCATTTTTATAACTTGAAAACATTTTCTATTAATTCAGGTTTTATGAAGTAGTTTTAATATTTTTGTCTGTTTTACAAATGCAGTACAGATGTGACTCCATTTATGTATTTTTAGGTGGTTATATAAGCATGAGAAAAGAAAATTAATCCATGTGTGTTACAGAAATTTTATTGATGAACTTTATTAAAGGTAAACCATAGTCACATGGGCATATGACACTTTCCCCACCAGTGATGGATATCAAAGTGAATCTCATCTCTTTTCGTAAAAGCATGATCCTAGTAATGAAGGCCATATATTTATATTGTAGTTTTGATTTTGACAGCAACATTCTTCTAGGTTAGTCTAATCTAGCACTGTAACCCTTTAAGAATAGTTAGATATTAACTGTTCACTGTCACATAATTAGCTGATTTGATTATGGGGCATCCACTTAAGAGAAAAACTCTGGAAAAAATTCAAAGGTTCACTAGAAATAGATTTAAACTTCACTAGAGAGCATAAAAGACAGATACTTTAACCACAATACCAAATGTCTGCATTGTATTACAATTTTTTTTTCATTTTATTAATCTTCACTTAAGCACTGGTGTCATATACCTGATTGGAAAATATGAATTAATATTAACTCGGAGTAACATTTAATCGAATTATTATCTAATCACCATAGGAAAATATTGGGTGAACTCAATTTAAAAATTGTATGTAAACTCAGTCATTAACATATCTTTTTTTCCTTTCAATAATATATTAATTAGAAGGGGGAGAGGGGATTTTTCATATTAATTGACTAAATAAAAAAAATGAACTTCTAAACAATTTCTTTTATCAAGTGTAAACTTACTTGATCATAATTGTCTTTAAATCATCATTATTATTTTCACCCATTATTGATTTACTGACATAATGATGGTCTCTCCAAGTTCAATCCATCTTCTCTGATTTCTAACCTCTCTTCTCCATATCACCACAGAACACTTAATTATTTCATCCCTCCATATTATATGTAATCTCTTTCTACATCTTTTACAATTTCTTGGAATCCAGTTTAAGATTGAAACTGTTCATCTATTATCATCTCTTCTAACAATATATCCAGCCTAACTCCTCTTCAATCTCTTAATTCTTTCAATGATGTCAGTAACATCTGTTTGCTCTCTCACTTATGTATTTTATTTTTGATCTCTTCTTGTTATTCATAACATTCATTCTCCATACTTTGTTGAGTTGTCTGAAGTCTCTGCATTGCTCTTTTATTAAGTGCCCAAGTCTCAGATCTGTAAGTAAGAACCAATAACACACATTTATTAAAAACTTTCCTTATCAAACACATATTTCCTTTTAATATTGTTATTTTTACCAAAAGCACTGCAATCGGGTTTAATTCGATAATTAATTTCATTCATTATGCTTCCATCTGTAGTAATAATCTGACCCAAGATGTTTGTAGTTGTTAATTTCTTATAACTCACTATTATCAATTTTTATTTTCTTTTGAGAAAGTCCATTGAATGTTAATTTTTTTTAACATTTACCTTTAATCATACTTTCTTACTTTCATCTGATAACTTACAACATTTCCTGAAACTCTAAAGCAATATTTGTAGAAACAACTATATCATCCGCAAAATCTAGTTGACTTAAATAATTCCATTTATTTTTACCCTTTCTTTGCAAAACTGCTGCAAAAAGTTTTTGAGATATGGAGGTACCTTGTTGTATACTCTTCTTAATGTTAGTCTTTTTAGTTTCGTTATGTAATCTAATTGTTGCTGTTGCATTTTATAAATATTCTTCAGAATATGACAATATCCTGGGTCTACACCTTGATGATCTACATTGCTTTAATCACTGAAGAAATGCTTATAGAATCAAATGCCTTTTCATAATCTACAAATCCAAAGCATAATGACAACTCATATTCATTTGTCATTTCTATAACTTTTCTCAATATCTGGATATGATCCACTATACTAAAACTACTTATAATTCCAGTTTGTTCTTTAGTTTGGTTAAAATCTAAAGTTCATTGCAGATGAGTTTGTAAATATTTTGGTAAAATTTTTATGTGGAACTGATAAAAGACTGATAGGTATGTAATTTTAAAAATGTTCTTCATTACCTTTTTTAAATATTAATATTAACTCTGCCTTTTTGAAAACATCGGGCACATCTTTATCATTTAGTTATTTGGTATATATCTGCCAAATTTTTTTCTCTTCTCTTTCTTTTAAGATATCAATTATAATTCCGTCATTATCTGGAGCTTTTCTCTTCTTCATAAAAAGACATTTTACACTCTTAAGACTTTTATTCTCTTCTATAGCTTTCATTGCTAGTTCACAATTATACTTTAATTATATCATTATCAATTTTTTTTCACACCATTTTGCAAAATTCATGATATTCAATCCATAAAACATCATTTTTATAAATTTTTGTATTCCTTCTCTTGATTAATTGTCCTCTCAGAAATTTTATCAGTCAATTGCTGCTTTTTTAATATAGCTATTTATTAGGCAGTTTTTAACAGTGTATCAATTATCTTCCAATTCATTCAAATCTGAATTATGTTTAAAATTTGTTAATATCTGAAAACGATTTGCAAGTTCTAATTTAAATATATTGAAATATTTCTGAATGTGAGGAATATCACCTGTGAATATTGTTTTTCTTAATAATTTTGTCACTAGTTTTGCATTAGCATGTATCTTATATCTCATTAATTATAACCATTTTGTGTGTAGAACATTACAATCTTAAAATGCATATTTTCTGCTCGTGAAAATATAATACAATTCTGATGTACCTTTATTTGGATGCTTCCATGTCCTTTTCCATTTAACATTTTTCTTAAAAAAAAAAAAAAAAGAATTCATGATATTAACTTTTTCTGCCAACTCCACAAGTCCATGATCTCTCTCATTTCTATCACCATAATCAAATTTATCTACAGAACTTTTATCTTTCAATTCTTTACTAATATTAGCATTAAAGTCTCCCACAATAATTTTAAAATGTTGCTTTGTCTGATCAAAAGCCTTTTGTACATTGTTTAGCATTTATTATATAAGAATTATCTGCATTTGATATCTGCTATTAAGTTCAATATCTTCTAATCTTACCACTCTATCTGATAGGCCATCAATTTTCACAGTGTTGTTCTTCATTTTTTATTTATAATGAATCCTATTCTACTTCCAGTGTTCGTGCTTTTGTAGTGTTGTACATGTCCACTTATTAAATTATCTCTTGACCTTTTCTTCTAACTTCATAACATCCTCTATTGTCATATTTAATGTGAGACAGTTCTTCCAATTCTTGCAATATCTGCAGTTGTAATACTTAAATAAAATGTCATCATATGGCAGCCTGTGTTTGCAACCAGGAAATTCTTAGCAACTTTGGTCTTCAGTTGCCATCCATTTCCATGGCTGGTGACTTTGCAGCCTCTTGGGTTAAGGGCCATGATTTATTTGTGTCCATCATAATTGTAAATATCTATTAGGAAAAAAAAATCATACATTCATTCTGTTTTCAAGAGGACAACTGATTACAGTTAAGAGCTATAAGGCAACTGACATCTCAATCTCAGAGGTAAAAAGCTCAATAAACTCACCATGCTGACTAATTCATGTTGGGGAATCTATTGAACATTAATCTTTTTAGCATTTATTTCTAGTCCTACTTTTTTACTTTTGTCTGATAACTCTTGCAACATTTCCCGAAGCTCTGAATACAAGATTAATAACTTCAATGTATTTTTATTCCTTTAATTACCCATTTAAATCCATAGAATACTTTTTGTAAAACTGTTATAAAAAGTTGCGGAAATATGGAATGATTTTGTCATATTCTCTTGTCCGTCTTAATCCTCATAATGTCACTTTGCAATCTAATCCCTTCTACTGCATTTTGATACATATTTTTCAATATACAACAATGTCTTGGGTCTATATCTTGATCCAAAGCTATAATAATTGTGGCAAATGCTTATAGCGTCAAATCCTTTCCATAACTTAAAAATCCAAAACTTTAATGGCAATAACTTCTCTCAATATTTTGATGTCATCCACTGTGCTAAAACTACTTCTTAAATCCAGCTTGTTTTTTTTTTTTTTAATTGATTAGAATCCAGTTTCCTTTAGATGAATTGTAATCATCTTGATAAAAATTGTTTGGATAGAACTGATTATTAAAACTGATAAAAGATTGATATCTGTAATTTCTAATATCTTCTTTATCAGCTTTCTTAAATATCACTATTGCTATTGCATTTTCAATTATCTGATACATTTTTATCATTTGGATATTTTGAATATAGTTTTATAAACATTTTTTCTATTTCTTCATCTAATTCTTTTAAGACATTAGTAATTAATTTATTATTTTCTTGAACTTGTCCATTCTTTTTAGATCTAATTGTATTTCTCACCTATTTATTTAAATTTTTTGCAATTTAGACGCAGTTGTAGGAGTTAAAGTTAGTTTTCTTGTTTTTTTTGTTATTATATAATTATTTTAAAGATATAAATATTAATTGTTATTAAGCGCAATGTTAGCACGTAATACTTATATAAAGCTAAAGCTTTAGTACATGCGCCTTGAGTGCTTAATTTTAGCAAGAGACCTCTACAAATCATAACACGAGATAAGGGGGTCCCTCTTATCTTTATAAAGTCGAATCTCATTATGATTTGTAGAGGTCTCTTGCTAAAATTAAGCACTCAAGGTGCATGTACTAAAGCTTTAGCTTTATATAAGTATATAATTCTTTGTAAATCTCTTTGACACATTTCATGATGTCATCTCTTTTTTTTTTTTTACAATTTTTTGGTAGTTGTGCATTATTCTATCTGCCAAGCATGGCAGCCATTTTTTGTTTAAATATACACCTTCAGGGGCCTACAAAAGTGAAAATATTATAATTAACAATTAATAAATAAAGGGTAGTGCTGATGTTTATATATATTAAAACTAATCAAATATCCTCATATTTCTACATTAATATTATTTTTGTATTTATATATAAAATAGAAGTGTAACATGATATATATATATATAAATTGAAATAAATGGGATTTATAGGCCCCTGAATGTATATATTTAAACAAAAAATGGATGCCAAGCTTGTGTACTCAATTTTTCTTTCAATTTCAAGATGTTGTTTTATACTTTTGATACTTCTCTTCTCTAGTTTACATTATCATTTCATAGATATATTTTCTTATATGTTGTTATTAACTCTTTTTTCGTAACATTTTTCAAAATTCCATATATATATATATTTTAATGAATCTGTTTGAAATATTTTCATATTTTCTTTTTTCAAATTGTTTTGTCTCAATTGAAAATTTACTGCTGAGTTGTTGCTTTTTAGTATCAGCTATCTTTGTCACAGTTGTTAGTAGATTATCACTTCTTATTGATTTATCAAATCTGGAATATCTACACATTCTATTTTTAATTTAAAATGATTTGTAACTTCTAATTTAAATTCATTGGGGTGTTTCTGAAGGTTAGAAAAATCAACTATGTTTTTGTTTCAAGTTTTGCATTAATATGTATATCACATCTTAGTTATCAATAACATTTCCTGTGTTGAATCTATTGAAAACATTTATAATCTTGAAATACCGTATTTACTATTATTCAAAATATAATACAATTTTTCTATATTTTTATTTGGATGTTTTCATGGTTATTTAGCTTTTTTTTTTTTTTTTCAAAGAAAGAATTTATAATGTATATTTTCCTGAAAATTCCACAAGTTCATGTTCTCTTTTATTTGTCTCCATAGGCATGTTTGCCCCTAACAGTTTCATTTTTCATTTGTTTTCCAATTCTAGAATTAAAATCGCCCATAACAATTTTGAAATATTTGGTGTGATCAAAATCATTTTGCATATCCTTATATAAATTTCCTACTTCATCATAATTAAAATTTTTTAGGGCATAAATCTGAATTATCGGCATTTGGTATTTTTCATTTATTTAAATAGCCAATCTTGCCACTCTGTCTGATATACCATCAAACTTCACAATATAGTTCTTCTATTTTTCATTTATAATGTATTCCACTTTACTTAGTTTAGTTGTATCTTTGCAGTCTGCTTTTCAGATCAATTGTCTCTATTTTTTTTTCTAACTTCACAAAGTTCAACCACATCCCATTTAATATTAGCCAGTTCCGCTAATTCATGCAATCTCCTTTCGCTTAAGTTATCAAATAGAAAGTCTGGAATAAACAATCTTCTATATTTGAAAATGTATTTCATTTAGAGATTCTCCTCTGGTAGTAGATAAGTACAGTATATACTACCTATTATTGAATAATATCATCATCCTACATTGTTAAGTGCAGTAGTAAAATGATCAAGTTTGAAAGCTCAAGATTCATATATCCCATTCGTCTCCATTTCCAGTATTTCACATTTTTATAAAATACCAAGCATTAGACTTGTTAGATTTTTTATATTATTATTAATACTTTTTTTATCACATTTAATTGATGCTTGCATTCAATTTTTTATATCTCAATAATTGTCATAGACTAGGGATGGACAAACTTCCATGTCTACAAGAGTCACATTAAATTTGAGATATATTTAAGAGCCTCAGTTAAATTTTTGAAGTATTACAGCAGAAGCAAATGTTTAGTAATTTAACAATAAGTTCAAAAACTGTAACAATAGAACCATCAAAGTTGACAACATAAACAGTCTTTATAAAATTGTCACTATGAAAGAATAAAACATGTATGATTTCAAAATAAAATGTAAATGCATCATGCTAATATAAATTATATCATGATTTTATTTCAAATGTTTTGTGAGAGCCGTAATAGACTATCTAGAGAGCAACTTGATTTGCGAACCGTGGTTTGCCCATAGTGATCATAGACTATTCTCAACAAGCACTTACTTCATTTCTGTAATCGGCAATAAATACTACTGATTCAAGTATATTTAAAAAGATTATAATAGTTTGGTGCTGAATATTTTATTGTTTTTCCATATTTTAACAATGTAGGTAATTTACAATGATACCATTTATTATTTATTTAATAAAGTTTTCATGGCATATAATAAGTATATATTTAGAGCATAAATTGTCAATTCTTTACATCACTGTCAGGAGATGGATTCAAATTAGCAATGGTAAAATCGTTTTCAATGAGTTCATTTACTTAAACATAACTTCAATACTGATTAAAGTATTTTCAAAGTTTTAATTTTAGTTTTATTTAATTTCGGCAAAAAATTCATATTTGTAAACAGCTTTTAGTATATTATATAGTTTACTCCTATTTTTTTGTTAATGTTCCTCATTTCAAGATGAATCATCTTAAAATTGAGTAAGCTAAATTTATCTTGGACAAGGTGAAATTGTAAAAAGTAGTTACAAACATGAATTAAATGTAAGGTTTCAGTAAAACTAAAAATATATTTAGAGAGTTTTGAACAATATTATTTTTAAATACATGCACTCCATGAAAACAGCGAGCATTTTCATGTCTGTTTTGAAGAAATTATTTGATGATGATGAAACAGTATATATTCAAACAAATTTTTTATCTTAGGCGTTGGTACAAATGGATGGCTGTTATCAAATGTTTTCTCAAAATTTTTGTATAAAGGAAGTGATAATAATCTTCAAGGTTGGTATTAATTTCCTGAAACTTCGATTGTCTGTAGATCTTTTGAACAATTTACTTTACAATTGTAGTTAGTCTTCTTTTTGGGATTGACACTCATGTATTACAAGTAACTAACTATTTGTTTACTATGTTTGAAGAATCTTTGGATTAGATGGTAAATCTGAATTTTATAGCATTCATAAGATGCAATGTTGCAGACTTTTACCAATGTTCTTTGCTATTCCATTTATCATGTTAGAGCATTTTCACTTTCTAACACCATTTTAAAACTACCTTATAGTTGGAAGTGCAAGCGTTATTTTGTACATATTCTGCAATCCTGTTAAGCTAATATTTCCATTTTAACATGACTATTGTCAGTTCTATGTAGTTTTGTAATTTCTAGATGTTAATCCTCTTTTTTTCATTTTAAGTTTATTACTATTAATCAAATAGTTTATATCTCAGTAGTTCATAAGAAGTTTGAATACCAGAAGCAACAGCTGAGCTACAATTTATGGACCTTGAACTTAAAGTCTGCCACAGTTTTTTTAGTTTTAATATTTTGTTACAAGAGTTCATTTTTTTGTTAGCTGTAATTAATAGGAAACATTTGTTAAATATTTGATATTGTATTGATTATTTCCCTTCATCTTACAAATTAAAAGATCACAAAACTTTTCGAATACTGGGACTTGGAGCCAAAATATTTGGATTTACTTATCAAAATAAACATGAATGCTATACCCACCAACTACTTCTTAAATAACAAAAGAGGCATATCTAAAATAAACCCCATGTGCACCATTTATGAAAGAGAGGATGAGACCATTGAACATTTTATCAACAACTGACAAGGTCTTTGGAAATCTAAACAATTGATTTACAATAAGACAAAAATGAACTATTACACCATCATTTCTATAAAGCAAAGCATCAAGACCAAACAATTTGCAATCATAAGATTATCCAAGTTTTTAATGACGGCACTATGGTTAACCAGATGCCATAAGGTTTTCACCCTCCCACAGCAAAATGAAGAGACCTTTTTCATCAACAAACTAACTGAACTTAGGAAAAGGGATCAAATCCTCACACCAATAAACCGATACAATGATACATGGAACATTATCAATAATTAGAATATAAAACTCATACTTATGATGACATACCAATTTCAAAATCTTAGAAAAACCAAGACACAACTAATATGAAAAACAAAGAACTTTTCACCCAGAATCACCATCACACTATAGTCTAGTAATGTATTAAAGCCTTAAATAAATAATTTGAGAAAACTAGACATCAGCTGTTTATAACAATATTATTTCTTTGAACAATGGTAGATTATATTTTTTGTTATTCATATAATGATGGTATAAAATGGAGTTGAATTATTTCAGGTCATGATTTTTAATTAAAAGTTATATTAATCTTTAACTGAGGTTTAAAGTTTACATCTCAGCTGGGAGTGATATGACAATCTATCTTAATATATGACTAGTAATTAATGTATTTATCTGAAGTGGATAGTGTCAAAGTTGTGAGCAGAGAAATTTTGAAATTTATAAATCAAATTGCAATAGTCTTTATTCCATCAAGTATTACATGGCTTTTTTTTTTTTTGTAGTATTGAGAAAAATACACACACACATTTTGATCAGATTAAAAAAATATAATCCTCTGATTCTTAATTTCAATACATACTTAACCAGAGTGCTTTATTATGATTTAAGCTAGGGGTGGGAAAACCTTTTTTCTGTCAAAGGCCATTTGGATATTTATAGTATCATTCATGGGCCATAAAACATTATTGATTTAAAAATTAGCCTGCATAATTTGATCAAAAATTTAATTAATTTATGCCTAATCATTGGGAGTGGGCAAGGTGTTTAATTGGAAGGTCAGTTTCAACGTTCACTTTTTAAACAAGAACCATACTTTTTTGGGGGGGAATTAAAAATGAAGTAACATCATTATTATTAATAACTGCTTTACATTTAATGACGATTTTATCAATTAGCTTTATAATTATTCTTCATGACATATTTATATTCTCCCATTTCTTTTTATGTTCTATTCAGATAAATTTTACAGCAGCTAAAATGCAGTCTTTTGAAAATGGTTTCAAATTTTTAAACTTGATTGTACTTTTTATGAAACATGTCAGTCACTTGGTGAAGGTTCTTTTTAAGTGTGCTATTTGAACATGTCTTTTTTTCCCCCAACAATTTTATTGTAAACATAATGTTTTGATAAATAGTGTCTCTTAATGGTGTGTTCTTTATTAAGTGAAATACTTTCCAGACATATCAAGCACCTTGATTAACTATTTCTTTATATATATATATAAAAGTGTATTGGTCCATTTCTTTTGAAGTGCACAATTTTCTTTGTCAATTTTTTTATAATCTTATTCGATGTAATCATCCCAATGAAAATAAATTAAATGCAAAATAATAATAAAATGAAGTAAAATTCAGGTTTTATTTTCATTAGTGTATCTTTTTTTCTTTCTCCATATGTCATAGCATCAGCCAGGAGCGACTCAACCAACTGCTTGCTTGCAAGGAGGCTGCGCTGACCTGTCGGCTAACAACGCTTGACATTAGTATATCTTTATCTGTGAAAATGACTATACTAGCAAACAAAATGCTTTCAGTATCATGGATTAAATCTGTAGTCAGATAGAAATATACAGTACTATAGATAATTTGTTGGAATATTGCATTTCTGATAGAATGAACTAGGATTATTATCAAGATTAGAGAGGGCAAAAAAAGATGTAGTTAAGAAAATAAATATTTTGCTTTACTTAGTTCCGTAATTCAATATTTGCACTATGCACATGTGTAAATACGAGTTTTGGACAGGGTCATTTTATATGCATTTTTGAAACTGTCTAAGGACCATGTAGAGAGCTTTCAAGGACTGGGGTTGGTTCTTGGGCCTAAGGTTCCACACCCCTGATGTAAGCATACACTGTGATGAGATCATATTGGTATTAAGTATCAAAAGAACACTGCATTTTAATATTTATATAGTAGATGTAAAAAAAGTCATTATTAAAAATGTTAGTTTTCCAGAGGGGGGGGGGAGAGCAGATTTTGTATTAATTGAGCAGAAAGTAGAAATATGTAGGTCAGAGTAGTTTGAGCTTAAACGGGAGTTCATAATAGTAGTGTCAAAAATAAATACTTTAGATCTACATTACATATTCATGAAATATATATTCTACTGGATACTCAATCCATTCTGACACAGAGGGCGCCATCCAAACATTACGTGTCTGGAAAATTTATTTACTGTGATCAGAATAGATGATGATGATGGCTTGCGCCAACTAAACTCAGGGAGAAACAAGAGATCTTAAATTGTTTAGACAATTGAGACAAAAGCACAAAGACAAACGTCAGCCAAATTCAGTTTAAACATATTTAATAAAATTTTATTCAGAGAAGAATAACTTATAAGAAAAGTTTATAAGTTAACAAATAGGATTAGCTCAGGCGTGTACCAGAAAGACTAAATGCAATGCTCTGGAAGATCTACTGATTCTCTAATAAACAAATTAAAAAAAGAGGAAGCAAATTTCATTCAGCAGAGGATTCACCCAAACATTAGTTTTCACTTTCAGATATTTAAACAATACGCTCTTGAAACAAATCAACGAAACCAGCGCCAACGAGCTTTTCGAGGTCCGAAAAATGTAACGGGCCCACGAATGTCCAATATCGGTATAGCTGCACCTATTATTATGGTTAAAATAAAGGTGATTGATCCATCTCAAGAACAACTGAAAAATATGATTGAAAATGAAAGAAAAACAATTAAAACTGGTGAATCCCCGCCAAACTATTGGCGAAAACTACTTTAAAAATAAGAATTAAAGTTCTCAATAGGAGACGAGCAAATAATTAGAAAAACAGTTACGTCTGCCCCAGCATTTAAAGAAAATAAACTTACAAATAAATTCTGAGTAAACGCTCTGATAAGTTTAAAGCACAAGTAATAAATACAAAAGTAAAGCTATCGGAGAGTGCACAGGAGTACGAAAATATTAAAAGTTTTAAATACTTTAGCTGAACGAAAGTCTCTCTCACCTGTAATTTAAAAAGGGATAAATATCATTACAAAGAAAAACAATTCTAATTTCCGCTTTCAGAGATATAAGAAACAAAATCCCCAACTGCGGAAAATTAGACAATAAAGTCGTCAGCCAAAAGATTTTTGGAGGTTTGCAAAAGCGCAAACACAATGTTTAAAAATTAATTATTGAATAATAAAATAATTACAGGTAAGCATTTAAATATACACGATTGTTAAAGCATTTAGTAAAAGTTAGGCATAAAATAGAAAACCCACTCGTCACTCTCCAATAAACAAAATTTGAAAGCAAACTTGGAATCTTAAAACTAAGATTCCAAGACAGACTACAAAATACAAGGAAACACAGCAAATATTGTTTAGGAATACATATTTATGATTAGATTGAGCGGAGATTTAATGAGAATTAATTTACTCTGGGAAGAATAAAAAAAGAAAATAGTTATCTTTCGGTAAAAGCAATGTTCATGTAGAGTGCTGCACACTATTAATTTAGTTCATTTCAAGTTCTTTGACAGCGGCAAGGTAGAGGTAAAGAGGTTCCGGCTTCTTCTAGATGTTTAAGGCATTACTGGAGCAAATTTGGAAATTAGGGATCCGACTTTTGTTAAGTTAGCAAGCCATTCTGGTGGTGATAACACATATAGTATTTGCCATCCTGTTGCAAGCAAAAGGATTTAAATAACAGTGAATTTCCTTTAAGAATTTAAATGTCCGTTGATATAAACTTTCATTTGAGAAACAGCTTGTCTAATTAAGAATAATTAATAACTAACTCTCCAAATTTTCGGGGCTATTTATACGTCGCTCCATTTCCCGCGAAACACTTTCCTTGTTGTTGAATTTCTACGCCTTAGACAGGGCAAATATTAATCTCCCGCTCAATCTAATCTAAGAATTCTACCCAGGGATTATTGAAACGAAAATAACTACATAAAAAATCAAATCTCCACTTTTAGAATTAATCTACAATAATTAAAATAAAAGCTACAGGAAAGTAATTAGCAAGGTTGCTTGTTTTTAATTAATTGATTTAAAGTAAAAACAAGCGGTATATGAAAACTATTTTAAAATAAATCAATAAACATTGAAATGATCCGTTTTGCATATAAACGTGTGTGTATTTTGATACACGTATTTTTTTTAAATAATACTAAAAATTAAAACGTTAAACGTTTAGTGAAAATTAAAGCTTAATAAATTTATTTTTTTGTAATATCCCCATTGAATCGGATTTCAATTCGGTTCAATATATAGGTCATAAAATTGTGTTTGAGCAGGCTATGGCTGTCTTCGAAAGGAACAAAATAAAAAGAATTAATGAGTATTGATTATGTTAAGCTATTAACTTATTTGTTCCTTTAATATTCAAGGAAATTGAGATGTAATTGAGAATTATGGGTATTTTTAAAACTATATATTTGATGTTGTGTATGTGGGTTTTTTTTTTTGCATTTGAGAAGCCTGCCTTGGCAATGAAATTCAATTTGTTTTAGTTTTTAGAATTTTTTTGGCTAATTTTGTTTAATTCTGAGTTTGGTGTAATTTATATATCTTTTTATATGACTTATTCCTCTATTTAGATTTATATATTGCCATTATATTCAGCCAGGCAGAATATACAATCTAAATAAAATCTATAAATAGAAAAGTAATTTGGTGCTTTATTAATTATAATTAACAAATTGATCAACAGAAAGGAAATTATAGGGACAAGTTTAATTTGACTGTGTTTTAATAATATTTATTCACTACTTCTGCTCAGTGAGTAGTGTTGTTTTTTTCCCCACAAAGTGTTGAGATAATTGGTCTTATGCAAACCAGGACAGGCTGGAGTCTTGCAATAGTAGATTGTTTTTACTTTGTGCTATAGTCATGACAATCTGTTTTGCAAGTGAATACTATGCTCATTCTATTTGAGAACAGATGATACTATCTTGTAGATATTGTTCTTGATGATTATATGAATGACTTTGTTTTTATAAAATTCTCAATATAATATGTAGTAGTAGTTTATATCTTCTTTCGCTCATAGAGTTTGAATTTTTTGCTGCTACCATAATTATGAACAATGATTGTTTACTTCATTGCCATCAATTTACGTTGTGTCCATTTATATAGAAAAACCTGTAGAGTTGTTACAAAGTGATTCATTTGCTTTATTTGTGATAATATTTTAGTTGTATACAGTCAGCAAATTATATTGTATTATATCATTTTATTGGACCACCGATTATTTGTAGTGAATTTTTAAGAGCGTTTAGTATGATAAGATACTGTAATTTATAAGTTTCTGAAACTATTCATTGGAAGGTCACAAAAATGACTTGGGGTTCCGAAATGATGTAAAAAAAACATTTTACTATTTTTGGTACTTAGCTAAACCATTCTCAAGTGCTTCCGTGATTCTTAACATTGATTCTAATTATTAATGTGAAATTGTAAGTTTTACATAGTTTGATACCTTATTAGAGAGCTTATGATCCAAACATTGTGAACCAGCTTTTATTTCTGGCACTCACATTTTTTACCAAATTCCGAGCAATAAATCATTTGGTTTAAAAAAAAAAATATATATTTATATAATATAATATTAAATCATTTATGCACCTCATTACTGATTCACAATGCTTTAATTACCACCCTCTTTGACAGTTTCAATTGACCCAGCAATCTTCTTCAGAACTCCTCCATTTATATCTCCAAACCTCAGCTGCTAAAAAATTTGAATTTAGCAGTTGAGATTTGGAAATATAAATGGAAGTACTGAAGAAGATTGCTGGGGCAATTGAAACTGTCAAAGAGTGTGGTAATTAAAGTATTGTAAAACAGTGATAAAATGTATAAATGATTTAATATTATATACATTTGGGAATGCAATAAGAAAGATTAGTTATTATTATTTATATATGTAGTAAACTTTAATTTTTTTGAAGTTGTTTTTTTAAAGTTATTTTTCAGTTAAAAATATTCAAGGCATTTTTACTTGGTAATAGAATGCTTTTAATCTTTTCCTAGACACAATTGCTTCACTATGCTACTTATTAAAAAATCTGTGTTGTGTTGTTAATTAAAGGCAAATCCAATTTAATTTACAACTTTAAAATGATAAACTACTTTTTGAATGGTAGTTTTTGTCATTTCTGAGATGTTGTTTGTTATTTATTCATGTTTGTTTAATAAAATCTATTTATTTTGTGATAGCGGATGGAGTTGTGAGCATCACATGCTGCTGTTTTCTTTTGCAGAGTGCATTCTTATTTACAAATATTTTCTGCATTTGAGTTATTAAAATCAAAATATAGAAAAATATCTAACTCAATGATTATTTTAAAAGGCACTATGTTCCCCATTAATAAATGATTTTTATAATAATTTTTCACTGTTATTAGTAAAATAATTTTTTTTATTTGTTAGTAATTGAAACTGACACATTATATTTACATATAAATTGGATATTTTGATTTTTATTATTGTAATATAGTAGTAGTTAATATATATACTAATATAAATAAGTAATACCAGTTCTTTCTTACAATTTTCTAAATATAATTATATTTTATTATTTCAAACTTTCAAAAATAGCTGAGAGTTTTGACTATCTAACAGATTTTTTCAGAGCTGTAACATATGCAATGTAAATAAGTGCTCCATCATAACAAAATTAACCAATATACAAAGTAATAAATATTCTCCCGTGTTGTAACAAAACTTGTTTAAGTCATTATTCTTTATTGTAAAGCTATACTGTAAATTAAATTGGAGTCTCTATATATTTGTAACATTGAAAAACATTTAATAAATACTGATTTATAACTGTGATATTCAACTATTATTGATGTGAAAGATACTGAATTTTTCTTTATCAAGTATGTTTTGAACTGTTTTAATTGATAATACTTTAGTATAGTAGTGGCAGCATGGAACTTAATTGCAAGAAAAATTCTAAATCTTTATTATATAGTAGATTGCAGATGTTTTTAATTAAAAAAATTATTTTATTTTCAGGTTATGTGATTCCAGAAATGATATACTCTGGGTTACTAGAGAAGAATTGGCACAGAGAACTGTAGAAACCTTTGAACTTTATGGTAAGTTTTTTTTAAAAGCTACTATCTTCATCTTACTTTAGAGCTATCTACTGTACTATTATGTATTCATTGGATATTGGTGGTATGATGTTATAAAATGCCTACTTCCAGACTAATCAGATTCAGGCTTTTGCCTTAATTATTGAAGCTTAGGATTCAATGTGACAATAATTCCAATTTTGGATTCCAATTTGTCGCTAATGAAGGTAAAAGTTGAAAAACTGGTTCACTCTGAAAACATTTTGTAGCACTATACTAACTGTTGACTATTGATTACTACCATGTTTATGATAGATGATTCCAGAATAGGCTGAACTTAAATGCTCTTGCAGTTCATATTATTGCAATTATTTTCATTACTAGAGATTTCTTTGCATCATTTTTTTGGCTCCTTACTTTTTCATTTTTTTTTTTTTTTGTTAAAGCAGGGAATTTGACTTTTTTTGTTTTGTTTTACTCTTCATGTATTTCTTTTAGTGTTGTCAGAACTATTATTATTGTTTATAATATTTAAACATACATTTTCAATAGTTTACAAATAATGATAAACTATATCATACGTTCAATCACCATCTTTTTATAATTTTTTTTTTGGTAAAAATCATTTCTCAGTCAGTATTTTTACTTTCAAGTAAATAGCTTATTTTTTATTATTATTATCTTATATAGCTGATATGCATACAGTAAGCTCTGCTATAACAAACTGGTTGGGTCCAGGTCATTATATCATCCATGTGTTGTAGTTTATATTGAATTATGTATATTTAGGGATAGTTGATTCCAGATCCACAGTTCTAGAACAAAGTCATTATCAAAACAGTCTAAAATTTTAAACAGGAAAAACCAAAAATATGAATGCAAATAGACGTAAGATTAATGGCTGTACGAACTGTACAGTTTGATTTTAATGATAACCGAAATAGAACTTCTAAAAGTAGAAAATACAAACATAAGTAACTTCTAGATAAGTAACAGATAACTTCTAGATAAATGCTGGCTTTGGGTTGGTATTTTTACATCTAGTGTCTCTGAGGAATGCCAAAGCACGAAACCATGGTCATAAGTAAACTTAATTTAATAAAAATTTACAGAATGTTGATCAGGCTGTATCTTTTGTTTTCTGCCTAGTAATTTAAATTCGATTGTCTAAATGCAAAAACAACTTATACTAATAAAAAAAACCTTTTTTTTCATTTTATCTCTTGGAGTTTTTTTTTTTTTGTTGATGATATTAACAGCTTTCTAACACAGCTTTTTATAAAAGCCTTTAAATAACCTGTACAATGTGCATCCTACATTAACCAATGGCATTCATTATAGTATTTTTATTTGTTGTTAGATTTTTCATTTGGAATTTCTTTTTTTTTATGGCAACGTTGATTGATCATTTATCTAATTTACATTTTCAGTCTTATGCTTAAAATTGTATATATATATATAGCTGAATAACTAAAAAATAATCCTAAGTGCCGATAATTTTCATTGCTAAAATTGTGAATAGGTACATGAGCAAACTAAATTAGTAACTTAAGCCTTACATAACAAAGATGTCTTCCATTCTAGTCTTCATTGTATGTATTTATATTGGTGAATAAATCTTAGTTTAAACAGAGCAAAACTCTCCATACAGTATTGCCACCTGTGCTAAACAGAGTAATCAATGGATGCCAGAAAGGCTTGTGCATAAAATCCCTATCCAATGCCTACTCATCCAATATCCCCAGACTAGTTTCTGGCTTATGGCCTTCGTCAGTGAGGAGCTTTGGATCTGAGAGCACTGCATCTAGATCTTAGGATCTAATGCACAAGCCTTCTGGCATCCATTGATTACTCTGTTTAGCACAGGTGGCAATACTGTATGGATAGTTTTGCTCTGTTTATTAACAATTAATGTGCTAGTATAGGAAATGTGATCATGTGATGCTTAATGGTAAATCTTAGTTTAATGAGGAAAAGTGTTGGATTAGAATTTGTTCTTTCTATAAGCCAGCAGACTTCACAATATATATATGATAACATTTTGTATTTAGTTTATTTAATTTTTTAATAAATCCTACTGCAAAGTTTTAAATTTGTGACTAGAAATGATGCAGAAAAACTTAAGAGTAATAAATATTTACATCTTAATATTGTTGCTACATTGTAATTATTATTGTTATTTATGTTTCAATATATGTAGTTTTAATTGGAAACTACAATAGTATGTATATATATATTTTATTTATCATTTTTAAATTTTTTAATTCATGATAAATTTAAAACTCTTTCTCAATTAAATTCCTATTCCTATTTTATTGAAATTATTACATAATGAGATATTATTTTATATAGCGCTATGTTTATTTATATAATAGTAATATTAGTGATTAAGCCAATGCACATGCGCTTTAAAGAGATTATATAAATGAATACTCAATTTTCCAGACACAAGATATAGTATTTTAGAAAGAATGGAATGAATCCACCCATTCTTTCTGACTCAAATGTTTATGTATGGGCAAATCTTAAGTGTGTGGAAATAAGAGTGTGAGATGTTACACGATCACTTTAAATTACATTTAAGTTTGAACGAATGACACTTTGCGAAATCTTTACAATTTATGAACCGTCATTCTTTAGTTGAAATTAAACATATATAATGAGATATTATTTTATATAGTGCTATGTTTATTTATGTAATAGTAATATTAGCGATTAAGCCAATGCACATGCGCTTTAAAGAGATTATATAAATGAATACTCAATTTTCCAGACACGAGATATAGTACAGTAAATTTTGTTATCTTATCCATGTATCTTGTGTTTGGTTTGATCCTACATTTTACAATCTTTTGGGATATAATTTAAGGCTTTAACTGGTTGTCTGTTATCTCTCTTTTAGTAACTTTTCTGGCCCAACTTATCCATGTACCTTGTATTTGGTCTGTTTCTACATTTTACAATTTTCTATTATATAGTTTAAGACTTTAGTTTGTCCTCTATTTATCTCTTTTTTAGCAATTTTTCTGGCTCAACTTTGCATCAGGCTCTTAATTTTTTTTATTCATACCATCTAATACCTGTTTTTTTCTTTCACTTTTATTTTGCTTTCAGTTCCTTCTTGATATACTCAACATATGTCAATGCACATACTGCTATCTTTGTATTGCTTTTTTTATTAAGTATTAAATTTCAGTCTTATAAACAAATATTAAGCATGCACTTTGTATTAAAAATCTTCCTTTACTAGTACATTTACATATTTTCTTTTAATATTGTGTTATTTTTTGTAAGACCAATGCATCCATGTTTAGCTCTAGAATGAACTTAATCCATTATATTTCTATTCAAGCTAAAAATTTGACTGAAATATTTACAGTTATTGCTTTATAAATCATTACCATTATTCTTTATTATTATTATTTTTTTGAAAAGTCATTGTAGATTGCTTTAGTCTTTTAATATTTACCTTTACTCTTTCTTTTTCCATTCATTTTATATCTTTTGCAACATTTTACGCCATCCCTGAAGCATTATTTGAGAAACAGTCACTTTGTCTGCAAAGTCTAGATGATTAAGTCAGAGGTTGGCAACCTTTTAGTGGTGTCATGCGGGATTTATGTTGCAATGTTATTCTGCATGCCAACATGAGCCTACCAATCTTATTATATATAGTATAAAAATTGGTCCGGTTATAATGGGCTTCAAAATTATATATATATTTTTGAAGCCCATTATAACCCTATCTTATATTATTGGTCATTAAATATTTTAAAACACATAGGATCATATGTGAGAAGGATGTTGGTTTATATTGCATTTGAAAGACATGCTTAAAATATTTCTTTTTGGCATGGAGAAAATTCATCCCATCGGTATTTAAAAAATGAGTATTGTTTTCACAATTGTCGATTAATGTATAGTAATTCAGAATAGGCAAAGCACCTTAACTTTCAATGGTTTAAAAAGCTGATTAATGAACTCTAACAAAATAAACTAGATATTTCCCACCATTCATAAAAAATGTTTCCAAGAAACTCATTTTTGTGATATAAAAAATTAACTCAAAATTAGAAGTTTTTCACATATTTTTTTTTTCTTTAGCACTATGGACATTTGGATCTTTTCTCTATGAGGAATTGTTTTAATTATCCAATAGACAAAATAAAAAAAACAATGATTTTTAACTTCTTTGAAATCCGAACGATGTTATCAAGTCTCAAAATTTTTCAAATGAATTAAGCTATAAGATGTGATATGTTGGACTATTTCCATCATTTATGAGTGAATGTTGAATGTATAGAAAATTTTAAACTTTCCAAATACAAATAACTTGTTAGTAATAACACACAAATAGACACTACAGGTTAGTAATTACATAATGGTTCAAGTAGTAGTATTTTCCACTCTTCTTCGGACGTTGCTGGCCTATGTACACAGTGACAATATTTGCTTGGAAGTTGAACTCGCACCTTTAGATTCTTGAATATCGAATTTAAGGTAAACGCTGTTTGACAGACTAGCTCAGTTGGTAGAGCGTTTGCCTTAAATTCGATATTCAAGAATCTAAAGGTGCGAGTTCAACTTCTAAGTGAATACTGTCACTGTGCATATAGGCCATTAACACCTGACGAAGAGTGGAGAATAATAACACATATTTTGATTGCTGAACTATTATAGATTACTTCTGAATCATTATTGCTGCTGATTAATTCTCGATTTTCCTTCAATATACTTAATGTGCTTGGTGGTGAAAAATACAACGGAAGAGTAGACAATCTGCAATTCCACTTGGCAGAGAGCAGGCTGAAGTAGGGAAATATGGAAAAGAGCCATTGGCTAATGTAGAAATAGGGTTGTCCATTATATGCCTAAACTTTGAGGGTCTACTGCCATGGGGAGAAACCAGTCATCAATTAATAAATAAACTACTGTCCGATTCTGCCAGTTGAGTTCAGACCATTATGATTAAAGCCTATCACTATAGCTATAGTTGAACAAAGTCTGCTAAAAGTATATCAATACCTGAAGTCCGAGCTTGAATTTTTTGTGATGAAAGGAATAGGTATGAACTTTAAAATATATTATTCTATTACTAACATTACATATTTATCTCCATCATACTATATAAGTCTATTTATAAACTATGATGACAAGAGATTGCTATTTTGCTTTATTTAATCATACTACAATTCAGAGAGGCATAAAGTTAAAAGAAAAGTAATTTTTTATGAAAAGTAATTAGCTTATTATCGCAATCTCTGCCATGTTTTTAAAGACTTAATATTTTAAAAACAATCATTTTAACTACCTGCAAATATAGAGGTTGCATAGATAGAATAAATTAAGATTGGTTATCATCATCATCATCATCTTTTAATAGTTTTCAGTTTTAAGCAAATTATCCTCCACTTTTGAGGAAGGATAATTAGGGGTATTGTTGTAAGTAAACTGCTGTAACTTTATTTCGGGCTGTCTTGTTTATAGATGAGAATCGTTTATTATGTGTTTTAATTATGCATAAATGATTGTGATACTGTTGAGATTGCCAGACACTTGCAGTCATTATCTTATTTAGAGCAGTGATTTGCAGTAGAGGAACATTTCTATTGTATATTATATGCTATGGTTTTTTGTACATGTCTTGGATGATACTGTTTTGTGACTTTCACTCACTCTTATGCTTAGTATCTTTACAATAGCATATCTTTGATAAATTCATATTGTATAGTGTTTTCCTAATTCACATGTATTCATTTATTCATAAATAATATAACAGGTGTTGCCTCTGACATTTACTCATATTTCATTTGGTTAATTATCTGTATTACAGCTTGAAAGTATTTATAGTAATCCAGTTATTTTAAGTAGTTAATAAATACAGGGTATTCTCAAATTGTAAATTGGTCTATATAGCAAATTTATCTCTGTTCAGAAACAAGAATGTATTATACCATACATTCTCTGTGCATAAATTTAATTGTTGAAGCAAGGAATTAGACTAACCTGTGTGTCATAAAATTGTATATGTGTAAATAAATTGTAATGTCTCATTGTTAGCATTTGTCATTATTTTGCAATCAATAATTTAATTAAAATATGATATAGTCTCATGTGTCTAGTTGATCTTAGCAGGTTATATAAAAAAGGTTTATTCTATGATGTTAGAATGTGGATATCCCATACAAACTGTTCTTGGATGATTTGTGTGCAAGCTATACATTTTGGACAGTTACCGTATATATATATATATTTTAATAAATGGCATGTGGAGCCGAGGTATAAATATAAATCCCTGAGATCGCAAGCCCAATTTCAATTATATATTGATTTAAAAAAGAAAAATATTGGAAAACTTTCATAATGTAAAAATAATAGTCAAATAAAAATTTTAAAATATCTCTGGCAGGAACCCTCCTCCCCCTTAATCTCTGACCATGGTTTCATGCTTTCACACTCTCAGAGAGGCGCTAGGGTAGCTTCAGACACTAGATCTAAAAATGCCAACCCAAAGCCAGCATTTATCTAAAAATGCCAACCCAAAGCCAGCATTTATCTAAAAGTTATCTATTGAGTGGAAAATCTGAAATTTTCATACACCTACATGTCTTCAAACTCAGCTATCCAACTCCAATAGCTATATGGGGCTGAGAGATCTTCAGCCATACTATATATCAGTAGTCTTAGCAATATAACATTGCATAAGACTTAAGGCAGAGATTATAAATAGTCAAAAATAAGTAATAGATATCACATGACCCAATTCTCTTAAGCTTGTGAGATATAAACAATGAGCATTTGCCAATTGCTCAACAAGCTTTGTAATAAATGCTTAGCCAGAGAAAGCATTTAAAATATCTCTGACCATGGTTTTGTGCTTTGGATCAACAAAAAGTGAAACAGTATTTGATGGATATGTTAAACAAAGGTCAACAAGAAATGAGATCAGAGGAAGAGAATAATCAATCATATTAGAAAAGGTTATAAAAGTGATAGTATAGAAATCACAAAAAATGGCATAGTTATAAAATATAGTATAAAGGAAGGAAAAATAAAAAGGGAACATAGATAATCAGAAAGAAGTATTATATGAAACACAGAGTATAGAATAATAATAATAAAAAAAACAGGATTAAGTACTAGAATTTCAGCTGACTTAGAAAGGAGTAGGGAACTTTAGTATGTAAAAAGAAAGTTTATAACATACAATGAATGACAGGTGCAGATTTTGTCAACTATTTTTATAATTTCTTTTGCCATAATACCGATATCTGCATAATAAAAGAAAAGAAACCAGCCTGCAATTAATAAATAATATTGTCCAATGCTGCCAGTTGAGTTCTGACTATTATGATTAAAGCCTATTGTCATTATAGTTATAGTTGAAAAAACTCTGTTTAAAGCAGTAGCAGTCTTTAAAAGGAAAATCTTTAGTCTGTGACGTCGGAATGTTAAGAGCCCATGGGCTGTATATTTTGTATAGTTACAATATATAGAGAGTAAATTTTGTTGGTTATGCTTAGTGTGAAACGCATGATTTATAATTGTTAGTATGTGATGGTATATTATGACAATAGAATTTTTTTTTTTTAAAAAAAAAAAGTATTACATTAATTAATAGATTTATAATTTATATATATTACACAAATATTTAGTCATGAAACTATCTTTATACAATATGTATAAAAATAATGATAGCAATTTTTTTTAATCACACTTTAAAACGAAAAGGAAAAAAAAACATTCAAATTGGATTGTGAATGAAATGTTGATTCCGTGCCATGGCTTCACAGTGAAAAAATTAAGATTTTTTTAAATAAATACAAACCAATTCAGAAAACTATCCAGAGAGATAGCTTTTTTTAAAAAAATTGAATAGTCACTTTTATTTTATTAAAATAATAATAACTATCATAGCTTATCTCTCAATTTTTGTAATTCATTAATACAATAACTTTTTTCTTTTTTTTTTTTTTAAACTTCAAAATAATTCATTTCGACATTCAACCTTTTCTCATTTTATTACTAGTTTAACAAGAGATTTTTGTTTTGTCAAAACCGTTTTCAGGAATAATTGAAGCAATAAATTTATTAATAGTAAATATCATTTTACTTTTTATAATAAATGAACGATTATAGATAAAACTTTATTTAAAAAATAATAATGATTAGATATAAATAATAGTTACTTTGAAAGTAATTATTGTATTGAAGTTATGTCCGTACTGAGTTATATACATATAATACATTACATATTTTGACAATAATAAATGTGAAATGTTACGAATTATCTGGATTGAACTTAAAGCTAATGGTTAGGTTATACTTTATGCGCACTTTATATATAGTTCAGTGACTAAATATTACATTGCTTCTTGTCTGTATCATTTTTTCTGGTCCTTGAAAAACTATGGAGTCCACTGTACAATATATTATTTTTAAAGATTGTAACTGAAAAATATGTGACATCTATTTATAAATATGTAATATGGTAATAAGGAAAAGGTCATCATATTTTAAAATTACATATTTTTTTTTTTGTGGGTGTGTACATTGTGAAATGCTTTTATTCTGTGAATATTTGATTTGTGAAAATTTCTTTGCTTTAAGCTGTGAAAATTTTTATGATGTCATTAAATTTATTCATTTGTGAGAAACAAGTGTTGATGCTGTAGTGCAGGGGTGTCCAACAAATCGATCGCGATCCACCGGTCGATCGAGAGGCCAATCTGCAAGAGCTGTTCGATAACGAGTGAAACGAATTAAGTCAAGAGTTTTAAGTTTTTTGTTATTTTAGTTTTTGTTCTAAATTTTTTTTTCAATTCTAGATAGGTGAAGTCCACTAAGGCGAATCATTACTGAAAATAATATTTTTAATCTTGACTTAAAGAAGCTAATTTGAATTATATTGTTAATAATTACTCATGTTGCTTTAATTCCCCTGGACATGAGTTTTTTTGCCTGTTAAATAATTGTTATTTTTAACTAGGTAGATATATAAAAATAGTGTGTATTTCACACCTCCCTCCACTTAGATTACGCGTACTATGACTATAAGTCGTTCGGCTTTGATAACAAGTCGATCGCAACACATTTTTTTTAAAAAAAAAAAAAATCTAAAAAATAGATTTTATGTACACAAAAGTTGGCCACTCCTGCTGTAGTGAATGGAGACTTTCTTGTTATCACTTTTTCCTAATGGCATGGATGGAACCAAGGGGAAAAAATAATTGGGCCAATAAAATAAATTATTTAAAAATTACCCCCTTTTTTTTTATAATTCCAATTTTTTTTTTTTACATTTCTTTAAAAAAAATTCAAAACAATGTAACTTCTTAGCCTTATAAAAATATATTCATTATTTAACTTTTGTTTTTTAAAATCAAAAAGAATTAATTCCATCTTTCTCAAGCTATTTCTTTCAATCTTCGTAAGTAATTTGTATTTAAAGCTTAAACAGGCAATGTTTATAAGATATCCAAATGAAGACTGTAAGGCTAAACCTATGTTTTATGATTGTGATTTTAATTTTGAATATTTAAATTATTTGCAAAGTATAAATACTTTTCTCTGTACATTTTCAGCATAATTTAAACAAGTTAATGAACATTACAGTGTGTGTTATAAAATTAATGTGTGTGTGTGTGTTTTTAAATGCATACATCTTTTTTACATGTCTTTATGATTATATCTCTCCATAAGATTCTACAGAGGTCTTTGAGATGTGGGTATAGAAAATAAAAGGACTTTCATATTAACAAAAAGAATGTTTTGATGAGAGTGGACAAAGAGAGAAGTTGATTGGAAAGATTGGACGTAGGAAAAAGCATTGAAAATAAATAATTATTTAAGGAGAGGTATTTCAAATGGAGTATAATAGAAATAAAGGGACAGAGATTGGTTTTATTGGAGGATATGAGGGATTGAATATATTACATGGAATTAAATTTGGCAAAGAACATAACAAAAAGAAAAGAAAAAAACAATTGAGTTGATTGTTTGGTTATTTCCTTGAACATGATGTAGAATGAGTTGTTATCAATAAAATTTGAGAATAAGTTTGGTTAAGCTAGTGAATGGATTTAAATATTTGGGAAATTTGGTTGAATGAGGGTGAAGAAAATGACAATGAAATTAAAAAATAATATTGATAAAGGAACATTTAATAAAAAGAAGAAAGTATTTGATGAACTTTTGAAAAAAGTTCCGAGAGTTCAGTGCTATGTGTGGAGGATGTTATTGTATAGTTATTGGATGGGATACTGAATAAGATTAAAATTAATTTGACGCTTTGAGATGTAGGTACGGAAAATAATGGAGATTTCTTGGAAGGATAAAGTAACAAATGAGAGTGCATGAAGAGAGAAGCATGATTGGAAAAATTAGACATAGGAAAAAAAGTGGATTGGATATATATTGAAAGAATTATATACAGAGAGATTTCAGATGAAATGGCGAATGGTAATAGAATACAGGGTCAGGGAGATTGGCTTTGTTGGAGTATATAGATCAAATGAGTTATATGGAATTGAACACAGTAATGAACAGAACAAAATGAAGAAACAATTGAGTTCTTTATATCGTTGCTCCTTTGATCTGTCGACAGAACAGAAGATTAAGAAATAACAGCAACAGCATTAATATAAAGAGTGTTGCATGCTCTTTAATCCCATGCTTAAATTATGGAGTCAAGAGATGAAGATTTCTATTTCAAAGCTTTAGCGTGTATCTTTTGGAGTTGAGTTTTCAATTGATTTTGTTTTTATTAAGGACATTTGTGTACTTCTTACATGGTTATGGTATATAAACATTTTTTTATACTTAACATGTTTTTTTTTTCCAGAAAAAAATCTAAACAATCTTACAGCATTCATACAATATCACCATTAAAACGGAATTGAATAGTACTATATTCTAATAAAATACCACTTACTATAGCTAGAACAATTATTTATACATATAATTGTTGGGTTTGGTCTGAATTGCAGGTTTCAAGCTCAAACCAACAGTGATATCAATAAAAATATGAACACTCAATAAATACAGTTGTACACAGATAAACATAGTTAATACTATGCCGGTCATGTCGGATTCACTTCCAACTATATATATATAATATTGGATTGCCTCATAAGTTCTAGTCAAGATTCTTCTGGATATACTGGTCAGCTTGCCTCGAGTCGCCATAGTCATAGCAGCTTCCAGTCCTATCGTGGACTTGCTTCACTGCGTAGATGTATCGATAATGACTATAATAGAAACACCTTTGCTGTTGGAAGTGGTTTCAATTGAGAGCATGTTCAGTCATTCAGGTTAGACAGATGTTCTCTTTCTCTTCTTCTGGCTTACCGCCAAAAAAGCTGACTATTTACTGCCAGATCCACTACCTTACTGGCAGCAATTGGATTCAGAGAACATCATTGCCTATTGGCCTGTATTAACCAATAGTAGGTTTATCCATAATTGTTATACATTGGCCATACTTATGTTTTATCCTTTGGCCATGTTTATACGTAGGTTATACACATGCTTACACATTGATTATCCATCCGCATGTTTTTATACATTGATTAGTGGCAATGAGTGCTCACAAGGAATCTGGGCTAGTCCACTTCTGAAGGCAAGGTCAGATATGACAATAATGCTGCTTATATTTAAAATATTGATATATTTATGATAATGATTTTGTAATATGTAATGCAACTGCTTATTTTTATTTTTTAAAAAAAAAATCATAAAATTGAAAATAATTTCAAGTTAAACTATCAATTATATCATTTTCTACTTGATTTTAAAGCTATAAATATATGTTGAGATTAGATAAAATGAAGATAAAAATTAAGATAAGTAGGAAGAAGATTGGTCACTGAATAGAGTATATATGTTTTGAGTCATAGGGACAGAGTTATTTTTATAGTTTAAAAGGTGGATATGATGTATTAATGTGTTAAAAAGATTTAAGCAGAAGTGTCCAAACTAGCAGTTATATTCCAATTACTTGTCATTTAAAAACAAACTAATTGCAATATTATTAATATCATTGACAAAATTGAAAATCGGTTAACAGATTGACAAAATTGAAAATCGGTTAACAATTAATTTAAATTTAGGCATTACTATTGGTTCAGACTTCCACTTGGACACAAACATAAAATTTCAGTGGCAATTATAATTCATGAGTTAGACGAAGATGTTGGTTCAACAAAGATCCGATATTGCTTTTGACAAGATGCAGTTTTTTAGTCTTGCCCTTTTCTGTTCTGTTGTCAGTCCTTTAGTGTATGGCCCAGTCATCTTGTACCTCATGTCATCATTTGCCTCCCTATATTAATTATGACAAAAGGATCTTGTATTTCTGCAACCGTATTTCCATTAACTATGTGCACAACAAACAATTCTGATTCCAATTCCCCTTCTCATTTTTTATTTTGATACAAATTCTTTGAATATTAAAAAAGGCAATAGTAGGGGCAAATTTAGTAGACTGGGATTCCTAAATGTGATATTTGCTCACAGCAGTGCAATCACTAACAAAACATGTTGAAATTGGATTTGTGATCGTTGTTCCGGCTTGGCAAAGATTATATGCTTAGACTATTTAGGAATGACTACAGAAGCGGAAGAGATCTGGAAAAAGTGATCTGTTTTATACAGTAGGGCTAGATTATATACCTTGTCAGATAATCATAAATCTAATTGAAGTAATTGGTAGTATGATTAGTGGAGATAAAGCAGGTGGTAGCAGTTAGGTATTTTAAATCAGTTCACAGAATGTACAAAGTTTATCTGATGCAAACTCTTCAAATCCACAATAGCTAAGGAGTTATCAAGATTTAAGGTTGATTTAATTGTACTTATTGGACACATGTTTCCCAGAGGAAGGAAATTTAATAGAAACGTGTAGATATTTATAAGCCAAAAAAAACAAGGCAGAAAAGTCTGTTTAGTATCTTTTATGCCCCAACATTAGATTTAGAGAATAAATAAGATTTTCCTTCACATTGGATAGCATTATCACATCAGAATTATTAAAGCAATTTTTCTTCTTTGAGATTTTAGGGCATGTGTTGTTAATTGTGACCTGGCCAAAAGTTATTGTAAATAATGGTATTGATGTTGTGATTTCAAATTGAATTTTTGCATAACAAATAATCATATTACAAACATTTTATTTAGACAGAAAAATCACTACAGAGGAATATAGATGCATTCCAGTTTAAAAGAAAGAGATCCTGTGGATTACATAAGCGTTCGGCATCATAATACAAAAGTTCATATTGCACGAGCACTTACCAAGTGTAAATTGTTGGACAAATCATGCTCCAGGATTAAAATGACAGTTAAATTTAAAAAAATTGACTAATTCTAGTCATATTTGCAAAAAAATTTGATGTTTGTTTTTTTTAAAAGCGTTTATTATTTTTTGCCAAATTTAAATAACTGTTCAAATTAGTAGTTTTACTGTTTGATTTTCAGGATTGTTATATTATTGAGACTTGGAATTCTCATAAGAAGTGTGTTTGGGAAGCATGTAAATTTATTCTAAGGTTTAATAAAAAAAAAAGAATCGTGACTAGCTTTCTGACAATGGTCCTGCGGTATTTTCATGGCAAAATAATAAGTTCAACATGGAAGCTTCACAAACAATAAAAGAGATTTAAATGCAGAACTTGCAAGAAAGTTTAAAAGTGATTGATAAATTAAAGGTGAAAAGGATAAATATTTGATGATTGTGGTCATTTTAGATTTTTTTTTTGCCACATTAAAAAATAATATATCGACTTTTTGATATCACAATCTTTTAAATACATCAGTGATATTCTTTTATATGATGACAATGATATTTTGAATAGATGGAAGAAATATATGTGATAATGATATGAGACTGAAGGTGATACTTTTCAATGATTATATTCATTCTTTCTTACTCAATTAGATTTGTATAAAGATATATCGCTTAGTTAAATCAAAACAGATCTTAGTAATTTTTTAAATGGAATGATTGCAGATCCTGCAGAGATACACGGAGAAGTTTAAAAATATAATGTTAAGTTCTTAGTTTCAAAAATTGTAGAATTTTTATTTAGAGGATAGATAAGGTTGCAGTAATTATTGAGGAATTTTGTTATCCTGTAAGCAAAAAAAAAAGTATTTTTAAAAAAATTTTATGATTTGGTCAAAACATTGGATCCATTCAATCAAATAGATTTGCGGTGTTGTTTAAAATTTACTTGTTTGCCTAAATTTATTCATATTATACAGCTTCTGTTGATGGAATGAATGGAATTGTTTTTACTACAAGTGGAACAGTTAAAGTATTTGTAATGAAAACCTTGTGTTGAGCTAAGTCTTAGTAATCTTTGGAACTGTTTATAGACAGCTTTATGAATCAGGAATCAAAATGCAATAAAAGTTTGATGGTGAAATTTGGTGTTTGAATTAAGATCAAAAACAAGAATTTCATCTTCTTGGCTTCTGGATATATACTTTGATGATGATTGTGCTATCCTTGCCAGTTCAAAAGACAATCTATAGAATGTACTTAATATTTTGAATAAAATATTTGAAGACTTTGGCTTAGTAATTAACATTCAAAAAATTCATCTTCTTTATTAATCAATGCCAGAAGAAAACTCTCAGCAGCCATTAGCTTGGCTTGTTATCAGTTTGAAAATGGATGTATAACCGATATTCGAATGTGCTGTTATCACTTTTATTAAGCAAAAAGATAGGCATTTCATCACAGTGATATATTTTTAGGAATTAAATTACTTATGTATAGAGTTTCAACAGGTACTTATTTCTTTACCACTACTATGCCACATGACATAAACTTTACTCATTGACAGATGCAATGCAGATGGTGGTGCTTAATAAATCCCTATCCAAGATCCTTAGACTTGTTTCAAGTTTATGGTTTTCATAAGTGAGAAACTTTAAATCTTGGATCAGGCTTTGGAACTTTAGAATCTAATGCACCTTTTTTCCTCTGCCGGCTATCATATACCTTTCTGTTTTACTATTAAGCTATCAGCCCAATTTGAAAAACATATAAGTGTTTTTAATCTAAGCCAATTTGCCTGGATAGTCACATTGAACTGAAACCAGTTCAATTTCAGTACAGTATGATGTCCTTAGTTTTTTAACAACCATAGGCATTTCTATTCTATGGCCAAGGAACACTTTAAAACCAATAAAATATCACAAGTCTCTATCACATGATTTCAGCTTATATAATGTTGTTTCAACAGCATAATTTTTGCCCTTCATCACTGCTATGCCACTTAAGCTTTAGTAATTGACAGGACAATATTAGAAACTGACTGATTTCAGTTCTGTATGACTATACAGCAAGTCGGTTTGGATTAAAAATATTTGTTTTCTAATTGGACCGATAGCTTGATAATGAGATAATAAATATTTACATATTGGACTATTTCCATCATCTAATATAATAAGCCTTTGGCAAGGTGGCTCAGTTTGTTAGAGCATAAAAGTCCAGGTTTGATTCCCATGCTAGTACTGTCACTTGTCAGGTAAACAACACCCGACGGAAAGAGGAGAATAATACCTCTCAAAACATTGCGCATATACTAATTCGTGTGCTGCTATTACTAGCAGTTTAATGTATTTGGAATATTTAAATGAAGTTAAATTTTTCTAAAGACATTCAATACGTAATATTAGGTAATGCAAATAGTCCAATATATAAATATCATCATCACAAATCTTTAGGAAAACACAAAAGGTAATATTAAAAGGAAATATGCCCCTATTTGAAAAGGATTTTTAATAAATGTGTTTTGCCAGTTCTTACTTATGGATCCGAGACTTGGACACTTCACAGGAGCAATACAGATATTTCAGATCACTTACTTAAGGAAGGAGAGATACATGTTAAAAGCAACAAGAAAAAAAAACAAATTACTAGAATGAGAGAACAAACAAGGTTTACTGACATCTTTGAAAGAATTAAGAGACTGAAATAGAACTGGGCTGGATATATTGCAAGAAGAGATGATAATAGATGGACAGTTATAATCTGAAATTGATTTTATAAGAGATTGTTAAAGACATGGAAAGAGACCACATTTAAAGTGGATGGATAAAGTAAGGAAGTTTGTTGGGAGGATGTGAACAAGAGGGGCTAAATATCAGAGAAACTTGATTAAACTTGGAGAGACCTTTGTCTTGTAGTGGATCAATAATGGTTGAACATTATAATGATGATGATTTATGTATTATTATAAGAATACTTGTCTGTATATATATATAATATTGCTACTATGCTTGAACACCTTTATTTTCAAGCTAGTCATTCTTTTATTTCAAAAATGCATGCATAACACAGCTTATTTATAGCTTCTGAAAATCCTGCAGTTTTTGCTGATTTTAAATTATAGATTTTCTGTATGGAGTGTAGATTATGAATCCAGATGATGTTTGCTACGATTATATTACATCTACTTTAGCAGAAATTTATTTTATTAAGTTAAATATCTTGAAGTTGTTGCTTTGATGATTATTTTAGTACCTAAATAAGATGATAAAATTTAATCATTATTCCTTGAAATTTCAGTAATATAAAAGCCATGAGTTTTCTATTGTGCTAGTAAAATATTTAAACATAAACTAGACTGGTAACTAATTGATTATTGAGTCTACAATTCATAATTTCTATATTACATATTCTGTACAGTTTCTTGCAGTCGTTAGTTCACAGTTTATACAATATGTGTGCACAGTGGATACACAGGAAAATGAAGAGGATAACTATAATAAAGATTGATGCAGTTGTAGATAGTTATAAAATTACATGTATAACAGTGTCATATGATTTTATCTGTTTATTCTTATGGTTCCAAGAATTGTTTTCTTCATATTATTCAAGAGCTACCTGCTGTAAACTTGAATAATCAATGGATATCAGATGATGAAGTGCTGCAATATCCTCATCAGACCAGTTTCTGGCTTTGGCTTCCTTGGTGTGGCTTAGGTTTCAAAGTTGATAAAGGCAAAGTTGGGGTTGCTCTGCAGATATTGTACAGTACTGTACTACCTGTGTCCATTGATTGCTCAGGTTTATTGTTGATGAGTCTAGAGAAGGTTGAAGAGATTTGTGGAATGACATTATGTAAGCTTCATGATAAATCCTATTGAAAATGTAATTTTACTTGTTGGTGTTCTTTTTTAAAATGCATACTTTTATTTAGCAAATTCTTAATTTTTCCATGCATGATTTTTTTCTCTAAAGATTGTATATACATATGTTCAATGAAACTATGATTAATTCTTGTTGCAACCCCACACCCAAAGAAAAGAGAGAAACAAGCTCAAACCTAGTAACTTTTAACCAGGGGGGAAAAAGTAAGGGGGGTTTTTCTCTGTTTAAAACAAATAATGTGCTAGTGTAGGGAATGTTATCATGTGACACTTAATGTTCTAAATCAATGCATGCCTATTATGAAATGATGTAGTTTAATAGAGTCTGAGACATAAATTATGGTTAAATTGAGTCCATGTTTCATATTTTCACAGTTTTATAGAGAGGGGGGGGGGGGGGGTACCAAACTAGGGTCCCCCCCCCAACCCCCCCCCCGAGAAAGCCCCAAACAAAAGGGGGGAAGGGGGGGGGGGAAGATTCACCCCCTGGCATCCCTTGATCCTTTTATCAACAAAATGCTAATAAGGGAGGATCAGTGATGCTTATGGTTTAATATCATTAATATTCTCTCTGCCATCGTGAAATCTTGTAAGCCACAAGAAAATGTTTTTACAACTCATTACTTCACTACCTTCAAATCTTTCAGTAGCAGTTTTAATCAATTTAAAAGGAAATTTAATGTTAATGTGGTCTCATGATTGAGATATGAACACCTTAAAATTTTTTTGTGTTAAATAGCTAAACTGTGTTATTATGTAACACATGGATTGACTAAGTATAGCGCTACAGACAGCTTGGAGAGAGATATAATGATCTT
This sequence comes from Epiperipatus broadwayi, assembly GCA_028023455.1. Taxonomy (NCBI): domain Eukaryota; kingdom Metazoa; phylum Onychophora; class Udeonychophora; order Euonychophora; family Peripatidae; genus Epiperipatus; species Epiperipatus broadwayi. The sequence goes on from JAQFVV010012419.1 coordinate 9,907,711, forward strand.
TTCATGGATCATACTGTACATATATTTGTAATTAAATATGTATTACTTTTATATGAAAGCACAAATAGTATGCATCTGCCCAAGGCAGCTATACACAACTCTATAGCTTTTACCTGTTTCTGTATTTTTAAATTTTATATAAATATTGAAAAATAAATTTTTCCTCATCTATTTTTTATCAACACATACACACAAAAAAAAAATGAACATTTTTTAAATTACTAATAATTATGTTAGTATAATTTAATAAGACTTCTTTTTTATTGTTATTTTTGGCCATTAATTTAACAGCTGCGAGGGGGGGGGTGTTTTGTTGTTGCTGATTTGACTGCAAGCCAAGTATTTATAAATTCAAATTTATAAGAAACTCTTGTACTGAAATGACATTTCTTTGATTACAGATGGGTATAGACTAGAGATAATAGTTATCTTTATTCAGTTCTCATTTTTCTGATCAAAACATCATTCATAAACTCATCTTAGTGTCATTAATGTGCGTGTTTACATTTATAAAAGAAATTAAAATTAAGATAAATGATTATTCTCTGTAGTTTAAATTCAGAACCCCTTTCTGCATAGATAATCCACATACTAGCAATTTTAGTTATCCTGTCATTATAATGAAAAATCGTCAATAAAATGTAAAATTATTTGAAATAAAGTTTTTTTTATTTCTACATTTTTATTTTTTCCAACAGGACCCGTATGCACGACCCGTATGCACACGTCTGCTTATAAATTTGTATATGTTATATATGCACATATATACATTGTGTATATATTGGAAAAATATTTATCATTTACACAAACATTCATGCTGCTTATCAGGCAAATGAGAAGAAAGACCAAGAGAACCAGCTGGATTTAAAAGTGGTTTTAGTACAATAGATCATATCCTGGTATTGAGAGAAGTTATAGAAAGGACAAATGAATATGAGTTGCCATTATGCTTTGGATTTGTAGATTATGAAAAGGCATTTGATTCTATAAACATTTCTTCAGTGATTAAAGCATTAGATCATGAAGGTATAGATCCAGGATATTGTCATATTTTAAATAATATTTATAAAAATGCAACAGTAACAATTAGATTACATAATGATACTAGGAAAGTCAACATGAAGGGTGTAAGACAGGGTGACTTCATATCTCCAAAATTTTTACAGCTGTGCTACAAGAAGTATTTTATGGATTAAAATGGGAAGCTAAATTATTTAAATCATTTAGATTTTGCAGATGATGTAGTTGTTTTTGCAAATAATGGTTTAGAGCTGCAGGAAATGTTGCAGGGATTATCAGATGAAAGTAGAAAAGTAGGACTAAAGATAAATGTTAAAAATGACTAAAGTAATGTTTATGGATTTTCTCAAAATATGAAAATAAAGATTGATTATGATGAGTTAGAAGTAAGTTAACAGTTACAAATACCTTGGTCAGATTATTAATATAGATGGAAACATAATGGATGAAATTAATCATAGAATTAAAATTGGCTGGAGTTCTTTTGGTAGAAATAACTTGATACTAAAAGGCATGTGTTTTACCAGTTCTTACTTATGGATCTGAGACTTGGACACATAATAGAAGAGCAATACAGATGCTTCAGACCACTCAAAGAAGTATGGAAAGATGCATATTGGGAGTAACAAGAAGAGATCGAAAACGCAATATATGGGTAAGAGAACTAACAGGTGTTACTGACCTCATTGAAAAAATTAAAAGACTGAAGTTGGGCTGGACATATTGCTAGAAGAGATGATAATAGATGGACAATTGAAATCTTAAATTGAATTTCAAGAAATTGTAAAAGACCTAGAAAGAGATCACATGTGAGATGGAGAAATGAAATAAGAAAGTATGCAGGGGTAATGTGGAGAAGAGAAGCTAAAGATGGATTGAACTTGGAGATATCTTCATCCTGCAATGAGAAGGTGATTGGGTTCTTCTTTCTTTACTAGAGTATCAATGTATATTATGTTCTGTAGTGACACACATAGTTTAGGTATTCTGTATAAAAAATTTAATGTGCTAACATTTCTGGATTTATTAATTATGACATAAAATGTGACAGTGTTTCTTGCCTTAAAACGTGATACAAAAACTCTTAACGCCTAACATATCTGGATCTTGAATTACGACAAAATATGACTGTTTCTTACTTTAAAATCTGTGATGGATTAATGTGCTAACATTAAATTTTGTTTTAAACTGGGGCAAAACTGCTAAGTGAATTGTTTGAAATGATTCTGTGTAGACAATGGAGCCACAAGTTGCAAAAAAGGTTTTCAAACTATTTGAAAGATTGTGATGCGGGGGGGGGGGGCATTGAAGAAAGCATCAAAAACACTGATATCATAACTTGCTATTCAGACACACTGTCACCTTAACGTTTTTGTGGTGAAGAATAAAATTGTCATTACATAACACAGTCGATTCTGAAATGAGTTGCTGACATCTTGGAGAGAGAACCAGTTATTTTTTTATTGACACCCACTGTATGTGAGTGTAAAAATATAATGGAATTGTTTTACTGTCTGTGACTTGAGTATCCAAAATAAAGTTTGGAACCTAATTAAATATTAGACTCAAAAGAAAGAGATAAAGAGAATTTAAGGCTTTCCTAAGATTATTTAACTGAAACATTAAAGAGTTCATCAAGAAATGGATAGAAACATTTTCAAAGAAGAAAAGATAAAAAAAAAAAAAAGAACATACTTGTGAGTTTTAAAACAGACCTGGAGATGATTTGAAGGATTTGCTTCAGAACAATAATATATCAATATATATTGAGTTTGTGTTTTATGTCCACTGATTAAATATATAAAAAAATGGAGTATAGTTCATTATATTAGCTGAAAGAAATATTTTTTTCAATCTCAGGATTCTGTCTCTGAATTTGTTCCTCCTTGAGTTGGAATTGAGAAAATGTTTGCTGCTTTAAGAATAAGTAAATAATAATAGGTAAAAGATTTAGTTTAAAATAAGGTACAGTCATCATCAAAGAAAATACAAAATCATATTAGTTTATCAAATTGTTCTGAATAAAATTTGTGTATATTCTTAGATAAACACTGTGCAAATTTATGATTGCTCAATATATATAAGTTAGAAACATGTTAAAACTGAATATTTTTGGAGTTGAGAAACACAAATTTTATTGGTCATGAATTATGAATGAGAGGTGTAAAAAAAAAGTTGAGATATAAATAGTTTTAAATAATATAATGTTAAAACAAGAATAGTAATGTAACAGGATGAGCAAGATCATATTATTGATATGTTATTCATTGTCCAATGAACGGCTGTACCATATATATTAACATAATTTGACGCCATGTGACTGGAAACCATATATTACTGAACGATCTATTTCTTCAAGAGGGATACATCTTTTTATGGTAATTAATTAAATTAATTCAATTGATATAATCATAAGAGTATATTAACAGTTAAATAGAAGGAAATTCAACTTAATATGCCTTCTTCCATTTACCCTTTACTTGGCTCACATTATGCCATGGTATTCAAATTCAGGAAGATTATGCATGGGGTTATTTCAGAGTATGATTGTATCATGCTTATATGCAAATTATATACATATGGTGTGATATGATGAATTATGGAGCAGATAAATAGCAACAACTTTGATTATTATAATAAATATTTAATAAAGTTATTAACAATAACAAAATTCGTTCATAATTATATTTTAGCATAATATGAGTTGTATAATTATTAACTAAAGATTGGATAAGTGTGATTATCTCTCATTTTATTTCTTGAATATCTGGTAATCCAATCCCATTTTATCCCTACGAAGGATAATCATTCATTACCCAAACTTATTAATTTAAACTTTATAGCACAAAAAGAAATTAAAACCTTCATCCAAATTATTATATATCTACTTTAACTAATTTTCCTACCCTTAGCTTTCTTTTGTTTTTACATATGGTGAGTGTATCTACGGATTAGGATTTTTGTAAGGATTACTCTATGTGTTGAAAGTCATTTCCTAATGATACAATAATATGGTAGGAAAGAACAGTCATACTAGTGTTTAATCATATATCCCGAATAACAATTATTTAATAAATAAGTTACTCATAAGAAACATTTAATATTTCCTATTGTAATTGTCATAGTATATATATTGAATATTACATAAAATAATAAACTCTTATCTTTTAGTCTATAAATAGTCAAATATTATTAAGCAAGATTGGGATATGTATATCCACATTTTATTAATAAATTGAAATAATATTTTCAACCATCCCTTCTACATAAATCTATCTTACAGTTGGATGAAATTCAACCTATTATCAAAAGAAAGAAATTAGCATAATAAGAAAAAAGAAAATTATATATGTATTAATCCTGTGTAGTTGAGCTGAAGTTTAAATTATCAACAATTCTTATTGACAAATGTTCAAGGAATTTTCTTTTAGGAAACCATTTTATCTTGCATACAGTCCACTGTACCATATTCGAATGCCGTTCAAATCTTCATGATGGCGATTCCATTTCTTTCATCGACAGTATTTGCTCCAATCTAAGAAGTTTCCTTGGTTTATTGTAGCATATTTTGGATGTTCTATTCAGCATGGATGGGTAAATGCTGATTTTAATTGAAACTAAAATCTAACATTTATGGCTAGTAGATTTTTAATTAAGATTGAGATGATTTCTTAATTTTGATGCTGAAATTCACTATTATTATTACGAATAAAATATTTTCAAGATTTGTAAAGTAAATTTTTACAAAATATATGATTTATTCTTATTGATTCACCTTATCTCCTGTTATTATTTTCTTCTTTGGGGATACGATGTTTCAATAGCTGTTGTTTAATGGTCATGAATAACGGGTTTGAACTTAGATTTTGCTAAAATGCATATTGAATAGCCAATGTTATTTTCAAATCTCCTTTTTTTGAAGAAGAAGAAAAGTCTTTCATTTTATTTTATCTTCCATTTTCTAAAAACAGCTGTTCCGTCACATTTTATATATTTTTTTATTATATCTTGTCAATTTGAATTCAAGTTTTTATTTCACTTATTGACATCATTTGAATACATACATGTCTTATGTAATGGATTAACAAGTAATTAAAAATTTAATTAGAACAGGCAAAACTCTCCATACAATAGTGCCACTCAGTGCAAGTCATAGTAATCAATGATTGCCAGAAGACTTGTGCATAAAATCCCTATCTAGTGCCCACTCATCCAATATCCCCAGACTAGTTACTAGTTTGTGGCTTTCGGTAGGGTGGAGCCTTGGGGCGTGCAGTGCTCTCAGATCCAAGGCTCCTCACTACCAAAAGCCACAAGCTAGAAACTAGTCTGGGGATATTGGATGAGTAGGCACTAGATAGGGATTTTATGCATAAGCCTTCTGGCATCCATTGATGCTTGCACTGAGTGGCAATACTTTTAGAGAGTTTTGCCTGTTTTAATAACAGTTATGATCAAGCATAAGAAATGGTGATCATGTGATGTTTAGTGGTTTAAAAATTTAATTATTTCTTTTGATTTTTATGAATTATTTGCTTGTGTTTTGAAGTTTGATCATTTATAAGTGAGTATTGTTAAGAATATAATTTTAAATGGCAATTTTAAACAAATTTATTAGTATATAATTAGCAATATGCTTTTGATTATTGTTGGTAGGTTTAGTCATTAAGATGGATGCGTGTGTGGTGCTCTTTGGTGATATGTAAAGTGTATCCTTACAATAGGAATCGAGAAACATTAAGTTATTGTGTGGAATTTACCATTTGGAAAATAATTGATGATGCTTGTTGGAACTTAGATGTCTGCTTCCTAGGTTATTTAGTGTACATTTGTGGGATGAGTAGTTACTGTAAAGACTTGAAATTTGGGAATTAATGCATATGTATTATTTCACCGCTAAAAGAAATTTATAAAAAGTACTTTTATAAACTAAGTGGAGTAATGTTTTAAAATAGTTTGGTCCATAATATTCGAGTCTTGAACTTTGAGGGAAAATGCATTGAATTATGTATTTCCAGAAAATTAATATATATATTTGCAATTGGTTATATTAATATTTTCAGTATATTATTACAAAGTTTCAGCCATAAATAATTCTTTTTTTCTAAATTGTAATAGATTGGTGACACACAATTTAATGTTTTGTTTTCTCCAAAAAATGAAATAATTAAATTACCTAAAGATTATTAGCTATTAAAGGTTGAAACTGTTAATTTAAAATTCTGCATATATATTCACAGTGTATATATTAAATAAATGCTGCTCTAACACATACAGTATGACAAATGGAAAGATTAACATCCATTTTATCTTTGACAAAAAAAAAAAAAAAAAGCACTTTATTCTTACAGGTTTTCTGATAAAGTGAAAGGAAATGTTACTTTGACATCATGTGGAAAAATATTCTTTAAATGTTTGTCCAATGCCAGTATATATATATAATAGTTTGGCTTCACTTGTCACTAAATACTGAGATTTATAATCTATTTTAATCACTGCAAGTAATATATTAATAAACATTTTAAAAATAGAAAGCCATAAATATTATAATGATATAGAGCTCAAGTTTATGATATACTTGTGAAATTTGAGCTGCTGGATAATGTGTCAAGAGAGTAATAAATTGACAAATTACTATTGATGATCACCAAGGGTTAAACTACCAATAGGCAAAGACCTTTATGCATAAAATATTAAGGAAATTAAAAGATTTGAATTGTAATTATGTATTTCTCCCTATTCTAGTCAATAAAATTGACTTACAATTTTAAAATTTGTAGATTTGATCTTCTAATTTAAATTTTAAATTTATTTTACAATTTAAAATAATTAAAATCTTGTGGTGTTTTAATACAATACTAAATAACCATTTTATAAGCAAACATCCCAGCAACAGTAAAAATAGGCCACTGAGAAAATATATGTTTTTCACATATGTGAGATAATCTAATTCACCCCATGAGCTTGTATAACTAAACAGAATTGGATATAAACATAATTGCACAGCAAAACACTGTAGAAAGTTTCAATAGCAGTTAGTAAAATCCTACTCTTCATTTTGTATTCACTTGTCAGGATTCCTACATTGTCGTACTTTTTGTCTACAGATAATCAACTCATTTTTCCAAATTTACAATAGACATATAATGGGGCTTGTAGTTTTACATCACATCACTGAAACAGTTCAAATATAGTAACGGAAAACTAATTAATTGTTTGATGATGTTTTTTTTTTTTGTATGAATTTGTATGTGTAAAATTCGATTATTAATTTCGTTTGGCAATCCAATCACTGACAAATTTTACGTGTGTGTTAGGAATACTTGTACACCTCATATTGTTCCAGTTCTGCCCTCAATACATATTAAGTATATTGAAATCCGAAAAAGCATTAAGTTGTAGAGTTGAAGATATGAGCAAAAAAGAATGCTTCAGTAGATAGTAATATATTGTGTCAGCATATATTGAATTTACATCAAGTCTTTAGCACAGAGTCAATCGAGAGAAGTGACACCAGACTATCAATTGCAGCTGCACAAAGGAGGGTTGTATATATTCTGAATCGACACGAACTTAAAATGAAATACTTCAAGATTTCTCTTAGGTTTAGCAGAATTACTATCATAGTTAACTTTGCTTTTTTTTTTGCATTGCATCCAGAAGTGTGCCTGATGATGTACTCCTTATAACAAACAGGCATATTGTATCATATTTCAGTCCTCTGCCATATCCAAGTAGTCATTCATCGAAGATCTTATCAGTCATATTTCTATTTCTTTATCTCTAAATATGAACTGTTATTTATTATGTTTTTATCCGAATAGCTTTGATTGAAGTTGTTTTGATGGAACTCTTAAATTTTACAGAGCTTTTTGGAATTTCCTAATTCATAATGAATCATCATCAAAAAAAAAAATCCTAGCAAAATGTCTGCTGCTATCTATAGGCCAGTGAGCTTAATTTGAACATCAGCTAGGTATTGCCACTTTTGCTTTTTATATACATTTTTGTAATTTTTTTCAATAGAACATATTCACATATGGATGCATTTAGATTTGACTACAGTACATATGTATGTACGCATCCTCTCCCTCAATATATTGTCTTTGTAATTGCAGTATTTACAATTTTTTTATTATTATTTATTTTTGTTGATTTATCTTAATTATTATAATTATTAAATTAAATTATATCTTTGCTATGCATATTCCTGTTTAAAAATATCTGTACTATATATATATTTATGTTAAAAACATTACAGTTTGTTGTTATCCATGGATTTCAGTATCAGTGCATACATGGAATTAAATCACACAAATATGTAGTTAAACTACACTCTTTTTTAAACATTGGTTATTATATTCTTTCAATATATTTTCACTTAGCATATTATTTTTAATTGTATTTAGAAGGTAATAAACCTTCCTCATCGGCGTCATACAAAATATTAAATCAATGATGTTAAATATGGAAATACTCTCGTTCCAGGCACAAGACACAAAGACTTTGAGGAAATAAGAATGACCATTTTATTTTCAAGCCTAAATGCACTTATATATGCCAATCTTAAGTGCCTTGAAATGAGAGCATGAATATATTAAGTCATTCACTTTACATCCATTTCTTTTGATAATCTTATTAAAACATGAAATATTATAATTTACTTTGTGCCTATATTCGATGTTAAACTATGTGATATCTTATGGCTGGAACAAGAGTATCCTTGTATTTAACATCGTTGATTTAATATTATGTATGGCGCCATTGAGGAAAGTGTATTACCTTCTAAATAGAATTACAATCTGACACTGCACTAGTAAAATTCATTGATTATTACATAATTTTTATTAGATATGGTGACCATTTTAAATTCAATTTTTATGTATTTTGTAAATATTATACAGATTTTGTTTTCAACACATTCTATATTACTTATGTATGCTAAAGATGGTGATTTCTTTGTAGTTACTATTACAATATTAATTCCAAAAAGATGGTAATCAATCACTACTCATGCACTTTTCTGTTATGTTAAACCAATATTGTTTTGTTGAATATGAGAATCAAGAGTTTTCTCATATTCAACAAAACAACATTGGTTTAATACAACAATGCAGCACATGTGTATCAGTTGATTACCATCTGTTTAGAATTATAATTTGAAAACGTAATAGTAAATATCTTCGTCAATATCATAATATTATTATAGGTACTTGAAAGAAGTTTTTAAATACTTTTATTTAACTTAGAAATTATATTTATTTAAGATAAATTTTAAAAATAATATAAAATAACAATTTGTGTCAATTGTTAATACAGAGTTTAATATAAATAAATAAAATAATAAATAATATTTCCAAGCGCTTTCAACTCTTATGAGTCCTTATCAAGGCAGTGTAAAAAATTCTATATTCTCCTAGGTGATGAATTTAACATTTCATTGTATTGGCCAGGAACAACTAATCGGAAAGCTGGTTAATTTCGAATTCATAGCACAAGATGAATTTTGTATAAGATATGATTTTTTAATCTTGTGTTTTTTATCATGTGTTTCATGCATTAATATTGTAAAATAATGCAAGCCATATATGTAGTCCAAAGGATTTTACAATATTAATGCATGAAACACATGATAAAAAACGCAAGATTAAAGAATCATATCTTATACAAAATTCGTCTTATGCGATGAATTCGAAATTAACCAGCTTTCCGATTAGTTGTTCCTGGCCAATACAATGAAATGTTAAATTCATCACCTAGGAGAATATAGAATTTTTTACACTGCCTTGATAAGGACTCATAAGAGTTGAAAGCGCTTGGAAATATTATTTATTATTTTATTTATTTATATTAAACTCTGTATTAACAATTGACACAAATTGTTATTTTATATTATTTTTATATTATATATAGAAGTATTATTTATTTAAGATAAATTTTGTAATCAAATTTTAACATAGTTCTATCAAATGAATTTCTTTCAAATTACAAACATCTTTTAGAAATTAATAACAATGCAATATGACACTGAAATATTTCAGGGTTATTAAATGGTTTATATAATCTAAGAGTCTTAATGGACCAAATCTAATGTGCATAAAAGGGCTATATATTTTTTAAATGCTTTTTTTTAAAAAAAAAAATTATACTGAAAAGTGTTAACCATCAATTAAAATAGAAATAAAAGCAAATCGTAATTTCAGTTGATTGTAAAAATTGCTTTTTTAAAAAGTAGATGAAACTTTATTTTCTCATGATTGTAAAAGTTTCTTTTTTAAAACTGCTTTTACAATCATGAGAAAATAAAGTTTCATCCGTTTTTTAAAAAAGCAACTCTTACAATCAATTGAAATTAAGATTTGTTTTATTTCTAATTTAATTAATCGTTAACACTTTTCAGTGTAATTTTTTTAAAAAAATTATCTTTTGTGTCATTTTTGTAAAATAATTGAATTTCGTTTTATTACGACATTTATTCTTTAGTATGAATAGAACAAAAAAGTATGATTGATAAAGTGTAATTGCCAGTGAATGAAAAATATTTTGTATAGTTCGAAGTAGAATGACTAATCAACTCTGAAGAGTATAAGAAAAAAATATTTGAAAATATCCAGAAAGGAAATTAGAATAATTTTTTTTTATCTTATCCTGTACATGTGGGGTTCAGATTGACCTTAGGTCAACATGGGTGTGACAAGAATCTCGGCCTCAGGGTGGCCTTTGAGCATTCCATCATCAGATTTTCAATTGGATGGACGGTTGAAGAGTTGGAGTGTGGAGTGGATTGAAGCCTGTCCATTAAACTATGAGGATAGTCTATCTTAATATATATCTGAGCACTTATACTATATATGTGTGTAAAGATGATAGTCTGGACCAACTGATGATTGCTGGTTTAGCATGAAATACGTATATTGGTGATTATTTATCTTTTCAGCATATATGTGTTTAGGTGTATCAGTGTTATTAGATAGAGTGGAGAGAGGTGGGTGGTGTGAAAGTCTGTGCTCATATACCCTATATTACTTATCTAAAATTAAATTACAGATAGTATAATAATTTATGAAATTATTACTTATAATTTTTTTAAAAAAACAAAACAAACAATAATTTAAAAGAAAGATATAAATTTTTATATTTATCTTAAAATTTAATAAAAATTACTTCTTTCATAAAACTTCCATCATTGTTTACTTTTAATACTCTTGATCACTTCTTAAAGGATTGGGGGAAAAAAATATAGAAAAATGCTAGAACAGAACCCTTATAAAAATTATAGACAAGGATGATATGATGATTATTTATTGAAATACATGTAAAGTACAACTTGCATTTTATAAATCCAAAAAATGTCAACATCAATTATTTGCTAAAAGTGTGTGCACATCTATATAATTTTAATGTCATAGTAATTCACACATATGATTATCAAGATTTCTTGATGATTTACAGTATTTTTTTGGTGCTAGTCGAATGTATATACTATCGTTGATAGAGCCACCATCCATATAGGTCAAAGTAGATGAGAATAACGTAAATAATGTTTCAAAAACAGTTTGTGAGAAACTTTTATTAATAATGATGGCAAATAGCTTAAATGAAGGCTTATGTGTTTGAAAAAGAGTGTGTTTTATCAGTTTTTATTTATGGATTTGAGACTCGAGCACTTAACAGAAGAGACATATAGAGACCTCAGACCACTCAATGAGTTATGAAAAGATGTGTGCTTGGAGTAACAAAAAGAGATTGAAAATGAAATGTATAGATAAGATATCAAACAGGTATTACTGAGGATCATTGAAAGAATTAAGAGACCTGAAATGGATTTGGACTGGACATATTGCTAGAAGAGATAATAGATGAATATTTGAACTTTTAAATTAGATCTCAAAATAATTGTTAAAAGACTTAGATGGGTATATGGAATAAGAAAGTTTGTGATATGGTATGGAAGAGACTATGTAGAAAAACTAGATTAAACTTAGACAGATCTTCATCCTAGAGGGGATTGCTGGTAGTTGAAAATAACAGTTATGATATTATAAAACTTATTTTTGTATGTGTGTGTGCTTTTGTTGTAGACATATTTAACTTTTTTTTAAAGAATAGCTTCTTTTGGAAAATAGAAATGGCTGTATTAAATATTTGTAATTATAAATATGTGTTTCGAAATGGTACCAAGGTGCTTGTATACATATATCCTACAGATGAAATTGTACATCCCACGTCATGAAATATTTGACCTTTGTAACTTTTTTCAAAATTGTATATTAAAAAACAATAATTACATTATATTATATATAAAATTTGTAATAATTTAATATATCCAGCAGACAGTTCTTCTTTTCAAAATAGTTCATATATATCTAATATAGAAATAAAACAAACCAGCTCCTTTTTAAAACATGATTTTTTATGACTATAATTATGAAAAAGAAATCCAATGTTTCGACTATTTTTTATAGTCTTTTTCAAGGCACTCTAAAATAAAATATATATACAATAAATATCACATATTCCAAAAAAAAAAAATTAAATTAATTAAAAATTACAAAATATATTCATAACCAAAATTTTCTTTTTTTTTTTTTTACCTTAACTCACTCCCCTTTCCTATTACAATCACAACTTAAACACAACTAATTTCTTTTTAAAAATCTATATATATCATTTAAAAACTTTTAATTAAAAACCTATTATTTTCTTTTATCTTTTTCTATTAACATCCTATTTAATTCTGGTTTTATTTCATTTATGTATATACTCTCTTTTATTATCCTTTCATTATATGATTTAATACATTCCAAAGGTTTTATTTCAAAATCCCCATGCTTAAATTTATTTTTATGAATGTAAATAGCAGAATTTTTATCACCTAAATGCTGTTTTAATCTAGTTTTTAATTTATTTTTACTAGTCCCAATATATGTCATTTCTACATTCTTTCTAAAACAATTCAAACATTTTATCAAATAAACTGAATTCATAATGTCTAATCTATTATAATCCCCATTATTATTAATTAAAAAATTTAAATTTGCTTTCTTTTTATAAACTGGACAAATTGAAACATTATATTTCCTATTAATCATTTAAAAATATAAATAAAATAAGGAATAGAATGGGATTAGATAGGAATAGGAATAAAGAAAAGATTATTCATGTTGGTTTTAATATATCTAAAGATTTATTTATTAAAGTTAAGAAATTAGTTAAAATGATTAATAGGAAATATAATATTCATCAAAATATAAAATCACAAACCAATTTTCTTTAAAAAACTTGTTTTTTATTATTATGACTATATGAATTTTAATTTCAAGAGCAACGTTTCGACTATTTACTTCCTTATAGTCTTTTTCAAGCCACTAAAATATACAAAAAATAATAAAACAAATAAAATAAAACATTATATAATCATTAAACTCTACATATATTTCAAATCTTCTCAAAATAAAAAATTCTTTTTTAAAAAAAAAAAATCTTTTTTCCCTTTAAAGACATAAATTTAATATAAAACATTAGAACATTACCTTCCTCTATTTAAAACAACCTACAATTTAAACTTCTATTTAAAACACTCTGTTTAAATTATATTTAGATAAAATACCTCAAAACCAGTCCCATCACCCACAACAATCAATTAGTTTTTTTTTCCTTTTATTCCTATATTGTTTAAATTCCCTACTATAAAAAATTTTTCCTTTTTTAAAACTTACTTTATAATTAATTATTGTTTCTAAAAGTTCTATTTTTTTGCAAATGATGTGACTAGTTTTTATTTTTTATAAAATCAATTAGTTTTTTATTCATATATGGTTTAAATTCCTTAATATAAAAATTTTCCTTTAAAAATCTTTCTTTATAATTAATTACTGTTTCTAAAAGTTCTATTTTGTAATTGATGTGACCAGATTTACATTTATGAAAAAAAATTGCAGATTTTTTATCAGATAAATGTTGTTTTAATCTTGTTCTTAACTTATTTTTTGTATTTCCAATATAAGAAACACTTTTACCAACATTCCAGCAGTCTAAACATTTTATCATATATACACCTTTCATAGCTTCAAGCATATCATTTTTTTCATCAACATTAATCAGCTTTTTTAAATCTTTCTTTTTTTTATATACTGGGAGTAATTTAATGTTAAATTTATTATTAATTTTTTTACAAATATTTTTAATCCTAATAAAAATATTTTTTGATACTTTAAATCCTATGTAAATTTTATTAATATTATAATGTTTTATTTTATTTGTTTTATTATTTTTTGTATATTTTAGTGGCTTGAAAAAGACTATAAGGAAGTAAATAGTCGAAACGTTGCTCTTGAAATTAAAATTCATATAATAGTAATAAAAAACAAGTTTTTTAAAGAAAATTGGTTTGTGATTTTATATTTTGATGAATATTGTTTATACTGACTATTTTTAAAAGAAAAAAGAAGTTCAAGATTAAAGGTTATGCTATAGGAAATATAATGTTTCAATTTGTCCAGTTTATAAAAAGAAAGCAAATTTAAATTTTTTAATTAATAATAATGGGGATTATAATAGGTTAGACATTATGAATTCAGTTTATTTGATAAAATGTTTGAATTGTTTTAGAAAGAATGTAGAAATGACATATATTGGGACTAGTAAAAATAAATTAAAAACTAGATTAAAACAGCATTTAGGTGATAAAAATTCTGCTATTTACATTCATAAAAATAAATTTAAGCATGGGGATTTTGAAATAAAACCTTTGGAATGTATTAAATCATATAATGAAAGGATAATAAAAGAGGGTGTATACATAAATGAAATAAAACCAGAATTAAATAGGATGTTAATAGAAAAAGATAAAAGAAAATAATAGGTTTTTAATTAAAAGTTTTTAAATGATATATATAGATTTTTAAAAAGAAATTAGTTGTGTTTAAGTTGTGATTGTAATAGGAAAGGGGAGTGAGATAAGGTAAAAAAAAAAAAAAATTTTGGTTATGAATATATTTTGTAATTTTTAATTAATTTAATTTTTTTTTTTGGAATATGTGATATTTATTGTATATATATTTTATTTTAGTGTGCCTTGAAAAAGACTATAAAAAATAGTCGAAACATTGGATTTCTTTTTCATAATTATAGTCATAAAAAAATCAAGTTTTAAAAAAGAGTTGATTTGTTTTATTTCTATATAAAATTTGTATTATACTATTTACAAATTCCTAATTTTGACCCAGATCAGTCAAATTAAAGTATGATCTCTAGATAATGTCATTGGACATTGGTAATAATGATCACATAAGGGCTAATATTCATACAAATTATAAGAAATAAAATATTGTTTCAGCAATTTATTTATTTAGTGTTTGAAAGTTAAATTGTGCTGTGATCATATAATATATATTTGTTAAGACAATAAAACCAATTATTCAAGACTTAAGGTTTATAAATGTAGATAATGAAAATCAACCCTTAAGCTGTCAACAATTTCAACTTGTAGTCATGGCAACCTCCTTAAACAATAAAGATGATACCACCTTTATCTGTGGTCTGATACACTTATATAGTCATTAAAGATTGTAACTTGACTAAGAAGTATGAGATTAATAATGCAAAGAAGTTTAAACAAACCTCATTAATCAGGCAAATATAACTGTTGAAAGCAGACTAATAAATAGTTAATTATAACTTCCTGATTCTGAAAACAGATTAATAAATAATCATTTATAACCTCCAAATTCCATATAATGTATATATTTATTAAGACAATAAAGCCAATTACTCAAGATTTTAAATAGATGTATAAATGTAGATGATAACAATCAAATCTTAATTTATCAACAATCTCAATTTATAATTAAGTCAACCTTTAACAATAAAGGTGTCACCACCTTTATTTATGGTCTGATAAAGTGGCTAACAAATTTCTTTGGGCATAGTTGCTGAGAGATTCCTGACTCTGTTTAAGGAGAAGTCACAGTACATCACATCACATATGTTTATAAGACACTAAAGATTTTATTCTAATGTACTGTCCTCATATTCTAGTTCTGATACATAATAATTCCAAAGGAGATTTAATTGAAGTAATTTAAGAAAACAAAATAATTTATTAATAATTAATAGTCAAAAATATAATAAAAAAAACCTACCATAAAGTGAAAACTGCGAGTCTACTACTGTAATTTATAAGGAAAATAAAAGATGAATATCACAACAAAATGCATACTTACCCAAATAACGATTACTGCGGTGGACTGAGCTGGCTTATATGTTGTAGAATTGCACCAAAATGACCATCTTTGTAGGTACGCCTCCACATAGAGTTTCGTCTATTTCCACAATTGTGTTAGGGCCTCCGATTTTCCGCCTTTCATTATGTAACAGCTTCCATGCACATATTTCGCGGAGATAGTTGTTCCAGTCAATCACAGTCTTGTCCACCATTTCTAACTGGTCAGCACAAAATAGGATAGACGTTAATTCTCTGGACCAACAATATATAAAACGGAGAGCCGTTATGAAGGATATTCTGGAGCCTTCAAACCACGTGCCTTTTCTTATGGGAGTTTTTTTTCAGAAAATCCGGAAAATTAATAAAATATAAAATACATCCACTTAATATCATAGAAGAAATAACATGTAAATTACTTACAATTGTTGAGAAAGTAATGATTTCTTTTTTAAAAATGGTAAAAAAATTGCTGAACTATTAAAACACTGAAAATGAACGAAGGATATTCTGGAGCCTTCAAACCACGTGCCTTTTCTTATGGGAGTTTTTTTCAGAAAATCCGGAAAATTAATAAAATATAAAATACATCCACTTAATATCATAGAAGAAATAACATGTAAATTACTTACAATTGTTGAGAAAGTAATGATTTCTTTTTTAAAAATGGTAAAAAAATTGCTGAACTATTAAAACACTGAAAATGAACGAAGGATATTCTGGAGCCTTCAAACCACGTGCCTTTTCTTATGGGAGTTTTTTTCAGAAAATCCGGGAAATTAATAAAATATAAAATACACCCACTTAATATCATAGAAGAAATAACATGTAAATTACTTACAATTGTTGAGGAAGTAATGATTTATTAAAAAAGTTTTCTGAAATCACTGAAAATTAAAGCTCTGAAAATGGTATGCAAAAAAACGCTGCTGCACTCAATAAAACGATGCAACAAATAGGAAAAAATACACTTTTAAATCTCGCGGGTCAAGACAAAAAAAAAATCTCGTAAATTCGGATAATTACAGCGGTATGCCTTCAGGCTTATGACGTAATAGTAATGTAACAGAAAATAAAATTTCTAGAATTAGTCATGTCAGTGTCTTCGTTGCCATGACAACGTTGATGTGTTTTTCCGACGACGCAAATATCGGATAATTACAGTGGTGAGCCTTCAGGCGAAATACGTCATTGCAAGGTAAATACTTGATTACCATAAAATTTAACATTGAAAATTTGTTTATATCAACTTAACACATTTCTTCACAATTAAATTAATTTCATTAATTAAACTACGAAAAAATATAGTGTTATAATTAATATAGGTGTTATAAGGAAATAGTCATTTGTCACATGACCTAATTTATATATAACATTAATATAGCCGTATTCTTTAGATATAGATATTTAATATAATTTTAATTTTGTATCCGTTGAAGTAAGGTTATTTTATTAATAACTAAGACATTTATTATTTTTTAGAAATCGAATGAGTTCACCAGGTTGAATATTACTTTATTATTTGTTATTATGTTTTTTGAAAATATTTTTTAAAATACTAATAATAAATTAATTAATGTATGAATATTTCATTAAAACACTTTTTTTGTCCATTATTATTTTATCAAATGAAATAATGGAAATTATTGAGATTTTGTATAAATTAATTCATATATAGATTTAATATATACAACAAATATTTATTACTTTGAATGTAATATAATGAAAATGATCTAACCAATCATAGAATAATAAATAAATATGTTGAATTCCTTGATAACTAGCATTGTATAAAATATGGAAAATATACAAAACCTATTAAAATATTATGGAAAGATATAAATCCAAATTGAAGATGAGATAAAAAAAATTTTATTGATCATAAAATATTATATTGCCTGGACTTACAAGGAAATATTGCTGTTGTTTTTCCATATACATTATACAAAAATACAGTAAATATGTGAATGGACTTTCTAGCAGATTTAATTTTTGTCACCCTTTGGGAAAATTCACCTTCACAGAATGTCAGAAAATTTACAGGTTTATTAAGAAAAAAACAACACATTATTATTATAGAGAAATGCACTTGCTAAGGTCTTTACAGCACTTAATGTGGCAGTACAGATATTTTCCCTCCAACTTTACTCGATATTAATCAGATAATTTATGAAAAAGAAAAATATATGTTCATTATGTGAAGCTATGATTTAATTGGATGATGTTTATTAATCATAGATCATTAAATAGTTCTAAATGTTATATATTTTATAAAATAATACCTTATCATGTTATAATAAGTTGAACAATTTCCACCATCTGTCATTAAATGTTGAATGGGCAGAAAATTTTAAACTTCATTTAAACTTTTCAAATACAAACAACTGTTAGTAATAACACACAAATTGACAACACAAGTTAGTAGATTATACAATGTTTTCAATGGTACTATTCTCCCCTCTTCTTCAGATGTTTCTGGCCTGGCCAGTGACACTACTAGCATGGGATTCAAACCTAGACTTAGATTTTTTTTTATTGAATTTTAAGATAATGCTCTAACCAACTGAACTATTCTGTCAAAGGCAACAGTCAGTAGAAATTTATATACTTATCCATAAGGGTCAGGCCAGTAACACCTGAAGAAGAATGGAGAAGAATACCATTCAAAATGTTGTGGTCTATTAACCTGTATTGTCTATATGTTTGTTATTACTCACACTTGTTTGTATTTGAAAAGTTTAAATAAAGTTGGACATTTTCTAGATATTCAATATTTAATACTAGATAATGGATAGTCCAATATATTATAACATCCAAAATACCATCATGATAAATCTTTAGGCAAATAATTCTTATCGCCATCTCATATTTATTTATATAAGAAATTATACAATAATTTACATATTTTATTACAAAAATATTTGCAAATTCTATTTAGAATATTTGAAATACAGGCATTCTTCATTTACCTGGAGTTTAATTGTAAATATAGGGGATTTGAACACAGACTTTCAAGAATCCTTCATCTATCCACACTATCGTATCTTACTGATACACATAACCACATACATGTAGAAAAGATAATCACTAATGTACGTTTTTTTTGTGAGATGAACCAGCACTCTTCAGTTGGTCCAGATTATACTCTGACACACATATAAGTTGGAGTAGATTGAAGTCCATTAAAGTATGAAGATTTACTACCATAATATAAACTGAACACTGATTATATATGTGTGGCAGATGATAATCTGGACCAACTGATGAGCGCTCATTCAGCACAGAATACCTATATTGGTGATTATTTATCTTTTCTACATGTGTGTGATCATGTGTATTAGTGGTATGAGATAATGTGGATAGATGAAAGGTGCGTGAAAGTCTGTGTTCAAATCCCCTAAATGAATTAAATGTAAATCTTGTACAACAATGTCTATTTAATAGGTATATGTGATAAATGTAACTGTAATCAATTAACGTTTTAATAGATACTTATTTAAAATAAAAAGTACTTAATATAGTTGAATGTCATGATTAATTCAAATATAACAAAATTTTAATTATATCTAAGAAATAAACACATTACATTTTATTTTAATACATTATAAAACAGATTTTAAAGTAAACATTTGGTTAACATTAAGTTCATCTTAACAAATGGATTAATTGTGCTAGATTCATTATAAACAAAATTAATTATAAATAAATGTCAATATTTAGTTTAAAGTCTCTTTTATTATGTTTATATTTTGTTGTCAAAAATTGAAGTTTATTTTGTTTTACAAGTTGAATTTTCTTGGGAAAAATTAGGGAGTTTCAGAATAATTATACTGAATTGATAAAATGTAATATATTTTGTTATTCTATTGATTAAGATCTATTAATATTGTTTTCTATTATTAGGAAGATTGAACAAACAAGAATCAATTGATTGAATTAGTCTTATTTCATTTTGAATGCTTATTATATTTGAAGTTTCTTGAATCTTTTAGCTAATCATAAAAAGTTTGTGCCTGTTGATATTCAAATATCTGAATTTTAGATTATCCTTTATACTACAAAAATAATTCAATGACTTGTTTTGTTTATTTTTGGAAAAAGAACATTTTAACTATTTAGCAGTATTCTCAGTGAATAATACTTCTGTAGTATAATTTTCACTACACCATTCAAATAAGGTAGGGGTAGGTTTCTATCCACATTTAACACTTTGTGGAGGGATGTAATCATAAACATATGTCCAAAGGCATGAAAAAGATGTATGAGCCGCAAGAGCAAATTTCATGCTAAAACAACCTTCATCAATTGTCCCAGATCACAATCTCATATATATTTATCATTATCCAGTATATATATAGTCAGCTAATTACTATAGTTTAATTGATAAATGTCGAATTTATCACCTTCACAACTTTGACTCAAACAACTTGATGGAAGTCTCTTAATAATTTTTATTAGTCTCTATCTTGTGTGAGAGTGGTGTAGTGAAAATTATATTATAGCAATATTATTCATTAAGTGACTAATCTCTAATCTAAGGAATGACTACTAAAAATTATTAATATACTTCCATAAAGTGATTTGTGTTAAAGTTATGAGTGGTAAGTTTGCCACATCAATTAAACTGTAGTAATTGGCTATCTATATATGTATGCGGAACAATTTGTGTAAAAGATAGTAATCTGGGCTAACTGATGAGTGCTGGTTTAGTATGAAATATGTATCTCGGTGTTTATACATTTTTGTCACATCTTTTGTCATATTTTTATGATTACACACCTCCATACGGTGTTAAAAGCAGATAGAAACCAGTTTCCTATCTTGCGTGAGAATGATGTAATGAAAATTATAGTACAGAAATATTATTCATTAAGTGGATTTCTTTAGTCTAATGAAAGACTAATAAAACATATTAAATTAATCTCAAGAAATGTATTAAAATAAAACAATCACATATAGTTTTTGATTTTTAAATTGTAATTATGAAATTTTTTAAAATTTGTTTAGTCCTCTCAAATGATTTATCTATAATGGACTTTTAAATTAAATATGTGCTTTTGTATGAATCTTATTTTTTGTATTTTTTTTTTCATATGTCATAGCATCGTCCAGGAAGCGAACCCACAACCGTCTGCAACCAACTATTTGCTTGTAAGGCGGCTGCGATGACCTCTCGGCTAACAACGCTTGACTGTTCAAATGGTTATTGAATCTTATTAATAGATTCATAATTTTTTTAAAAAATGTCTCCTTATTTTAACAAATGTTGAATCATGTCACTCAAATTAAAACTATCTCTAGAACGCTCAAATTACTCCATAAAATAGTTTTATTTCAAAATCGCATATCGTCTGTCAAATTAATAAGATATAATCAATATTTTTAAGAAAAGAATGAAATTTAATTGAATTATGGCAAATATATATAATTAATATGGTAACTTTGGTATTAGAGATGCAACATGGAGCTTTATTAGATCTACTGCACCTGTTCACATTTGTATCAATTCACTGATAACTTTGTAATCTTGTGATATTATTTATTAATTTAGACTTTATTTTTAAAATATATTTTAATAAATGTTTATAAATGTGCAAATATTCATTCATTTGTACACATTTTAAATTTAATTGAAACACTTATTTTTGATTGATACTGTTTTGCAATCAACTGCATTTGTATATGTATATTGATATTGTTATCAATGGTTTCATTAAATTATTAATGAGATGTTTTCCATCTTTTAAATTAAATTCCAAATAATTATTATTATTTTAAATCTTTTTAAAATTGATTATATATCTCAGTTATATCATAAAATGTTTGAAATGATTGTTATAACTATTTCAGTATATATATATGCGTATGTAAATGAAAGAGAGATGATCAATTTCCATTGGTTGCATAAATGTAAATGTATACATCCACATTTCATTGACAGAAAAATCGAAGTTAAAAACTATATACAGCTTTACTTTAAGCCTGGCATTTAAATAAGGTTTGAATTTCTCTAACAAATGCGAAGTAAGATTTAATTTCAAACTCAAGCCGGATTGAATGATAGAAGTAATAGTTTGATTTTAAATTTGAATAATCAATGAAAAAAGACTATCATCGATTAATTGTAAATATTTCAATGAACTCAGTGCTAAAGTATATGTAAATGAAAATAAGGCTGACTAATTTTCATTGTTGTAAAAATACAAGTGTATACATTCTATGCATTGTCAAAAAAAAATGGAGAATAAACAATGGTAACATTGTATAATGAAATGCAGATGAATACATTTATAAGATCGCAGCAAGTTGGTCAGCTTTCTTTCATTTACATATATTTTAACATTGTGTTATTAAAATAGAAATATATCCATCTCAAGTGGTATATCAAATACAATGTCCTCAGGCCGGGCATAGAGCCTGTTTTATGGAGAAACAAAAACAAACATCACAAGCAGAGCATCCCAGCACATATATATGTATAAAAGGGCACTGAATAACAAAGAGACTACATCAGCATTCTTGGAGCATGAAAAGACCACCGGTCATAGATTCGAACATACCGACCCCAGAATGGTGTGCAGAGAGAGGAGGCGTACTTCATAAATAATGACACTCAATTTATCAATAGAAAAGACACCTATTTCGCCATTTCAAAAAGATGCACAAACTAATCCAAACAAAAATTTAAACAAAATAAAATACTAAAACACAGCACCTAACCAATTAACATAAGTTAGAATACTCCCCCTCATTACTATCAACTGCACTCAGCTATGAATATGAAGTCATGGAGCTTTGAAAGCGCTAAGCGTAATAGTTTCTCTAACAAGCGTAAAAGCGCATAATTTTTGGGTATTACATCATTTAATAATTTTATTTTATTTTTCACTGTCTTTGATCATACGTTTATGATTATATCCCTCTACAAGCAGTTCAAAGTGGATAGAAACCAGTCCTTCTCTACTTTGCATGAGATTGGGGTAGTGGAAATTATACTACAGAAATATTATTCATAGTACCTTTTTTTCTATATATATGTTGCTTCTATATATTCGTGAAATAATTTTTATTATTTATTAAAAATAATGCACTTCACTGGTTGTGTAATAATAAAACTATATATAGAAAAAGATATTGATAACATTGAAATAGAGCTGAATGCACGCCTTGCAGCAAATGTATGTGTGTGAGAGAGAGAGGAGGGGGAGAGGAATACATATCTATTACTGCATTTATTAAAATGATACTTTTTTATATATACAAGTAACATTGTAGTACAATTCCTCTCTAGAAAATGAAAGTTTTGTTTTTGACTAAGTAGGTGGAGGGAATTTCTTTGTTAATTTATTAATATTTTTATCCTAAATACATTTTATTTTAATTCTAAGTATATGTTTATGCCAATAACGTAGTGTAATTAAATTGTTTTGCTTCTTTTTATTTGCTGTCGTAAATTGTTCAAACCCACACAATTATTTGAATCCATTTTACACACAAAATATTTTTTATATTACTGCATATGTTTTTAAAAAGAAGAAGAAATCGTGATACCAGGTTAGATGATGTGAAAATAAGATCAGATTTTTTTTTGTTGATAAATCTGGATTTTATTGTAAATTATATTTAAGGTAGATTTTCATCTATATTTTTTTGTGTTCAAGCAAAATATTTTCTGTTGCTATTTATTACGGATTGTTTCAAGTGAATAAAAATTTAAAGCATCGTTAGCAAACGTTATGTTTATATATGTTTAACATAATTTGAAAGGTCAAATATTTTATTAAATAAAAAAAGCTAACATTATTATCTTCTAGCCGCACATAAGAATAACATCTTCCCAGAATGACCGGTCATTTGATTGGTTTGTCCCATTGTCCAAAGGCTTTTTTTTTCATCACCGATTTGTTTTTTTGACGTGAGTTTAGTTCTTATCTGATCAAATATCCAATTTTCATATTTTTTGTACCATTCACAGTATTATCAAAAGTCTTCACTGAATTAAGATTGCAAGAATATCTACACTGTTTCTATTCTTAGTAGTGTTACACGATATGTTCTAGGCTGTGCATGAGAAACCTGCAAATTGCATGTGACTATATCTTTTGTATGATACGCTTAATTATGAATATTTTTAAGCACTTTCTGTATTCTATAAGTTAAAATTAATTAATTTATATTGTAAACATCGACTATGATCATTCTTTCTCACTATCCATGTATTTCACAAATAAACTTCACTCTTCATAAGAAATAGAAGTATCAAACATCTAAATCTCCCCTCATGCAAGATAGGTGCTGCTTTTATCTTCTTTTAATACCTCATGGAAGTGTAAATATTTATTGTACTGTAGATATATATTTTTATTTTTGATGTACTGAATATGTATAAATATAATTTTTGATCTACATTGTGTGTGGGTTTAACAATATTATTCATTTTTGAGAAACTACATGTATTTTTATTGCAACTTTATATAATGTTAATGCATGGGACATCTTTTGGATTTTGGTTTTGATCAATGATCCAAGATGGCAGAATTGTCAATTACTTAGCCATAATCAGACCTTTGTTCTCTGTTCTTTATAACTTTTTAAAGAGAGTTTTCAAATCTTCATTTTCATTTGTAATTATGATGTCATTGCTTGTCTGGTTTTTCCATGTTATATATATTCAGTATTTAAATTGAATAGGCAGATTGACTATTAGCCCTATATTGATTCCTTGATCTAAGACGAATACATTTAATTATTGCCTGTTTTAATATTAACTTTTAGTCAATGGTGAATTTGCTTAAAAAACAAATAATGCAATTATTGGATACACCAATTATTCTATTACACTCCATAATTTATTATAATTAACTGACTGAAAGATTTGGTCATTAATAAAATACATTTAGACCCTAAACTACAAGTTACTGTCTTTTTTTTTTTTAGTTATTTAGCATACGTTATCAATAATATCTTGATTTTCAATGTTTTCTGAATGTAAATTGTATATCTAGCAGTTCTCTTAGATACTAGATATGCACATATGGTCAAGACTATTTGACATGGGAATGTAAATACATTCTTTTTTTTATATCTATATGGTGTTATTAAATGTCTTGTCGAGATTAAATGGTATATTTAATCGGTATTTTTATTATTAATTCTTCTGTTTCCCGTGAAATTTCTAATGTAAAATTTCCAATTGCTGTGGTGACTTACTCGATACCAAACTGGCCTCAACTTACATTACTTAAAGAGTTTATCTGTGTGACATAACCAGTAGTGTCCCAATTGCTATTTACAATAATAGTCCTTTATGTATAGATATTTTTTAAATCTGTATTTGTTACTTTGGCTTTCATGTTTTTCAGCATTCCTATTGTTCAAGTCCAAAAGTTATTTTTCATCTCTACTAAATCATTTGTTTCTTTCTTCAATATCTTTAAAAAAATTTTATCATTGCTATTTGTTTTTTTTTTTTTTAGATGCTTTTTGTAGTTTTCTATTTAATTAACATGAAAGATCTTTATCCTTTAAATTTGTCTTTTTTGTTTTTATTTTACAAGTACTACTGCATGTTCTGATATCTGTTATTGTTTCTTTTTGTTCAAATTCACATAGTGTATCTGGCTTTCTATTAATTATATCCAAATTTCCCAACTGATTTAAGGCATAATTTGTAAAAGAAATAGCGGTATTCTGGATGTTAAATGCAACTTTATTTAAAGATTACGTAAGTAAAGTTTTTATTATTAATTCTGAAGTTTAGATTATTGGATACCAAGAATATATTTTATTTGATTTCTGTGAATTTGATTCTGCAATATCCAGTCAGTGTTTTGACTGGTTTGAAAATATACTATACTTGTAATCAAAAGATAATTTGATTCACAAAAATGATCATTCATTCTGCTTTATTTCTCTTCCAAATCTGTATTTTCCAACATCAACCCTTTTTTAAAAAATTTCAAACTTTGGCATTCTAATCACTGATCACTCTAAAAGTTAAACTTATTCGTAAGTTTTATCGTTTTCTTGCTTGAGCATCATTGTAAAATTTATAATTTTTTTCTTTAATTGTTCAAACTGTATAGACAGGCTTAAGTTTGTATCGCAGTAATGTTGAATGGGGTATTTATGGACTTATATCCATAACGATTCTTGCACTTCTGTCTAGTCAATGAAAGTCATACCTTTTCTTATTCTTATTTTTTATTTTGTTATTTAATGCAAAACTTTCTAGTCCAGATCATCTTATTATTGCTGAGATGTCAATGCAAATGCAATCCATTTATATCTTTATATCACTAAGTTTTTTTTATTTTTTATTCCCATATTCTGTGTTCCAATTTTGAATTCTTTATAACCTTCTGGTCCTTTTTTTTTCTGCATAGTGACATTGACAATTGGAGATCTAATGATATCATATAAGTTTTTTATTTCTTAGATCTTAGGAATTCATTTTAGTTCTGTAACTTCATTCTGGTTATAGGTCATATTCAGAAATAATTTATTACTTTTGTCTTTCACGTAAATTAAGATAATGTTATTGACATAACCCTGTATTGTTTTTTTCCAATAAGGATCTTAAACATAAGAGATTAAGAAAATAAAACAAAGTGAATAGAAGAAAGCAGGACCCAATAAAAAGTGTTAAAAATTGTTAGAAGAAGAAAGTTGGAACTCAGTATAGATATTAATTTAAAGTGAGAAGTATAATCAACTGGTGAAAGGTTAAGATTTAGATTAATACAATTTTTTGTTTATGATTAGTATTTAATAATAATAAATAGCCACTCATGAGTATAATCTTGTTCCGTCGGAAACATCTTGAGGATCATTTGCATATCATCTATATCTTTATCCAGTTGTTTAAGATTTTATTGAGTTTAGAAGTTTTATTGTTTACTAAATTATTCTTACAATTTTAATAAGCCCGTAAATAAATTACTGCTGTTAAATGTATAACATTTTTGAGAATATAAATTTATTCACAGATGAATAAAGTTCAAATCCATTATTGTAATTCACAATTTAATAGTTTACTTATCATTTAAAAATCTGAGAATAGAATACAAATGGCCATCTTTTATTTGACCAATAAATTGACATAAATATAAGAAAGTCAGCATTGTTGCCGAGTTTGTTACAAATGATTCTTTAAGAATATAACTTGGGAATTATAGTAAAATATTCAGACTTAGTTGGTCCATGAATAAGTTCATATAAAATATATTTATAGATCACTTCCTGTTTGCACACACATGTATATACACACATATTTAAGTACTTTCTGGCACTTAATGTTCAGTAGATTACCAACATACATTGAGACCATATTTTCTGACGATAATTACACATTATAGCTTGCTTATTACATAACAAATGTATCATTTATTGCAATATATATCACATTGTTGTCTACTTGTTTTTATATTTTTTTACTTTTACTAATGTGATCAATGTTATATATTGTAACATCATTTCTTCTTGTTTACAGATGGTCCATTGGTTCAGAGGTGTGTAATTATCCAAAGAGATGAAAAAGGATATGGGTTAACAATAAGTGGGAACAACCCTGTCTTCGTTCAGTCCATTAAAGAAGGTGAGAGTATATTACAATTGTCTGCTGTCATTATAGCATAGTGATGAACTTAAATATATAAAATTGCCTTAAATTTATGCCTTAATTACTTAAATTATTTTTGTTTTACTAAGTTAATTAAAAGTTTAAGTCTATAAGACTTTAAAACATGACATGATCACTATCTTCCATGCTTGCTCACTGACGAAGGCCATAAGCCAGAAACTAGTTTGGGGATATTGGATGAGTAGGCACTAAATAGGGATTTTATGCACAAGCCTTCTGGTATCCATTGATTACTCTGTCTTGCTTAGAGTGGCACTTCTGTATGGAGAGAGTTTTGCCTATTATAACAATAGTTATGAGCAAGCATGGAAGATAGTGATCATGTGATGTTTTAAGGTTTAATACCAATCCTGCCTTATAGGAAGGTGGTGGCTATGGTTGTAAAAGAGCCAAAGACACCAAAATGTATGGGTGCTGAACTGAGTTCAGACCCATATGACTATTTGAGCTATTGAGCTTAGATTGAAAATATCTGTGTGTTTTCAATTTTATTCTCATAGTTTAGTAGTTATGTAGAGTTAAAAGGTGGTTGATGGAGGGTTGCATTAGATCCTAAGATCTAGGTGCAGTGCTCTCAGATCCAAGGCTCCTCACTGACAAAGGCCATAAGCCAGAAACTAGTTTGGGGATATTGGATGAGTAGGCACTAGATAGGGATTTTATGCACAAGCCTTCTGGTATCCATTGATTACTCTGTCTTGCTTAGAGTGGCACTACTGTATGGTGAGAGTTTTGCCTATTATGATCTATAAGACTTCTTTTATAAATCCTTGTTTTGATTTATAACTCTTTTTTTTCTTCATATCTATATATTGTTCTAGCTTCTCACCTATGCTTCAACCATCTATGATCATTTTCAAGGATTATTCTTATAAATATTACTTACAAACCCACATTTATAATTTATGTTTACAAAAACTGAGAATAGCAATAAATAAAAATTCACTCAAATATTTTTTTACTAAATTTTTTAAAATTAAAATAATTATTGTATACAATTTATTTATTTACAAAATTAAAAAATAATATGAATGTAATTAAAAAAAGCTAAATTCGATTATATCTATAAAGGAATTATTTTGTTTTTACAAAATACAGTATACATTTATTTGAAGGAATTTTTGCATTATTGTTATTATAGATTTCTATAAGCATACTATAAATTATAAATATAAATCCAAATATAATTATAGGAATAAACAGTAAATAATGATCATAGGAGATGGTCAAAATGTAGTTGGAGAGAGTATAATGTATGGCATACATGGATATGGAAAAGAAATGACTTATAAAATAAAATAAGATTTATATGGATATGGAAAAGAAATAACTTATAAAATAAAATAAGATTTATAAAGAAAAATTATTTTAAGAATTTATTCAAATTAATGGGTCATTTTAGAAAGAAAAATAAAGGGACACTTATGAAAGTATCAATTTATTAAATTATATAAAAGTTTAAACTTAATAATAATTAAAATTCATTCATAGTATGCAATGAACTGCAAGTAAGGGCAAAAGTCTTCAAATAATTCAACACAGGATGGTCTTTTGGGTGTCTCTTTATAGAGAAAGATTGATTCTGACTACCTCCAGAATGAGTAAATGTTGTGCGATAAGTGTTTATGCTTGTTCTTTTTGTTCCCCTCTATTTAAAAGTAGATAATTCTGAATTTACTGACTAATACCATAATTGAATTTCAAGTAGTGTTGATTACAAGTAGGCTGTTTGAAAGAAAAATAATATTTTGGTAAAACAATTTAGTATCCCTCGAATAATTTTGGACTTTTATATAAAAATTTTGAATTAAGAAAGGATAGACATTGAAATCGATTCAAAAGATAAAGGTTAGCTATGGAATCAGAGTTCATGATGAAAGCTGTCTTGAATTACAGTCTTTTTTTTTATTTATTTGTTTTTATATTTTACTGCCCAACTCACACTAAACCTAGCATGATTTTTTCCCCCATTAATAAACTAGTTCCAGTTGGTTATTTTCGTCAGTTATTTGAATTGTCAACCCTATTTGAGATCTGTACATTTTCCATGGTTTACCTGTCTGGGACTAATTAATTCCATTTACATAATGTAGGGCAGATGCATTAACCCGAACCAGAATCTCTTATGTTATTAAAAAAACATACTTTTTATAAGATTTCAAACAAATTACCTTATTTAGATCCAATAATACAACCAGTTGGAATTGATCTTTATGGACATTATTAAGAATCTCAAACACAGATTCAGGACAATCTATTGCCATTGTGCTCATCTGTTTTATAAATGGAAATATTTAGCACACCCTGACCTGTATAGATACTGTCTCAAACCATGAAATGCATAATTAATGGATGTCTAATCTACAGTAGAAGTGGGCAATGTGAAGGGCTTAAGAAAGCCACTAGTCATTCTGTCACCATGCCATGAGTCTTTTAAAAATAGTTGCCAGGATATAAGAATTGCTGAATGTCATAGTTAGCATTAAAATTTAAAAGCATAATTTAGACAGTCATTTCACATATTTGAATAATGAAATAGTTTCCATAAATCCGATAAAAAATAAAAAAAATTTATTTTTATTTTCAACAGTATTGTTTGTTATTCAAGATCTGTTATCATTTATTTTTAACGTTTTAACTACAGCACAAACATGAATCTATGTCAAGAAAAAAAAATTAATAATTATAAATTAAATTTTTATAGTATACAATAATAATACTTTTATTAGTTGACAGGATGTAGGAAGTGATATTACTTCATCAAAAGGAATTATTTTTAAAATTTAATTACAACAATGATTAAGTTAATTGAAATGTGTTAAAATTTTAAACATTATATCTTTTTTAACCTCCAATTTATTCTTTGTTATTGTACTTGTTGGAATAACCGTCCTTGAAATTGTGGAAAGGAATCAAATAATAAGGAATATATATTGAAGAATGCAGGTATTGATTAAAATTATAGACTATTTTTCAGGTATTTTTATAAAAGAAAAACTTAGATTTATTGGAAAATATTTCACAATTAGTAATTGCATGTAATAGCTTGAAAGATATTAATTTATTGATTTAGAAATTATGTTTATAAACCTTATTAATAATTCATCTTCATATCGTTTAAACATTTTATAATTTTATACAGTCTGCCAGTTAAAAGATGTTTACATTTTTTTTTTTTTTTATGTGTGTGCACATAGTTCTTCTCTACACCAAATTTTAATGGAACTTATAATTTTTTTTACACCCATGGTTATTACTGCTGTTTTTTTTTAAAAAAGTTTTAAATGTTGAATACCAAAACTATATACCCCCCTTTCTATTTAATTGTGAATATACACTAAAACTGCAAATATTGGTCTGTTTTTGAGCAATATATGCATCTATATATATATCTTAAAATGTAAACTTAAAATTTAAGTCACTATTTTATATTTTATATTGTGATTAAGAGTCTTTATGAGAATAATTTTTATAAATACCAAGTAGGAGATCTAGTACTGTGGAAGGGGTAATGGAAAATCATATAGAAACAAGCATGCCTGTTTTTAATTTTTATCTTTATTAATTATTTTGCTTTTAAGAGAATCAGAAGTTGAGATAGAACAGTTGGAGATTAAAGGGCAAGGGTTTCCCTTATTTAGTTTTATAATTAAATGTATTGATGCAAATGATGTAATCCATATATCAGATAAGGCGAAGAAATAACAGCTCCACTTATTTCAATGGTTCCAAAATCTGGGTCTAAGTATAAATAATCAATGGATATCATATGTTAGCATTATTGGTGGATATCCTCCTGGCAGTCATTTTCTTTTAATACTATTCATACTAAAGGTCCAACATTGTAAAGTTGTGAACTCGCACCTATTCACTCCTATACCAATATGAGTCTTAGTGATATCAGGTCAGCAATTATATTTTGTGATTCAGCGCAATGCTATCATTAGTATTTTGATAATTTGGCTAAAGGAAATGTATACCAATAAAATTTTTGTATGACTTCTAAGCAGCCATTTATTTATGTTTGCGTTAATGGCATTTAATCTACTCTTATCACTGTAATGTGAATGTATTGGATCAACAAATCAATATTCATCATTGATAGCTATTTGGTAGCAACTAGTTTACAGTTGTATTTATATTGCTGTCTAGTATTTATTGATTATTTCGAAATCACACCAATAATATAGTGATAAAATGGATTACTGCTTTTAAACTCTTGATACGTTAATATAAATTTTTTTAAAATTATTAATAGCAGTAAGAACTATATGTAATCACAGATGATAGAACAGCAAAGCTATGACAATAAAACAAAAAATAATTGGATGGTTTGTTATCTGCTGATTGTAAGAAGTAATATATCAGAAGCGACCGGGCTGGAATTGTGGTTCACAGACCTTCACCTCTAAAGTTCACTATTCAGTGACTGAACTAAACCACACATGATAACTATAACAATATATTAAACATTTATAAATATGATTAACTGAAGCATCTTTTCAATGGACTAACTTAAAATCATATATATATATTAAATTTTAAATTTGCTTTAAGTTTGTTCATCTGCACAGCGAAGTGGTTTCTTTCTTCTTTATAACCTAAAGCTGTGTGCACTTTGATTATGGTAAACTTCACTGAAAGTGCACTCAGGTTTATGTTATAAAGAAGAAACTACTTAGTTATACAGATGAACAAACATATACAAGTTTGAATTACAAATACAAACAAAGGAAAAAGTCAATATATATAAATAAACACAGTCTTAAATGCCCACTTTAAGGAAAAGTCCTTTCCAACAGCATCATATAGAAAAAAACCATTAAGGAGATGTTCAAATGATATATGCTTTAATGTTCTTCATTGCTGTTTTATCCTCTAGCAAAGAATAGCTAGATATTAATTTAACAATGAATATCTTGGGTTTGCTCAGTTAGCTATGGATCTATTGGATAAACCCTAAGCCTGTTTTAAATTTTTTTTTCTGACTCAGAAAACAATAATGCACATATTTTTATATTAATTTTGAATAATTCACTACCCTGTTAAAACATAAAAATTTTATAAATATATCAACAATAGTTATGGCCATTCCAATTCTAAATGGAAACGACAATCCACAAGAGATGAATAATCCACGAACCACAAGTATATGTATATAAAACGTGTCGATTTATTACTCTGTTTATTTGATATTTTGCATTGCTGCCTTTTAAATTTCTGTCCTGTAAATTTTTCTTTTTGAAATACTTCAACACCTTGACTAATTGTAGCTCTCCAAGATATTCTATTCTCTACCATTTTTGCCAAAGAAATCTTGAGAAGCATACTAATCTATGATTTGTTCTATAAACTGTAGTTATAATTACCAGTTAAATATGAATTTCTCTTACACACATAACTCATTCCTTAAGAAAATTCCATGCCTCAATAATATGATGATTTTGAAAGTTCATATTGGCAATTTTTGTGTTTAATAGCTATTTGTGTTTAGCATGAATAATGAATAGATGTCTAGTTTCTTGTGAATATGATTGAAATAAGATCTGTGTACATTTTAGTGCTGATGTCATTTTAACCTTGGAATGTACCAATCTATGATTTGTCCTAGAATCTGTACTTGTAATCATTGTGGAATATGAACTTCAGTATAATTATTAAATGCTATTATTTTGAACAAAGATGCATCCATATTTCTTTATAGTGATTGATAGTCAGTGCATATTTTTTTGCAAAAAATCAATAACAGCAGATCATTTGGGATTATTTCTGACCAAAGTCTATTGTTATGTGTTAACCTGTGCCTTAAAATCTCCGAGACAAAAAAAAAGACCTTGTAATGATACTGACATAATAATGCTGTCCAAAAAGGAATCAAAACCATTGGATTCTCTGAATCTGACACTAGATCATATGCACTTATAAAATGACCCAGGTATCATTGTGCAAACGATGTTTTATTACTATTAACCAGAGTAGTTAATACTAAATTAGACTTTACAGAAAGACCAATACCATGCAATCTCTTTTCACTAAATTTTATCTGTCTTTTCAAAAAAACTTGTACCTGTCTACTCATTCTATTAAATTACTACTGGAAAATTAATTTCATTAAGATCAGCTCAATCTCTCTTAAATCTTTAACTATTAATGCTTTTCTTCATTCATATTTTAAATAATTTCAATCAAGTAATATTGGCACCTTCCCATTATCTATATGTAGAAGAACATTAGTTTGCAATACTGCCTCTGAGTTCACCACTACCTTTGATTATTTCTTTAACAAATAATGTACTAGTTATAATAACATAACCACATTGTGCAGCAGTCTAATTTTTAGATCACTTACAATCACATGGGTGGGAGGAGGTTTTTTAGAGAGGGCTGCTTAATCACAGAATTTTTATCAAAATGAAACTTGTCTGAAATTAGTTTAAACCTATCAATAAAAATCATAACTAAAGGCAGCTATCATACTAAATATGAGCCCATCATTGCATTTTTATTGCTGCTGTAGTAATTGAGGACAGAAATTTGGTTGCATAAACATCTTCCACTATCACTTCATAAGGAGAGATCAATGGCATGAGAAGCTCATAATGACCTTGCCCTAGATAGAAAGAAAAAGCGGTTACCAAAAAGGCTCAATTTTAATGAAAATCTTCTTGATCAGGTATTGTTTATTGGTTAAAGACAATTAATCCTTATTTTTGTAAGTCATTTCACAATTCATCACCTTGGATTCTATCAGTAATTCTAATATAGCATTTGACAAGCTGTATACTATATACATAAAATATAAAGAATTTCCATATATAGTATGTGATGCAAAGATAAATAATAAAAAAATTTCCACAAATAATATACAAAGTACAGTGCAAGAATCCGGGATGCACAGCAGTATATTTCAGGGAATCTTGAAGTAGCATTATTACAAGGATAACACAACATAAGTATTTATATAAAAAGGCTCAAGAAAATGCAGCATAAATGTCAATGTTCTTAAATCATGGAAAACAAACTCTGACATTGTTTTGATCCACGGAATGTCAAACTGGTATGCATAGCAGTGACTATAAAATAATATAGAGTGAAGTAAAACAGCTATGATTATGGTGCATGGTAGTGAAAATGCCTTGAGTTGAATGCAAAAACAAAAGTTAGTTACACACTTACTAAAACATATCACCATGTATGAATAATTTGTACATAATATTTATTAATTGAAATAATTTGTGTGTACATGCTACAATTAATAATAAAAACATCACATGACATAGCCTTTTTTTTTTTTTTACTTTTACTGATTTCATCTAATTGGGAAAAAATTATTTATTAGTTTTCATTGAAAGTTGAGAGAGAGAGTGGGAGTAATATTATTAGAAGTAAGATTTAAGTTAAATAAAAAGAGTTGATTTATTCTGTGGAGTAGAATTTGCCAGAAAAAGAAAGTGAATGAATACTTTTATCAGCCCAGTACACTAAATCCTAAAACAAATTATACAAAATATTCAAAGAAATATCTTAATTTCTCTGCCGTTTGTTATGACAAAATTTCAGTGTTATATATGTATATTCAAACTTAGATGAAATTATAATGCTACAATATATTGTACCTAATCCCTTTTTGATGATGATCCAAGACTGTTCTCAGCTACTATGCATTTAAGAGTGATTCATAAGAATTTAATCCATATGATATACCCAAGTTTTATTTAGACAAATTGTATCATATTAATATTGATGATGATTATCAAACCGTTAGTCAGTTATATTTCTTAACCATCTTACACCAAAGTAATACTCAGAGAATAAAGCAAAAAGCTATGTCATCTAAAAGCATTTTTATACGGCCAGTATCTCTAAACACCACTTTTATTGCTGAAAGAATGCCTTTAGGAGCCCTCTGGCAACATCATCTTGACATCTGTATCATTCCCTTACCT
Organism: Epiperipatus broadwayi; assembly: GCA_028023455.1. Taxonomy (NCBI): domain Eukaryota; kingdom Metazoa; phylum Onychophora; class Udeonychophora; order Euonychophora; family Peripatidae; genus Epiperipatus; species Epiperipatus broadwayi. The sequence goes on from JAQFVV010012419.1 coordinate 9,943,541, forward strand.
GCTCAGCAAAAAATATAATATTCTCAGGGTCTGTCGCAAACTGTTTCTATCTAGGTTTGGAATGAGAGTGAAAAAACAGTCAATTAGGTTTAAAAATAATATAAATAAGAAAAAACAAAATTTATTTACATAACTAAAATATTTGCAACCATTATAATTTACTCTTATACAAATGTAAGTAGATGCTTTATTTGTCTGAATTTGACCCCATGTGCTTTGATATACTTACATGAATGGCTGAACCCCTCAACACAGTTATTATTATTAATTAACAAATCAAATACATAAGCAATTAATAACAGGAATATTAAAGATCTAAAAGAATGAATAATTAAATATGGCGAAATAATAAGAAATCTTATGAACTGCAAGAAAAAAAATATATATATCCTAATAACCAGAAATGTTAAGGATCGAAAAGAAAATTTCTATTAAAATATGTGTTGTAATATCTCAGAGAGCCCTTTTATCTAGATAAAATGAATCTTAGCCAAATATATTCAAAATTCTGATTTTATTACCAGTTATCTAGAATAGGCTCAAATCTTTGGGATAATCTCTAGATATAATAGTCACTATTTGTGCAAAATTCAATGCTTCATTTGGTTGATCTTCTTTGAGCATTCAGCATTCATCATTACTAGCAAGGATCCCTTCCAAAGTCATTATCAACCATTATCAATCCCCTGCAGAATGAAGGTCTCTCCAAGTTCAAACCATCTTCTCTGATCTTGAGCTTCTCGTCTCCACATCATCCCTGCACACTTTCTTATTTCATCCATCCATCTCACATGTGGTCTCTTTCTGGGTCTTTTACAATCTCTTGGAATCCAGTTTAAGATTTCAATTGTCCATCTATTATCATCTCTTCTAGCAATATGTCCAGCCCAACTCCACTTCAGTCTTCTAATTTTTTCAATGAGGTCAGTAACACCTGTTTGATCTCTTACCCATATATTGCATTTTCAATCTCTTCTTGCTATTCACCTTATTTATACATATATTATCCACAGTAGCGCAGTATAATTGAGATACTCCTTTACTATTATCCTCTTCTAATTAGTTTGAACTTATTACATTTTTTTTTAAAAATACAAAAGTGGCATTTCTTTGTTATTTTTTTTTTTTTTAAAAAATATTACAAAAATACTTTTTCTTGTACTTTCATTTTTATTAACATTCCCAAATTTAATTTTTTTTTTTTTTTTACAAAAACAATACCAAGATAAGAAATGTATTCTTGCTTAATTATTATAATTTAATACATTATCTATTTTCAATCAATAAGGTTTATAAATTAGATTAATTAACTTGGATCTACTTAAAAGTCACAAAAAAGAAATAAGAATTTAAATTAAAAATCATTATCTGATTTTAATATTTTTGACTAAAACTCATAATATCTTTAGTGGTTTATACTTTTTGATGGAATATACGAATTCTTCATTCAATTTTCATTAAGACAACATTATGTATCTATTTCTGTGTTTCCCTTAAACTAAATTTTAATAGACTAGATCATCATTAATAAGTTGGTTTAACTGCTATTGGGATAAGATTAATTCAACCATTTCATCATTTTCTTTCACATACCAATTGTATAGTGTGGCCAGGAAGCTTGTACAGTTGGACTATACTGTATAGAGTCTGAACCATAGTTTTAAATACCAAATTACATAAAAAAAAATAAAATAAACGCTTATTTTAAATTTCAATGCTTTTTGAGATGTGTAGAAGCGTAAATGTATTGGAAGAATTTAGGATTGAAATTGGTGTAATTATTTATACATTAAAATGATTAGAATTAAAAACAGAATTATATGTAAAAAGTTGTATCATTCGAATACAAAGAAATGGTCTACTCCCTGGAAATGAAGTATTGCTATTAAAAGATTACTCATTAACTACTCTATATAGATGTTCTATTTTCAAAATTAGAAAAAAAAAAAACTATTTTTACAGACCTATGTTTTTATTTAACTTCACAACTTGAAGAGTTGCTCTAAAAATATAGTAACACCAATTAAGTTTTAAAAAGAGAATGGTTTACTTTCTATAGTTACATGTTGATATTTCATATCTTTATTACTAATGTGAGAATTTATTATATTTAAGAAAAATATTTCTAGGAAAATTGAAAGGATACTGTTGCCCACTTATAAAGATATTTCAAGATGGAGGCAATATATATATGTGATTGTAGATGTAAATTTGAAATAAAAATAGATAAGTACTGAATAAAATAGGTGGTTAAAGACAACCGGTAATCATCATCATCATTTTCAACCATTATCGATCCATTGCAGGGTGAAGGTCTCTCCAAGTTTAATCCATCTTCTCGGATCTCTAACTTCTCTTCTTCACGCCACTCCAGTCCACTTCGTTGTTTCATCCATCTATCTCACATGTAGTCTTTTTCAGGTCTTTTACAATCTCTTGGAATTTAGTTTAAGATTTCAATTGTCCATCTATTATCATCCCTTTTTGCAATACATCCAGCCCAGTTCTACTTCAGCCTCTTAATTTTTTCAAACATGTCAGTAACACTTGTTAGTTCTCTTATTTGTGTAATTTGTTTTCCATCTCTTCTTGTTATTCCTATCATGCATCTCTCCATACTTTACTGAGTAGTCTGAAATCTCTGTATTGCCTTTTTTTTAAGTGTCCAAGTCTCAGATCCATAGGTAAGAACTGATAAAACACATTTATTAAAAACATTCCTTTTCAAACACATAGGCATATATCCTTTTAGTATCAAGTTATTTCCACCAAAAGCACTCCAATCAAGTTTAATTCTATGATTAATTTCATCCATTATGTTTCCATCTGTATTAATAATCTTACCAAGGTATTTGTAGCTGTTAACTTCTTCTAACTCATCATAATCAATCTTTATTTTTATATTTTGAGAAAATCCATTAAACATTACTTTTGTCTTTTTAACATTTATCTTTATTCCTACTTTCATCTGATAACTCCTGTAACACTTTCTGCAGCTCTAAAACATTATTTGCAAAAACAACTACATCATCTGCAAAATCTAAATGACGTAGTCAAGCATTGGTAGTAGATAGGTCAGCGACTGCTGATTTACAAGCAGTTGTCCTGGGTTAGCGGGTTCGCTTCCTGGCTGATGCTATGACACATGAGGAAAAAAAAAATCTAAATGACTTAAATAATCTCCATTTACTTTCACTCCTTTAGCTTCCCATTTTGATCCACAAAATATTTCTTGCAGCACTGCTGTAAAAAGTTTTGGAGATATGGAGTCATCCTATCATACAGCCTTTTCAATATTATTTTTTTTAGTACTATTATATAATCTGATTGTTGCTGTTACATTTTTATAAATATTCTTCAGAATATGACAATACTCCGGGTCTATACCTTGATGATCTAATGCTTTAATCACTGAAGAAATGCCAACAGAATCAATTGCCTTTTTATAAGCGTAATGACAACTCATATTCATTAGTCCTTTCTATAATTCCTGTCAATACTTGGATATGATCCACTATACTAAAACCATTTTTAAATCCAGATTGTTTTTTTAATTGGTCAAAATCTAAAGTTCGCTATATAGGAATTGTCATTATTTTGGTAAAAATTTTGTATAGAATTGATAAAGTATTGGTAGGTCTATAATTTTTTATATTTTCTTTATCACTTTTTTTAAATATTAATACTACATTCTTCCAATCATCTGGTACATTTTTATCATTTAGGCATTTGATATTTATAACTTTGCAAAAAATTTTTTATTTCTTCACCTACTTCTTTTAAGATATTGATTATAATTTCATCATTACTTGGGATTTTCCCCGTCTTCATAAATTTAATTGCTTGTCTCATTTTTTCATTTTAAAATCTTGGGCAATTCAGAAGATATAGTGGTTATAGTAGGTACTTTTCTCGTTCTCTTTTTAGTAATAGTTCCATCTTTTTTTCTTATTGCAGATATGTTTCCTACACCAAGATGTTGTTTTACACTCTTGAGATTTTTATTCTTTTCTATAGCTTTCCTTGCTATATATGGAAGACAGTTTTAGACAATGTTAATTAAGAGAATGCTCAAAACCTTTGTAAATATTTAATATTAGAAATATACATCCCGAAATCTTATATATGTTTATTGAGGGTGAAGTATGTCTTCAACTATCATACAAACAACATTAAAATCTTGTAGAAACTTATATACCTGTCAATTAAATAAAATTAATCTTACCCAGTCTGAGGTCTTCAATAATTTATATGGGAGATAATTGTACATAACATTAACTGTGAGAATAAAATTTTATTCACTGCAATTGTAAATGAAACTTTATTACAATTAGCTCAATTTAATATTCTCAAGATAGAATCACCAAAAATTTATTTAATTTTGTAAATTCTCATAGTCTCCACAAATATGATATCTGAGTTCTTGGTGATCACAATCAAAGTGACTCTTTTTGTTTAACAGATAGATATAAGAATATAATTTTAGCACTGTTTGTATGGCAATTGAAGACATTTATCATGCTGTAATTTCTAATATTATGTATATATAAACTAAGGGAGTAAATCACCCTCTCCATCCTATGACTTAAAAGCACTCTAAATGTTGAACAAAGGAATCAGCAATAGAATGAATCCATATATTCTTCCCATTCTATTCTTGATTTCTTCGTTCAACATTTGGAGTCCTTTTTAGTCATAGCCTGGGGGAGGGTGATTTAGTCTCTTTGGTTATATATACTGTATATCAAAATTTACCCCAAATTCACTACTCAAACAAATTAGCCAAAAAATAAACTAAAATACAACCAATGGTATGTATATATCATCAAAAATATCCACACCCAACTGCCTTTCCTACATCCAAATTGTTTTTCAGCCAGAAGAAACAAATCTAAATCTAATTGGAAATCACTTATAGAATATTATTTACGATCATGTCTTTTGTTCTTAGATCTAAAATAATACTTCTATCATTTTGACTACTTTCCACTTTCTTTTCTGTTTTTTTTCTACAGCTAATTCATAGTGTTTTATAGAACCCATTCCACTTTCAACCCTGTTTTCTATATAACAATTCATCTTGTCTTGCAGAGCTCCACAGTATGTGACTTTTTTATTTCCAATAACATTTACTGCCTTCTTTGGCTCGTTTACTATCATAAGATTCTGTGAATCAAACAATATTTTTCTATTACTAATTGGTCATGACTGGAGGAATAGGGATTATTACAACTGCTGGAGTTTTCTATTTGTTGTCTCTGCCTGTCACAACTGCATTTTTTTTTTTTATAAATCTACCCGCATATCAACATAACAATGCCATTTTTTAAAAGTACATATCCATTTTAAATTGGTCCATTATCTAATGCTCACAAAAATCAACACTAGCACATCAGCAAATAACAGTAAACCAGATTGTAATGTATTATATAAATGTTCTAATAATTTTAATAAGCGAATAAATAAATAACAGCTGTTAACTGAATTCACATTTGTCACAATAATTCACAACTCACATTAGTAGGTCATTTTTTAAACTTGCAAACAATGCCTAATTTTTATGCATCAATGTCCAATCTATTGATAATCTAACTCGTGAAGCATTGTAATAACATATCTGGATTTAATTGGCTGTGAATAAGTAAATATATATAAAGTGCAGTATTTATTTATTGCTTGTATATACATACATCCTTAAAAAACAAAAACAAAGATAAAAATATATTTAAAGTGAAAAGATGTATTATGTAGATTAAAAACAAAAGCAAAAAGCATTGTTCGTCTAGTGGTTAGCATAGCTGCCTTCCATGTAGCTGGTACGGGTTCTCTTCCTGGTCAACGCATTTGACATATGAAAAAAAAAAAAATTAAAAGAAGCTATGCACATATACGGGTTCTCTTCCTGGTCAAAGCATTTGACATATGAAGAAAAAAAAATTAAAAGAAGCTATGCACATTTAAAAATGCTCTGCATATTTATTATAGCTTAGAGTAAAGGAGTTGATGATTAAAGGTCCATGGTTACAGCTCAATTCCACCATATTGCTCAATTGTGGTACAATAAGCTATAGGATGAACCATTTGATTATATTTTACATATACAACTATTCTGTTTAAAACATCTTAGCAACAGAAAAAAACTTCAACTTAGATTACAGTATTTGCATTGAGAAAAAAAGTCAATAATAAAAAAAGGTAATTGAATGATTTATTATTTGGAAATTCATAAAAAATTTAAGTATCAGAACGGCCCTTGATCTATTGACCTTGAGCTGTAATGTTTGCCATAGCCACAATAGTATTAAATCGTGCAGGCACAAGATCTACTTAATAAAATTGTACATACTCATGAATCAGAATTGCAGAATATAATCAAACTATATTAATCATGTATGTCTACACTTACACGAATATAAAATTTAAAGTATAATAATGTTTTGTTCTTTATAAAATATACAGTTAAAAAAAAAGTAATTACCATTGTAAATATATGAAAACACACAATTTTTAATAGTTAAAAAATTTATCTATACGTATATAAAAGAATTTAACAATAATAATAATTGTGACTAGCATTGTTTTTAAACATGTGATTAAAATTTTATGTATGTAAATGTTTAATAATAATAATAATAATAAAAAGTGCACATTAAAGTAAAAATAATAATAATAATTAAGCAAGCAAGTACATATACAGTACATAAAAGATTAAACTAAAATATGTTATATATATAACTTAAAAAAATATATATGTACGCTTTATTAAAATCTATTAACCATAATAAATACTAAGATTCAAACTATTTAAACTAAAATAATGATTCTGTTAACTTTTGTGCTTGTGGATCAACATAACATATATTGTATACTTGTCTAATATATACATATCATGCAAAAAGTATGGCAAATATGTGCAAGTTCATCAAAATTCCAACTACATTAAACTTGCAAGATATAGTTGTCAAAAACATATAATATTCTTAAAATTTCTCCTAGCTTCTGTAAAGCAAAAGATACTACAATGTTAAGCAAAATGAATCAAATGATTTTGAAAATGGAATTCTTCTTTTGATGATCAGACTATCATTAGTAAATGTTAACTTGAATTGTTTGATTAAATGAGGAAAGTTGGGGCTCTTGGATTAAGATTTCAATCAAAAAAAAAAAAAAAATCTAATAATGTAAACAACAACAAAAAAAAAAGTGGTGGGGGGGGGGATGTACAGACTAAATGTTTAAGCATAAATAAAAATTTAATCTATATATTTGCAATTTGATATAATATGAAGGCAGATATAATTAGTTCATCATTAACTATCCAGTGTAATTATCTAAACATGTAGAAAGACATAGTAATTTGGTGAATGATCTCTCCAATTCATAACAAATTCTATAAATATATTATGCTTTGAGATAATGTAACAGTCAGAAAACGTGTGACTCGTAAACATAGTGCAGAATTCGACCACCATACAGAACAGCAGCACCATCGAGTAGCGAAGCCACCCGTGGTACTGAGTTCGAACATAGTTTATCGGTTCCACAATACCACCCACGAAACAACGCATCTGATGCGACATTAGTAAATATTTCCTTAGGCACGGTGGTCAGGGATATGCAAGAGACTCATGATTTTATTCTCGAGTTAGCCAATAATCAAACTAATATTAATTAAACATTCATATTTACATAATCGAGGAAATATTATATAGAATGGGTATCGAATAAATGAAACGTAAATGCAGACATATAGTTTAAAATTATTTATTAACACATTTTAAGAAGACAATCATTTACTAATAATATTTTGTGGATTTAAAGCTTCAGTAGCGGGATTTGCGACATGATTATATTTTAAAGAATACATTTATTTATTTAGACATTATTTTATATTGAGGATTTCAGTAGCGGTATTTCCGATACTGAAATGTTTACAAAAGGAATTCACTTATTTGAAGGCGTAATCTAGCTACCTAAAATTCTCGAGTAAGTATTTCTAATGCATGCCTGGAGGGATTTATACCTTTGCAATGCAAGAGTCTAAAGTATGGGTTATAAGAGTAATGGCAGACATATATTTATTTAATTAAAATATTTATTTATAACTAAGGGCAAACATTTATTTGAGAGTGATTTATGAAGATAATACAGAGGCGGAGTGATATATAGAATAATAAAATTAAGTAAAGGAACACGTGGTATGCTTTAGAAAGGCGATATGGAATGGCAGTATATTGAAACTGCAATGCCGCGAATGGGTTTATAAGAGTGTCGGGCTGGTCTCTGCCTCGGCCCGACGAAGTAAGGTGTCACATAAGCATAACCAGGGACAAGCGGTCCGTGTCGCAGTTTTGCCGGCTGGCTGCATGACGTGGTCAAGTCCTACGGGAGCACCCATTATGCCCGCTTGTGTAGGACGACTGGGGTTAATTTCAACCCTGAAGAATCCGGAAATTTCACGGCGGAATGGGTCATCGCGTCTCTACAACGTAACACATGTATACTGTATAAACGATTATGATGAGGTTTAAATAGATTTCTGACTCGGCCCTACATTACCAACATTTACTCAAGAACTCTGGCGACTCTCAAAGAAATGTGATTTTCTAGAATTATTCATTAGATTTAATAAATACAAAACATATATAAACTGGGAGTTATTACAACTAATATGCCAGCCATTTGCGAAGTAGTAGACCCTGCATTACAATAAATGATGCACTGAATGCGTGTCGATTTATATGAAAGTGAAGTTATTAAGGAAATAAGAATGTCAGGCTGGTCTCTGCCTCGGCCCGACGAAGTACATATTAATGAAAATGTGACACGCATTCACTGTTTCAAACGATCATAGATTTAAACTTTGAAAATTGAGATAATTATGAGCATGCAATAATTAAATAATAAATATAGATAAAATGTAGATTTTAAAAATACGCACCCAAGATAGAATGAGGTAAGCTAGATTAGTAGAGAAATTTACACATTAAGTTAATTATTCAGTTTTAGTTATACATATGGTAGTTTTACATTTTATAATTTAGATAAGTAGTATGAAGAAGAGCTATAGCATATTATTAGAGTACTCTAGAGTTTGAACACAGACAGGTACCTGTTTTATAAGAAGTTTTCTGATTCCATTAGTTTAGCAGCAAAAGTTCCCGAGTGGCAAGTCTTTCTTGTATTTAGATATTTCATTTAATTTCATGGCAGCAGCAGCTTTCTCATTTATTTCAGGCAGCAGATCTTCATGGTGAATTTATGACGGGCAATGGAAAGTTCGGCATCCGATAGGCCATCTCCCGATGGAGAATAATCTAGGTGCTTTACTCGGTCATACCTTGGCAGGAACAAATTATTTTTATATTTTTGGAGACTCTCAGTGATCGAGAGCAAAGCTAAAGTTTAAGTGAATGTCTCCAGCAAGTCTAAGATGGCCTCTTTTTTTTATCTTGATCTTTCACATTTTTGTTAAGATATTTTTAGGTTCTACTTAATCTGCCCTGAGGATAATCAATGCATTTTGTTGGTTTTTAATTAAAGAAAGCTGCCGTTCTATTGTTTACATTTTACATTTACTAATTACATTTTGGGGAATTTTTCTTTAATTAATCTATTATCTATCACTGACCGATGCTTTTAAATTTCAAAGACAAAAAGGGAACATAAGATTATTTTAACTTTTAATTAAATATTACATCAGATTTTTTTAGAATTATTATTAAACGAAATTTAAACAAAGCAATAAATACGAACTTTATAATCCAAAATAAATGATTAAAATTATACAAAATTATATAACTAAAAGAAATCTAAATTATATTATTTTATCCCTATTTATTGCGTTTAATTTGAGATCGAAATGTGTGCGTGTTTATGCTGAATTCTACATATATTTATACATTTTAATATTGCTACACACACAATTCGATATCAAAAAGTTTAAATTTGGGCGGGATAGACCGGTCAGTGAGAGACGACAGAAAAAGGTGAAACTTAAGATTCGAATACGAATCTTACTGTTTCAATAAATGTTCACAAAATTTCTAAAAATTAATTAAAATCTTTTTCAAAGAGTTCTTCTAACTAGCTAATAATGCATGCTACAAAAACTGCATATTCCAATTAATTAAAGTTTATTTGTCTTTAGTTCAGAATGGCAGAAAAACAGAACAAAACCCCACTTCCATTTGCTGACAGTTAATTTAGTTTACATATAGCTCCTTGCTGATGGTTTTCAGTACTTTCACATTAATTTTACCTATATTTGGGCTATCAAAAAATTATATGTGTTTATATTAATTTATTTATTCTACCATGTTCATTATATTTAAAAAAAAAAACCATATGTATGCTTAAAATTAAATAAAAAAATATTGATTAAATAAATACATTACTACTTATGTAATATTTACTAAGGCTATAAACCTCAAGAATGTGCATGTGAAAATATGAAGGTAGAGACCTCTACAGGGCTTAACCACAAGCTTACGCTTTGAAAGAAAAGAGGGGAACCCTTCTTCAACCTACTTTTTATATAAATAGGTGGTTAAGACCTGTAGAGGTCCTTACCTTCACATTTTCACGCGCACACTCCTGAGGTTTGTAGCCTTAGTAAATATTACTTACGTAATCAATGTGAGTTTAAATAAATTTATAATTACAACTTATGCTAAAATAAGCAACTCCGACCATATATATTATAGCAAAGGAATTGTATTTACTTCATATTTATGTTAAGTCACAGTAATCCTCTAGAATTGTCTCTGAAAGCATGAGTAATGAATGAGTATCAGAAAATAGTGCCAGGCATCCGCAGATGATTTTCTAATCGCTCATTCATCAGAAATGCCATATGTTTTAATATATTTCATATATAAATGACTCTGACATTTTTAACACTCTGGGATTTTGAACCCAAGCCAATTTGTTTTGCAGTTATCTAATTGTATATCAGTCACTACATATTATAGTTATCTTATTTATTTGCCCAAGTAGTAGAAGTTGCAGAAACATAATGAGGCAATTGAACAATATCTTGTCTTTATTCATAGAATCACTTTGGAGAAAGAATTTGTGTTCAGATTTACATTGTTATCTGGACTTTCACCAAGCCTATTTATGTATTTAATAATCCTGCTATCTTGTTAATAAATCATTTGAATTTATATTTTTAATTGTGGTCTAATATTTATTTTCACCACATCCTGTTTGGGTTTAAGGCACCGAGCATCCCCAATAACAAATGATGATGCAATCAATATGTTTTTTCTACTATTGTTTTTTGTTTATGATGATTTCATTGAAGTAAGATGAACTGCTAAGAAAGTAATCAGCTTCTTTTAATAATTTTTCTATTTCAATTTTTTTTACCTACTGTAAACTTGCATTAATGAATAGATGATAGTGCTTGTTATATCCTTATTCGGTTGCTAACTTTTTCATATCCCCAGATTAGTTTCTGATTTGTAGATTTTGTCTATAAGGAATTTTTGATCTGGATTCTTTTGGATCTAATATATTTTTAATCCAATGGTTACCTTTTACTTTTTATTATTATTATAAATTTGTTTTCAGAATTCCAGGATGTAGTTTGATAGTAAGAAAAAACGTAGTTGATTGCATGATTCAAGATATGTTAGATGTGAAAGACAAGGAAGCCCACATGAGAGAAACCAGTCTGGAGATATAGTGATTTGAATAAACTCTAGAGCTATATTAGAAAAAAATACTAAAGTTTTCTGCCAAAAAGCACTGTGTATTTGATTTTATACTTTTATACCTATTATGCTAAACAACCTAGTTATAAAATTAACAATAAATCACTCAGCTTGCTTGCAAACTGAAACAATACATCTCTCTACTCTGATATCAAATTATTGTAAACTTGTATTGATTTGGGTTCAAAACCTTAGGCTGATTTGAATTTAAGTTTTTTCTCTTGACAGATAAAGTAAAATTGAAAGTAGCTGCTGCATTCTAACCGACATTGAGTCCCAAGTAAAATCCAAAAACCTGAGAATAGAGATTTAAATATTTAAGGATAGGAATTTTACATGTCTCTGGTCATCATTAATTACTTAAGTTTTACAATAGATAGCTGAAGTGGAGAGCTGCTCTTATTTTTAAAGTTATTAGGCTATCTTAAAAATGTCAAGCTCTAAGGTTTTGAATCTAAATACTGTGAACTGTGGTCATCTTGACCTTTAACAAAAGATGGTTAGTACCAAACGGTCATCTGGCTTTTTGTTTTATTTGTGCACTATAAGATATCTTCTATTGCTCACAATGATAGTCAATAAGCTTAATGGCTTTACAGGCTTCCTGATTGTTTAAAGTCTGTTTTTAAACATACTGTGAGATAAATTTAGCCATTAGTATGGGAGAAATTGTAAGTCAAGAGATACTTAGGTATTTGTATTATGTATGCATCAGTAGCAGTAGCCATTTGTAAACAAATATGGTCATTTCACTCCATAAGAAAATAATAATAGTAATTATTCTAAAGCAGTGGTGTGCAAATCGTGGGTCACAACCCTTCAGGGGTTATGGGAAAACTGTTGTAGGTTACAAAATTTTTAAAAAATTCTCTTTAAATTTTGGGTAATGATAAGTTGTTTTTTTTAATTTAATTTTTAAAAATAGATAAAAATCACATGAAAATGAATTGTTTTTGTATCATAATTTTTTTTATAAGTATATGATTTGTTTCAGAAATTTCATATCAATTTGTATGTGCTTAATATTAAAATATTAGGAAATATAAATTCGTGTATTAATTAAAACTTGTAATTTTATTATGAATATCTTTACATACTCATACTTATAATGGGTCACATCAAATTTTTGTCCAAGGAAGGGGGTTGCAAAGGTAAAAGGGTTCCATGCCACTGCTCTAGAGAATAGTTTTGCTATGACTATACAAAACAACTATGAAACACAAAGTCATCCACACACCATTGCACTGTTTATTGGCAATTTATGATGCTAATTTGTAACTTCGTCTGCAGCAGAATTTTCTTTCTGAAATACTTCAACACCATGTCTAATTGTAGCTCTCTTTTGTATTTTATCCATGGCCATATCTTTACAACCAAAACAATCAACATTGCCCTTTTATAGATAGTGTTTAAGATAATCTTTACATGGTAAATAGGATCAACCTCTACCATGAAGACCAAGCCCTATCATATCACATCCAGTAAGTCGAAGTATATATTGATTGATCTTATGATCTTGACATTGTATTATATGTGTGTATATATGTTAGTAAAAATATTTTATAAAATAGTGATTATATTCATGAAGAAGGGCTAAAGGAATTCATTAATCATTATTCTTTGTTTCAGATGGGGCAGCATGCCGAGCCGGAGTACAGCAAGGAGATCGAATAATAAAGGTCAGGAGATTGTAATTTAATTTTTTTTTTGTTTTTTGTTTTGTAACAAGTATTGAAAAATATGTTTTATTAGAATATCTTCTAAAAATTAGTAAAATGCTAATGATTTATATTAAAAAGCTATTTATTTTTTATTAATATAATTGGAAAAATATATCATTTTTCTTCTGTAAGGATCTAATCGATTTTAATTAATTAATTTATTTAAAATAACACTTTATGCAAACATATTTACAAAGGAGAAACTTCTTCTCATAACATGACATTCATGTATCTAATAATTATCCTAGGGTTTATTCTTATCACTAAAATCCATCTAAGAATATTTTAAATAGGGATTAAAAAATTCAATTAACCGTGAAAAATGTTTTAAAAGTTGACATATAGTTTGTAAATATCTGTACTGCATTTGGAATTGAAACCAGGATCTTTGCCTCAATAAGATGGTATGCAACCATTTATACCATCTCCACATTATGCTAGGGACAAGTTTAACTATTGACTGCAATAGTCAATTTTAATAATTGAATTATGCCTTTTGGGTATATTTTATTCTTCTGATTTGCATTTTGGCACTTTGATGAGATTTATAGAATTTAAATTATATAAAAAAAGATGATTTAGAATCCATTTGATTGATTTAAGTAACGCAAATATTAACAAACAAGAAGAAAAGATTTTATGATCATATTGCAATTATTTTGAATCATGTAGCGTCCAAAATATCTTCTTTGCCAAATGTATGGTTGTTGCCCTTTCTTCACACCCAGTGATTATTCTGTTTTTCAGATGCAATATTTTTACTTTTTATAGCCCCATTTATATTATGTTAATAACTTTGTCTAACATATTCTCTAATTTATTTCCTCTTAGGAGTATCATCTTTTGAAAATATTGTTAATGTGAGCTGGAAGTTTTGAATGTTAGAAAAAAATGTCCAAGGTTGCACTTAAAATCTCTAAAGTCAGGCAGACCTCGGAAATCTTATATGTTCCAGAAGGTTAGTTGAATGGGGACTCATAATACCTTTATGTGTATTTGCTTCAATAACCATCACCCAAAAAAAAAAAAACTAATTCGGAAACTGCATAGATAACAAGGATTGCACTCCTGAAATAAACTGTATCACTTTCTTTTCTATTTTTTCTCTTCCAGGGCAGCAGGGAAAATATCTCTATCAAAAATTATTTTATTTTGTTAGATCAATGAACAAAAAAACAAAACAACTATTTTAAATAGAAAGAAAAGGAGAAAAGGCCATACAAACAAATAATATTAACACACACACTCAACAATGCAATTAATATAGTCCAAATATGTTTTATTATAGATAAATTTTCAAAAGTAGTTGGAAATTTTGACTATCCAACAGTCAGTTGCCATCAGAGTTCTTTTCATTAATTTAAAAAAAAAAAAAATGTTTCATTTTTAAAAAAACAGTCAATAGTTTGAAGTAATTAGGTACTTATAATGAATAATCTATAAGCAACAACAAAAAAAGAAAATAATATATTCTCTATCATATTTGCTGGTTAATATTTAGTGCACCATATAATAAATAATCTTATTTTGACAATTGTTAGACTAAAGAATTGGACTACAACTAAATCTTTAGAAGTTGGTTATATACTATTTCTTAGCTGCCGGCAGCAAATTATGGGCTAATATTTAATTCAGTCTTACTGTAACCTGCTAAGGTATTTTTAGCTACTGTTTTGTTATGTAAAGGCAGAAAAATTTGAAGGTTTTCACAAATCTGCTCTAAATTTAGTGTACACCAATCATATTCAAAAAAATTTTTAATGTACAACTATAAGCGTAAATTATGGCCAAAGTTGAAGCTTTGGATAGTGGATGTTTATTTTTACTTTTTGAATCTGTTGATATAATATTAAAATTCATTTTGTATCTCACAAACTTTTGGAAACAGGTTTTTAATGATCATTATGGATCGTTATAGTCTCATAAATAATTTTGAGACAGATATTGCATAGTAGAGAAATAGGAATAGTTTATAGATAGATTTTTTGTAAACAGGTTTTTAATGATCATCGTGGACCATTATAGATTCATAAATAATTTTGAGACAGGTATTGCATAGTAGAGAAATGGGGATAGTTTTATAGGTGGGATAGAAAAGAGAATATTTGCACACCATATTTTTGTAGAAGCTGGAGACGTTCATATATTTTTTTTAAAGAAAAAAAGATTCTGAACTCCAAAAGTATTCGAAAGTGACATTAGAAAAATGTTGTAGATATGTAGAACTTACATAATAATAAATGCAAGATTCAGAAGATATCTTTTTCACATACCTAAATAACTTATATTGCTATTAAATTTCAAAGAAGTATTGATCTTTTTATGAAAATGGAAACTGTTATTAAACAAGAAGTCAGTCAATCGCTTTTGAAATCTAGTTTGTGTTGCAGGAGGTTTACCAATCCTGAGATTTCTGTGGTGCTTGTAAAAGATTAAGACCCAGAGAACAAAGGAGAAAATAATAAAGTATTAGATGGGAAAACATCTATCTGCAAAGTTAACTTTGCAGTGATTTGCAACTAGGTTATGGCATCAGCTATTAAGATTAATCACTAATTAACATTAGTTTATTAAGTACCCGCACATTTGTGAGCTTTTTTGTGATTGCATGAATTAATTTTGTATTCTTGCCAATAAATAAATTTTAGAGTTCTGTTCTGGGGCTGAGGAAGGGTGATTGGTTTGACAATATTATTATCCATCTCTTATTAAAGAACTTGGATTATTTATGGAAACTTCTTTGAAAAAGCAAAAAATATTATGAAAGCCCTTTAAGACGGATAATTTAGCCCATCCAGCCACATTGTCATTATGAGAATATAAATAAAATATATCAAAATTTCTCATTTGGATCATGAAAAGAATGAAATGATTTTTTCAGATATCTTAACAGATTAAAAATACCTGCTGTTTTTCTATTATCTGCAGATATTTTCAGATGCCCCTATTATTTCATAAACTATTGCTTAGGGCACAATACATTGAATAATTCCTAAACATTTTTAAAATAAAGTGATTAAATAATAGCATCAGTTTAAATTCATCAAATAAATAATTGGTAGTGTGCAATATGTTCCTAAATGTACAAAGCTTTTTACCAAAAATTTATCTTATTGAGAAATTGCTCATCAAAACAATATATCATTTCTGAAAACGGTTAATCACAGATAATCTCATCAGTTGGTTGTATGTCTTTGATTGCCTTAGTCATGTAGGCAATTTTATTTTTAACAGGAACTTATGCACTAGAAATTTTATCAAATTTTGCTCATGTTTATAGCAACAAAAATATCCAGGGAACTTCTTAAATTGTGGCTCTATTTTAATATGCATTGATGAGCTGAATAGGACTTTAGAATCCAATCTACAAAAGCATTTTCATCTACAAAAGCATTTTCATCTCGGTTTCATAAGATATATTATCCAAGTATTACTCGAGTAATAATATGCATTGTTTATGTAGTTAAAGACCACATAAGGGAGATTTTTCAAAGAACCACAATTATTACCTTCCTAAACAGCGAAATTATTTTTAAAGTTTTCTTATAATGCTTTTCTAGACATTCTTTATAGTTTACATGATTAAATGACAATGCTTTCATCAGCTAAGTGATATACATCAAAATAGAATAATACATAAAAAGAACCAAATATTTAATCCCACAGGAAGTATACATTTTTATATGAAAATGACTTTAAATACTTTAAGGAAACTACATTAGTAGTCATTTGTAATAAAGATAAATTAATATAGTATATTAGGAAATATATAATAATATGGCTGCAGAAGGGAGTTTGCTATTAACTGAAAGGAGCAGGGCAAATTCCTAATTTTCCACTCCATACGTTCTTGTCATTGCAGCTGTTATTACTATGTCATTATACATATAGTATACGAACATGGATGGGCTGCTCACCAACACGCATTAGCCAGCGTGGTGAGTTTATTGCCTTTTTACCTCAGAGTTTAAGAATATTTTTTCAATATATACAATCATGACAGACAAAAATAAATCATGACCATTATTCCCAGGAGGCTGTAAAGTCACCAACCAAGGCAGCGGTTGGTGGCCAAAGGTGGAGGGTGCTAAGAATCCCCTGATTGTGGACTCAGGCTGCCATTTGATGACGACTTTTTATTTAGGTACTTACAACTGCAGATCACTTTCAAGTGAAGGAAGATTGCAAGAGTTAGAAGAAGAACTGTCTTATATTAAATGGGACATTATTGGACTTTGTGAAGTTAGAAGAAAAGGTGAAGAAACAATTGATTTAAAAAGTGGACATATACTCTACTATAAAGGCACAAATATTGGAAATACAAGTGGAGTAGGATTCATTATAAATAAAAAATGGAAGAATAACATTGTGGAGATTGATGGTGTATCAGACAGAGTGGCAAGATTAGTTTTACAACTTAATAGCAGATACCAAATGCAGATAATTCAGGTTTATGCCCCAACAAGTTCTCATAGTGATGAAGTTATAGAAGATTTTTATATGGATGTACAAAAGGCTTTTGATCAGAGTAAACAACATTTTAAAATTGTTATGGGAGACTTTAATGCTAGAATTGGTAAACAAATGAAAGATGAAAATGCTGTAGGTAATTTTGGTTATGGTAATAGAAATGAGAGAGGACATAGACTTGTGGAGTTTGCAGAAAAAGAAAAACTTTATATTATGAATTCTTTTTTTGAGAAAAATGTTAAAAGGAAATGGACATGGAAGCATCCAAATGAAGGTACAGCAGAATTGGATTATATTTTGACTAACCGAAAATACATATTTCAAGATTGTAATGTTCTTAATAAATTTAACACAGGAAGTGATCATCGATTAGTAAGATGTAAGATACATGTTAATGCAAAACTAGAGAGACAAAAATTATTAAGAAAAACAATATTTACAGTTGATATTCCTAATCTTCAGAAACATTCTAATGAATTTAAATTAGAACTTACAAATCGGTTTCAAGTATTAGTAGATTTTGAACATGATTCAGATTTGAATGACATTAATAGGAAAATAAGCGATACACTTTTAAAAACTGCAACAAAGATAGCTGGTAGAAAAAAGCAACAATTGACCAATAAAATTTCTACTGAGACTAGAGAATTTATGAAGAAAAGAAGGAATATGAGGATATACAACAATGATGCATTAAAAAAGATTGAATATCTCAAATTTTGTAAAATGGTGCAGAAAAGAGTTGAAAATGATATAAGAAAGTATAATTGTGAACTAGCAAGGAAAGCTGTAGAAGAGAATAAAAGTCTAAAGAGTGTAAAACAACATTTTGGTATTGGTAGGAAATTTATATCTGCAATAAGAAAAAAAGATGGCATTATTACTAAAAAGAGAGATGACATCATAAAATGTGTAGAAGACTTCTATCAAGAATTATATAGTAATAAAGAACAAGTGCCTCCTATACATATTATATCTTCCGAATTGCCCAGAATTTTGAATGAGGAAGTGAGA
Organism: Epiperipatus broadwayi; assembly: GCA_028023455.1. Taxonomy (NCBI): domain Eukaryota; kingdom Metazoa; phylum Onychophora; class Udeonychophora; order Euonychophora; family Peripatidae; genus Epiperipatus; species Epiperipatus broadwayi. The sequence continues at coordinate 9,962,466 of JAQFVV010012419.1, forward strand.
CATGCAATTAAATTTATGAAGAAAGGGAAGGTTCCAGGTAATGATGGAATTATAATTGATATATTAAAAGAAGCAGGTGAAGAAATAGAAATTTTTTTAGCAAAGTTATATACCAAATGTCTAAATGATAAAGATGTACCAGATGATTGGAAGAATGCAGTATTAATATTAATATTTAAAAAAGGTGATAAAGAAGACATTAGAAATTACAGACCTATCAGTCTTTTATCAGTTTTATACAAAATTTTTACTAAGATAATTACAACTCGTCTACAGAAAACACTGGATTTCCACCAACCAAGAGAACAAGCTGGATTTAAAAGTGGTTTTAGTACAGTAGATCATATCCAGGTATTGAGAGAAATTATAGAAAGGACAAATGAATATGAGTTGCCATTATGCTTAGGATTTGTAGACTATGAAAAGGCATTTGATTCTATAAACATTTCTTCAGTGATTAAAGCATTGGATCATCAAGGTGTAGATCCAGGATATTGTCATATTTTGAAGAATATTTATAAAAATGCAACAGCAACAATTAGATTACATAATGATAGTAGGAAAATCAACATTGAAAAGGGTGTAAGACAGGGTGACTCCATATCTCCAAAACTTTTTACAGCAGTGCTGCAAGAAGTATTTTGTGGATTAAAATGGGAAGCTAAAGGAGTGAAAGTAAATGGAGATTATTTAAGTCATTTAGATTTTGCAGATGATGTAGTTGTTTTTGCAAATAATGCTTTAGAGCTACAGGAAATGTTGCAGGAGTTATCAGATGAAAGTAGGAAAGTAGGACTAAAGATAAATGTTAAAAAGACTAAAGTAATGTTTAATAGATTTTCTCAAAATATGAAAATAAAGATTGATTATGATGAGTTAGAAGAAGTTAACAGTTACAAATACCTTGGTCAGATTATTAATACAGATGGAAATATAATGGATGAAATTAATCATAGAATTAAACTTGGTTGGAGTGCTTTTGGTAGAAATAACTTGATACTAAAAGGAAATATGCCTATGTGTTTGAAAAGGAAGGTTTTTAATAAATGTGTTTTGCCAGTTCTTACTTATGGATCTGAGACTTGGACACTTAATAGAAGAGCAATACAGAGACTTCAGACCACTCAAAGAAGTATGGAGAGATGCATGTTGGGAATAACAAGAAGGGATCGAAAACGCAATGTATGGGTAAGAGAACAAACAGGTGTTACTGACCTCATTGAAAAAATTAAAAGACTGAAGTGGAGTTGGGCTGGACATATTGTTAGAAGAGATGATAACAGATGGACAATTGAAATTTTAAACTGGATTCCAAGAGATTGTAAAAGACCCAGAAAGAGACCACATGTGGGATGGGTGGATGAAATAAGAATGTATGCAGGGGTGTTGTTGATAAGAGAAGCTAAAGATAGGAAAAGATGAATTGAACTTGGAGAGACCTTCATCCTGCAACGGATTGATAGTGGTTGATGATGATGATGATATAATAATATAAAGTAACAAATTCAAATCGATTTGAAAGAGCAAAATGTATTTAATTTATTTTGAACTTGAAAATATTATTTTTTTTAAAAGTACAAGCAACTGTAAAAAAAAATGTAAGCCACTTTCTGTACAATCACTTTGCTCATATTTACTCTTCCACAACTTCATTATTTGTATCCTTGCTGCTTTGACATTTACATTCAATTAACAGATGCCTAATATTTTTTATACCTTCCTTATACAGCTTGCAGCCTAAATCACCCATATTTTTCCATTTATGTGTATATTCCCTTGTTACTAAAGATCCGCTTATATTATTAGCAGCTCCCACTTCCTATTTTTTATATAACTTAAATTTAATTTTTTTTTTATTTTCTTTATTTTATTTTATTCTTATTACTCTTTAAATACTTAACTCTAACTTAATATCTTTTATGTTTTATATTATTATTATTATTCATTTTACTAACAATCAATATTTATAATTTATTCATTCAGTAATTTATAATCTATTTTAATCTATAATATTATTATTTTTACCCACCTTTTATATATACAACTTCAACTGCTAAATTCAAATTTAAAAAATTTACTGTTATACTTTTAGTACCCCCCCATCCCCTCTTTAAATTTTGTGATGTGATGCTATAATGTAATGCACTGTGACTTCTTATACGAGTCGGGAATCTCTCAGCAACTATGCCCAGAGAACCTGTTAGCCACTTTGAACCTTTTTCTATTCCCTACCCCAAGTTTTTTTATTAGCAGCTCCCTCTTCCTATTTTTAGATAACTAAATTTTTTTTTTTTACTTTATATCAAAAATTTTTTTAGGCCCAAATCTCTGTTCAAAACTGACTTAATATTATTAATATAAATAGTCTCTTTTATTTTTCTAGCCCTATTATTATCTGTAAATTGTATTATGCTTATACAATTGTTTTCAAACTCATGCCCTATCTCTAATTTATATAAATATATTGGTGAATTTTTATTATATTTATGTTGTAATAGTCTTCTATATATTGAATTCTTTGCTTCTCCAACATAATTTCTTTATATAATTAATTTGACACTTTTTACAATTAATCTCATATATGCCATTTATTTCATTATCTAAATTTTTATTATAAATACTAATATACTTATTTTCTTAAATACTAATCATATTTTTTTCTTATTATTAACTACTTTACCAGTCAATACATTACTAAATTTTTTATTAATTTTACCTTTAACTTTATTTAAATTTTTAACTACATAATTATTTCCTGTCTTTATATCTATATAATTGACTTTATTACTACTTTTTTCTTCTTTATTATTATTTATACATTGTATCTTATTTTCTATTAATCTAATATCATTTATAAATTTATAAAGCATTGAATGATTTAGTATTATATGGCATACATTTGGTAATGCAATAAGAAAGAGTAGTTATTTTATTATTCCTGATGTATATATATATATATAATTTTCATAATAGTGGATATAAATGGAATTGGATTTAGAAATTGATTTGATGTTGCAATGAATTGTTGTTGTTTTATTATTATTATTATTATTATTTCTTGATAGATCTGTCTTATATTATATGAAAAGGGCCAAATACTACATGGAGAAAACTTTCAACTTATTTTATATGACATTATACCATTTCTGACTTAATAAAGTGATTACTTTTACAGTAGAATGCTTAGGGATTGCATATTGTCAAATATCCAGCAATTTATTGGGTAATGTTTCATGATCAAATAGAAAAAATGGTAATAGTTACCATGTTCATCTTTCTTACTAACAAATACTTAAAACAAGCTGCTATTCTTAACAAAATTCCATACTATTACTATTTGATTTACTAATGTAAACTTTAAATCCAGCTAAAGATTAATATAACTGGTTTTTACATGGATAATTAGTCCAACTTTATATCTTTTGTTCCATGTGTAATAATTTTTTTTTTTTATGTATACAGTACTTAAAAGGTCCACCCCCTCATATATTTTTGAAATATATTTATAAAAATATCTGAAAAATACAATTGATTTTTAGTTTAATATAACATTAAATACACATTTTTTGATTAATGTTATAAAACATTTTATCAAAATTAATAACAATAATTTAATATGCAGGATAATCGACAGGTGATTATTTTTTTTGCTTAATTAGTATAAATATTATGTGACTTTTGTTTGTTGTTTAGTAATTTTAGTTGAAGCACTTGAACATGTAACTTATTTTCATTCTATGTTAACGAAGAGTAATAATTAATTTATTGAATACATAGAAAGCATATGTAAATACTTTAAACAAGCTTTAACCTGTATTCAATGCGCTTTAAAATTTGTAATAATCAAGCATATGTTGCCGATAGAGGGAATCTTCCAAACCCCGACAAAAGATAGTGACTTTTATAAAAGATAATAGTGCCAGTCTTATCTTTAACCCAAATGTCCACTTATATAGGTGAATCTGAAGCATTTTGATTTGGAAGTGTGAAGTAGTTGTTTTCTCCACTGTTTAAGTCTACTATTTCCTTTACAAATTAACTTAACGCTTCCAAATGAAGATACTTCAGATTTGCCTATATAAGTGGACATTTAAGTTAAAGATAAGACCGCTGCTTTTATCTTAATAAAAGTCACTATCTTTTGTTGTGATTTGGAAGATTCTCTATCAGCAAAATATGCTTGATTATTACGAATTTTAAAGCGCATTGAATACAGGTTAAAGCTTGTTTAAAGTATTTACATATGCTTTCTGTGCGTTCAATAAATTAATTATTACTCTTCAATAGTTTATAGAATTTCCAACATTAAGATCATAATATTAACTCGCTGTAAATCACAATATTTCACATAAGTTAATTTGTAACGGAAATAGTGGACATAAACAGTTGAGAAAACAACTACTTCACACTTCCAAATCAAGATGCTTCAGATTTGCCTATATAAGTGGACATTTAGGTTAAAGATAAGATGGCCACTCTTATCTTTATAAAAATCGCTATCTTGTGTTGTGGTTTGGAAAGTTCCTCTATCGGCAAAATATGCTTGATTATTACGAATTTTAAAGCACATTGAATACAGGTTAAAGTATGTTTAAAGTATTCTGTATTAATAGAAGTGTACTTTTCACAGAATTGCATTGGTATTTGTTTTATCCATCATTGGTTGATATTCAATTACTTGAATTTTAAATAAATTATTTTGAACTTTAAAATCTGATCTAATTAATAGTGTTACAGGAGTAGCTTTGTGCAGGATAAAGAATTGTGATTGTTGTAGCTGTATTTTTTCTAGTGCTACAATTAACTATAACGTAAATGATCTAATGTAAAAAGTGTCATTAATATAGAACACATATACTATGACGATTTGCTATTAGGTAATTTGTTAAATAGATTTTTAGTGTATTCGATTATAATATAGTTATTAATCATCATCATCATCATCATTTAATGGTGCATTGTTCAGGAGTTCATGTATTCAGTTTCAGTTTAAGTATATAGTGCAACATATATAAATAATTGTTTTTTGATTGTAATAATAAATTTGTAAAAACTGCTGAATATTTTTTTTTTCTATATGTCAAAGCGTTGACCGCTAATCGCTAGGCCACCAACGCTTTTTTGTTTAAATAAATAGCATTGACATCTTGCTCTATAATTGTTCAAAAAAATATTTTTGTCTCACTTTTTTAAAAGTAGGTATTATATAGGAGAATTGTTATAATAAATTGATGTTGATTAAGTTAATCAAACCTGTTTTCATATTATTTAGCATCTATTATGTACATGTTATTAAATGTGGAAATGCAAAAATGAAATAGTTAAGTAAATCTAGGAATATCTTTTAATTTGTGTTAATCAAATTATATATAATTTATGTTAAATGTTTTTTATGCCTCTGATATCAGGTTAACGGAACACTGGTTACGCAGTCAAATCATTTGGAAGTTGTGAAATTAATAAAGTGTGAGTAACTTTAAAGTTTTTATATACAATAAGTAATTAGTTAAGCAAATTATGTTGTGCTGGGCAAAAAAAAACCCACCAGTCTAATTAAAATGTTGCCAATTGTTATAAATGATAGTTGTTAAAAATTGTATGTTTTAGTTTTACATATTGCTATACATATTTATGTAATAATAATATACTGTGGGCTGGTGAAAGGAATAAAAACACTTCATTGTCTAGTGTTTCTAATCTCAAGTGTTGCAGCCTTCCACTGAACAAAATTTCAAAATAAACGCACTTACTTACTTAACTTTACTTTTGCTGGCGTTTAATTATTTATAAATAATTTTTTTTTTAAAAAAAAAGCTAATGTTAACGTGTTTCTCAAACAAATTTTTGTGACACTTTTTAATTTCAAATAATATGCCATATATTTTTTATTATTATTAATTTATTGTACTTTAGACCATCCATTTATTTTTTTCATCACAGACATTTATTCCTTTAATATTAGTTACGAATTATCTAGAAATTTCTGTGCACGCACACACACGAATCAAAGAGTAATCACTATTCTAAGAAGGAACACAAAAGTGAGAAAAACAGATTAACTATGCTGTTAAGGTTATTTTTAAAAATAAAATTGCAAAATTGAAATAAATATAATCCAGTTTTTATTGTTGTTGTTTTTAGTAAAAAATAAATAAATAAAATTGAAAAAGATTATGCAGCAACAAATACTGTTTTATTTATTACGAAATTTTTATTTCAGCTAAATTTTGTTGCCTCTTTGTGAATATTTATTCTGTTATCTGTCTTAATGTAGATCATTAATTTTTCATCAACGACTACTTTTTCTCCCTCTTTTTCCCTTCTTTTCTCATATACTATTTTACAGATTATATAGAAATAATTTAAAAAAAAAAAAAAAATTGTTATGCAATTATAAATATAGCAAGATAAAAGTAATGTGCCCCTCTCCCTATTTATAGCTCACATTTATATTTATCACTAATATAAATTTGGGTAAATAAAATAATATACATTTCTTTATAATCACACACACACACACGTATATATATATGTGCTGAATGGTAAAACTGATTAACTCTAGAAATAATGACTAAAGGGGGTTGGCGAGCGTAGAAGCGTTGATGAAAAGAGTGAAATAGAAAAATAATGTTTTTCTCTTGTTTTTTCTCCCGATTAGCATACTCCCCGACGAGTGGACGTGTAAGCCTAAAAGTAGAAGAAATAAAGGAGTTAACAACCTATACAAAACAGTTGTAATATAAGGACTGCTAAAATATAATGAACTGTATCAATATGAACTAATTGAAAGATATTACGTTAGTTTTAGTCCCACCGTAAATAATCAAACTAATGTATCATCGGGTAACTGATAACACAATTGTAATGTTAATAATCCTTGTTTTTTTTTGTATCTTAATTTCATGTTATAAATGCTTTTTGTTTACTATAATAATAAAATAATTAAGTTATAAACCTCTACGAGTCCAACCTTATTTACAGCAATTTCAACTGAGTTTTAATTCCCTGAAAAAGCTGCAATATGTATGAGTGTTTGATTATATATACACATCTATTTATAATTGAAATATACTAATTCACTAATATAGACATATTTAATTTAATATATAAATTTATTCATAATTAAAATATACTACTTGTAATGCATACACACGTATACACACATTTCTATTTATGTAATGGTTTTAAAAAAATTACACATTCACTTTAGAAATATATTGTTTTATAAATGCCCACTCATTCTTTTTGGTTTTTTCCTCCAAGAAAGAAGCAGGATTTTGCACATTTAAACTTCTATGCAAGTTTGTAAACAATAATATCCTATAGATATGAGTAGAAGAGTGCAAACTTCTATATATAAGTATAAATTAATTGCGCAAATTTCTTGGACCTATACTTTTGACAGCATCCTCTTTAGATAAATACTTTAATAATTCTTTGTAATTGTTTATTAAACTAAAGATTACATCATTTTAAACCCAAATATAAATTAAACAATTAAGGATGAATATATTTTATCTTATTAAATATAACTACATGGCACCATTAATCCATCTCTATTTCCTTTTTTCTTATATTATATCATAAATATATAAAATTTCAATTTCCTTTATCTTTTCCAGATGCTTCTATTGGTATATTTAGGATGTGTGTATGGCAAAGTTGAAGTTTTGGGTATAAGTGAATCCTATTTATTAATTCAAAAAAGATCAAATTTTTCAAAACGAGATAGATCTTTAAAAAGGATTCTTGGTATATATAATATTATAATATTTATGATTAAAAGATCAACTTTTTTTTCTTGGTGATTTTTAGACGTTTGTCAGTAGTTTTTAAAATAATGAGGTAGGTACTATAAATTCAAATGGTTTGTTGTTATTGAATTTGTGCATAACACCATGAGATGATTACTACTAACACTTTGTTTATGCAAAAAAACTGCTATAAAGAAGCATAGTTGCATCCGCGCATTCAAAACAACAGCATTAAATAGATAACATTTTGATTTGAAATCAGAATACAAGAGAAATTCATATTAGGGGAACACTTAGAAGTAAAGATTTGGACAGATTACAGATTAGTCCGCTGCAAGATTAAAGTGAATAGTTGCATTAAAAAATAGATATTATTCCAATTATATTAATAAGAGAACTGATGTTTGTGCTTCAGAAGATTTTACTACATATACTAAATTTAAACAGCTATCAAACACTAAAATTGCTAATTTAGATCTTCACGACTTTCGTATTACTGAAGCATGGAATTCTCTTAAAGGATACATTATGGATACAAATAAATCTATTCTTGAATTCATTAAAAAGAAAAACCATGACTGGTTTTCTGAACATGATCTTATTATTAATGATTTAATTAAAAGGAAATGTGGAATTTTCTGCTTGGCATATATCTAAAGAGAGACGTTTAATGACTGACAAAAAGATCTAAAAGTGATTGGTGGATTAAAGTTGCAAAGAAGATACAGTTATTATCTGATTATGGTCATTTTATATCTTTTTTTGATGCATTGAAAGTAATATGTGGGCCTGAGAAATCATATCAGAATCCTATTAAATCCAACTGTGGCCCTTTCTTATATGATGACAATGATATTTTGAACAAGTGGAAAGAGTATTTTGATCATGATTTGAATAATGATATAAAAATTTATATGATGACTTTTAATAATATATTCATTTCATCAACTCGTTATTTGGACAAATGTATCCAGTTTAGTGAAATAAAAAAAATTCTTTGTAATCTTAAAAATGGAGAGACTGCAATTCCTGATGAAATATTTGGAGAAGTTTGTGTTAGTATGTTAGTTTAAAAAATATTGGGATTTTTTTTTAAGGAATATATGGACCCTTGAAGATGTGACACCCAATTGTTTAAGGATGTTTTATTGTTCTGATTTTTTTAAAACAATGGGAATAAACAAGATTGCAGTAGTATTCTTGAGGTTTACAGCCTTAGTAAATATTACTTAAGTAATTATTGTGGAATATCATTATTATCCACCATAGTAAAGGTACTTTCAAGAATTTTGTTGAATAGATTGCAACCAGTTATAGATGGATGGTTACCAAAACTCAATGTGGTTTTTAAGCATCAAGAATCAATATAGATATGGTTTTGGTTGTCAATCAAATGGAAGATATCAGGATCTAAGGAGCAATTTATATATTTCTTTTATTGGTTTGGTCAAGGCATTTGATTCAGTTAATAGGACAGATCTATGGTATTGTTTAAAATTCATTGATTATCCAACAAAGTTTATTGCTATTATATAGTTGCTACATGATGGAATGAGAGGAAGTGTTGTTACTACAGGTGGATCATTTGAAACGAAAACTGCAGTTAAAAAATAATGTGCATGTACTCCAACATTGTTTTCATTGTTATTGAGGATAGTCTTTGGATTTATTTATAGGTGACTTAATCAGACAGCGATCAAGATATGGTATAGGTTTGATGGTGAATTTTTAATTTGATTTAATTAAAAACAAAAACAAGGACTTTCTCTCGGATTCTGGATTTACAGTATGCTGATGATTTTTGGCAGCTCAAAAGATGATTTATAGAATGCGGCATATGAAGTCTCTAGTTTATTAATTAATGTTCAAAAAACTTAAGTTTTTTATCAACCAGTGACCGAAGAAACATCCTTAGCAACTTTCAGCTTTGATGGTTATCAACTTGAACATATAAATTACTTTAAATATTTTAGTAGTATAAGGATAACTTACAATCTTATTAAGCTCACTTGTTTATGTGCAATATCAAACCATAAACTTTAAAATATTTTAATTAATAAACAGTAAATACATTATCCTTTTACGTTAAAATACCCATATGTACACGTATATAACTTAAACGTTAGATTATAAAATTTTAATAATAAAAATCAAGTCAAATAAATAGTTATTTTAATGAAATAACTATATTAAAATAATTAGACTTCAATCATTCATATATGTATAAAATAATTAGTAAGTTAACTAAAATCACTAACCAAGACTGTAAACATAGAGATAATCTAAGATCAAGTCAAATTTTAGCAACTAAATGCCAAAGAAATAAAATTAGAATTCAATTACGCAATTATTAATTATGATGTATTCAACAATAATCGAATACAAAATCGTGAAATGAAATAGTAATTTAACACATGCTAATTACCAGAAGTCGATTCCACTATAAAAGCTAAATCAACTAATTTCCAAATCACTTCCATTTTTTTCAAATAAACTAGTCACTATGCATATTTATTTTGCTGGAGTCAAATACTGAATATATCAAAAAGATGGATCAATAGTTTGGACAAATTTTTCTTGTTTATAAAATCTTCGTTAGCAGAGAACTCTAATATCACTCAAGTAAAGAGTAAATAAATTACTCTTTAATATCATCAATAATAATTTCAAAAGCGAAATTATCTTTAATATAATAATTAGAGAAATTCTTAATGATATCATTCTAAACTTGAATTCCAGGGAAGATAATATCATCAAACACATTTATATATCTAAATAAATTATTTTAAGATTTTAGGATATAGAAAATGCATCATGAGTAAAGATACTTTGCCATAGGATCAAATGCTGTTGTTCTACCCTAAATCAGTGTAACTTCACTCCTACTGAAATGCCTAATATATATATATCATCTGTATAATTCAATATCCAACTTCGATTTACAGCGAGATAATTTAAGAAAAGGGATGTCAATGTCATGCGAGAGGAATATTTATGAAACAATGGAGTATACTGATTGCCTCACCGATGATTGATGACCGGAAATAAACGAATTTTATTCTTAATGAACATTGCTACTTAAATTTTGGAAAATGAATAGGATAATATCATAAACTTTAAATATATCATATCATTTTTGCGTATCAACATCTATAAATATTTAATTTTATTTCATTCGCCTTTAAAACCTGTTTACTTTGAAATAATCCATTTTGGAAAATCATTAGACGAAAAATGGGGAAAGATCATTGGGTTAAATATTTTTTTTATTTAATATAATTTAGGTCTTCCTTAACGCAGCGACTTGACCAGGTTAATAATTAAACTTAATATGAAGACAAGATTTTATTGTTCTTCATATTAAATTCATTCACATATGACAAGACAGAATTTTTGTTTATTATTAATTTAATTAATTTAGTAGTATTTGTTGGTCTATTGTTCGGTATAAATGACTAATATCCTTGGATGAAGGTAGGGACCATACATAGATGGGAGGTCTTATAGAAAGTGGAATTTTCTCAAAAGGATTGGATATTACAAAGGTCTTCATTTATACTTATATTGTTTAATTTAAATTTAGTTAGCTAGTGTTATCATAATCTTTGGAATTACAAAATGTTATTTTTTTTTTTTGCAATACATATCTATTATGGGATATGGGAAGGTATAATTTTAAAATTTATATACTAATATAGTTTAAAGTTGTAATTATAAATTTTATTAAACGCTCACTATTATTTCAGTAATAGTTTTAACAAGGCTGTAAACCTTAGCAATGAGCGTCTGAAAAAATCGTCACTAGGGACCTCTGTAGGTCTTTAAAACACATGCTTACGCTATGAAGAAAAGAGAGAATCCTTCTTTACTTCGACCTACTTTTATATATAAATAGGTGAAGCAGAAGTGTTTTGATCTAAGAGTGTGAAGCTATTAAATACTTCACTAATTAAGTCCACAATTCTTATAATACATTAATACTCGCGAAATCTTACGATTTACTACGAGTTTGATCTAAGAGTGTGAAGCTATTAAATACTTCACTAATTAAGTCCACAATTCTTATAATACATTAATACTCGCGAAATCTTACGATTTACTACGAGTTAATGAAAAGATCTTATACTATAAGATCTTTTCATTAACTCGTAGTAAATCGTAATTGTGGACTTAATTAGTGAAGTATTTAATAGCTTCACACTCTTAGATCAAAACACTTCTGCTTCACCTATTTATATATAAAAGTAGGTCGAAGTAAAGAAGGATTCTCTCTTTTCTTCATAGCGTAAGCATGTGTTTTAAAGACCTACAGAGGTCCCTAGTGACGATTTTTTCAGACGCTCATTGCTAAGGTTTACAGCCTTGTTAAAACTAATACTAATATAGTAGAAATGTATGTAAACACTTATATTCAAAAATTTTGTTATATAAAGATAAATATAAATTGTTTTCAATTGTTAAATTTATTTTAAATTTCAGGAGGTATCTGATTTATTTAAATTATTTATTTTATTTTCATAATAAAATAAAATAGAATATATATACACACACATATACATATCATCCTGACTTAACATCATAATAACTTGGTTGGAAGGAATTTTGAGTATCTATCGAACTTATGTAAAAGTATTGTTATTGCTATAGGATATCAATTGACCCCTGAAGATAGTTAAGCGTAAAATTAACCCTGAGTTCGAATATTGAGCATAACAGTAATAAAGAGATGTGATTATTGGATGAACTGGTCTAAGTTATATCTGTACTGAATGTTTAAACATTAAATTATCACATCTGAAGTCATGGATTAGATTTTTATCACATCATTCATGGCATCCTACATGAAGACCCAGGTCCGACCATAGTTAGATGTGTTCATCCTCATTCCTTAAGGGAATACAAACTGTTACAGTAGTTTTATAAGTAAAAAAAAAATGGATTTAGGGAATCAAGATACAGCATAGACTCCCATGTGCTGCTGCTGCTTTTATTAAGTTAAAAGATAGCGTATTTCATCATGGGGAAATAACTACAGCAGCTAAGTTTGCTGTATATAGAGCTGTTATTTTACTTAATCTATTGCATGGCTGTGAAACTTGGACACTTACAATAGCAAGATCATCAAAGCAATCAGTATGTTCATCAATTTTCTGGATGTGATACTATTGAGTCCATTACTGTAAGGTAACATTTCTGTTGGATTTGACATGTAAAATGAATGAAAAATGAAAAGTCTTTCTAAAAAGGGTGTTTTATGGTGTACTTGTATCAATGTGGTTTACTTGGGTGACGTAGACCTCATCTATAGTAAACATCCCAAAGATATTGTAAAAAATTGCAATATCACTTATTTCCATTGAGAAGATAAAGAATATAGTCATTGGAAGCATAGTGTTGAAGTATTTTAGAAAGAAAAGTTTTTTGCTCAAGGAATTTAGCATTATAACATATTTAAGTAGACAGACCAATGAACCAGTAGGTTGTATATGTGGACATACTTGTGGTTCACTGATTGGTTCATATAATAATCATAAAATTCATTTCTAAGATAGTTTTTTTTTTTTCGAGTGACTGTTTATTATTTATGGTATATAGGAAAACTAAATAAAACTCGAAGTAAAACTTTTCTGCCATTATATATATAAAGGTCCAAGATGCCTCATGGAATTTGCTCTCTGCATTGGCTCTTTTCAGAGAATGTCAATCTTATGTATTAGTGTGAGAAAAGTTATTTTTACTAAGTCAAAACCAACGTTTGTACATAATTTTTAGTAATTGTTACAACTTTTTTTAAATAAAAAATATTTTTTATTTGAGAAACTTATTCAAATAATGTATATCTCAACAATTTATAAGAATTTTAAAAAACAAGAACACATAAGTTGCAAACAATTGGTTACATTGTAATAGTGTTTTTTCTTTTCTGAATGATTCATCTCTCTGTCTGAGATAAATATAGATTTGTAATCTAAAATATGTATATTGGTATTAATAATCACAAACAATAATAAATAGTTTTTTCTAAGATACAAATGTATAATTAATTAAATTACTAAAGTTTATAGATTAATAAAAAAAATAGATCGTTATTAAAAATATATTTATATCTAAAAATAAACTCTGTATACATATATAAATGTGAAAAGCTTGTTTGTTTATTACTTAATAACTCGATAAATACTACCCCTAAAGGAAGGATGGAATTACGTAGGCTATGGATTTTTGCTTTATGGCATTTAACTAGTTTTAAAAATTTGGTAATTTTCCACTAACACGAGTGAAGCCGATGCCGCAATAGCTAGTAATCTATAAATGACAAAACGTGCAACATTGTGATATAAATACAATAATTATATTATAACATATAAATCACCAAATGCACTTTTGGAGCAGTACACCCCATTTATGGCAATCAACTATCAATGCAAAAGAAAAAAATAACCATTATTTAACAACTAAAATTCCAGATCATAAAGAAGATTCATTGATCCTGATTATTATCATCAGAAAATTAGCATTGTACATAATGGGTGAAATGATAGGAAAAGAAAAATTAAGAAAGCTCAGTGCATTGCTAATTCAAATAAAGTTTTGCATCAAATACGTTTGTTAATATGCAACAGAGCACGTCCTTATGTTTCGTAATTGCCACGAATTTGGTACATTGCACTGTTTTGTAGTATAATTATCCTGTATAACACATTGTTGCATGACTGGTGTTTATAGTTAATAGTTGTAAACAAAAACATTGATTTTTTTTTTACACAATTGCAATTCAGAGATATAATTGAAAATAGTCATTTAATAGGAAAAAAAATCGCAGTCAAAACAGTAAATGATTGTATTTTTTTTTTTTTTGTTGTTGGAAAAAATGAAATGAAACTTACGTTTACAAGAATGATTTTGTATTTAGAATTTTGAAAAAAGGTTGTGCTAAACTTTTACCTACTAAAAATTCTCAAATGGCAGCGGCCAAGTCTTGATAGAATGTGTCATCAAACAGAGGGCACAAATGAATAGTAATTTTTCGACATTTTAATAGTATAAAAAAACTAATGGAACATAAGCTTAATGTCTCCAAACATGTATATATATAGAAGTCAAAATTTATTTCTCCAATAAAAAAAAAAAAAAGATAGAACTATCGCTGAAAAGAGAGATGAACGAATTTCCCAGGATTTTAAATAAAGAAGTGAGGCATGCAATTAAATCTATGAAGAAGAGAAAAACTGCCAAGAGGTGATGGAATTATAATACATATCTTAAAAGAAGCAGGTAAAGAAATAGAAATTTTTTGGCAAAGTTATATATCAAATGTCTAAAGGATAAAGATGTACCAAATGATTGGGAAAATGCAGTATTAATATTAATATTTAAAACAGGTGATAAATAATTTATTAGAAATTACAGATCTATCAGTTCTATACAGTTTCCCAAGATAATAACAACTTGCTTACAGAGAATTTTGGATTACAACCAACCAAAAGAACATGCTGCGTTAAAAAGTGATTTTAGTACAGTGGATAACATCCAAGTATAAAGAGAAGTTATAAAAAGGACCAATGAATATAAGTTGCTATTATGCTTTGGATTTGTAGATTATGGAAAGGCATTTAATTCTGTAAGCATTTCTTCAGTGATTAAAGTACTAGGTCATCAAGACATAGACCCAGGATATTCTCATATTCTGATGAATATTTATAAAAATTCAATAGCATCAATTGGATTACATAATCATACTAGGAAGATTAACATTGGGAAGGGTGTATGACAGCGTGACTTCATACCTCCCAAACTTTTTACAGTAGTTTTGCAAGAAGTATCTTGTGGATTAAAATGGAACGCTAACTGAATAAAAGTAAATGAAGATTATTTAATTGTATTTATTGTTTGGATGATTTCCATCGTCTAATATGAGTATTGAATATCGTAAGAAAAAATTAACTTTATTTAAATATTCCAAATATATTCAACTGTTAGTAAAAGCACATCAAACAGATTAGTATATGCACAACATTTTGAGAGGGATATTATTATACCCTCTTCTTCAGGTGTTGTTGTGTGACCAGTGACACCTGGACCCTTAGATTCTTGAATATTGAAATGTTAAGGTAAAGCTCTAACCAACTGAGCATTACCTTAAAATTCAATACTGAAGAACCTAAGGATCCAGGTTCGATTCTCATGCTAGTACTGGCATTGGTCAGGCTAGCAACACCTGAAGAAGAGGGAAGAGTAATACCCCTCAAAACGTTGTGCATTTACTAATCTGTTTGATATGCTATTACTAACAGTTGAATGTATTTGGAATATTTAAATGAAATTAAAATTTTCTTAAGACGTTCAATACTCATATTAGATGATAAGTAGTCCAAACAATAAATTCAACTAAAACCCCATCATCACAAACCTTCAGGAAAATGAAGATTATTTATCTAGATTTTGCAGTTGATATAATTATTTTTGCAAATAATGCTTTAGATCTTCAGTAAATGTTGCAAAAATTATCAGATGAAAATAAGAAAGTAGAACTAAAGATAAATGTTAAAAAGACTAAAGCAATATTTAGTGGATTTTTTCAAAAGAAGAACATAAAGATTGATTGTCAAATTATTGCTGCAGATGGAAACATAATGGATGAAATTAATCATAGAATTAAATGTGGGTACTTTTCGTAGAAATAACTTTATATTTAAAAGAAAATATGCCTATGTATTTGAAAAGGAAAGTTTTTAATTGTGTTTTACCAGTTGTTATTTATGGATCTGAGACTTGGATGAAGCTTAACAGAAGACCAATACAGAGACTTCAGACCACTCAATGAAGTATGGAAAGATGCATGTTAAGAATAATTAGAAGAGATTGAAAGCAAAATTCATGGGTGAAATAACGAATTAAGAGACTGATGTGGAGTTGGTCTGGACATATTGCTAGAATAAATGATAATAGATTGACAGTTGAAATTTTAAATTGGATTCCAAGAGGTTGTAGACCTAGAAAAACTCGCATGTGAGATGGATGGATGAAATAAAGAAATGTGCTTTGGTAATGTGGAGAAGGGAAGCTATAGATTGGAGAAGTTGAATTGAAAAGATCTTCATCTTGTAATGGAGTGGTTGAAAATGATGAATGATGATATAAAAGTCCCACTGTAACTGTGATTTTTATAGCCACAGTCTCAGTTATTTGTAATTTACAAAATTTGAATAAAAAATAAAAAAAATTAAAGAATTAGAAATTAATAGAAAAGAAAATTTAATTTTCTATATTTCAATTTTTTTTAAGCCACAATGCATATATAATCTATGCATACTCTTATTTGTGACTTGTGGATGTGCTATAAACATTTTCAACATTTATGAAAATTTATATATATATATTCTAAAAAGGCATATTGTATTATAGTTCACTATTATGTGTGAATTTTGGTACATACTCCATAATTTGGATCTAAATATTACACATTTAGGTGAGTTTCTATATGTGTTTGTATATACATATAAATTGCTTTAATTATAAGTTAACCATACAGCTTGAATAAATACTCTTGAACCTTTTAATAATATAGTGAATTCATGAAAAACAATAAATTGTTAGGATCATTAATGTCGAGAAAACCTATTCACCTACCCAAAATTGTAATATTCATGCACCACAAAAATAATTTTCAAATGAAGTATTGATGTCATTTTTTAATAACATTTCTAACAGGATTTTTTGCCCTCATAGCCCACAATTAATAGCAAAAGAAAAAAAACTAATGCAAAAAATGTATAGTATAGGATAAAATACAATTCATGTTAAAAATATCACCTAATTAAATTATTAATTTTTACAAATGCTATCATCTACGATAATGGGGATAGTTTTGGGTTGCTAAAGTGCATTGAATACAGGTTAAAGCCTATTTAAAGTATTTAACTTGATCATTGAAAATTCTAGAAATATTTTTCTGTTGTAAAAAATACTGTTGAACCAATTTTACTTTATCCCAAATAACAGAATATTTAGAATTTTTTTTTTTCAGTTTATATCCTTCTATATATACAATGATAAAATGATCAAAATAAACAACTCATGCTTAAATAAAATGTGTTGTTACAAATTCATGCAAATCAAATACAGAAAAGATATTTTCAGAGATCTTTTGCTGGCAAATTACTCCTCAGAGTAGATTTTGTATTACAACCTGCCAAATAACCTATATCATAGCTTTCGTGATACAGGTGGTCCTTGACTTTCATACCTAATTGGTTCCTTAAACACGTCCGAAAGTTGAAACGTACAAATTTATTTTTAATGAGATTTATTAGCAAATATATATGTAACACTTTATTAATTAGTATCTGGTGTATTCTTTATAAATTTATCAGGAGATAGTTGAACTGCATTTTTCTTTTCATGATAAAAAGTTCTATAACATGCTGTATCTTTTTCTATTGACCTCGTACAAAAATAGAATGTATGAAAGTCAAGAACCTCCTATACTTGGTGGTCTGTTGTAGTTGGTATAAACCAAGACCCTGCCATTCTAGAAATACCTGATCCTATTTTGCAGCGAGCAAATTTATATAATTGGGATTATAAACCAAATGAAAAGTAAAGGAAATAAATATAAAAAAATAAACCTGATCTAAACATAAAAATATAGCAGCTTGGGGATGATTTTTGAAATGGTTGCAAGTGATAGAAGGGAAAGAGACGGATAAAGGATGAAACTGTTGTTTTTATAGAGTGAAGATAGTTCGCTTGATTTGAAGGGTATGTTTGATAAATATTGTGGAAAATAAAAATCATATATATGTGTACTTTCAGAGAGAAGATATATTCTGATGATTATATTAATTAGGTTTTTATTATTTTTTAAGCTGGTTCATACGTTGCACTGACATTATTGGGTCGACAACCAGGTCACAGTCCTAAGCCATCCTTCATCTCTGAAGAACACTGTAACATATCACCAAGAGGATCTCCTACAGAACGTATTACGGCACCTCAACCAGTTGGTGTACGTATTTTTTAATATATATTTTTTTTATGGCCATATTTTGTTTATATTTTTATTATTTACATTTATGATATATATTTATTTTATAGACGGAACAGCAGCAACAAATGTTAACTTCTCGTATTCAAACTATAAAAAAAATGCTAGAAGAAGAATTGAAGTTTCAAGAGGTAACATCTTAATTTATTTTATTTATTTTTACTAAACCTATTATTTAAATATTTAATTCATATAGCGTAATGTTTTTTTATAAATTATAATAATAACTGAAGCTTGCTCCACTGCACACGTGCTTTACAGATCACATACTAATTATAATGAATACTCTCCTTCCCAAACACAAGATAAAGTCTTTTTAAAAGATAGAACGGATCCACTCTATCTTTTTCATGCTCTCAGTTCCAAATTCTTCAGATTTGTTTATACATATAGATTGGGTGAAAAAGATAGAGTGGATCCATTCTATCTTTTAAAAAGACTTTATCTTGTGTTTGGGAAGGAAAGTATTCATTGTAATTAGTATGCAATCTGTAAAGCGCATGCGCAATGGAGTAAGCTACTGCTATTATTACAAACCTATTATTGTGGTAACAGGCAATTGTAATTGTTAATTTACACATAAAATGCCAAGATGATTGATTGATTGATTATTAGTAAATTCACGATCTACATTATGTTTTCTGTATGAGTTGTCAGTTAATATTACGTACTTAAAATTATGTATAAAATGCTAGTATTAACATGAATAATTATTGGGAATATTTTTGTCATGTAAATGCGATGACTTCAGTATTACCATTTATACAGATTACGATATATCATAGTTAACTCTTTTACATCTTTGAAGAAAATGTTTGTTTAACTCTATAATTATGCCAATAAAGTTCAAGAAATTCACATATTTTGCAGAGAAATTAGTTGTATTGTGACAAATTATTAATTATACTAAGTATTTATGCTGTGATGTAAAATGACTTCTCGTTAAACAAAGTCAGAACTCTCTATGCAATGTCTATGTTCCGAAATACTGTTATCCAGGTTAAATAATCTTTTCCTCCAAAATCCTTACATTCCACAATAAACTCTTCAATTTTTTATTTCTTGTTACTGTGGTTCATTTTCTTTTTTCATCCTATTTTGTTTTAATAAAAGCTGTTTCAATAATTTCATTATCCTGATCCCATATTCCTTAATTTTGTTATAAAGATCTAAACCAAAAAACATAAAATCTTTACTTGTTTCATTCTCTTTATCTTTAAATTTCTCTTTCTATCCACACAATTTATCCTGATCCTCTTCAGTATTATATACTGTATTCCAAAAATAAATGTTCAGGATTTTCTCATCTCCATGCAAAGTACATCTATAATCTGAATCTTTATTCCATTTTTGTCATATTTTTTCCCTTCAAATTTCACATGTGGAATTTTTTGTTGATTTGATTTCATAGAATTATGTAAAAAGTTAATTAAAATTTAATTATTGCTAAGCAAATTCTATTAGGTATTACATAATAAGCAATTTAGTTCAAGAATTTTATTCCACCTTTGTATTAAATCACAAAAATAACAGTAAGTTTTTTTTTTGTGTGCTATTATATATATATTTTTATTTTATATAGTTTTTATTCAAACTATTTTTTTTTTCATATTCAGTTTCCATAATTCTTAATTCTTTTTTCTTAACCTTCCCATAACCTTGTAATTAATTGTGTAATATATTATTTTATTCCATTTCTTATAAAAGTACATGGAAATAAATTGCCTGTCTATTAACTTTGCCTATTGTAAAACCTTTTTTGGTTCAACAGGTTTGTTGCGATGCACCGTGGCTTCTCCTTTCTCGGAATCAGAAATATCTCGGCCACTATGCCCAGAGAGACCTGTTAGCCACCTTATCTTATCCTTTCCATTCCCCACCCTAAGTTTTTCCTATTCTTTATCATGCTCTATCCCATTTCCACAACATGATCTTTCTCCACTCTATGGCCTTTATATTTAATTCCCCCTTAGCTTTTTACAAATCCAGCAGAGCTCTACTGTACCATTATTTGTTGTAAACTTGGAGAATGAGTCATTATCAGATGGTAATACATTTAAATCCTCATTCCATGGATCAGTTTCTGGCTTTGCCTTTAGAAATGAGAACTTGAGATTTGCACCTGGAATCAGTGCTGTTATGTATCTAATTGTGATTTTAACTTTTTTATTATCAAGCTAAAAACCTGAAATTCAAAACTGCATTGGTTCCGGCTTTAAGTCCCAAGTCTTAATTAATAAAGCAGAAAGTGGACTGGAGAAGGTGATTTTAGTCCACTGTCATCTGATAATCATTGATTATTTCTTTTATTTATGATTATTAATGATTATAATTGAAGGCAAACCATCATGGTAGCAACAGCTAAAGCATTGGAAAGTAATCGCTTCTTAGTATTTATAAAATGTCTTATATTTAGTTGGATCACACCATAATTTGTCACAGTTTATTCAGTAAAACCATTTCTGTACATTTTTTTTTAGATTACCCCTATGAAACTTATTGTTCCATAAAATATTTTGTTCTTTGCCTGTAAATCTTAATGTTATACATAAAGTGAATTAAAAATCAACAAATCCCATTAGGTATTATGCAATGATCATTTTACTTCAAGAACTTAATCTTTTACATCAGATCTGTCCTAACACAGATCAGTTAGAAGTCTTGAATTTTTTGAGTGGAAAAATTAAAATAATTATTTGTGCTGAATTTTTATTAAACATTTTAATTCTATCACTAACCAGTAATCTAGATGCTGGTATTATTACCTGATATTTTTACATTACTGTGTATCCATGCATTTTTCAAATATAAAATGTGTCAAAGAAATGGACTTGCATTGTTTTGATCCAGTACATATGCTCTGAATGTTCTTGGCGAAGGTGTTAGCAATACTGCGCAAATTTGTTCAGTTATAGTTCACTTGTAGTTATATGTACTGATTCATTATTTCAGATGCTATACTCTTGGATAAATTTTTCTTTTTAATGTGGCACTTGAAATTTTATACGGTTGGATAGCCTTACTTTAAGTCAGTCCTGTATAAAGTAAAACTTGTTTAGAAAGAATGATGATATAAAGAGCCAGTGCAGAAGTTTACATATTTATTATCAAATTGACTCAAGAATATCTTTACTCAAACACTTTCAGTTCTTTAACTTTTGTAAAAGATCTCAATTTACCTTTTCACTCGCTAAAATAATTAAATGTGTAAATGGTTAAAATTATATTAATGGATTGTAGATTATTAGAAATAGCTTTAATTCCTTATAGTCAAACTGACAAAATGAATTATAAATGGAACTAGCATGGAACATATTTGTGCAATATAGACTGCCTTCAAATCAGTTTGAAAGTAATATCATGTGCATTTCTATTAAATGGCAAATTAAATGAAGGAAATTATCTCAATTCACAAATTTAGTTCATTAATATTGAAAACTTATGTTGACGTGGTATTTATATATTGGATTATTTCCATCATCTAGCATTAAATATCAAATGTCTTTAGAAAAATTTTAGAACTTTATTTAAATTTATTAACTACATTCAACTGTTAGTAATAGCACATAGGTTAGTATATACTGTAAGTATAAATTTATTTAACATACATTGATTACGTAAGTAATATTTACTAACGCAATAAACCTAAAGCATGTGCAGTTGAAAATGCAAAGGCTAGGGACCTCTAAACACAAGCTTATGCATAAGCTTGTGGTTAAGACCTATAGAGGTCCCTACCTTTGCATTTTGCTTGTGGTTACCTGTAGAGGTCCCTACCTTCGCATTTTGCTTGTGGTTAAGTTAAGACCTGTAGAGGTTCCAAACTTCGCATTTTCAACCGCACATGCTTTAGGTTTATTGCCTTAGTAAATATTATATACTGTAATCAACATGTATGCATTACATGTATATCATTTAAAAATTCATTAATAATTTTGGAAACGAAAGCTGTTAAAATTTGTTTACTGGACAGAATGTATATGTAAATATGTGCATGTATAAAATGGATGAGACTTCATTAATTCTAAATTAATTTTAAATAATCTAAACAAAGTTTATAAAATATTTTATTGATTACCAATTGTGAAGTTATATTATAAATAGGCGTAGGGAAATGACATTTTTATACAAGTAATTAATTTATTGATAATCAGATTGGCTAATTAGAAGATTGATATCTTATATTGGCTAACCAGAATATTATCTTTTGTATATTGCATAAATTCCTTTTCAAAGCTAATAATTGTAAAGTGTGTAATTGGTCAGTAAGCCATGGACCATAGCGAAGTTTAGAGCTAATCTACACTCATTGGATAGGTCTATGAAATCGAACTATGATGAAAACTGATTTTAAAGTTTAAGACAAATTGATGGACTATAAAATGGGGTCTATCAAGAGATGGTTATTATTTTTTATTCTTTCATTCACTCATTCTTTCTTGATCATTAGATATAGTGTTAAAATATTATTATGGAACAGTAGAGGATCACCTTGTCTGCTCTGTTTGAGAAAAATCAAATGAGTATCGGCTTAAGTCCACTATGAAGTAGAAAAGCTGCCATGGTGTATTGTAAAGCCATTCCATTTTTCATTATGTTTAGTTACATGTGAACTGTATGCCGCCTAAAATAAAAAGTGTCCTATAACTTTGGGGAAGAGACCAGCCATAATTTAGCAAGAAAAATACTGTTAAATGTTGCCCACTAAATAATCTAGGAGAAACAAAAATCAACAGAAGCATACATTAAGAATGCCATTTCAATCACAAAAATGATCTTAGAGAAGCTTTGCAGAAGGCCAGAAATATAGCTATGTTTATACTAATTGTTCCACAAAAAGTTTGTAGGTACCTGAATTCATAACATAAACTGTTAAAGATGAAAGACGATAATTTATATGAACTTTATATACTTTTATGATTTTGTTTCACTACCATTAAGATAGTTAATCTTCTATGTATATATAATTTATATTAAATTTTTGTATAGATTGTTGTGATGTATTTGGCAAAGGTATATATAAGTTTAGAAATTAGAATGGTGATGGATTGTCTAATCTTACTATTTCAGATTCGTGTTATGGTTCAAATGTCATAACATAAAAAGAAAATATCTATAATAAAACAATTAGCCAATCATCGCAAACCCACACCTTTTACTAAAGATTTCTCTAGTATTATTTTAATTAATTATTTTTAAAAAGGGTATAAATAAGAACGATTTCCACTAGCCTCCATTGTATTAAGTGTCAGAATAGCAATTTAACTATCCATGTAAATATGATTAATGGCCTCTGGATTCTAGAGTAAAATACTGCATAGACCACGGATCCCCAACCCTATGCCCGCGGGCACCATGGCGCCCGCAGACCATTTTACGTGTGCCCGCTCCTATCCAAACACGATAAAAAATTATTTATCTGATATAAATAAATTTAATTTTTAAAATTTCTTATAAATTATTGTATTATATTGTAATCAAATTATAGGGTATACCATACTTTTACATCGTAAAAATATAAACATTAATTATATGTTGAAATTTTATTTTTGAAATAAATATTTTTTTTGTACATTACATGTATTATTAACAATATCCAACTATAAATTTACATTGAAAATATAAATGGTGCCCGCCAACCGGCCGGTATTATAGAAGGTGCTCTTAAGTGCAAAAAGGTTGGGAACTCCTGGCATAGACAGATAAAATAAATTAAGAAAGCTTATTGTCATCATTATAAAAGTCTACAGTTGTAATTAAAAGGCGTTTACAGATTTAGGATAGGCAGGTGTGGAGGAGGATATTCGGATATTCGTCAGATAAGCCAGGTATTAAATTTTCTTTAAGTGCTGTCTTGAGCTTGACCAGAAACGAGTGTAAGCAGATGCTTTTCCTGTCTCTTGCATTTGGCAACTTAGTATTTTTATTATTTATATGATAGACACATACTCCCACCATTTAGTTTACAAGTTCCAATCACTGATGCAGGTCGATGCATGATCATTGCCCTGGGCATTTGATGATATTCATTAAAATGTTATTAAAAACAAATATTTAAGAATCGTCTAGCACATGTGACACTTAGTTCCATTATTCCCTTTTAATCTAGTCGCTTAGTATAAATTTCTAATTGCTGAAGCCTGAAATGTTTATATTAATCTCAGCCTCCTAATAGTATGATATATATAAATGATTTTTAGCATATTCTTTAGGTTTGTGAATGAGATTGAGTACATAGTAATATTTATAGTTAGTCTGTGCAGCGAGTCTGTATCTATCCAAGGACAATTAAGATGTATGGGTCCATATATTATCCATGCATAATGAGAAAATGATTATGTAGTCCGACATCAGGTTAGCTAGGATAGTAAAATAAAATTGATTAAATATAAATGCTGGGCATACTACAATAGATCATTTAGGATCACTATCCTGAATTCAAATCCTGGATAAAGGATCAAGATGTTTCCGGAGGGTTTCAGTCAATTATATTAATATTTATTTGGTGATTATGCATATACAGAAATAAATCTTAATTTCTCATTATTCTAGCATTTATTTATCTTTTATTGCAACCAATAATGGTAATTAGAACATGATAAGAGTTTCTTGTATCTGACTGACTTAAGCAGGATATAAAAAGGAAAAGTTTTTGATCATATGACATCAGAATGTGGAGCTGCATGCAGATTACTCTGGGCAATTTTCATGTTAGCTGTGCATTTTTGGCCATTACATTACACAATATTTCAAGTGGTTTTCTTTTCTTTTCTTCAGGTTGCTGGCCTGACTAGTGGCAGTTGTAGCATGGAAATCGAACCTGAACTTTAAGATTTCTTGAAGATGTTAGTACTGTCACTGATTAAGTCAGCAACAACACATGAAGAAGAGAGGAACATACTGCTGCTTGAAAAGTTATGTATATACTAACTTGTGTACTATTGTTAACAGTTTAATGTAATAGGAAATTTTAAATAAAGTTTAAAATTTTTTCTAAAGACATTCAATGTTTAATAGTTAGATCACGGAAATAGTCTAACATATAAGTACAACTAAAATTCCATCACCACAAATCTTTAGGCAAACATTTATGTTGACATTCTTTAGGGATTTTCTCAAACTGCTACAACATTTGTCATTGGTTGAATTTAGTTTTGTCTGTCTTAACCAGATCAATTAGCACTCATTTATAACTATAAATATTGGGAACGTTATAGTGGAATTTTTTTTTTTTTGATATTAAATTTTTCTGCTGCTCTAATAGGATTGTGTCCAGAATTTACTGCTTGTATTTGGAAGATTCCGTCACCAGATTACTTGATGAATTATTCACATCCATTTCAGAAATTAACTAGTGATACAGTACAGACAGAATACTTGGTGCTTATTACCCATTAGATTTGAAACAGTTAATGAAGTGTTTTAAGCTATTAATAACTCCCAGCACTTGTTTTTTTTTTCCTTTTTAGAACTATAAAAATAGTTTTCATTAAATTTTTATTTATTTATTTTTTGAAAAAATTGTTTCATATTATTAATTATATATATGAAATTCATTTTATTCAAATTTTTTTATTACTTGTTGCTGTTTTTGTCTGGTTGACAATTAGAAAACAGTATTTTATAACTGCAGTAATGTGATCGTTATTAGTTTGAAGAGAAATATACATCACAATGGAATTCTAGCAATATATTCATGAGATTTTTTTTTATATATCGGAGTTGATTATTTATTTAGTAAATGACAACCATTCCATTCTCTTCCTCTTTGATGGAATTGATTACGATAAATGTTTTGCGTCTTGTGATATTTTGTTTAGATATATGAAAAGAAAAAGTTTATTATGTGAATTGGAATTTATTTTGAAAATATTGTTTAGCATTAATCATTTGTTAAAGGGAGAAATGGATTGTTGGTTGCATTAACGGAACGTATTCATAGACAATTACTTTAGATATGTTCTCTAGATTCTTTCATTATGTGTTTTTACCCAAGTATGTTATTTTCTTCATTTAAAATACAATTTGCCATTTCTATCATTACCAGGAAGCTATAGCCAAATTAATGTCATTGGTACTCATGTGATCATAGTTGAAATTTTAAAAAAAAATTAATTTTATATATGCAGATTCCATATCCAGATGTTGTACTAATCTCATTTTATTATTTTTAGAGACTTTCAATTAATCTTTAACATAATTTGTTATTGAATCCCTATTCAGATTTATTTAAACTTATTAGATTTTTTTTTTTTTAAAGACTAGTCCAAATTTTTTAATTATTTTACTATTTTAAATTATTGTTTATTTAAATCTTATGCTTTAAAATACCAGGTACCAAATTATGGTCTGCTGGCCATATTCAGCTTATGAAAAGATATTGTCTGACTGGGTCTTTCCTTATGAAATAGGAATTGGAAAACAATAAATATTTATCCCCACCCCTTTTTAATACATTTTAAATTTTTAATGAAAATAATATAAAAAGTTATCCATATCATAAATAAAATTATAACTTCTTCTATTTGTATAATAAGTATTAGCATTAAGACATTACATGACCAAATAACATACAACACGCGACTTAGCTTTCCCATTACTATTTTTTAGCAAATTCTTCTATTCTTAATATTATTTCTGACATCTTGCGTAAGCTTTAGTATACAATAGATGCAAGTAGTAGGGTTTAATAAATCCTTTTCAGTGTGAACCTATCCAAAATATTTCCAGACTAATTCCTAATTATGCCATCAGTGAGGATTTTTTTTTTTTGTCAGTGTGGATGTAATGCATATTCCCTCTAATGGCCATTACTAAAGCTTACAAAGTTGTCATAAAAGTAACGAGAATAGAAGAATTTGCTAATGAATAACAATATATAAGCTCAAGTCATGTGTTTTGATTACGATGTGATGTCTTCATGCTTTCCTACCAATTCTGGCCAAAAAATAGACTCCTAAAGTTATTAATATAAAAAAACTAAGGTCATCATAATATTTAGAAACAACCAATTTCAGATCTATGCAGGCGAATGAGCTTGGATTGAAAAAATATTTTTTTAATTTAAGATAATAGCTTGACAGAATACCAAAATAAAAAATGATTTTTAGAAGAAAGCTGCATTAGATGCAACAAAAATTCAAGAGCACATTTAAAAAAAACATTCCACAAGCTCATCATTGTCAAAAGCCATAACCTAGAAACTAGTCTTGGAATATTTACATAGGACAGCACTAGATAAGGATTCATTAAACATTATCATCTGGCAATTATTTAATTACTAAAGCTTACACTAGGTGGCATAAAAATAATGAGATTGGAAGAATTTAAAATATTAGCATTTTAGTTTTTTTTTTTTTTAGGATAGATTATTTAATTCAAGAAACAATGTGGATTACTAATAATTAATTTCAGTTCACCAGTAACATTTTAATAAGAAAATTCTAGCCAATTACAAAAATACTCAATTTAACAAAAATGCTTCATGTTAGTTCCATCTTTTTGAAATTAATATTTCAAAAGGATTACATTTGTCTTTGGTCATCCTGTCTGAAAAGATCATTCCCTTTTTTATTTGGGTTTTCTTCAACTTGAATAAATAAAATATTTAAAATAAAATTTTGTAATTTTTATGCATGGATAATTTGAAGATATATTTTAAAGGTAAATAGTTAAAAAAAAAAAGAATTTTTTAAAAAAAATTTGGTATTAAAATATTTAAATTCCAAATCTCTCATGATATCGGGGGGTGGGAGTGGACACTGACTGCCAGGTATTGATTGAACACTGGTAACTAAACTATTTATGATAGTAATGATTAATTTACATGTCTTGTATGTAATGAAATCCGAGTGATATTTAAATATACAATGAGAAGTGACAGTTGTAATTATGGAGGGACTACTTCCATCATCCAATTTGATCGTTAAATGGTTTTAGAAAAATTTAAACTATATACTTTTCCAAATATATTTGAAGATTATTAATAGCATACTGGTTTAGTATACAATACATTTTGAATGACATTATTTTTTTCTTCTTCAGATGGCACTGTTCGGGCCAATGACAATAGTAGCATGGAAATCAAATTACCAATCGTTAGATTTGTGACTTTTGAATTTAAGATGATGCTCTAATTAAGTAGGCTATCCTGTCAATGTCAACATTCACTATAAATTTTAGATACTTATCTATGAAGTGCCTTCTGATTGTCTGGTTTTTTTTTTGTTAAGTGCAAGATTAATGCGTGTTTTAGGTTGACTTATGAAATCATTTTTTATTGTCTTATGAGCAAACGTCTTTGAATTTTCTTTTTTTCACTTTTTATCTCTCTGCTCAGGTTTCTTATGCTTTCTCAGTGGTACATATGCTTATTTCATGCATAATCTGTTACTTTAGCTACATCTCTTGGTATTATTTCGATGGATTATCTAGTTTCACTGTAGGTCCTTCCACATGATATTTCGTAGATACAGTTATTGTTTTTCAACATTTCTACATTTTCCTTTTTTACAGATTAGGATTCTTTGCAGGTTAGTATGGCTTTGGAAAACTATTCTGTTAAAGTACTGAATGTATTTTTTATTTAAAAAAATTTGACTGCTATATCTGATATATATGAATACAATACAATATTTTTATTGTTGTTCTTGTCTATTTAAGATTTTTTTAATGGTAGCTAATAGATAACTATTTTTCACGAAAGTTCTATGGTGAACTTTTTACAAACTTTCAGGAAAAATGATTATTCATCATAGACAACAAAAATAAACATTAAAAAAAACTAAAAAAACAACTTTAGCACTACAGTTTATTGACACATGCCACGAATAATAGACAATCTAAAGAAAACTAGCAACTAATATAATATTTCAAAACTACAGCGTATTGCCATCATCTCTATAAATCTAAACTTGAAATGCTGAATAACAATAACTATCTATTGAAAAACCAGGTGAATGTAGAGGGTCATATAAAAAATGGTTTAAAAAAATACAAAGCAATAATTAGGGATAAGAAATCTTATGTATTATCGGAGTAGATTATGCATCTATAAATGAATATGTATTCTCTTGAGAAAGCACAAGTATATTGTTCAGAGAGGGAAAAAAAAATTAGAGAAATTATCTATATAATAATGATAAGTTAATATCATAAATCAACCTAGTATGATTATCCATAATGTTCGAAACCACTCATCAACCTTATACTCCAAAAGAAAAAGTAGATAAGTCTGGAAGAACGACATATAATAAATATATAAAATATCTAATTTTTCTTAATCTTTAATAGAGTAACTTAATTGGTTAGAGCTGGTCTTAAATTCAATATTCATGAATTTAAAGATTATGGGTTTGATTCTAAGCTAGTATTGCCATAAGCCAGCAACAGCTAAAGAAGAGCCAAGAAATGTTGCTTTCTGTTCTGTTGTATATGTTGTTACAAATTAATGTGTTACATGAAGGAATATAAATAAAGTTTAAATTTTTTTAAAAACATTTAACTATTAAACTAAGTGACGGAAATAGTTTAGTGTATAACTATAAATAGAATGCCATCTTTACAAACTTTAAGACAAACAAGAAACAATACTATGTTGCATGGCTTGTTTCACATTAAATTGTTTCTTTTTGTTTTCTAATATGAGGTGTGACAATTTCTGGAATGCACCTTCACAAAATATATTCATCAAAGTGTACACTAGTGGCTACAGTCACCTTCAAAGTTTTCCTGTTCTGCATCTACGCACTCATTAAAACAGCATTTCTATTTTTGAAAGCACACCTGGAACTCATTTTCAGAAATACTGTTGAGCAGCTGTCTCACATTCTTTTGGATATCAATTACAGTAGAAATTCATGGTCCTTTCAGTGCAGTTTTTAATTTCAGAAATAAACAAAAATCACATGGAGCTAAGTTAGGTGAATAGGTAGGATGATCTAATTGTATAATTGGATTTTTTTGGCCAAAAAGTCTCTCAATGAGCGCGCTATGACTTTCGATCATTCACTTTTGTGCCAAAGCATATGCATGGATATTTATTATCTTCCCAATAACTAATTAACAATTAGTTCTACAGCTTAAAATGTACACATGTTAGCTTAAACATGTTCAAACATGAATGTTCAATACTCATATGATTTCAATACAATTAGTCACAGTAATACCATATGGCTATTTTGGGTAATACATTTTCACACCTCATAAGTTTTTTTTTAAAAGTTTGTTGAATAAAAAGACCCAGTTAGCAAATGAATATTGATTATTTAATTTGTTTTTAACTTTGAGTCTCAGATCTTTAATGGAAGGGGGGAGATTTCTGTAGAAATTCATTTTCTCTGATCATTATTTATAAGAAAATTGACAATATGGTCGTTTTCCAAAAAAAAATTTGAGGACTCCTGCTGTAGAAGTATAATTTCTTAATCTGATTTGTGTTATTTTTTAAAGAAGAGTTATCGTGAAGATTGATATTTTTTAAATTGATATTCTAAATTCAGATAGTGAAGAATTATTGTATCACAATAGATTGAAATTTGTCAAAAAAAATTTTTGTGTACAATTCTGAAGTAAAGCTGTTGTCGTAGGTTTTAATTTGAAATTCAAAGGAAGTCCTTGGCAAACTACTAGTGATGGATTCCTAGTGTCTTTTGCGAGGCGACTATCTGGATTTACAAACCTGCGTAGTAGAAGTTTACGGAACACATTTTATTATAAATGACATCTCACGATTTATATTTAAATCATGGATATTCTAATTACATATTTTTTAATGGTACAACAAGATTAATACTTTTTTTTTTTTCTATTTCTTTTAGAGACTAAGGTGTGAATATAACCAAAGTTCTAGTGAGAAAATTTATAATGAGATGTGCAGAGCTACTAAAAGAGTCAAAGTCCTAGAAGATCAACTATATGGTTTAACAGGCAATTGGCCTGATTCTAAAGTAAGTAGTTTATTTTAAGTAAGATTTTTCATTAAATGTAGCCGATGTTTTAACGTCTATATTCTCACTCAAGAAATTTAATAATTTCTTTTTTTATTCATTTTAGCGTGTTAAACATGATTAATCTATCAAAACCTAATATAATAAAAGTATTCTCTTTTTTTTTAATAAACTGAAGTAATTTGTCATATACAATTAAATAAAATTCTAATATTAAAAGCAATTTCTGTTTAAAAGGTGTCGTAGTTATTGTTGAATTTTGATACATCACCCAAAAATTTGACTATAATGCTTATATGGTTAAAATAAAGATATAATTTTAAAAGCAGAGATAATTTATTTGTCTCTATCTGTAAATGTATTTTGTTTGTTTATGCTTATGGGATTATGTAATTAATTAGTTTTGCTTAGATCTTCTTTTCTGTTTATCCAGTGATAGTACATGATGTTTTAATTTTGGTAAGGTAAAACTCAATGTCTACCACTTCACAAACATAAATTGTTTATATATTTGCATGTGTTTGCAATATATATTTGTCTCTTTCAACTTTAGTTATATTTTGGAACTATGAAAAATCAGTAAGCAAAACTGTGCATTTGTAAAAGCAGTTAATGAATCTGAAGTTTTTCCAGATAAGAAGGGGAAAAATGTTAAATTGATAATAGAGCTTTTGTTAGCAGGATATTTGTATGAAAGACCGTAGATGACAAATTCAAGCTAAACTGTTATGTCTATATGTGTATGTTAAAATCATCATCAACCATTATCAATTCACTGCAGGATGAAGGTCTCTCCAAATTCAATCCAATCTTCTCCTATTTTTAGCTTCTCTTCTCCATATCACCTATGGACCTGTTCTTATTTCATCCGTCCATCTTACATGTGGTCTCTTTCTGGGTCTTTTACAATCTCTGTATGTTAAAATACATACACATATATAGTTAGAAAACAGTTATAAACGTTTGGGTGTTATATATATATAATTGAATATTTATAAATACAGTAATTAGACAAAAAATAACAACAAAATGAAAATAAAGGAAGCTATGCTAATATACAAATACAAACAAGACTTGATAATTAATTGTGGGAAGGTTAGCCTTTCAAAGTATTAGTTGACAAAGACTAAGAGGATAGTTGAAAACGCTCTTAAGTGGATAAAATTTTTTAAGTTATACTTTACATATATCTAGTTATTGTATTTATAAATATTCAATTATAAGATTACTTATATTGATTTGAAGAAATACAGTTATCAAATTATAATATTATTATATATATATATAAATTTATAAATAAATATTAGAAAATACAGTAATTAAATTTTTTTAAAAAGAACAAAAAATACAAATGTCACTTAGGAATGCTTTCGACTATTCTTGTAGTCTTTGTCAACTAATACTTTGAAAGATCAACTTTCCCATAATAGCCTATTGATTGAAATGTATTCTAGTGAATTGTTAAATGTTGGATATAATTATGATTATATTTTATTATACTACTAAAAATTTTAATTCTAAATATAAATACAAAAATAAAAATAAGATTAATAATGATGTTAATTCTTGTGATAATAAAATTTGAATATCATACCATATATTTCAAATCAACAGGTTAAGTGTCATAAGGAAAATTTATAAAGGTATATGTGACATTGAATTGTATGCACCACTTACATTAAATAAATTAATAAATAACTCTAAAGATAAAACCTTATTTACAAATAAAAATTGTATCATTTTTAAATGGATATATAGATGTGGTAGCGGATATGTAGGTGAGTCGAAATGCACATTGGACAAAAGAACAAAAGAGCACTTATTTGTTATTAAAAAGAGTTCAAAATACAAAACAAAATTCTAAAGATAATAATAATTTATTAACTTCCGTTATTAAATCATGTATATATGGTTTTGATTTCATTTAGAATAACATAAAAATAGTGCAAACTGAAAGAAATAATAATAAAAGAAAAATCAAGGAAGCTATGTTAATATATAAATACAAGCAAGACTTAATCAATAGGCAGGCAGCAAATGTTAAGATCATGGAATTATGGGAAAGTTGATCTTTCAAAGTATTAGTTGACAAAGACTAAGCACTCCTAAATGACATTTATATTTTTTGTTCTTTTTAAAAAATTTTAATTATTGTATTTTCTAATATTTATTTATAAGTTTACGTATATTATTTTGAAGAAATACAGGCATCGATTTGTAATATTAATATATATATATATCTGTGCATGTGTGTGAAATACATATGCAAATAAAGTTTAAAAATAAGTATATTAAAATTAAGTAAAAAGTAAATTTAAAACTGATTTAAACAATAGATAAAAGAAGATTAATTATAAATCCAAGAAACAATCTTAATGAAATTCCTAAAGAGCAAAAGAGAGAACAGAATTCCATCAGAAAATAATCTAATTAATTAGTGACAATTAAAAATAAGAAATTACTAATAACCAGGTGCATTTATGAATAAATAATATTAGACAATGTCAGCAGGATCTAAGAGACCCAATCAATTGAATCAGGAGTTCTAATTATTAATTAAATTTAAAAGATTGGTCTAAAAAAGAACCAAGTAACATTTGCTTGTGGAAGCTACAGGCGTGCAGATATACTTGCAGCAAAACGATGCTGGACATCATATGTTGTCCTTGATTGCTAATATTGTGGAGAGACTTGCCTCCGAATGTGACAAAGCAAGTCTAGGTGTTAAACAGGTCACACTAACCTATTATTATTCGAGAATGCCTTCAGTTATATAAATATATGTGCTTTATGCAAATTGTTTATATGTATATATTGGTAATTAAAATGCTTATAATGGTTGTATTATTAATTTATTAAATCATAATCCTAAGTTGTTAATTGTTACCCGGTGAATTTTATATGAGCCCATGTCTGTTTGGTAGCATAGGAATTGCTCTCAGATATAGCATAAATTATGCGCCAAAATTGAAAAGAAATAAAATTCTACTACTTAGTGTTCAAATTGGCTTCCCTAGTGGAAGCAAAGCTTTAGTATAACAATAAATTTACCAGTAATAATAAAATTTAAGAAAGTGATTATAAAACTGATTTGACAGAAAATTTTATATGTACAGTACATGAAAATTGTTTTGATATTCGTGTAAATTAGTCAAAACGAAATAAAGCAATTCTGAAGTTTTGTATGTGCAATCTTTTAAATCAAGACTATATATATCTGGGTCACAAATATTTTTTGGTGTGTGTGTGTGTGTTGGGAGTGGGGATGGAGATCTTATGTTAATTAAGGGCAAGCAGAAGTTTATTTATACCAAGAAAGATTACTAGATTGACAGGCTCAAAAAGATCCTGATTAATTTTGTGCATTAAAGTGGTTTTTATCAGGTTAGTAGTATATAATACGATTAGTTTTTTTGGTCAGGGGGTTCATAGAAATTTGGGTACCTGAAGAGATGGAATGAATTCACAATTCGTAGATATTCCATTCCAGAGTCAATCATTCTATCATTGCCTTATTCACATGAAACAGTTTAAAGTGATAGAGGGATAGATTATATAAGTCAAGGTCCATGGATCATGGTTCCATTTATTTATTTCAGTGCTCAAACTTCCAAAAATGGGCAATAAAACCATTTGATTATTAAAGCAACAGTAATTAAATTTCCACAAGAAAAATATAGCTCAAACTTATAGCAGTAATAGTATTTCTTTAATTTTAGTTAAACTACTAAACATCACATGATCATCATTCTTTATGCATTCACAAGCTGTTTACACAGAGGCTAAACTCTCCATAAGTAGTGCCACTCAGTGTTAGCCAGAATAATCAATGGATGCAAGAAAGTTTGCACTGAATGGTGCTACTGTATGGAGAGTAGCCTCTGTGTAAATACATTGTGTAAGCATAAAGGATGGTGATTATGTGATGTTTAGTGATTTAATACCAATCCTACCCAATAGGATTATGGTGACTCTGGTTATTAAAGAACCAAAGACACCAAAAGGTATGGATGCTGAACTGAGTTCAGATGACTATAATATAGTTAGCTAATAAGGTAAATGGTGGTTGCTGGAGGGTTCCATTAGATCATAAAATTTAGGTGCAGAGCTCTCAGGTCCAAGGCTTTTCATTGATGAAAGCCACAAGCTAGAAACTAGTCTGGAATATTGGATGAGTAGGCACTAGATGGGGATTTTATGCACAAACCTTCTTGTATCAATTGATTACTCTGACTTCCATTGAGTGGCACTACTATATGGAGAGTTTAGCCTCTGTTTATTTTTAATTAACAGATAAAAATGAGAAAATTTTTAACAACTAATTTGAGATTCCAAAAATTATATTAGCACCATAAGTTACATTCAGACTTTTTTTGGAATCCAGTCACTATTAAACTCTGAAGAAATATAACTGAGACATTAATGCAATATCAACAACCAATCCTAGATTTTATGCATAGTCAGAATATAGTTCAGGATCTTTTTGAAGACCATCCTTTTTTATTCCTCCCCATTCTCAACCATGGGAAAAACATTTGACAACTTTTACTTGTGGAAATCTTCTTTACTGAATATTTATTTTTATTTGAAGGGTACTGCACAACAACATCAAGAACTATCTTTGGGCTGGAACCCTTCATTGCAATCCCATGATTCTATAGAATTATGTGTCACTAGTCTAGATTCTCCTGATGTTGCTATTCCCACAACTGGAGAGAATGTTGATGAGGGAAGTTATATAACTCACACTACAGAATCAAATTCAAGCCCACAGTGGGTGAGTATGTATTGATTTATTTTTAAATATAATTTAATATTTATTATTTTTATTTTAAATTCAGAAAGCACTAGTCATTCTCTTGTGATTATTGTTTTTTTTAATATATATCTTGTGATTATTTTTATATATATATATACGCACCTGGGTCTCGTTTTATGCGGTAGATAGATTCCGCAGAAAACCCGAATTAAAAAAAATCGCACAAAAATAGACTTAACTTACCTTGAAAAGTGGGGGATAGGTTCTGTAATTTTCAGAAATCACATAAAAGCAAAGCAACAAGGAAAAATTATTTTAAAATTCGCATTGAAAAAATAAAGAAATAAAGTATGACTAATAAAAATTTTCAAATATTTGAAAAAAATTAATACAAGACAAAGTTTTTTTACTTTTTTTATTAGCTACATTATTTAATTTTAAATTTTTTCATACATATTTTAATCATTACTGCTATTTGACAATATGTGTTCATTTGTGAACTGATAAGAAATCAGATTCATCACAAGAGGAAGTACAACTAGCGCCACTTTCAGTCTTGTGCTGTGTTAATGGCTTTCTATCGACAATATAATCGGTGATTAAACTTTGAGATGAAGATTTTTACTCTCACGATGTCTAGACATATAATTATTTAGCTCTCATTGGAATTTAAGAAGTTGTTCATTGCAGGAAACCCCCTCAGATTTCAGCATTTTCTGATGTTTTTCTTTGTCTCACACAACATAAAATTAACTGATTTTTACTTATCAGAAAATAATAAATTTGTCTTTTTTTGTTTACTACTGAAATAAATTTTAAATGTTCACATTTGGTTTCTATATTAACAAAATGAGATCGCAATCAAAACAAAATGATTATACATTATCATTAGAAAGATTATTTTCAGTTTACAAAATCAATAAAATCTTCGTTATTTATTTTAAGAATCTAAGATTATTTATTTCTGTTATATCTAACAAAATACGTTTTAAAAGTGTAAAATTTTTGAATATTTATTGCGATATTTTTATACGTAAATATAAATCTATTATTATTATTATTATTATTATTATTTACTCATTAGTATAAGTAGGTTATTTACATAGAAGCTAATATTCTAAATACAGCTTCAGGCTATATTCACGTTAGCTGCTAATGTAACGTTATATTTTTGAAAAAACAAAAAGGATTTCAAGTCAAAATAAGTTATTACTAATTTAAATTTCTTGATATCTAATAAATATAATGAAATATGAACTTTTTTTATCACATAAAAGAAAACCCGCATAACTTCATATCCGCATTAAAATAATCCGTATAAAACGAGACGCAGGTATATATATATATATTTTATTCTTTAT
Source organism: Epiperipatus broadwayi (assembly GCA_028023455.1). NCBI lineage: Eukaryota > Metazoa > Onychophora > Udeonychophora > Euonychophora > Peripatidae > Epiperipatus > Epiperipatus broadwayi. The sequence goes on from JAQFVV010012419.1 coordinate 10,000,334, forward strand.
ACAAATAAAAAATTCTTTGGTTCTGAAACTGATTTTTTTATATACAAATTTTTCAGATATTTCATAATAAAATATAAATTTACAAAGAAAAACAAAAATTAAATTTATGAAACATTAACAACAGATATAATCATTAATTCAAATGCCTCTAATCAAAAGTTTTTTTTATCCACCCAAAACCAAAATTGAACGTTTTACTGCAGGTTTAAACAAACTTGTAGAATATTTTAAAATTGAATAAAATTTTAACTGATAGAGAAAAGTTTTACTATTAGTTCAAGGAAATATTTTCAAATAAGAGAAATATTTATCATGCATTTAATAAGGCAAGTGAAATGTTTATCTAATATGAAAACTAGTACTTTGTTTTAAATAGTTTTGCAGATTAATCATTTTATAGTTGGATTTTAGAGGAAAATTATACTTTATTCATGTATTAATATTTATTTATATGTAATTGAAGTTTCAGCGAATTTATTGATGATGCAAGTTATTTAAAAGGAAGTGAATTTAAGCTTCATTCGTAAATGGCAGAATACATTAAACATCACATGATCACTATTTCTTATGCTTGCTTATAACTGTTTTATGCACAAGCTTTTTGGCATCCATTGATTACTCTGGCTTTCACTGAGTGACAATACGTATAGAGAGTTTTGCATGCCTTAATAACAGAATACAGTAATTATATCAGAACTGTAACAAACATTGAAATATTGAGGTCAAGAGGTCAAACTTTAATATATAATAATACCAACATAACATCATTTGATCCTTTTAGCTTGTTCCTGTAAACAAATGTATTTCGTCTTCCTGTACTCTAGTACTATGAAGAATCAGTAGTTATTAATAGTGCAATAAATGGTGATAGATTGGAGGAAGGAGAAATACTCTTGTTTAATATATGATTTAACCACCCCACCCCTGTTTGTTTTTTTGACTGGCTCAGATGATTAAACTATATTAATAATATTTAATTAATTGGTGTGTTTTTTTTTTTAATTTCGTAACTTGCTGTTAACTTTTCTTCCTATTTCAATATAATTGTTATTTTTATATAGAGATGTATTTATTTGTTTCATTTCTATCAACAGTAGCATCACATGGCTGTCTCAGCTTATTCATATTGTGCCATTACATTTTGACTCTGTCCACAATTTTACGAAGATTACAAAAATACGGTGGCCGGACGAGGGCACCACTAGGCATATAACCTAGAACAAGATTGCGAAGAACATTCAGAAATCATGTTGATTATTTATTTGGGTACAGCAATCACCAAATATATTTTAAGATGTAATCTTCCATATCCTTTACTTGAACCAAATGGATATTAAATTGGTAAACTAATAACTAAATTAAAACAATACTCGAGTATAGTTATAAACTTTTATTATATTAATTCTTACTTTTAATACGTTTCAAGTTCCCTTTGTTGAAACATTCAAGGCTGACTCGAATCTTTTGATAAAAGACAAATACAAACTTAAATTTTAATTCCATTCCTTTTTCATTTTAAATACTACTTATTATTAACATTTTATAGTTTTCTCGATGTAACACGCAATGCACACTTCTATGAATGACAGGACCCAAGTTTATTCTGGAGAGCTGTCCAAATAGGTGTGCTTTGGGCCTTTATTAAGCACCAATTTAAACCCTCAACCCTCTATGTTATATGATTAAATTCTAACCTTAAGTGATGTAAGTGTCCGTTGTTTGCTGACTGCTGTCAGGATATCTCTTTTTAGATACACCAGGTTCTGACAGAAGGTTCCTGTGTTGCTTATTGTCAGAACATTTAACAAAACTAAACCCTCCTAATCTCCCAGTTATTTTTTAAGATCAAGCAGAACATTTTGAGAGAGCTAATCTCATATACTTTCATTTTAATATAACAAATAAAAATGCATAAAAATATACACAAATAATAATAAATACATTTTAAAACATCTATCACCATACCTTCCCCATTTCAATTAAGTTAAAATAAATTAAAAATTCCCATTAATAGTCCCACACTCTATTGTTGAAACGTTTTAACAGTTAATGGAGTCTAGATCTATTACTCCAACAATTAAAGAAAAGTTTATAATTATCCTGATCGATCAGTGGTAGTTAAAGTTCTCATACGAGTTTTCGTGAGATGTCTGGTGTTAATCCTCCGTTCCATTGGTTTTCTTTTGATTTCTTCAGTTAGCTCTGCACATCCTTAATTCCCTTGGTTAACTTTCATATAAGTAGCTTCAGATAGTAAAAGGAGACTTAATTCCCTGAGGGGAAAGTTCTGATATTCCTTAGCCGGAAAACATTTTCTCGGCACTCTTGCTTTATATTTTTAATTTCTCTTTGCTGTGCTTTATAGATATACAAGTATATGTCCAAAAAAAAGCCAAATTTTCTGCCAAGTCAAATGCCAAATAAGTTAAACAAAAGAAAACATCATAATTTATGTTTTTTTTTTTTTCACAAACCGGATTCATACCTGTTATTTTATTTTTAGACATTTTTACCAATCCAATTTTTTGACCTTTTTGGTCATCTTTTTTTTTTTCAATTAGTGAAAATTTTTAGATCAATTAGCATAATAGATTACCAAATACTTAGTCTATCTGAAGTTTTAAAGAGCTAATTACCAAAAAAAATAAAATAATAATAATCTTTTTTCTCCCCCAATTCCTGTCTTTTCAAGAATTACAATTTAAAAAAAAAAAACTTTTAATAAAGAAATCTCAAGATCTTATTTTTATCTTGATTTAATTTATTTCACTAAATAATTAAATCGAAAAAATGTTGATTTCTTCGAAGTAAATAAAAAAAACTTAAAAATAATATTTTAAAAATTATTTTAAACTAATATAACAGATAAGTGATTTTTATTCAAATAAAAACATGTGTGTGTATATATATATATGAGCTGGCAGAAAATACCAGTTCAATATATTTCCAAGAACAAGTCTACTTCAGAATCAGACCTTGTTTTTAGTTTTTACTCTGAAGAGGAATAGCATTCAAAACTGAAACAAGTATACTTAGGCATATAGCATTCACCTTTTACTTCTTTATTCTATTCGAGTTTATATCTATCCATTGGAAGTTTTTTAACTATAATTTTTATAATTGGCACTATTCCAACGTTTTTTAATAACTGGCTCATCATCAAGGTATTTGTAATAGAGGTAGTATATTGTTACTCCAACTAACTTGCTATTCAAACATTTCTATTATCTGAACATTTTCAAAGTGACTTAAATGCTTTTATGTATCTTAAAAATTCTGTTTGCTTGCTTGTTTATTTACATCAAATCTTATAATTGATTTTTAAAGTACTTCTGTTGAATGAATTTTTTTAAAATTTTGAGTATGTGTTGGATATTAATGACAATCAAGTATTTCAGAATTGTCTCATCTAACAGTGATATCGGTTCAGGAAATTTTCAGTGATGCATGGTAAATGTTGGTATATTTTTTAAAAATATGCCTTCATTGGATTTCACGACATTCTCTAAAAAGTGTTTACAGCTAATTAAAATAGAAAAAAATAAATAAATGAAGGATGAAACTTAATTTCTTTTCAGCACTAAACTAAACTTGGTTTTTTTTTTTCTTTTTTAAATGCTGCCTTCATAAATGTCAGTCTTGTAAATGATCTTTAATGTATGTGAATTTCATTTCAAATATTGGAAATACCATGACATTTTTTAGATTTTTCAGTTCTTAAATTTAAATATGAATAGTTACAAAAAGTCTATTGCAAAATATCTCAATACCGAAAAATAATATATTTATATATAAAATACGTTAATTTAATTTGACGAGTAATGCACTAAAAAACAAAAAAATTGAAAATTAGGACCAGTTTTGATCCTATCAATTCCGACTAAATTATTTGAATTGTATATGAATTTGTTTATACTTTACCTGAAGAAATTTATTCTAGAATTTCGGCATTGACTTATGAGAAACTAATCTATTATTATTATTTTTTCTTTGACCACAATTTTGATTGTTATAATTAACTTGAAACAAAAGTGTGGAGCATCCACAAATTAAATTTATGGTAATCATAAATTAAATTTAGCAATTGAGATCATAAATTAAAATTATGGTCTTCATAGCGATTGAGACCATAAATTAAATTTATGTCTTCATAGCGATTAAGACCATAAATTAAATTTAGCAATTGAGATCATAAATTAAAATTATGGTCTTCATAGCGATTGAGACCATAAATTAAATTTATGTCTTCATAGCGATTAAAACCATAAATTAAATTTACGGTCTCCATGGTGATTGAGACTATAAATTAAATTTATGGGAACCATAATGATTGAATCAATTAATTTTTGGACATCCTACAATTTTATTTCAAGTTAAATACAAAAACGAAAATTGTGATTGAACAAATAAATTTTTTTTTATAGTTATGCATTAGTCATCAAACTAAATAAAAGCATTTTTTATAAAATAATTTATATATATTATTTTATCTTTTACAAAAAGGATACGTTAGTTTGCACAAACCTTTGCAAATAAAATTAACATGGAAAAAATATTCAGTAACTCTACAAATAAACAAGCTTAATTGTTGTGAGCTGTCTGTGCTTTTCTATCTTACATCAAGTTTTCTGTTTAATTTATGATCAATGCTATAACTCATTTTTTTAAAGAAGTTATATTAAATGGAATGTTGAGCTGCATTTTAAAGAAGGAATCAAAGTCCAAATTGGGTTAGCCAGTAAAAGCTAATTATTGTTTTGATTTATTGTTTTATTTCCTGGAATAAAAAAAAATGTACTGATACAAAAATAAACATATTGTGCAATTTAAAGTTTTTAAATTGTTATTAACAAAACAAATTTCATATACAAAAAGTATTTCTTTATAAAGAAAAGTATAGTTAATAAACATCACATGACCACCACCTCTTATGCTTGTATATAACTGTTGTTAAAACAGGCAAAACTCACTATATGTATTGCCACACACAGCAAGCTAGAGTAATCAATGGATGCCAGAAGGCTTTTGCATAAAATCCTTATCTAGTGCCTACTCATCCAATATCCCCAGGCTAGTTTCTGGCTTGTGGCCTTCATCAGTGAGGAGCCTTGGATCTGTAGGGTTGCATTAGATCCTAAGATCTAGGTGCAGTGCTCTCAGATCCAAGGCTCCTCACTGGCAAAGGCCACAAGCCAGAAACTAGTCTGGGGATATTGGATGAGTAGGCACTAGATGGGGATTTTAGGCACAGGCCTTCTGGCATCCATTGATAGTATAGTTAATGAAACTAAAATTTGTTTACATTGTTAGCAGGACATTGAGAGGGGGGAAGATCTACTTTTTAATTCTGGAAAATGCTGATCAAGAATTTTAAAATAGTAGCATTTTACTGTTTATGCAAATTTTGAATATATACATGTAATTTCCTGAAGATGTTCTAGTTACAAAAAAAATGAAAATAAATCAGAAGGAAAAATCTGGACATATCATAAAGAAATTAACATCATGTAAAATGTTTAAACATTTACGTGTGCTCATATTCATTTTTGATTGTTTTGTTCGTACCTATTCTGAGTATAATGTAAGTCTACTTCAGAATAAGTTGTCATTTTTTAATCCAGTATGTTATTTAATTTGTGCTTGCAATTTAAAATAAAAAATTGTAGAATGTTAGCCATTTCAAACTATTAAGATAATGATTAATAATTATAGAATTATCCTAAATTTCAAAAAGCAAATTATAATTAATGTTTCAAAAGAGATTAGATGAAAAAGACAAGAAACTGACATAAAAAGATAGATCCCTATGCCCGCAGGCACCATGGCACCTGTAGACCATTTTACGAGTGCCCGCCACTATCTGAACATGATAAAAGTTATTTATCTGATACAAATAAATTTAATTTTTAAAATTTCTTATAAATTATTGTATTATATTGTAATCAAATGTTAAATTTTTATTTTTGAAATAAATATTTTTTTGTACATTATGTGTTTTATTATTAACAATATCCAACTATAAATTTACATTGAAAAAATAAATGGTGCCTGCCACCTGGCCAGTATTATAAAATGTGCTCTTAAGTGCAAAAAGGTTGGGGACCGCTGAAATAGGCAAACAGACCAAAAACAAATTGACCTAAAAAATAAATAAAATATTGATGTAGATAGTTATGTAAATGTTTCATACAAACTGCCTTTTAAAAATCTTGAAAACAAAATTTATTTAACCTCTTTATTGAGTTATCTTTTATAGAATTTCCTTATTTTTAAAACAGAATCTATAAATGCAATTGTAAATAAAATATCATATACAAAAATGAACACTTCATAATGCAGTGTAAGCGAGAAGGAATAAAGTTTATTTTATACATTGCACTGTGAAGTGTTCATTTAAGGTGTATATAGTATTTTATTTAAACATCTAAAATACAAGGAACTAAATCCTTTATGTTGCTTTTGCAAATTAAAAATAAATCCAGGATATGATATAGAATCAAATATCTTTATATAACAACAAAATAATATATATATATATGACAATAACTAATCTAATCATATAATCATAACATAAAAAAACTCTTTTCGACAATTTTTAATTTTTGCCCTTTTCAATATGTCTTGGTTAACTACAAAAAAAAAAACCCTTATATTGCATACATAGCGACATCTACTGGCTCTATATAAAATTAACCCAAGCCTATAATTATGCTCTAGTATCTTTATAATATCACACATTATATAACCCTCCATTCATTTTTCATTATCCAATTATTAGTTAAATTAATTGACGTTTTATAAATGTTCATACAATTATTTCTGTTATAATTATTGTAATTAGTTTTATATATCTTCCTTATATTAATTTCTTAAATATAATTTAATGGGCTTATATTTTTAACACAATCTATTCTATGTCCATATTTTAAGTAGTAAACGTATAATGCAGATCTGTCATCTCTCCTATTAATAGCATTATTGTGTTCTTTAGCCCTTCTAAATGTTTCGCTGTAGGTCCATGATAAACCATACTGCAAACCTCACAAGTAATTTTATATACTATATTTTTTTTATATTTTATATCATCTTTTATTTTATAATTTCCTATTAATATATCAAAATTTGTATTATTTGACCATCCTATTTTAATATTTTTATCTATATCATTTTTATTTTTAAAAAATCTATGATAAATTTTGGGAACATGTGAAAGTTTTATCCATTTTATATTGTCTGATTCACTATTATTACCTAAATTATATTGTTTATAATGAAATAATATATTTCTAATCCTTCTAGGGTTATATCCGTAACTAGTATACAATTTTATAAATTGCTCTTTTTGTAAAGTAGCTATCTTTCTATCCATGTTATATTTGTCATTTTTATTTTTAAAATTTCTAATAACTGTCATTTTTTGTATCCATGCCTGTTGCAAATCCATAGAAATAATTTTTTTAAATTTATGTTCTTTAATGAAGTGTTTTAATATAATCATGTTATTATCATCTACCTCTGTCTCTATATCTAAAATTTTATTTTAACATCGATTTCTGTGATTGTAAATTTTATATTATCCATATTATTATTAAGTTCATTATAAGTTTTTTTTATAACTCTTTTATTACCAATTATTAATATATCATCAACATACCTAAAGTAATGTATTATGTCTTGATTTTCTGTTCTATTATTAATAATTTTCATTTCCATTTCATTGATAAATATTGACAACATTAATCCACTAATTGCACATCCCATTACCCATCCTTTATGCATACTCCAACATTCACTATTATATTTAAATTATAAACTATTATGTATTAAAATTAAACCTTCTTCTATAATATTAATTACCTCTGTATCATTAATATGCATATATAATTTCTGTTTTTATATTTCTATACCTTTTATTCTTGGGATGCTAGGATACATCTTCTCAATATCCATTACAAATATACCTTGGTTTCTATTCAATTTTGTCATATTTAGCTTATTTATAATAGCCTCTGTATTTTTAATGCAAAACTCTCCATAGCCAATAATGTTTACTATCCACTTATTTTAATACTTACAAAATCTCTGTAGAACAAAATCAGTAAAATTAAACAATAATCTCAATGGATTTATTCTCTTCGTGAGTTTTTACCTTAGTAAATAAATATGGAATTTTGTTATAAAAATTTATATTGATTTGTATTAATTATTTTTTACCTTTCCATTTTTTTTTTAATAATTTTATATATTTATTTCTTATCATGTTACTAGGATCTTTTGATAATCTTTCATATCCCTCTTTTTTTATTATTTATTTATATATCGATGCATAAATAGGATAAGAAGTGAAAAGAGAATATAAATGCAGTCATGTCAGAGGTATATAATTATTAAATATTGTCAATTTCATCATTGTCAACTTTAACTTTAGATATATATTATTTTGAATAGATTCTTCCTTATTTATAATTTATATATTTTAAGAGGGGGAAAAACTCCAAAATTATGGGAATGGTTACATGACTCCAAATAAAACAAAACCCTCTTTACAAATTTTAATCATTCGTTCATTCCCCATAATGATTTGTTGAATTAATTTATCATATAGTTCTAACTGTAAGATAATTGTGAAGAATGCATAGAAGAAATAAAATTTGGAGTGAAATTTTTTTAACATAAGCGGTGCAAAAAGATTAAAAAGATAATAATTCCAAATGTATGGAAAATAAATATATATATTGTTTGGTAGAAAAGATTAATATTGAGAAAAATTTGAATATGATATCAAAAACAAAAAACCATTTAATCAATTGATAAATGAAATAAATAAAAAATAATTGTAGATATTGAACTGAGAGGAAAAGAGATGTGTAAAAGTATTTATTTCATGCTTTGATAAAATAGTAAAGTAGCAAAGAAATGCTTATAAACAAAAATATGTTTTTGGTGATATAATAATTGTAAATATATGTACGAATGTGAACAAAATAATATAAGAAAATAATTTGAATATAAATTAAAAGAAAACATGTATTTCTTTCGGTGGATGGGTTTTCTTTTGAGTTTTTTTTTTTTTTTTTTGTGGGAGATGGGGGTATTAATGAATTTTCCGCTATTTCTTTATTACAGTGAGATCTTGTTGGGGCACAAATTTAAATTATCTGCATTTAATGTCTTCCTTTAATTTGAAAACTAATATCATCACTGTATGATATACCATCAATTTCCTCAATAATTGTTTTTACGCTTTTTATTTATAGTGGATCTTACTCCATTTGTGTTTCCAATGTTTGTGTCTTTGTAGTGATGTACATGTCCAGTTTTTGAATCGTCTCTTCACCTTTTCTTTTAACTTTACAAAGACATCAGTGTTTATTTAATATCAGTAAGTTCTTCCAATTCGTGCAATACCTTTACTTGAAAATGGTCTGCAATTGTAATTAGCTTAATAAAAGATTCATTTTTGTGTATGGTTATGATATTAGCACGGACATTTTAGCCAAATTTTGACATTGTCTGTATAATGTGAATAGTTGAATAGCCATTGCCAAAGATGCAAAGCATATGTAGATGATCTTAAAAACTGTTTGCATCCTAAGAGTTTGTATGTAAAGCATATATATATGTTCATATAAAAATTATTAGTTTAGCATTGAATTAACTTTATTTTGAGTTAAACATTTTAACAAATACCATTTAAAAACGATAGATAATTTTGAAAATAGAATCAGTAATCTTTTTTGTGACATTCAATCAGATTAGATACATCATGTTTATTTCTGTCTACGGTATTATGAATCATCGTAATAAATATATTTTAAAATAAAAAATGATTTTTTTGTTCTTTTCAGCCAAATTTACAAGTGGATGTTGTTGACAATAGTCCATGTAATACACCACCGGGCACTCCACCTCCTTCATATGGAACCTGGATGAGTTCTGGAGAAATGGAAGAAGAGTATTTAGGGAAAAATAACCAGGTAAAAATTAAAAATAACAGCATTCACAAAAATAATTTTTTTTTGTTAATGGGATGGATAGTAATTTGCCGTTGAGCATATACAATTAAAATCTTATCTTGACAAAGTACAGATATTTCTTTCCCCCCAAAATTTTTTTTATTGAGACTAGGAAATATAGGTGACTAACCATTGTTTTTTGTTTGACATAGAAAGATGAAAGTCTACAATCCATTTGCTTTAAAGTCTGCTTGGTTTATTTATTTATATCATTTGCTTTAACATTTAAAAGTGTTTGTGTATAGACCTGGGTCTCATTTTATGCGTTAGATAGGTTCCTCAGAAAACTCAACAAAAAAAATCACAAAAAAATAAAAGTAATTTACCTTGAAAAATGGGGGATAGGTGCTGTAATTTTCAGAAATCCTCATAAAAGCAAAGCAACAAGGAAAAATTACTTTAAAATTCGCATTAAAAAAATAAGGAAATAAAGTATGACTAATAAAAAATTTCAAATATTTGAAAAAAATTAATACAAGACAAACTTTTTTTACTTTTTTTATTAACTATAGTATTTAATTTTACATTTTTCCATACATATTTTAATCGTTACCGCTATTTAACAATTTGTGTTCGTTTATAAACTGGTAAGACATCAGATTTGTGATGTGATGTACAACTAGTGCCACTTTCAGTCTTGTGCTGTTTAAAAAAATGAGATCGCAATCAAAACAAAAGATTATCATTAGAAAGATTATTTTCAGTTTATAAAATCAATAAAATCTTCGTTGTTATTTATTTTAAAAATCTAAAAAAATATTTGTTTCTGTTATATCTAACAAAATATGTTTTAAAAGTTTAAAATTTTTGAATATTTATTGCAATATTTTTATATGTACGAATAAATCTATTATATTTACTCATTAGTATAAATAGGTTATTTACATAGAAGCTAAGATTCTAAATACAGCTTCAATACATATTCACATTAGCTGCTAATATAACGTTATTTTTATTTTTTTAAAAAAAAAAAGTATTTCAAGTCAAAATAAGTTATTAATAATTTAAATTTCTTGATATCTAATAAATATAGTGAATAAGAAATATAAATTGCATAACTTCAAAATCGCATTAAAATAATCCGCATAAAACGAGACCTGGGTGTATATGTATATGAAAGACATTGTACATATGTCTATAACCCGAGTTCAAATCCAAATTGGGTAAAACTTGAACATTGTTTCAAGTGGCCAGGGCATAGCCAACTTTACTAATGATATGGGTCACTAAATGGATATCTAAATGTATTTTAGAGGGTAAAAAGTTAAACATTCAAATCCAAACCATTGGCAATTGGTAAACCCATGATTAAAGCATGCTGTTGGAAAAGTCTGCAACTCAGAAAACTGATGAAGTTAGTCTTGTTTAGCATAATTTTATTTGATTATTTTATATTGTAATAATTTACTATTCCATATTTGCAATTTTTTTTTAGCTGTTAGTCTCTTAAACTCTTTGCCACACACACATATATCCGCACATATCAAATATTAAATTATTTCATAGTTTAGTTGATGCTATAAAATTCTGATTAACATTAAATGATCTTGTTTAATAAATATATTCAAAAGAAATCTACAATCATTTTAAAATTAACTCTGGGCACATTTCTATTATGAATAATGATTTAAATTAATATATATTTATTTCTTCTGAAGTGCAAACTTCTTAAATATTTTAAATAGCAATCTTTTCATTTTTTTAATTCTCAGTCAGTCTTTTATTTTTATTTATGTTCCTATAGCATTTAAATTGATGATTTAACATTACCTTTTCAATTAATTATTTTTAATATTAAATACAAATAGAAATGAACAAATTCTCATTGGGATAGATAGTACATCTTCAAACTTATTTTTTTGCTTTAAAATAATGTTGAATGCTATATGTTCAACTATGAAAAAAAAAAAAAATATTTAGGCAAATATGTATGTTTAGGCTATTTTATTTCGCTCACACAATTATCAGTCAAGTTTATGCTAAATATAAAAAGATAGCATGAGAAATATGTGAATAAAATACATAATATAATAATAGTATTATAAAATTAATCTTGAGAGAATGAAAGATTATTATTTGTTTAGAGATTTTAGTTTATGTTAAAACAGTCTTTTCCATACTTTGGCATTGGATTGTTTTTTTTTTTTGTAGAACAAGTATGTGATGGCTGGTTTTCCTTTTATACACGTAATTTAATTTAGTTTCTTAGACTGTCATTTTAATATAAACTTCATTAACACTCCTTTAACACTTTAAGCAAACAAGTACTGAAAAAGAAAAATACTGAAAAAGAAAAATGGAGGAAAGGTGGAGGTAATAGAAAAAGTTTAAGACCTGAAGAAGATTGCTAGGATAGTCGAAACTTTTATAAATAAATAAAGATTGTTTGCTTAAAGTGTTAAAGGAGGGTTAATGAAGTTTATAGTGAAATTTAAGAAGAAGCAAAATATAGAGGGAAAAGGAAGAAGTAGATAATAGTTATATACTGTCATTTTAACAAAGTTGAAAAAGGAGAACCATAACTTCTAATTTGATGTAACTTTATCAATTGCGGAATCATATGGGAACAGTCAAATTCAGATTGAAATTTTAATATCTATTTTTTTTTTAAATTACCCCTAACATTTAATTTAGTGCTGCATGTTTCACGGAGCCGGAAGATGTAATATTTTTTAGAACTGCTAGCAAAATTTAGTCTTTGAGAGTTTCCGGTTGGTCATCACTTAAATTATGCAGTAGCTTGGAAAAATAATGCCTGGTTGAGTCTACTCATTTATTATTCAGATAGTATTAATTTTGATGCTTGGAATATGGATTTAAATTTGGAAATACAGATTTTCTGAATACTTTTATGTTATGTTATTCTTTATATCTAACAAACAATTTGCAGTTGGAAAATTTCTAATGTTCCTAATGTAATTTTCTATTTTATGAATATTTCAGTTTAAGTATAGATCATTTGTGAACCTTTTACCTTTTAAAGTTTGCTACAGTAATAGGTTTTAGTAAGAAAAGTATTTTTTGCCAAAACATTTAAAATAAAATAAATGTATTAGAAATTTTGTTTAAATGTAGTTGTATTAATATCCTGTGTGATTTGGTGCAATTGTAGAGTATTAGATTCTGGAATGTACGCTCCTCGGATCAATTTCAGTTTTGGCATTTTTGGTGTTTGATCTTCTTCTAAACCCTCAAGCAATAAAGCTAGTAAATTATTATTATTAAGGCACACACATGCCCAATCATATATAAAGAATTCTTTATATATATCTATGTACATGTAAAAATACATTATTATTTTTGAAATAATTTGAATTATAAATTTAAACTGTTACGATTATTATACTACCAAATTTTGATTCCTTGTACCTCTCTTTATTTTTTTTATTATTTAAGCTTCTCATTTTATTTTTTTAAATTTCTTTCCCCGAGGTTTTTTCTTTATTTTTATTTTTCACTCGAGTCAGAGTAATGCTTCTAGTATGAATATAGCGCCATGAAAAAAAGATCTCACAATATATATAGCAAATGATTGCATAGGTTGAATAAAAATATTCATATACCTTTATTAGTCTACTCATTCATGAGGTAAAAAGTGTTGTAATTATAACAATTATTATTTTTATAGAATATTACACAGAAACTCTGCAAATGTGTCTGTTTAAAAATGCTTTTTATTAAGGGGGGGGGGATATTTTATTAGTGGAAACTCGTTTTATATTAATTTTAGCTGCATTCTAATTATGTTTTTTTACTGGAATATAAATTTGAATGTGATCTTTTGAAATATCCAATGGTCAGTCTCGTGACCTCATTTGTTTCTGTTATGAAATTATAGCCCGCATGGCCCCTATAAAAATTTTGTAGTAAATTTTTGCATTTTTCTACTTCATTTATTTAATTTGACATATATTTATATGCGTGTAATAATAAAACTGTGCAGCATTATACAGCATTCTATTGTTTTATTAATTATTTTTGTCTTGTCTTAATCTGTATATACGAGATGTTAATATTTAATTCCCGGAATGCACCTTCATAAAATACATATGTGGAAGTATATACTGGTGGCTATTGTCATCTTCAAAGTAGTCCCCTTATTAAAATGGCATTGCCATTTCTGGAAACACACCTGAAAGTCATTTTCAGGAATACTGTTGAGCAGCTGTTTTACATTTTTTTAGATATCAGTTATAATAGAAAATCTTCTGTACTTTCAGCACAGTTTGATTTAGTTGTGCAATTGATTTTTTTTGGCCAAAAAGTCTCTCACAATGAGCATACTATCACTCATTTGCGTACACATGGATATTTATTATTTTCTTAATAGAGAACTAACAACTAGTTCTATCTGCTTAAAATTTGCACATGTGTTAGCTTAAACGTGCTCAAACATGAATGTTCAATATTCATATGGTTTTGATACAGTTAGGTGACAGGAAACACACAACTTTTCCAGGAATTAAATTATCACAACTTGTATAATAACATAAATATATGCAAGTATTATTTTTACAATATGTGTGTGTGTGCACAGTATTCATTAATATCAATGAACCCACTTTATGAGCCAAATTGTAGGTATTGGGAAAAATATGTAAATGTATGCATTTTAACCAGAACTGGACTTACCAATTAGGCTAAGGAACTCTCCAGTAATCAAATATTACTATCATTGTGTTTATCTATGTGAATTATATAATCTTAAATTCATAAATGCAGTGTTTTTAATTAGATTTATTTTAGGGTTTAATGCAACCCTCCTGCAGATAAACTATAAAGCTATAAGTCCTAAATGAAATCAGATAAAGTTTTCAATCCAAACTAATTCACTTCTATAGTTATACTGATCTATTTTAAAAAACATTTTTTCAACCAAAAAAAAAAAAAGGATATGAGACCACAATTTATCTTTGACTGTTATGATTGGAATTTTAAAGAATGGATATTTATACATCCATATGCATTAAAAACAAGATTTCTTCTATGTCCCAGTTTAGAACCATGAGGTATTTGAAAGGAAAGACCATTTTTTTGATTTTAAATCCTGTGATAAAAGCCAGTATTATTCAAGTCGATTCTTATGTATTATTGATATGTCCATCCTTGTTCAGTTTCCTTATGAATAATCACAAAATAATAGTTTGTGCATTGACATCACTCTTATGAAATGGACATTAAGAATTTGCTTTGCTTGATTTTTTTTAGATCTCTAATAATAATCGAAAGATATTCCTTTAGTTAATTAATAGCGGTTTGCAACCAAATTATTTTTTCATATGCAAATCTACACATAAAATAGTCAAAATAAGTCATAGATCACATAATCCTATCCTCTTAAGCTTGTAAGTTATAAACAATGAGGATTGCCAATTCCTCAACAAGCTTTGTGATAAATGCTTAGCTAGAGAGAGCAGTTAAAAATCTCTGTCAGGATCCCCCCCCCAACCTCTGACCATGGTTTCATGCTTTGGCACTCCTCAGAGAGGTGCTAAGATAGTGGCACATCAAATGTTTTTATTGCTCGGTAATTTATAAGAAGTTTGAACACTCACCAAAGCTGAGTTGTGATCCATCGATTTGCACCAAAATATGCAGGGATAAAAGAATCAAGTGGCTTTATTACTCAGGAGTGTATAAGTTTTTGCTTCAGAATCATGATACATTGCCTTTCTGCATTCCTATATATATATATATACATCTAACCTATCATCATCATCAACCATCTTCTCCTATAAATTCATATAAATAAAACTAGAAAATATTAAACATGTATTGATCTTCTAATTAAATATTGCATTTTTGTATATATTATATCATATGTAAAAAATTGATAAAGGAATGTGATATATGTTTATTAAAATCATAAAGTAAAAAAATTGTGTTTTTATAAATAATCAAAAGAGGGCAGCAAAATACAATGCACCAAATACTTATAAAGCAATTTAAATAAAACGGTGCATTTCAGTATTTTAGAATAAAGAAGTTCATGCCATGAAAAAAAAAGAAAAAAGGTTAGCAAATACTTTTTATTATTTTTAAAGAAAGTGTATAGATAAAGTATAAATTAATAAAACTATATTAACATAATACATTAATTCACAAAGAAAAATTGAAATGTATGTTTCAAATGCAAGCAGCAAAAAAATTAATTTATAACTTTAAAAATATTTATTCTTTAACATAAAATATATTTGAAAAAGATCAATACATGCGTAATATTCGCTTTTTATTTTATAGATTATAGCAAGATGATTGATTTGTGTATTATATGTGTTACCATAACTCCTTATAAGTAAGTATATCCTAAAGGAATTCAAAATAGGTCATCAAAATTTTTAGAAGGTAAAGAGAAGAAATTTCAGTATATAAAAAAAGGGATAAAAATGCTAATAATTATTTTACTGATTATGCCCAGCATATAAGAGATGATTGTAAAATCTTATTCTAAAAATTAATTTTTTTTTTATGGAATTATTACATTGTAATGTAGAATAATCAATGGTATTATTTTGCATTTTATATGGGTTTTTTGTTTTGTCATATTTAAACAAGAAAGTCTGCCTTAATTATTATCTTTTAACATTCTTTTCTAATGGATATCAGACTTATCTTCAATAAAGCCTCAGGCAGTTTTAATTTTTGAGTCACTACAGTACTTAAAAGTACTTCTAAAAATAGATGCTATTTCCTTATTAATTGCTAAGTATACTTTTATCACAAATTTTTAACAGTGTATATTATTGTTTTAAAATTTTTTGATAATTTATATTGATTATGGAGTATGCTTGATTATAAATTAATTATTTGGAAATGAGATTCCATTTTATGTCTTTTGTCAGGGTTCTTATTGTTTATAGTTGAAAGCACTTATTCTTGAACTAGGAGTAGCTATATGTTAAAATTTTTGGAATGCAGAAAACAAAAAATGAGATCAAATTGATAATTCCCTGGGAAACTAAAATAATAATAATAACATTGATAATGGAAATAAAAGCTAATTTGCTTGATTATTTAAAAAAAAATCTTTGAACTATTTATGAAAAAGAATATGGAAATAAAATAATAATAATAATAAAAAAAGATTATTATAAGTAAAAATAAGGTACATATTGACTACAAATACTTGAGGATTTAAAAATAAACAAGAAAATATGATAAAAGAAAAGTCTACAAATGTTTTAAAGCATTTAAAAACATTACTACCATATATTGAAATTAATAAATTAATCTCAAAAAAGGCCAAAATGACTTTATAATCTAATTAAGAATAAATCAGATTATTTCGACAATGCAAATAATATTCTACAATTGTGTATAGAGTCAAAACACAGATTTATCATGAAGAAAAGTTTCCATTTTAAAAGTTAAATTTTAAGTTCCTGGCTTATTGAATTTCTCAAGGATAGTTGTCTAAAAGGACAATTCTTATAAAAAAAACAAGTATTTATAAACTGAAGGAGATAAAGGAATATTAATGAATTACTGTATTAATTCATTTTATTATGGAAAATTAGGAATGAGAATATATACTATTTAAAGTCAAAGAAATTTTAAGCAAAAGAAATGACTGGAATCATGTATAATGAAAAATGATGTTGATAATAATTTGTATACTGTATTTTTTTTTGTTTTTAATAGGCAGTATTTTTATTTAAAATGGAAGTTATATATTAGAAAATTTCAAAGTAGTTTGTGTTAAAGATAGAATGGGAAATAAAGACACAGAATGGGAAATAAAGACACAAGAGGGTACTTATGTATTATTATGTCTCCCAAGCTTGGTGGCCATTTTTTCTTATACAGCTTCAGGTCCATAATAAATATTTAAAACAAAATAGCTGACAAAAATTAGTCATATTTAATATTTACAGTTTTTTTTATTTTTTTGTATTGAGACAATTTACTAATATAAAAACATATATATATAATGTAACTTCTCAATCTAAGTGAAAATATAAAGAATTAAATAATAACACTTAAACCCTAAACAATCGACCTAAATCTTTTTGCTGATTGATAGCCATCCTGTGCAAGCCAAACTGTGATTTCATATTCTGACTTTGTTTGCAAATAACTGTAAGTAAGAGGTTAACTATGCTAAAACTGAAAACGCACTTCCGGTTGTGTTTGTGTGTACTGAAAACACATTTGCATATTGTTGACCCTAACCCACATGAACGCACTCACTCCAGATTTCCAAACTAAATAAGTAATTAATGTAAATATATAATTACTCAGGGATTTAAATAATGACTACTAAACTTTAAAATATAATATACATTTTTTATATTTTAACAATGACTGGTTTATTATTAAATGATTTCATACTTATATAATTTTGTTTTATTTATTCATTAGCTATATAATCTCAAGAGTTTATATTGATAAATATTCATTAAGACTTGTAATAATTATCTCAGAGTTTTTCTTTAATAAACAAGTACTAGTGTCAAAATGAATATGCATATCGGGGATTTTTATATATGTATTCTACTTTTAACTTCCTAGATTCAAATAATAAATATAATAAAAATAAAATAACCTTAAATGAACCGGTAATGTGATATCTTGACCGGAACTTAAACGGGATCAAAATGACGATTAAAAAATAATACCATATAATTTAACAAAAATAATAAAATACAAATCGTCAATATATGACAACAATATTAAAGATAAATATTTATGATATGAATTATCTCTGTAGAACAACAAAATTGAAAGATAAATGTTTTCGGTTCTTTTGAATGTCTATGTATGTTCTACGTTTCATATATAAACTCACTGAATGAGTGGCAATACAATATACAGTTGTAGGAAATGGATTCATCCTGCTTTTACTTTGAACATATACTCGAATTAAGTATCTCAAAACTATAAATTTAATACTTGCACATTTGTCACTTTCTTTATCCTCTCGAGTTTGAATTCAAATTTTATTATTGTATGGTTTATTTTGCAAACACTTGTACAGTAGTGTATTTTAATACTTCACCATGTGAGTGGAACTCGTATATAAATTATATCACAACAGCAAATTCAACTTGTAATTTTTAAATTAATTCTAGCGTATATTTTAATGCCTAATATTTGGTGAACCAAATAAATAATCTTTATTCTGAAAAATGTACTACTTATTTTATATAGTTTTAGTCCAATATGGATCAAGAAAAGAACTTTTAAAGAAAAAAATCACAAATGACAAAATATAATTTAATATTTATGTTTTAAATAAATTTTAAATAAGGGTTGCTCTTAAATGCATGGGGTCAAATAATCTACCAATCAGTGATGCTATCAACTTCTTTGTGTTATGGTACAATCAATCAGACATTATTAGCTAGCTTTAAGGTTCAAATTTACCGTGATATTTGTATGAGGTCTATACAATACTGATTATATTTTTTTAAAACCAATAATTTTAGAAACAATTTCTATACAAAAAAATGTATACTGGTAAACTAACATTATAGATAACTACAAAATAGTGAAGAAAAATCAAAGCAAATGTAGCATGATCATAATGTCCCGAATGCATCAAAATTTATAAGAAAGTGTCTGACTTTCACTCTTTCACATTAATCTGTAGAAATAAAACTTAAATAGAGTAGATTATTAAAAAATAACATAATCTCTCCCCACCAACAAAGATTTAATATGTATTCAGTCTTACCTTTCTGTCACTCTATAATCTTAATATTGAATATAAAATATACTACCTGGATTTTTAACAGAGCTTTATGGTCGTATTTGGTATATTTACTACTCTAATAATCTATTAAGGTTTTAAATTAAAACAAATAACTAATCAATGGCAATCCAAAAATCGAATATTCACAAATTTATCAATAATAGGGCTCGCAAATGACAGCACATTTAACAGTTTGTATCACTATTTATTATTCATGTTTACTGAAGATTAAAATCATCACAATTAAATTAATTCATTTTGGAAATATTCATCTCAAATATTAAATGTATATTTTGAATTCCTTTAATCTCCTTAATTTTTTTGATAATCATACGTATAAGCCACATAAAATCTTCAAATGACATTTGGTCGAAACAAGTACTCCAATCATTATACTGATTTCATGCTTACGATGTTTTAAAGAAAATTATTTCTATTCAATAACTATATTATTTATTCTTTTATATTTGAGGCGCTTCCATAATCCTTTGCCAGATGCTTCTTTTACTAGATAAGATTCCGGGATAATAACTCAAAATTTTACTGGAACACCATTTAGCCATTTAATCCTTTAAACAAATTTCAGTCGGATATTCTAGAATTTCAATATCGCAAATTTCAAATTTTCTTACCTTTGATAATTTAGTTTAAAATATATTCATAAGTGCTATTGAAATGGAGTAGAGACTTGACCTGTCAAGGATAGACTCCTAGATAATGTTTTCTATTATGTCATCCTCGGGTAAATAGTTAGGTATAAAAATGACTATTTTGGATAAAAACATGACTGATCTTACACTACATTGAAAATTTTTATAGTTCTCTCATTGTTTTTTTCTTCGATGTCAAAATTTTCCACAATGCATATTTTCTTGTAGTTGATTTCCAGGGCGTCTCCATAGTACTATAAATAATCAGATGAGATCCTATGATTTTTCTCTCAATTAGTGGGAATGTGTATTCAATATGAAATACAAAACAATAAAATAATAGTAAAATAAAATGTTTAACATCAATTTATTATAAACAAATAACTAAAACACATCTATTTATTAATAAACCTTATTAGAGCAATAAATATCTATCAGTAAACATTATTAGATCAGTACAATTTTATTAACTTTTAATATCAATAATTTCATTATGTTTTATATTCTGTTACTTTAGAAATATTTATTAAATCTAAACATTTAATTATTTAAGATTTCATAATTGTTTTGTTAATCTTTCTAGCACATTTTTCTAATTTTGTGAATATTTTTTATAAATGTGTCTGCCATTTATACATAAATGTAAAAAAAAATTTATATATTTCTAATTATTAGCATCTCTCCTGATATAATTGATCATTTATTTATTTTGAATTTGTTGTAAATATTCCAATCTAGTAAAGTTTCACTACCTATTACCTCATTTTCTGTTCATTCAGCAACACTATTCTACGTATACCTGGATTTATCGCCATTGCTAAAACAATTCACTAATTGTTTATTAAATTGTTATAAAGAAATGCAATATTTAATATTTGAAAATATTCAAAAACTAATATTTGAAGTCTAAAAAAAACAAAAAAACAATTATCCCCTTGTGCATCACCTTTATGGAAGTTTACCCTTGGTTTTACACCCACCACTTGATCTTCATATCTATTGTGAGATATATAATCAAGAATTTTTTTTTAACAGTTCATACTTTATGTACCATGATAGCCGTGGTAGCAAAATATAATGTTACAGTAAGTAACATAAAGTATCCTATCATGTCCATTAACATAGATTATTTGTGAGGGCAGGATCCCATATCTTTGGAAATACTTCACTGCATGCTATTCTGTCAAAGGAATATCCCAAACTTTTATCATTTTGCCAAAATGGTGGTGAAACCAAAATAGAAGCACTGAATGTAAACAAACTATGACAATGTTTGGAGCATATCGGCGTTTAACATTATCACATATATAAAAAAAATTGAAATAAACCTGAATGGAATTTATAATGGATTTATAAAAATTTTTAAACTTAACAACTAAGAAATTTGGTAAAATAAAATTGGGGGGAAGGGGGAGAGAACATGAAACAAATATTGTACGCCCTCTGAAACTGTAGAATTTTTTTTCAAAAATGGCTGTCAAGCTTGAGAGACCGAATAATATATAAGCACCAAAAAAAGTAACTTGAAAGTACTGCATTCAATACTTTACATATAAATCTTTAAAAGTGTCAGAAAATTTTGCTGGATAGTAGCAGTAGTGGTGAATTGAATATTTTCAAATATTATGAATTGATTGCAGGTTTTCCTAAGTTTAATCCAGTTTCTCGGGTGCATACATACTTTTCTGCATGTCTCTCCAGCAATTTTTATATTGCTTCTGA
This sequence comes from Epiperipatus broadwayi, assembly GCA_028023455.1. NCBI lineage: Eukaryota > Metazoa > Onychophora > Udeonychophora > Euonychophora > Peripatidae > Epiperipatus > Epiperipatus broadwayi. Next base: position 10,022,416 of record JAQFVV010012419.1, read on the forward strand.
CCATCTTACATGTGGTCCCTTTGTAGGTCTTTTATGCATTTTTATAGCATATTTTCAAATTAATAATTTACTAAATTTATTGGAAAATTAAAAACCAAATTAAAAAATTCATAAAGTTTTTGACATGATGTATATTATTTAAGAGAAATCAAACAATATATTGCTCACGAGTTCATAAAAAAGTCGAGCACCAAAAACAAGAGATGTGGAACAGCTGTCAATGAATCTTGATCTCCCAGAATTCATTGCTCTTCTATTGCACTAAATCGTGCAGGACATTGTATTTTCAATTTTATTCACATAGTTTTGTAGTTAAGTAGAGATAAAAGGTGGCTGCTAGAGGGTTGCATTAGATCCTAAGATCTAGGTACAGTGCTCTCAGATCCAAAGCTTCTCACTGACGAAGGCCACAAGCCAGAAACTAGTCTAGGGATATTGGATGAGTAGGCATTAGATAGGGATTTTATGCACAAGCCTTCTGGAATCCATTGATTAATCTAGCTTGCACTGAGTGGCACTACAGTATGGAGAGCTTTGCCTGTTTTAATTTTATGTATAATAATTAATTTAGTCAGGATATAATTATTTTTAATTAAACTGACATTGAATATAATAATTGTTATAACTGTATTCAATAATATCCTATTTTTAAAATTAATAATTTAATATTTGTAATCATCCAAATTGCACGACACTTTTTCTACTTTAAAAAAGCTCAGTTAGGGTTTTGTTAATTCAGAAATGAAATTTTGGATAAATATATTTCAATTGTCTAATAAAAAAAAATATTGTTATTACTACTAATAAAAATAATTGATGTTGCTTCTATACAGGTAAATGCATTTGCTAGTTCTTATGAGATCGAACATGTGTTTATACATTTTTGCATATAAAATAGAAAATTCATATAACATTACAATACTAGCTATAAAAAAAAAAAAATTTTACTAAAATTCTTCCACAACCATAGTCTCATGTATTAACAAATAGATCTTCAAGTGAAATTCGACCAGATACATACAGTATATATATTATTTAAATAATAAGTGAAATAATGCTTAAAGCTAAATATGATAATATGTAACCATTAGAAACCAGTAACCACCTAAATGTACCAATATAGATAGTAATCACTATTTCTCACTGTTGTCAAGGCAACCTCTCTCCTTTTAATAATAAGAATGGAAATCGGTATGTTTAGGTGGTTACTGGTTTCTAACATATATATACACACATAAAACAAAATAACATTCCCATCATTCATTTCAAATTCCAGCTTCCTTTAACATCAAAGGATATATTCATTAGATTGATGGCCTCAGATTCAAGAAAATTTATCATAAGATTTTCTTTTATTCTTCTTAACTCAGTCTTGTATATTCATGAACTAAATACAGGTTATAAAATATTATTTGGCAATGCAGAAGTTATTTTTTAATGAAAGAAATGAAATAAAAAGAAGAATAAAAGAAACCGATGATACATTTTTTTGAATCCAAGGACATCAATTCTTATGAAGACATCCTTTGCTGTTAAAGGAATTTGATTTTTGGATGAATGATGGGAAAGCATTTTGTTTTGTATACATATGTTGTTTTGCTGCTTTATTTATAATTACTAATATAGTAGTGAACAGTATTTAAATTTTTGCATAAATATATTTTATTTAGATTGAAGAACCTTCCCATCCGGTTGGTACTTCACCAGTTAATGCAGATTTAAATTCAGGCCACCCACCGCATCTGCAAGTGAACATAATATCAATGGAAGAAGAAGATTTTCTCTTTGCAGCAGATCATGTAAGTTAGTTAATTATATTATCATCTTATTTTTTCTAAACTTTAATATAAATTTTATCTGTATTTCATCGTTAATATAAATGTTCAAATATTTTCACTATTTTATTTATAAAATTTCTACTTTAGCATATCTTCGGTCATTTTTAGCCATTATTGATTTACCGTAGGATGAAAATTTTTCCAAAGTTACTCAGGGTCTCCAATATCTAGCCTCTTCTTCCTTCACAATAAACGGTAAATGTTCTTTAATTCATCCATCCACTTTTCATGTGGTTACTTTCTAGTTCTTTTACAATCTCTTGGAATCTGATTTAAAAGTCAACTGTCCTCTATTATTATCTCTTGTAGCAATATGTCTAGCCCAGCTTCATTTCAGTCTCTTGATTCTCTCAGTATTGTCAATGATATCTGGTTATTCTTTCATTCGTATTTCATTTTGATCTCTTTTAGTTACTCCTAAAATGCATCTCTCCTACTTCTTTGAGTGGTTTGAAATCTCTGTGTTGCCATTTTGTCAAATGACCAAGTCTCTGATCCATGAGTAAGGACTATTAATACACATTTATTTAAAACCTTATTTCAGACACTTAGGGTATTTCCTTTTAAAACTCCATGTTTAATTCTATTGTTAATTTTGTCCATTATATTTTCCATCTATATTAATAATCGAATCAAAGTATTTGCTTCTTATTCATGATTACCAATCTTTATTTTCTTCTGAGAATATTTGTTCAGTGTTATTTTAGCATTTATCTTTAATCCTATCTTTTTACTTTCATCTAACAACTCCCTTACATTATTTTCTGAAAAAGTATTAATTGCAAAAACAACCAGATCCTCCACATGATATATATCGGTGCCTTAATAGTATGCATTATTATAAATATGTAGCCAGACTTTGCTTGATCGTAACAATATGCATTAAACACTTTCCACAGAAAATGGTGCTGCCCTGCTATTATTTCATTCTAATATCATGGTATATATAAGCACTTTAAACACACTGAAGATGGAGCTATCAGTAGTAACAAAAACAATTAAATTAATCTAGGCCTAGTACTTTTGAGGTTTTTCCTCATATTCATGGCCAAAGTAGGTTTTTCAGTTTTAATAATACCATATTCTATAAATTCTTTGCAGCCTATCATCTAATACTTATCGGTTCTTTCTAAATCTAGTAATATATAGATAAGATAGATCGATTGTGCTATTATGATCATTTTCAATTTTTATCGATTTGCTACAAGATGAAAGTCCAAGTTTAATCTAGTTTCTTCAATCTATAGATATATCTTATCCACATCATGTTAGCAAACTTCCTTATTTCATCCTTTCATCTCATATATAGGTTCTATGTTTTATATAATCTCTTGCTATTCAATTTAAAACTTCGACTGTCCATCTATTATTTCTTCTAATAGCATATTCAGCCTACTCCATTTCAATCTTCTAATATTTTTTAATAATGTCAATTAAATCTGTTGTCTCATTGAAGTATTTTGATTTCAATACCTTCTTGTTTAACTTCCCACCAACATGTGTCTTTTCATACTTCATTTAATGGTCAGAAGTTTCAATATTGTTCTTCTGTTAAGTATCAGAGTCTCAGATCCATATTTACGAATTGGTAAAACACATCTATCAAAAGTACTCCATCCAAGTTTAATTCTATCATGAATTGCAACCATTGTGATTTTGTTTGCATTAATATTCTGACAAAGGTATTTATAGTTGGTAATATCGAATTCGTGACTGTAATCACTTTTAAAATCCAGCTTTTTTGGAGATGATTTGTAAATATCTTTAGTATTACTTACAAAACAGCACATATACATATCTTGTCCTATAGAAAATTGATCATTCTTAATACTTTTTTTCCTCCTTTTGTTTTTGCCTAGATTTTTAATGTGTTAATTTTTTGCTATTTACTTTCAAACTTTCTTATTGTTTTTTTTTTTTTTTCCATTTGCTACCTTCTATTCAACACGCTTTATAATTAATAATTTTTTGCTTTATTCAGTCCTGTGTTTGTATAAGTTTACTAAAATATATTCACTGTTTATTCCTTTTGTACTTCTCAGTATCTACATTAATTAATTTGTTTGCTCTCTTTTCCAAATGCTGTAATCAAAAATTACCCCAACGATTATGTTTTGTACCATTTATTTTATTCGTCAAAAGTGCCAGGTTTTATTTGGCAGCGAATGTAAACGTAATTTTTAATATTCAGATAAATTGCAACTGCATATTTAAGACAGTATTATCAACTAGATATTGATATAAACTCAGCTAATAATTATGTACAAGCAAAATATAAGTACAATAATAAAAAAAAACATCGTTGTATAACTCATTGTTGCACAACCTTTTTACACTTCCTCGGATGTAAATTTAACATGACTTATTCTTTGTTTTTACCATGCCTAATTTATAAGTACTAAATAAAGATATCCATAATAAAACGACAATAGTTTTAATTAATTTACAAATTTATATTTCCTACTATTTTAGTATTAAGCACAAGATTTGAAATAATATTTTTGGAAAAAATCGTATACTTATAAAAAAAAAAGATATATACAAAAATAATTTATTTCCATGTGATTTTTATTTGATATCTTTTTTATTATTATACTGATTTTATTACTATTTATATATATGGGTGTTTACATTTATATTGTTTTCTTTTTTTATTAGCCGTCTGATGATCACGGTCCATTCATGACTTTTTTTACGTTGAAAAGACATAATCTACATATGTGTGTTTTTCTTCATTATTTATTTAATAATAGTGACCCTTCTTCTTTAGTAAGTTTATTTAGTTTATAAATTTGCTTTGCTTTATAAATCGATATTGTTTAATTTGAAAATAATTAACATTAATTTGAAATTACAATTACTACCATGTTATATAACAAAGTCAAAAGTTTTCCGTTAGCTTTCTTATCAACCCACTATCTCATCAAGAATGTATTTGCAGTATTCATTTACAATGTCATATACACTTCGTAATTATGTGTATTGTTTTCTTCTATGGATAGTATTTTGAATGAGTAAAATTTTAGTGCAGGGATTTGATTTTCAAAAATATTAATTAATTTCATTGCATCAAGAACATTTTTTAAAAATATACTTTTTAGTTGTTATTCCGCTGAAAGTATCAATATAGCTTAGAATGTTATTTATAGTGTAGATATTGGCAGTTTCAAATAAGCTAGGTGAAATGGCAATTTAAATGGATGTACACATATTCTTTTTAAAATTAATTATATATTTGCATTTTTGGACTAATTTACCGAATCTTTAATTGATTAATTAATATACACTGATATTAGAATCATAAGATATCACATTTTAATAAACTTATTTTTCAATTACAATGAAATATTGCTTTGCTATGATTAATGTGATAGTTAGAATGCTAAAAAATTTGTATTTATAAAGTTATGCGTTTTTTTTAATGCCTGTCGCCTGAAAAATATTTGTTGTCAGTGATTTCTTTATAAAGACCTGCTATTGCATTTGACGGCTAACTTGGAATCTATTATTGTAAGCAGATGATAATGTAAATATTGCACATAATGCGGGTCCTAGTGAAAAATAAGAAATTTTTCATACAATAGTGCCATTCAGTATAAACCTTAGTAATCAATGGATGCAAGAAAGTTTGTGCATAAAATTGCTATCTGATGTCTATTCATCCAATAATACCAAGCTAATTTCTATTTTGTGGCTTGCTTCGGATTTGAGAGCACTGCACCTAGATCTTAATTGATTCAATGCAACCCTCCAGCTATGAACCTGTTATGAAAATACAAAAATGTTTTCAATCCAAGCTCATTTACTTGTAGTCATATAGATCTGAGGCCAGTTCAGTATCTACACATTTTGATGTCATTGGGTTTTTAAAAACCACATTTTTCATCGTGCTATGGACAGGATTGGTACAAAATCACAAACATCACATGATCATTATTTCTTATGCTTATATAACATTGACAAACTTTCCGTACAATAGTGTCACCCACTGCAGGCCTTAGTAATCACTGGATGCAAGAAGGTTTGTGCATAAAATCTCTAATCTAGTGCCTACTTAACCAATATCCTCTGACTGATGACTGCTGGGGGGTTGCATTGGATCCTGAGATTTAGATGCAGTGCTCTCTTTAAGGCTCCGCACCGATGAAAGCCACAAGCTAGAAACTAATTAATATATTGGATGAGTAAGCACTAGATAGGGATTTTATGCACAAATCATCTTGCATCCAGTGATTACTAAAGCTTGCACTGGGTGTGCACTACTGTTTGGAGAGTTCACTATTATTTTAACACCTTATGTAAGTGTAGCAAATGGTAATCATGCAGTCTCCTAATGACTGGTTTTCTCTTCAAACATTCTGATTTATATAGTAGCTCTATAGTTAAAACTCATTGATATTAATAGTTTGAATATGGGTTGATCTTTCATATTTTGACTGGTTTTATTTCAGTAATCTGCCTTAGCGATAATGTCTGCAACTGTATACTTTTTTAATGCTAAAAAATTGAGAGATACTTAAGGTACTAGTGTATCTGGATCATGAGTCACAATGTAAAGTATGCCAGTAAATTTTTATCTGTTGGATCATCATCCACGCTGTTCCAGCCATCATGAAATCTCATGAAATGTTTGAAAACATTCTTGCAATTAATGGTTTCGCTCCCATACATAGATTGAATCCATTTCAGATATTTCAGCAGCAGTTTTTCCTAATTTAAAACAAAATGTAATGTTAGCTTGTTTATCTATCATTTGTTAAGATCACATGATCACCATCTTTTATATTAGCACATAATTGGTATTAAACAAGACAAAACTCTCCATACAGTAGTGCCACTCTGTGCCAACCAGAGTAATCAATGGATGCCAGAAGGCTTGTGCATAAAATCCCTATCTAGTGCCTACTTATCCAATATTCCCAGACTTGTTTATGGTTTGTGGCCAAAGACACCAAAGTGTATTGGTGCTGAACTGAGTTCAGACCCATATGACCATAAGCTATTGAGCTTAGATTGAAAATATTATTGTGTTATCAATTTCTCATAGTTTTATAGTTAAGATAAAGGTGGTTGTTGGAGGGTTGCATTAGATCCTAAGATCTAGGTGCAATGTTCTCAGATCCAAAACTCCTCACTGACGAAGGCCACAAGTCGGAAACTAGTCTGGGGATATTGGATGAGTAGGCACTAGATAGGGATTTTATGCACAAGCCTTCTGGCATTTCATTGATTACTCTGGTTGGCACAGGGTGGCACTACAAATGGAGAGTTTTGCCTTGTTTAATTTGGTTAAGATATGAATCACATTGCCATATTTTATGTCATAACTGGTAGTATCCTAAAATTTTTATAGTAAACAGCTAAGCTGTTCACTTAATGACATGTTTATTCATAGATGGCTCTGCAAACAATTTGGAGAGAAAATTACCTTTTTACTCAAGTATAGTATATTAAATAATCATTAAAAAACAGTCAACACTTAGACAATCCCAATATTAATAACAATCAACAATCTCAAATTGTTGTCAAGGCAATCTCCTTTTAATAATATATAAAGTAATACAGTTCTCTCAATATCAGAAAGCTACATATTTATTTCTAGAAATGAAAAGCAATCATTGTATTAGGAATAATGAATCTTGCAATTATTTACAGTTCAGCCATCATGTATTTCAATGTTTATAACTGCTATTTGACTAAAAAGAATGTTATTACTTTATTTATTTATAAGAAAATAATTTTTATTGTTATTCTATAAATAAATAATCTTGCTTGCATTTTAAAATATTTTTTCCAAAATTTTTTTTTAGTAGTTTCAATTATATCAAAATTGTGCATCATTAGGAGAAATATTCAGAGATTTATTCTTTATAAATAAACAGATATTAATAGATTTATTCATAAATCAAATCAACAAGATATTTCATAGTTACGCCTATCATGAATAATTTTCCAGTCATCAGTCTGCAAGTTATTTTGAGTAGTGTAATGTTATTAATATTACTTTAAAAAATTAATCTTTTATTAAATCATATAAAAATAAATTGGGTAAAACATAGCAAATTAATTTTTTCAGCTGCCTAACTACTAACATGATAGTTTACATTATTTTTCTTTCAGCTTTTTTTTTAAAAAAAAAGTAAAAATATGAATTTATTATAAATTTGTTTGGAAGATAATATATATAAATATAGTTTTAAAAGTAAAATGTCTAACTCATTATAGTTTCTGAAAAGATTATATGACACTAACATGTTAAACAATATGTGATTTATTTTAAAAAGTGTGTAAATAAGTATTCTTAACCTCAATGACTACAGCGCAATTTTGTCATGTAACTGCAACTAGTGATATCTCGTACAGCTCCTAAGAAGAGTACTTGTGTATATAAACATTGAAAGCATAAACCTAAACTAGTCAATAAATAATCAAAATTACCCCAAATTCACAATTCAACCATACTAGCCAAGAAAATAAACTATAAATACTACCAATGGTTTCACTGCTACAAGCAGTCTTCTCAAGTGTAAAGAATTATAAAAATAACATTTAAATTAAACATTACCCACAATTCCACTCACTTTCCATACACCCTTAATATTAAAAGAACTTTTAAATAAGTTAACTACTTCAGAATCATAAATTTTTAATAATAAAGATTCCTTAATTCTTCTTTTTATTTCATTTTTCTCAAAGAAGACAACCTTAGTTTCATCAAAATTAATAATGCAGCCTGTATATTTTACACTAAAATATTTATTTCTATCCCCATCTTTTATTTACCTTTATTCTTTCATTTAAACTGAAAATGAAAGAATGAAGGTACATAACAGTAGGGTTAGAAATCAATTTCTTAATTCTGCCTTATATATCCATGTAAAAGATACAAGCCAAGGTTGTCTTCTTTGAGAGAAATGAAATAAAAAGAAGAATTAAGGAATCTTTATTATTAAAAGTGTATGATTCTGAAGCAGTTAACTTATAAGTTCTTTCAATATTAAGGATGGGTGGTAGGTAAATGGTGGGTAATATTTATTTAAAATATGTTGTTATTTTGTAATTCTTTACACTTGAGAAGTCTGCTTGTAACAATGAAACCATTGGTAGTCAGTGTTTTAGAGTTTATTTTCCTGACTAGTCTGATTATAAATATTTCAAGTTTGATTTTTTTTATCATAAGCATTATTTACAATACGTATTAAAATGTTTGTATAAAAAAAAATCAAAGAAATATAGCTATAAAAATCACAAAAATGAGGAAATAAAATTACTTTTGTTTAACTGGATTCTGTTTGCTTTCTTATAAGCAGTTATTATAATGAAATAAATTTGGTTTTTATTATTGTTGCCATTAGTTACAATACATTTTGTAATATTTATTTTATTCTAGTTTCCTTGCGTGTGTAGCGCAATTGTCCTTAAAGCTGTGTATTGTTACCAAATATGTAAATAAAAACGAACGAGCTTAGCACTTTCGAAGGGTCCAGTCTTCATAATCATAACTTGACTAATAATACAGTTAACGATATGCAAATTTATGCTAAATATGCTAGACATTTCATGTCCTTGATAAAGCATAGCATGTGTCTTTTCTGTTTATGGCATCTTTGTCTCCGGAGATGAAGAAGGCTTCCTTGACTTTTTTTTTGAGGTCATGTCTCTCTCTGCACATGATTGTGAGGTTTATCTGAAATACATTCATGGTGGCTTGTATTCTGGTGCTGAAAGAAAACCGAATAGGTGGAAGAATGATTGAGGGCTCTATTGTATAAGTGTTTGGGTTGTGCCAATTGCATGGACAAAGATGCTCTGCTTTCCCCATAGTATGAGCCTTTACAGTTATTGTTGGAGCAAGCAGTATTGTATACTGAATGGGGGGTCTGTAAAAGCGGTATTTGATTTTTTAGTGTTGATGATTAAGTTGTTGGACTTTGGGGGTGGGGAAAGCAGAGCATCTTTTTTCACGCAATTGGCACAACACAAATACTCATACAATAGAGCCCTCAATCATCCTTCCATCTATTCGGTTTTCTGTCAGCACCAGAACACAAGCCACCACAAGTGTATTCCAGGTAACTGCACAATCACGTGCAGAGAGAGATATGACCTCAAAAGAAAAATCGAGGAAGCCTTTTTTTATCTCCAGAGATAAAGATGCTATAAATAGGAAAGACACATGCTATGCTTTATCAAGGAAATGGAATGTCTAGCTTATTTAGCATAAATTTGCATATCGTTAACCATATTAGCAGTCAAGCTATGATTATGAAGGCTGGACCCTTCGAAAGTGCTAAGCTTGTTCGTTTTTATTTATATATTTGGTAACAATACACAGCTTTGAGGACAATTGTGCTACACACACAAGCGAATTAGAATATATATATTTCCCCAAAGCAGAAAATTTAATTGACTTAATCACAATATTTATTTTAAAAAGTAGAAAGGAAAAAGCAATCATTTGAAAAAAATGGAAAAAAATATATACCTGTTTAGATTACTGGCCATATGAGATAGCATTATATCAGAAAAGGTGGGGGGAGGGTATAAAATTTATACTACACGAGTTAAATTCAAGCTAATTTGATTTTTGCAAAATTAGGAAGATACTGAGACAGACGCCTGTTCAATTTAAAAAATGATATGAAATTAAGTCATTTGAAAATAAATGATATGTGATACCATTTATAGCCATTGAAGGTTAACATTAACTTAAATTTTTTTTATCTGTTATTAATATAAAAATATTTTTTTAAGATATGAAGATATAAAGTATAAGTTTTGATATACTTGTGGAGATTGCAAATGATACCAAAATTACGTATCTTAAATCGATCTATGAAAAAAATTAAAACAGAAAAATAAAAAGTTTAAGAGAAGGTTTAATTTAGTCAATAATTATAATAAGAGTTTTAATATCAAATTCTCTCCAAATGATTGTATAAATGCAGCACATTCTTTCAAATCATTGTGCATTGGACAATGATTTTCAATGTTCGTAATCTGCTGCTAATAAATCATCTGCTAACACATTCACAGCAATGATCCCAATATTCATTATGAAACTCATATTGATTTATATATAACAATATTTACAAAAATATATGATCAAAAATATTTACAAATGTTGGAAAAAATAAGAAAATATTATCCTTTTTATTCTTGAGTTTGTCCATAATAAATCCGTGTCTGATACAAATATCAATGAATAATATTAATGTTTAAATGGAATTGTATCCGTACTTAACAGCGTTTGAAAATGTATGTCTGAAATTTTTTTATAAATGTTGAGAGAAAAAAATAATAATAACACCCATCTTTACTTTTGAATTATTATTATCCTTACAAAACATTTCTTCCTGTTTGTATTCATGAATCCATTTCACACGCAAATATCAATAGAAGTACTGTCGATAATGTTTAATCGGGGAAAATTGTAATAATCTTATAAGTCAGTACACTATTCTAATTCATATGTGAATACTACATATTTTTATAAAACGCAGAACATGTATTAAATAAATTAAAAACATTTGAAAATTTCATTTCTGGCTAACATTTTGCTGACTTGGGAGATGGAAGAGTATTTCTGGAGCTTTATAAATATTTAAAAGAATTCATTTGGTAGGGTTTAAAAAAATATATATTCAGGTATGATTTTTAAAATTAAAAAGATTACATCTTTTACTTGCGGTTCCCATTAATCTTATTAGTTGGAGAGGGGTGTGGTTATTCAGTTAAATTATCATTTAAAAATATTTCATCTCTTGGTTATGGTGCATAAAAATACGGAATTTCTGTGCTTTTAATCTGTTACATTGTTTAAGAAGTCAGATAACATTTAACTATCAAAGTGGTAGACCAAAGTTCATTTCAATTTCCTTCATTTGGCCAGAAAATTTTTTTTTAACTTTCATTTGGGAATAATAATAAAAAAAGATGTAATTGTTAAAGAAAAAATTTGTTTTGACAATTATTTTACCACCCAATTTTAATAACGATTAAGATAAAAACTTTTTTTTTTTAAAGAATATTTCTTTGTACCATATGGGGGGGGGGGGATATAAATGATTGTTTAGTCAAAATTTGTATTCAGTTACGTAATAATGGCTTTTATTTAAAAATGCAATGAAGTCTCATTGACAACTTTTTACATTGAATATAGTTTTGTATTATCTTATTTCAGTAATTGTTAAATGTTGGGATAAAATATTTAAACATTTCCATTTATCGGAAGTTTTATGAAACAGAAACTAACAAAATAAAACCCTTTTACGAATTGCAAGCTCAAAAAAGAAAAAAAAATCGTGAATGGTTAAAAATTTTTATTGTCGTATTTAATCTTATCATATTAAATATTTCCGAATTGACTTATCATTACATTAGCATTTATTTGATTTAAAAGAAAATGATGTAGAATAAATGTGAAATTAGAAATTATCAAAGACAAACGAAATAAACACATCACTTAGAAGGATTAGGACTTAGTATTAGTGGTAACTTGGAAATAAAAACTACACTAAAATTGTAAATAATTCAAAGAAATATGAATAAGAAAAGACACCTAAGAAAAAAATTATTGATAGTTTATTTAAATGAAATAGGTATTCAATTGTGAAGGTGATTATATTCAAAAATTAAAATTTTTAGTTCACTTAAAATGGACTGGCTGTACATTTGTTAAAAAAAAAAATTTTTTTTAAATTTGTAATAAAAGTGATATGTTTTAAAAATAGTTCTAATTATTTGAAAATTAACGAAAACAATAAAGCTTTCGTTATATTAAAAGAAAATGGATGTCAATAGATTATGTGTTCTATTTTTTGGATGGAACTCCCGTCTACATACTGATAAAGTAAAGAACCAAAAAAGCATGTGATATACTTATTAGTGATTATAACAAACATGAAAATAATATATATTTAAATGTTAAAAATATACAAATATGTTTAGAAAACAAATCTGAAAATAATTTATGATTAGCAATTGTACCGATGCAAAATGATTGCAAGAAAATGCAGTCCGTAAATATGATCAATACAAACATCCCATAAGAAATTAAATTAGTGCAGAAGACCTGCAAGTCCATAAGAAATAGAATTGCAAAACCAGTTTGTGGACTAAATATAAGTAAAAATTTAACAAGGAAAACAATACAAAATGTATGTGATTCATAATAAAATAATTGAAGGCAATAAATGTATAATAAATTTCAAAAATATATTTAGGTATGAAGGGAATTGAAAACACACACTGTAAAAAATATACAAGTGAAAACATGCACTAACGAAAAATAAGAATTTAACAATCATAACATTTCAAAAAATAAGTCATGCAATCTATTAGTAATTGATGTCAATACAGTCATAAAAATTAAATTTCAAAAAGATGACCTTACACAAGGAAAATGAAAAACACGGATGTCATAAAAAGTATGGTTATTATCTTAAATATACATTTTTGTATTATTTTCTTCCATAGTTATACTTTATACAGTTATTGTCTTAAATGTAAGGAAAAAATGAAATATATAAATCATAAATGTGAAAATATATGTGAAAACACATATTTATAGCAATAAAATTGTACTTTCTATATCAGCCATTTTTTTGTACATATCTACTTTTTTTGGAATTTAATTTCTCATGGATTTATTAGCATTATTTACTTTTTTATGGATTTTGGATTGTTGTTCCTGTTAAATACTTGGCAGAAATGTATATTTTGCCTACATACTCTTCATAGTATCTGTGTTTTGCATTTTCTTTATGTCTGGGTTCCCTTTTGGATTTTAATTTCTTATAGATTTATTGCTTCCAATTTCTTTTTATAAATATTATATCTCAACTTTCAACTAATGGACTGGTCCAGATTCCATTTCATCTTGATTGGATTAAGCATTCATCGTTACCAACCAATAAATATATGAATGGATAAGATATATGCAATAGTTGAAACAGGCCAAATAGATGATGATTCTCAATCCAAGTCGAGATAAGACTGAATCTGGATTAGTCCAGTAATTGAAGGAGCTTTTTGTATTCATTCCATGGATTGGTTTTATAATTTAATTTTTTACTGAATGAATGTATTTGCTTTTTAATTATTGTGCATAGGTCTGGTTACTAAATACATTATTTTCATGTTTTTGTTTACTTAGTTTTTTCTATGCTTTTAGTAGTATGTAAACGATGGTTCCATTTTATGGGTAGATTGTAAAGTTCCAATTATATCATAAAATGATCTATTATTTCCTTTTTTTTTTTTCAAATAACAAATGTATGGGGAGGAGAAGCAAGATAAATTTGTCTTTTTTTTAAACAAAAAAAACTGAATATAGAATGAAAAAATAAAAATTAACTTTGTGTGGTTCTTATAATTCATTACTTGTTTTTAATATTACTTTTTATTTTTATGCAGATAAGACCTTCATTTTAAAACTTAATCCATATTTTTATGGTTTAGATCAGGGGTGGGCAAATAGCGCCCGAGGGCCACATGCGTCACGCTAAGAGTTTTTATGTGGCCCACCAAGACAATCAGAAAAGTCCACCTTGAACTGAGATTTCCTTCCCATGTGCAACCGAAGATTTGTCTCGTATTTTCCACTAGAATGGCCATGTCAATACACATGCGCAGTGTAGATATGATGTGCATTGCTTTTTTCAGTTGATCTAGTTAATTTCAATTTTGTCTTTGCATTAGCAAATATATACATTTCCAACTTTAGTGAAATAATGAATCCTCCAATAAAATGTAAAATCGGTGATGAATGTCATGTGTTTAATGAAGAATGGACAGACAAATATTTCTTTGGTAGTACAGGGAATAAAGCAGTGTATTTATTGGGTCATGGAAAAAGGGTGCGGCCCCGCTAACCTTCGCTTCCACAAAGTGGCCCCCGATGCGGCCCTCTGCCAACCTCTGTGGCCTCCGAGCCAAAACAATTGCCCACCCCTGGTTTAGATTAATATTTTGCAGTATTAATATTTACATTTTGCTTTAGTATATTGTCATTACTGTACTACAATCCTGATTAAGTATCGTAGTATTATTTCTATGGGCTTTTGGCTTCTATTTACTGTGAATTCTTTCATTATGGTATTTTTCAGGAACCAATCAATTGTGATGAATGAAAATATTTTATTGTAAAATTGTAATACTATGATTAAATGAAAATTTTCAAAAAATTTATATTTTATTTCATTTTATTATATTATATAATTGACAATAATATTTAAACATTCCTTTTTGTAAAGATTCTCACAAAAATAAATCTTTTAGATATTTTGAATTTTTTGTGTGAGCTTTTTGTTTGTAGTTTTTCAAATATGTCATTATGAAAAAAGTGTATGTATATACTTCAACAAAAATCAATAAATTAAAAAATTAACTGTGATAAAACACAGTTGCTGAAGCTTTAAATATAAAATTATAACAATAAAGCTGAGCGCTTTCGGGGGACTTAAGCCTCCATAATCATAGCTCAATACAAAACAAATACAAAATATAAACACTTATTCACAAGCAAAATGCGTATCTCAAATAAGATGTAAACTAACTCTAAATAAATAAATAAAATACAATATAAATAAATAAATATTATAAAGTCCATATTTTAGAAATATTAAAACAAGAATCCTTTCTATTAATAGCATTAGGATTACCAGCTATAAAACAAGCTTCTTTAACCTTACGCTTTACGTCATTCTTCTCCGTACACACTAATTTTGCCTCTACTGGTTGACATAAGTGTCCAGCCTTATTTTCATGTTCCACAAACACTGAATTTCCCAAAAATTTAGTTTTAGTACGATGATATAAATATTTATGCTGTGACACTCTATTTAAAATATTGGTTTTAGTTTCACCATAATAAATAGAACCACAATCTTTATGAGGACAAGAAACACTATAAACCACATGCTGAGTTAAGTTAGATTCAATTTTAAATTTTGAATTGTTAATCAATCTATTCGTATTTGGAGGTGAATGAAAAATTACTTGAAAATCTGGAGATAACTTATTAATTAACTGTTTTGCAATAGAATGAATAAATGGTAAAACTATACGAGGTTTTTCAATCTTGTCAGGTTTAAACTGCAAATTATGTAAAAATTTTACAACTCTATTGTTAATAATTGAACGTTTATGTCCAAGTTTGACTAAGTCCTCAATAAAACAAATAAGATTTTCTTTCCTATGTGCCTCAAATTTGCAAAGATGGTGGTTTCTATATAAAAATGAATTCAAAGATGCCAACTTGTGCACTTGGGGAGAGTATGAATGCGGATGAATTAAACCCCTAACTTCAATAGGTTTCACAAACATATGGTAGTCCAAATGATCCTCTGTTCTATGCACAATAATATCTAAATATTTCACTTCCTGTAATGCATCTTCCCAATTTATCGTAAGATTTAAACTGGTAGCCTCATGAATACTACTTTGAATCTCCAAAATGATATTTTCAGGAGCCACAATAAATATATCATCTACATATCTAGTGTAGATAATATCTGGTACAGAGTTAATAAATGTAGGAATAATACTACGTTCAAAATGGTCCAAAACTATACTAGAAAGAATTCCACTAAGAGGAAGTCCCATAGGCCAACCATTCATCATTTGAAAACAAGAATCTTTAAATGTAGCCACTAAATTTTCATCCAGCCAAGTCAAAAATCCAACAATAAAGTCAACTTTATTAGATGGAAAGACTTTATCAAGTAAAGATAACTTGACTATATCTATTGACTGCTTACGATCAATGGACCCATACAATTCCATAACATCCAGCGCTGCCGATTTAAAATTAGAATTAATTTTAGCATCTTTAATAACATCAATAAATTTAAACGATGAATTGACTGTAAACAACCCAAAACCTATAGCATCAATCAACCAACGATTAATCAAAACAGAAGTTTCAAAATAATGTACATTACCAAAATCCATCATTAAACGTAAAGGCCTATCTCAGGTTTTGGGTTGTTTACAGTCAATTCATTAAATTACATAAACGAGATAGGCCTTTACGTTTAATGATGGATTTTGGTAGTGTACATTATTTTGAAACTTCTGTTTTGATTAATCGTTGGTTGATTGATGCTATAGGTTTTGGGTTGTTTACAGTCAATTCATCGTTTAAATTTATTGATGTTATTAAAGATGCTAAAATTAATTCTAATTTTAAATCAGCAGCGCTGGATGTTATGGAATTGTATGGGTCCATTGATTGTAAGCAGTCAATAGATATAGTCAAGTTATCTTTACTTGATAAAGTCTTTCCATCTAATAAAGTTGACTTTATTGTTGGATTTTTGACTTGGCTGGATGAAAATTTAGTGGCTACATTTAAAGATTCTTGTTTTCAAATGATGAATGGTTGGCCTATGGGACTTCCTCTTAGTGGAATTCTTTCTAGTATAGTTTTGGACCATTTTGAACGTAGTATTATTCCTACATTTATTAACTCTGTACCAGATATTATCTACACTAGATATGTAGATGATATATTTATTGTGGCTCCTGAAAATATCATTTTGGAGATTCAAAGTAGTATTCATGAGGCTACCAGTTTAAATCTTACGATAAATTGGGAAGATGCATTACAGGAAGTGAAATATTTAGATATTATTGTGCATAGAACAGAGGATCATTTGGACTACCATATGTTTGTGAAACCTATTGAAGTTAGGGGTTTAATTCATCCGCATTCATACTCTCCCCAAGTGCACAAGTTGGCATCTTTGAATTCATTTTTATATAGAAACCACCATCTTTGCAAATTTGAGGCACATAGGAAAGAAAATCTTATTTGTTTTATTGAGGACTTAGTCAAACTTGGACATAAACGTTCAATTATTAACAATAGAGTTGTAAAATTTTTACATAATTTGCAGTTTAAACCTGACAAGATTGAAAAACCTCGTATAGTTTTACCATTTATTCATTCTATTGCAAAACAGTTAATTAATAAGTTATCTCCAGATTTTCAAGTAATTTTTCATTCACCTCCAAATACGAATAGATTGATTAACAATTCAAAATTTAAAATTGAATCTAACTTAACTCAGCATGTGGTTTATAGTGTTTCTTGTCCTCATAAAGATTGTGGTTCTATTTATTATGGTGAAACTAAAACCAATATTTTAAATAGAGTGTCACAGCATAAATATTTATATCATCGTACTAAAACTAAATTTTTGGGAAATTCAGTGTTTGTGGAACATGAAAATAAGGCTGGACACTTATGTCAACCAGTAGAGGCAAAATTAGTGTGTACGGAGAAGAATGACGTAAAGCGTAAGGTTAAAGAAGCTTGTTTTATAGCTGGTAATCCTAATGCTATTAATAGAAAGGATTCTTGTTTTAATATTTCTAAAATATGGACTTTATAATATTTATTTATTTATATTGTATTTTATTTATTTATTTAGAGTTAGTTTACATCTTATTTGAGATACGCATTTTGCTTGTGAATAAGTGTTTATATTTTGTATTTGTTTTGTATTGAGCTATGATTATGGAGGCTTAAGTCCCCTGAAAGCGCTCAGCTTTATTGTTATAATTTTATATTTAAAGCTTCAGCAACTGTGTTTTATCACAGTTAATTTTTTAAATATGTCATTGTGATTCTATAAATACATACATATTGAATATCAACATAGGATTTCATTCTTTATATGGCATTATAATCTTTGTTTTTTTTTTGGAGGGGGGGGGGATATGCATGCATATACAAATTTTACACATTAAAATTTTTTTTTTTTTATTATTAATATATTGTTTTTTAAAATAAAAAAATACATTTATTATATTAATTCATTTGAATAAAGTTCAAAATATATTTATGCAAATACAAATTTTATTCTTCTCCTACTAAGCCCTAGTTGCACTTTTATGTAGAAGAAAATTTTTATAACATTTTAAATATTTATATGAAATTTGAAACATAATATAAAATAAAATATGCCAATAATAAAAACAACAATAAATTAATATATTATTATATAATAAAAATATTGATTATATAACATTAGATACTCGTATATTTTATATATATATATCAATTTTTCCCTTTCCTCCCTCTAATATATTTTTTAATTTTTTTTTTTTTTTTAATTTCCCTGTAATGTTTCAAACATCTCAATTCAATAGGTAAATTATTAAATAATTTAGGAACATGATTTCTTATTCTAATTCCATATTTATTACAATATTTTGAAATTATGTATATATCTCACATTTCATATGGTTTTTTGAAAGTACTATCAAAATTTTTTTTTTCTATAATTATATAATCGAGAAGTTGATCAATTAATAAAATATTTTTGTATACATTTTTTTCTTTATTATATTTTTTTTCTATTAGATCAATTATTCTTTTTTGCAATAATGCTAATCTATTAATATTAGAAAAGCATTAAGCATCACATGATCACCATCTCTTAGTGCTCTCAGATCCAAAGCTCCTCACTGACGAATGCCACAAGCCAGAAACTAGTCTGGGGATATTGGATGAGTAGGCATTGGATAGGGATTTTATGCACAAACCTTTAGGCATCCATTGATTACTCTGGTTGGCACAGGGTGGCACTACTGTATGGAGAGTTTTGCATTGTTTATAATATTAGAAAAGCTTGCAAAACTATGGTGTTATTCCATATCTCAATAAAGATTCACATAAAGATTTATATATAACAATAAGAATATTTAAAGGAAAAATATTTTTGATTTTGTAGAACATGGTTATAAAATATCTAAATTTATTAATTAGTATGTTTATATGATGTTTCCAAAACGTTTTTTCACCTATCATCATTCCAAGATATCTAATCTAATTTTGAATATCTATTGCCGTTTTCAGAGTTACAATTATTTTTTCCAAAAAATGAAATGGATGTTAAAACATTTTTTTTTTTTGCATTATGTGGAAAGTTATGTAATTTTAGATATATTTCTACATGCTCTTATTAATTACATGGTAATAAATGTTTTAATAATCACTGATCTA
The DNA here is from genome assembly GCA_028023455.1 of Epiperipatus broadwayi. Classification (NCBI taxonomy): domain Eukaryota; kingdom Metazoa; phylum Onychophora; class Udeonychophora; order Euonychophora; family Peripatidae; genus Epiperipatus; species Epiperipatus broadwayi. Next base: position 10,042,270 of record JAQFVV010012419.1, read on the forward strand.
ATTGTGAGATATAAATTCATTTGTGTTTTATGTTCTCACTCTTAATAATTTTTTTTTTTTTTAAATATTATATTGAAATTATTTTGTTTTCAAATTACTAATTATTAATAATTACAAAAATAAATAAAATGTTTTATTGCCTTGTAATTTTTTTTTTTAATTTACTAGTTGTTTTATCTTCTTGTCGAACAATATTGTGTAGCAAGTGCTAAAGATATGAAAAAATGGGCATATGAAATACACTCTACATTTTTAATCCCCGGTGCTGTAAGTATATATTATAAATATTTTTCTATTCATCCATTTATTGGTTTGCCTTTTGGTTTACTTAGATATGTATGTACAGTATTATGAGGTCATGTTTGTGTGTATCTGTATTTTTTGCATAATGACTTTGTGCAGGTGTTTGCCTAGGATAAGAGTAGACAGGAGATAAATAATCTAATTTTGTTAATATTAGATAATTTAATTTTAGTTTCAAACAATACCAGAATAAAGAATGAAACTATTATAAAAATTAATTTAATACTTTTGTTTAAATCAAAGATAAAAATCAAATAAAGTTTGCTTAACCACACTCTTCTTTTTGGACAGAGTATAGTATATAATGTAGACAGGATTACTTTTTTTTTTTTTTTTGCTATTAAAAACAGATTTTTCTTCTTCTTCCTTGTAAATATATAATGATCTTCCTATTGGTTTGATTCTAAGAATTGACGTATTTCCTGATTTCAGCACTAAGCTTATCAATTATTAATATTATTTTTCTTCTCATAATAGCATTGTTTTTAAGTGTGTTAATTAATTATTAAAACAATTCTTTTTTTTTTTTTTGGATGTAAAGATTCTAAAAATTTAACTGAGGATTTTTTTTTTTAGCCCCTCCAACTGGAAAATATAGATGAAAATATCATCAAGAAGATTGGTATGAATATTTTATTTTATGTGTGTGTATCTGTCTGCATGCAAATACTTAATACTATATGTATGCTTGGTGTATAAATATTCATATGTACATGTGTGCATTAATTTTACATTTTTGTTTACTTAAATATATTCCATTAATTTCATATGATAAGCCTATTTTTACGCAGTAGTAATTAGGAATTGGTCTGTTATTATTACAAACAAACACTGTTGGCAAAATTTTTTAGTAACTTTACAGTGTATATTTTAATACATTTAAAATGAACTTTATTTATTGCTGGACTGCACTAACATTGGTCAACTATCAGATGACCTTTACGGTCTGTCAGACTTGAACTCAAGACCCATAATTGCATGTTAGTTCAGATGCTTTAAAATGACCTTTAATATACCATTTGTTGTTTTTTTTTAAAAAAACGACCATTTTATTTAACTTTCACATTTATTTTTATTGAATTTTCATTTCTAAAGGAATTTCTAACACCATTTCAGGCATTCTATACAATTCCAGTTAGATAATATCCTTATTATAAAGTAAATGTAAAATTTTTCACAAAAAAAAAAAAAAACAACAACTTATTTTAATTTTTTATTTAATTTTTCCAGTCATTAGTATGATATGATTAGTTTAAACATATTTTTTTTTTAAAAAGAAAAAAAATTATATGTTGTAATATAAATGATCATTATTTGATTAAGAATATTGTGACAAATAGAACATCCTGGAAGATTGTTTAATTGGTGAAAAATAAAAATCGTTGTAAGAATAAATTTTTCATCATATTTAAATGCAAACATGACTTATTTAAATATTTCTTTATTATTTTTTAGCGAAAAGTAGAATTTACTCTTTGGACTATTTTAAATGTTTTCTTCTTTTGCAGTAATTGTTATGAAATTATTATTTATTAGCTGTTCATATGCCTTTTTCATTTTTTATTCAATGAAAGGTTTCTTCACTTATGTTGCATATTAAAATTAAGTTAAAATTTATATTTATTAAAGTACTAATATAAGAATATATTAATGGATTGATAATGGTTGACGATGATGATGATAAGAATTTGCACACAGCTGATGTTATACAAAAGCTGGATAAAGATATTGTAAATATTTATTGAGTAATTTATATGAATTTTTATATATAATTACAACAATCTCTTCATTTACGCACTTATTATCATGAAATTTTATTTTTTATTTTCAAATTTAAGTTGACAGTTGTGGCTTTTTGACAGTTTTCCTCAGAAACTATAAATACATAAACTTATAAAATACCATACTATTATATATACATACACAGTGACATCTAAAAATATATATATAAAATTTAGTATATATTATCTCTTGCAATTAATTCAACTGTAATTGAATACATGTTTATATCTTTTGAAATTATATCTAATATTAATTTATATTTTATTTCAAATATAATTTTAAAAATGTACAAAATACATATTGACTTGTTGCTTATGTAATTGTAAAAGAATTAACATATTTATAATTTGGTATAACGAATGTTAAACTTACAATGCTACTGGAACCTATGATTTATCTGTCATGTAGAGCAACCTACTATATGACAAGTTTAACAGGTTGTATAAAAAGTATAAAAGAAAAATATGAAAGTAATATATTTTTAAAAAAAAATATTTTAAATAATATACGAAGCAACTAAACCAACATATTTTGAATATAAAACTAAGTAATGTTTTACTATGAGGCTAAGTACTAATCCATAAGAAATTAAATAATAAAACTTTAATCTGAAACCAAATCTGAAAGTAATGTAGTTAGCAATCTAATCATTGCTCAATGAATATAAAAATAATACATTTAATCCTTAAGGAAATAATTGTTGGCAGCAAGCTTTTTCAATATAAGCCATGAGAATGTTTTAACTAAAACTAAATACTGTTTTAGTAACGAAGCCAAATGCAAATCCATAAGAAATTAAATTGTGAAAATCAGTTCATGAATACGATTAATAATTTAACACATACAGCTATACAAAAGTTAATCCATAAAATAGTAAATGACAGTAGTAAACATAAGTCACGCATAAATAGTCGTTAAAAAAATTTCTGAAAGACCCTCCATTTAGAAGAAAAAGATGAATGCCATAAAATGTCTACACGTGAAAACATACATTTATGGCAATAATTGTTATTGAGTAAAAGCATAGAACTAAATATTTAGCAATACTGTTGACTTGCATTTGGTGATATCACTAAAATGCTAAATACTGTCATGGTTTTATTTAATGCAGTTATTGCCCTCCATGATTTATTTCAGCGTCAGAGTGACAGACTTTGAAATGTAAATTTCTCTGATCGATTCCAGTTCTAGCACTTCCAGCATTTGAACTTCTTAAGAATTTTCGAGCAACCATTGTTTACAAATGTATGTCTATTGCCTGTGAACTTTCATGGCATCCTGTTTAATTTTAATCACATTTATTGCCATCAATTATTTATTATGAATTGGTTTTTGAATACAGTATTTGTTAAAACATTACTTATCTTAAACCACTAAACATCACATGCTCACCATTCTTTATGCTCACACAAGCTGTTTCCATAGAGGTTAAACTCTATACCGTAGCACCACTCAGTGCAAGCAAAAACAATCAATGGTTGCAAGAAGGTTTGTGCATAAAATCCCTATCTAGTGTCTACTCATCCAAAATCCCCAGACTAATTTCTAGCTTGTAGCTTTCAGTGAGGAGCATTGGATCTGAGAGCACTGCATCTAGATCTTAGGAGCTAATGCAACCCTCCAGCAGCCATCTTTTATCTTATTAGCTAACTATAAAGCTTTGAATCCAAAATGAAAACTAGTCTGGGATTATTAGATGAGTAGGCACTAGATAGGGATTTTATGCACAAATCTTTTTTCATCCATTGATTACTCTTGCTTTCACTGAGTGATGTTACTGTATCCTCTGTGTAAACAGCTTGTGTAAGCATAAAGAATGGTGAACATGTGATGTTTAGAGGTTTAATGCTAGTCCTGTCCAAAAGGATTATGGTGACTGTGGTTATTAAAGAACCAAAGACATCAAAAAGTATGGATGCTGAACTGAGTTCAGATCTATACAACTATACAAGCTAATGAGCTTGAATTGAAAACATTTTTTATGTTTTCATTTTGGATTCAAAGCTTTGAAGTTAGCTAATAAGGTAAAAGGTGACTGCTGAAGGTTTGTATTAGATCCTAAGATCTAGGTGCAGTGCTCTCAGATCCAAGGCTCCTCACTGATGAAAGCCACAAGCTATAAATTAGTCTTGGGGATATTGGATATGTAGGCACTAGATAGGGATTTTATGCACAAACCTTTTTGCATCCATTGATTACTCTTGCTCGTACTGAATAGTGCTACTGTATGGAGAGTTTAGCCTCTATGCATTACTTACATTTATTACCCAGATTGCTTTTCGTATTTAATTTCTTACAGGTCGTATTTGACCTCACCATTAAAATGTTATTTAGTTTTGGTAGTAGTAATTAATGCGGGATTACTTATGGATTGCTCATAGTAAATGCAGTTGTTGTTGTTTTTTTTTATCATCAGTATATATTAGATGATTTTGTGTGATGCAGCACAGACCAAAGGTTCTTATAATACCAGAATTTTTTCATATTCATAGACAATTGTCAATATATGTATATAAATATAATGCTGTATTTTTATACTATGCATTTATAATTCCGGAGAAAATTGTTAAATAGTCAAAATTATTTTTGTATACAATTTAGGGATGAATAAAGAAAATTGTATGATATTAAGTGCATATATAGAGTAATTACTGTTATTGTTTATATTTACTATGGATGCTATATTTTGTTTTTAACTCCCTTCCCATTCAAAGCTGATAAACTTTAACTAGAATAGAATATATATTATTTATTGAACTGCAAGTGTAGATTTTTCAACACACATATATATATAATAGATGCTTATTTACATGTACAATATGTGTATGTAAATTAAGACTGTAGTATAAATAAAATTTTAAAAAATAATAATTGTAAATTTGAAGGGACACATTTACTTAGATTTTACTGAGCATGTCTTAACTTAGATATTCACTAAAGTAATAAGAATAAGAAAAAAAACCTATCGTATTTTTATTTTTAAAATATAGAAAATAGCAAAATCTGAATTTTGTTACTATTAAATATGCTCTAGGTGATATTGTTTTTTTTTGTTTTTCAAAAACTTTTTTCTCCTATAGAAACATAACAGACTAGTCTCTTTATCAAGAAATTATCTCTCTAATTATTTTAATGTTTTTAAATCAGTATTAACTTTAAACTTTAACATTGCTGTTAGAAAATATTGTATTATGTGAAATACTGCACATCAAATTCTGAAAAAATAATAATGGAAGAATAAAATGCATATGCTTTTAACATAAACTGAAGAAATTTTATTGTTGAGCATGATCGTTTAGGGTTTCCAAGATGAGTCAACTGCTGCTTGCATAATTTAAAATTTATTTACAATTTTTACCTTTTTTTAAAATGTAATCGCATACTGCACTCTAAAAAGGAAAGATGGTTGCATGTATATTGCAAAATTCACCATCTAAAATTTTTTTGTTTGTTTGTTTATATTTTTCTTTGGATAGTATATAATTGAAATTGTTTAGTTAGTTAGATAAAGCATAATTTATAACTCTACTGTGCTATAAATATAATCATTGCAAAAAATGATGGGAAGAAGAAGTGGATTATATTGTATACAATAGAATTGTATGATAAATGCCATAATAATCTCCCATCCACCTCTTTTTTTTTAATTGTAAATCACAAAATCCAAAAATGGAAAAAGGAATCGTATCGTTTTATTGCTTCAGAGTTCATAAGGAAGTTTGAGCACCCGCTTGTAATATAAAAGTTGTTACATGTTATTTTTATGATTTTGTTCAAATAGTAGAACCCTATTCTGTCTGTGTACAAAAAGATTAATGTTATATTATATAATTATTTTTGGAAATGTTTGTTAATGTAATAGTGTTTTTGTGTATTCGTGCTTTATTGGAAATGCAAATGCAGCAATAATTGTCATTAAGTACAAGTTCGATATAGTCCTCGTGTTTTATGATAAATATAAATAGTTCAACTAAAGTATGCATAAAGTCATTATATACAATGAAGCAATGATATATGCAATATCAATTTTCACTATTTTAATTATATACTATTCAAAAAAAAAAGTAGCTAAACAATAAATAAAGACATTAAAATTCATAAATTTAATCAATTTTATGATATGGTAGGAGCCATTTTTCTGTTTTGGAGTACTATATGTGATCACAATTATTAATAATGTTTTTCTTCAGGTTAATCTGAAAGCAAATATATTTTAGTCATCACTTTGATGTGGCACAGTATTCACAAAATCGAAATTTATTAAAATTCACAATCTTTTTTATGTGATAAAATAGTTAAAGTAAGAAGTGTAAAACATTCTTACTATTGCATCAGAAAACTTAAACTTCGAATCTGAAATGAGTAATAGCAAGTAGGGATAACTGTACAATTTCCAAAGCTGTTACAGATATGAAAACAACAAAATAATTAAAAAGGCTATTGTCTGCTGATAACAAGATTGCCATTAATGTTTCCTTAGTGAAAAAAAAGTTATTAAAGAAAAAGGATATTACCCAGAGCTTGTTTTATCACAATATGTTTGAATGATGAATGAATGAATAAACACACAGACAGTAAATGTATATTTAAATGTGCTCCCTTGACTAACGATTAATAACTACATTATTACTTTTTTAAAAGTTTGTTTAAAATGTAATCGTAATTGATATATGTATACTAAATATATAAAAGCATCTGTTGTTATATACATGCATGTGTGGAAAAATACTATAAACATGCATTTCAATAAAAAGTATATATATACTTTATGGTAGTCAAAGCTTTTCAACAAAATATGAGCTTACACATGATGTGGGGGGAGGGGGTAGAACAAAATATTACAGATGTCACGACTCCGCTGTATATTATTTTAAAATAAAAGAAATACAAATGTCAGTGCATGTAATCGTTAACCTACATATTGTATTGCACATGAAGGTAGCTTATACATTATTCATTATGCCATATGAAAAATAAGAAATCTCAATGAATGAAGCTTATGCAACCTAATATTTTAAAATGTAGCTATTCTTTTACGCATCTATGTGTTCAATCAGTTTCTCATTTGAAGAATTTTACTCATCTATATGTTTGATCAGTTTTTCATTTGAAGAATTTCATTGAAAGTGTTATTATAATTATATATATGTCAGTCTATATCTTTTGATGAAAATTATTCCAATTTTTGTGAGTTTTGTATAATTAATAAAAACAAGTTGTCGAATGGTTTTTTTTACTAAGCAGTTCATCTGATATTTGAGCACTGGAAAAAATGGAGCCAATTTTCAATTCATGGACCTTTAGCTCTTAAATCTATTATTCTATGACTACAATAAATTGTCTGGGGCAGCATTAAATTTATCAGATGAATTACTAAAATGAGGAAATTCAAAAATTTTAGTAGTTTATTTTTAGCCTAAGAGTTGGTAATTCAAAATAAAAGAATAAATAAAGGAATAAATTTTATTTCATCAGATTGCATAGTAAAGTGATTAAAGAATGTATAAATGATTTATATAGATACAATTCAAAATATTAAAAGAAATTTGGAAGATTATGGATCCAAATAAAGATTTTGGTCAAGCATCACAAAGATTAAATTTGTAGTCTGAAGTGAAGTGGAAAATGCATTATGTGAAATACTTTCCATTGAGGAAAAATGTAAATGGTGATATTATATTCTGTAGAAGCACAAATTCTATATTTCTTAGTTTTATTCTAGCTTTAATGATTATTACAGAAAATTATGTGATGATGTTGTGAATATGACATTATTGGAAGTAGCTTGATACGGAAAACTATAATACAAGAAACAATCAATTGGTGATTTACAAAATCATTTGTTATATGCCATGTGTCTTAAATATTGTTTTAAATTCCTAAAACAAAAAAAAAATGTAAATATTCAAGATCTGATTTGTCTATCATTGAGAAAATTGATTCTTTTTCTGTTACTGTTGTTGTTGCAATATCATTATTAAGGCAAATTTATATCAAAAATAAAGTTTCTGAAAGAAAATGGTCCTTTAATCCATATTCTCTGCTTTAGAAAAAAATAAATAGGACAAAGAAGAACTACACTGTCCTAGTGAAAAGGTGACTATTTTTATCTCTAAGCTACCCGCAGCTTCCTCTGAATTAATGCATGTGGATTCACTCCACTAATTTTAGGGTAGTAGGATATCTGGGTTACGAACTACAATATGAAATATGTTAATGTGTTTCTACGTTAACCTGCAATGGAACAATATCCTAACGTTAAAGTTTGGTAGTACTACTTAATATTTGTAACGATTCATACTTTGTACTAAAGCCACAAATTAGGAGAGGGTTGAAGATAATTCTCAAAGACGTGAAACACAAGGTCACATTTCATTTCATAACTCATGATCCGTAATGCTAACTTCTTAAAATGTTTGTGGTGAATAGTTAACCGATATTGCTATTTAATGTGTTAATTCAAAAATAGTACTGCAGGCAGATAGTGAAAAAGGAACAGTAGTGGTGGTTTGCTATGGAATGTCACCATCTTGACTTAAATTTTTTCTAACTTTTCATATTTACATATCTAGGTACTGTGTTATTTTCACTGTTGTTGAGTTTGTATTTAGAGCTTTAATAAAAAAATAATAATAACATATGTTGTTTTATATGTTATAGTTTTTTTTTTCTGTCCTAAATATAAACTCAACGAGAGTGAAAACAACACTGCACTTATATATATAAATTTGAAAAATTAAAAAAATTAAATCAAAATGGCAGCAGTCAATGGAAACCACCACTGTGGGTAGTGTTAAGTGTTCCCATTAGATTGTAGTAAAGTATTTGGTTTCTAGCAAAGAAGTTAACATTCATACTTAAGACTAAATTACTAGATGTAATTGAAAAGAAGCAATTAGTGACTAATGTCAATCTCCCCCCTCTTTTTTTTTTTACTACTCAGTCAGTTGTTGGTGACAAAAAACGACTTTGGCAGTTGATTGCCCTGAGAGCAGATTGAAGATTCATAGTGTAGATAACATAGGTTTAACATTAAACTTATATGATAATTGCTGTGTAATTTATCTGTAAAAGAAAATGATTTGTAGCCCATGTACCTCCTTGAAAAGAACATTTAGATAGTTTTTACTTAAATATGTACATTTAGTTGATTACTCAAACCATGTTTAAGCAAATTAGCCAATTAAATTGCTGTTAATATAACACACCATATTTGATATTATCTAAAATAACCAATCACATCATTCATGCTAATTGTTTCATATCTTGGGGTTGGATATTTATGTGGAATAGGCTTTGTACATGCTGTGAAACAATTATTTTGGGAGAGCTGATTGGCTAATTATTTTAATGTGCAAAGGTGGTAAACAGTAATTTGTTTAGTTGAAATGTGTAAAGTTTGTTTGAATAGTTAATATATATATATATCTGACTCTTATTTGTGATGATTGATGTATTACAATTTCTAGTTTAGCTTTATGCATTTAATCATATATATATACACACACACTAACCTAAATGACTACCTTGAAGAAAATCCATGGGCAATGTTGCAACAACAAATGTAACTAAACTCTAAATATATAGGATGATGGCCTACTGACCAATAATAAATTATAATGAACACATTAAGGAGCATTATCAGTTTAAAGCCTCTTGCTGATAATATTAATTCTGTAAAAGTAATATTTCCTGCTCATTATTTGGATATAAATTATGATGCCTGAGGTACGTATTAATTTGGGTTAGTGTACTATTAGAAGGCCCATAATGGCATCACTAGCAACCCAGGTTTGAACTTATATCTTTTAGTAGGCATCACATTAACACCGAACCATAGTTCTGGGGTTCATGAAACTCATTTGCAATGTTGCACTACTCAGCTAAGTAGATGAAATAATAAATGAAAATTGAATAAAGAAAAAAATATATAATAACAATTTTATTCCAAATATTAATAACATATCCCCAGATCCTCTCTAACAATGTGTGGTACAACCCGTGTGCATTAATGACTAATCTCACATTCCATTCCCTTTTTTGATTATTATTAATTAGGCAAATATATACACAAAAAAAATTATATTTATTATCCCAGATGTCCAATCCAGGTTTGAACTACAAACTTGAATGTCTTGCATTGGTGGTCGAGAGGTCAGCGTGACTGCTTTGTAAAGAGGCAGTTGCCCGGGTTGCGGGTTCGCGTCCCGGCCGATGCTATGACACTTAAAAAAAAAAAACTACAAACTTGAATAGTAGTCCATAATAATGATGATGATGATAATAATAATACATGTATCCAATTTTTTAATTAGGAATCAGATAATACATAAAAAAGAAATATATACATCTTACTCTGGGCAAATTAGACATAATATTTAGAGTAGGTAGATTAATATAAACAAAAATTGATATAGATTAATGATAAACAAATTAAGAAAGAAAAAAAAAAAATAATGGAAATATAAATCAGCATTTATTTTTTATAGCGTCTGTATACAATTGTAATCACATTCATATCGGCTTTTTTCAAACCAAATTGTGCAAACGCTTTTTGAGAGTGTTAAATAATAAATGAATAACCTCTGACCCATACAAGATATAGAATTTATGCAGCAATAAAAGGAATCCTCTTATTACTACGACTCAAATATTTATATATGAGCAAATCTGAAGTACTGGCACAGAAGGTGTGACTATAGAACAGTCACTTTGAATTACTATATATAACTTATGAACACTCGCAAAAAGCGTTTGCACAATTTGGTTTGAAAAAAGCCGATATGAATGTGATTACAATTGTATACAGACGCTATAAAAAATAAATGCTGATTTATATATACGATTAATTTCAGTTGGAATGACGTTCAGTAAATTCTAGTAAATTTTATCGGCGTCATTCATTCATAAGTTATATATAGTAATTCAAAGTGACTGTTCTATAGTCACACCTTCTGTGCCAGTACTTCAGATTTGCTCATATATAAATATTTGAGTCATAGTAATAAGAGGATTCCTTTTATTGCTGCATAAATTCTATATCTTGTATGGGTCAGAGGTTATTCATTTATTATTTAACACTCTCAAAAAGCGTTTGCACAATTTGGTTTGAAAAAAGCCGATATGAATGTAATAATGGAAATAATAACTCTTACTTTAGTTTTTTTCATCTTTAGCCTGCAAAAAGTAGTTATATAAAAACAAAACTGTCACTTTAATTGTTCCGACTGTAACAATCCTTGAGAATATTTTTTATTTCCTTTTTTGTCAACAAAGTTATATGATTTTTTTAGTCCATTTATTACTCTTATACAATTTCATCCAGGCGATTGTTTTAAAAAGTTGCCGAGTTTACAGGGTTGCACACTAGAACTTTCACCTTACTCTATTCTATACAAATAGTTTATAGTATTTTCTATTGAACAGTTACATGGTTGATCCAAGATTTTGCCATAGTTTGCTGGCCTAGTTTTTAGATATTAGTAGATATTCTCTTTTTTTTTCTTGGATGAGGCAAACATTAAATAAACACATAAGATAGAATGGAGATGAAGTAATTGAGTTATCTTCTTCATGCTAGGGAATTTTTCATACAAAGACTGGATAACATTACTTCTTCATGAAGTGGTTATGCTGGCCACAAGGCAATCCATTCTTGTAATATTTAAATCATATGTCTATGAAGCCATCACATAGGTAAATAGTATCGCAATCTTTATAATATTCCTCCAACTTTTTTGCTCATAGATATGCTGCCTGATAATGGTCTTCGCAGTAAAAGTTTCTAATCCACCATCTGTCTCTCTGTCAGCAAGATATATTCTGATTTAAAACAGCCTCCTTTCTATGTCATTAAAATGTCCCCTGAAAAACAAACCCAACTGCCTCTATCCAAACTTTATCCAAATCCCATCTGAATGTTGTGTTCATCAAAAAACAGACACCTCCTCTCCCCTAACAAAAGTTATCAGTGGCTATTTTTTTGAAACACAGAGAAAAAAAAAATCATGATTTATATTTGGAAACAAAAATGCAAACTGTGAAAATAAGAAAGATATTACACTTTTTAGTAATATTAATTCATTTCAGAACACCACATTTAATGAAACCTAAACATCCTGTAAGGTTTTGCTACTGTTACTAACACTGCATTTATATAAATGAAATTTAAATACTTGAGAATTCTATCACGGAGTTAATAATTTTAATAACTACTTTGTTTTAAGTTCGTGTTACTTTATTTTTTTCTTTCCAATGATTAATTTTGTAGTTATCAAAATCTCCCCTGCCCCTTTAATTTATATATAGAAAAATTTGAGATAAAATGTTAAGATACTCATAGGCACAACTACTTGAACAAAACTTAACCCTTTATCTACTGCACTTTTAGAATCAATGAAAATGTTTATTATTGTTACATTTAATAATTGTAGTTGGATGTTTGTAGCTAACTGCACTGCTACTATATAATATAAAAACTCTATAGCAGAGAATAAAGAATTAAATTAAACAAAGCAAGTATACTTTTGAAGTGTTAACTTCGTAATCACGGTTATTAAAAAAAAACTATACTGTTTTATCATTAAAAATAAATTAAAATAATTTTTTTGCTTGTTTGAATGCTATTCAATACATGTTAAGTATAGTCAATTGCATTGCCCATATATATTCTAAAATGAATTTGAGGACAAAAACGATGAAGCATTTATTTATGGCCAAAAAGCTAACACTTATTTAACAAATATGTCTGTATTTTGCAGTCGGGGGAAAGGAATTTGGACATGGGTTTGTTCTTGGTATTGTTGAGATAATATGTGAAAACAGAAATGATAGAAAGGAACGATTAAACAGGCTTGGTTTATTACACAAAATAAACACATAATGAATGAAAGAACCAGTAGCGTTCAAATAGGCAAAAAATATTTTTCTTTTTTAACAGTAAAATAAGGTAAGTTTTTTTTGATACCATGATTAATGATGCTAATGCCTTCAAAGTATACTTCATTTGTTTAAATTAAGTTTATTGTTATTTATTCTCTGCTCTTATATTTTATATTATTTATAATAATGGTGCAGAGATTCTTTCTATTGTATGTATATATGTACATGCCATGATTATACGGTTATCACTTGATTATAACACTTTTTTGTCCAATTATCTTCTGAAGTTAATCGTCAGGCAAAGTTTCGTACATATATACATGTTAATATTTGTAAATGTGAATATTATGTAAGGGCAAGAGTTTTTTTTTTTTTGCACATAATACAATATTTAAAATTCTTTTAAAATTTTTACTTCTAGATGATGTTCTGCTGTATAATTTAGAAAAGGAAGATTTTTTGAGATCCATTTTTGATGAAGCTGGTAGAAAAGCCAAAGAAACCATCGATGATCAATTGAAAGATTTCTGCAACCGAAGAAGCCTTGGTAATGAATTAATCAAAACAATTTTTATTTATAATTATAAATTTTAGTGTTTTTATCTCTACAGAAATATAATAAACAAATACGCATAATGTATAGAGCAAAGTTTTAATAAAATTAATTAAGCATGATGTGTTTAGCATGATTTTGACTTAAAAAAGTCATAAATGTAACAGTAATTGTGATGGGAGTGTGGACTCATATATATATATATATATATTGTGTGCAGGGTAATTTACATAATATTTGCATTTAAGGTTATATTGGTTGGATCGACCATTTTTTCGGAAGGAGGACACAGGATTTCCTCTTGTTAATAATGTGTTTGTCCCTTGAAATGTGCCACCCTTCTTTGATTTTGCATTTGGCATAATTGTGCTCTGTGCAGACGATGTTGAAGTGGATGGGCTTGAAAGCATAGCCAGTTGTAGAGAAGTGGTTGAAGAAGATCTTGGAATTATTTTTGGGAGAATAAATGTTGAATATTAAATCTCTAAAATTTGTTGCAGTGTAGCTTTTAGTTGAATTCTTGTTTTGTTGATATTCATTTCTGATTGCAATCAGCATTTGATTTAGTAGCATATACACATTTACCTAATTTATTCTCATTTGTAGATCTTTAAAGATGTGGAGTCAATTTAATATACTCTATTATTCATGGAAACTATAAAATATAAACTCAATACCTGTTATGGTTTGTATAATTGTTGTTTTTTGTATGGAAATTTTAGTTTTATTTTGAAAATAATTCTAAAAACAAACTTTATCTCCCATTTATGATTAAGATAGGTTTAGAAAATACCTGAAAAAAATATTGTTTATTTTATAACGGTAACATAATATACATGTATAAAAAGAATTTATCGGCACTGTATGTATGTAATTATTTAAAGTGATATTAAATCTTCATGGATCATGCATAGTACTTTATTTTTTAAAGGTTAACTATTAATGAAAAAAAATGAGTAATTTCTGCCATACATGTGTCTTAGCGAATACCTCAGAAAGTGATCAGCAGTTCATTATTATTTAAATACCATTATGTGTATATATAGAGGTAAATAGAGAGATCATCTTTCCAGTTATGTATTTCAATTTGATAGGTATATATGAACATGTTTTCAAATTAACTATAGTTTCTTGTGCATGATAATATCTACACGATTTAACTTAGCGATAAAGTCTTATACTTTATGTTCAAGTTTTTATGAATATATTTAAAATTTTTGACAGAAGAGTCATTATGCATCAGCCATCTTTTGGTGATATCAATGGCAAAGAAGACAAACACTCATCAAGATTTATCTATGTTTGTTCTCTGTTGTTTGGTTTTGTGGGATGTAATTTTAATTCTGTATATGCTCAGATCTTAGATTCAGATATATAACACAGAAAAGTCAGAAATAATGAAAATTAGAATCATATAAAATAATAATGTTTGTATAAATTTAGTAACATTTAATGTAATGATTGTGATAATTTATGTTATTACCAGGATTATATATTTTTAAGTAAAGGCATTTCTTTCTTTTTTTTTAGGTTTTGGTAATTTTGGTCCATCTGATCAGCAGCTAGAAGATGCTATGTTTGATAAAAACAAGGAACAAAAAATAATAGAACCTTTATTTGCATCAGCATTAGAGAAAGCCGTTGATGATTCTGACAATGCATCAGATAAAAATCTAGCATTAGCTTGCGCATTGATTACTATTTTAAAAAATTTTGGAATGAAACTTCCAGTAAATAGCAAAGATCCTAATTATTTTGAGCGTTTTCAAACCTTTGTGTCAAAAGACAGCAAAAGCAAACTTAAAATTTCACGATTTAATAAAAAGGGAAAAGAAGATAAGGCAAGTTATGTTTTTAGATTTTCTATTAATTCCTTTTTTTGTAGTTATTTTTAAAATGTCTTTAGAATGATTTCTAAATAAACTGTTTTAAAAAGTATACTCAGGGTATTGCATGATGGTAGAACTTTTTTAAGTGATAATATTCTTTTTAGCTTGCTTAGAAATATTTGTAATATTTCAAAATTAATAATTAATAACCGCTTTTCTGCTAATAGTTGCACTATCAAAATTGTAATTGTTCTTGTGGAATTTTTATTTATTTATTTTATTCATATAGAATTTGTGATATTATATAATTATAAGTAATTTATCATCGTCATTTTCAACAGTCTCCAAGTTCAATCCATCTCTGATTTCTAGCCTCTCTACATCACCCCAGTACACTTCTTTATTTCATCCATCCATCTCGCATTCTTTCTCAGTTGTTTTATAGTCTCTTGGAATCCAATTTAAGATTTCAACTGTCCATCTGTTATCATCTGTTCTAACAATATGTCCAGCCTAACTCCACTTCAGTCCCTTACTTTTTCAATAATGTCAGAAACACCTGTTGGTTCTCTCACTCGTGTATTTTGTTTTCGATCTCTTCTTGTTAGTCCTAGCATACATCCCTACATGCTTCATTGAGTGGTTTAAATTCTCTTTATTGCTCTTCTGTTAAATTGCCAAGTCTTAAATCATTAAGTAAAAACTCGCAACACATTTATTAAAAATCTTTCTTTTCAAATACATAGGCATATTTTCTTTTAAGTTTAAATTGTTTCTACCAAAAGCACTCCATCCAAGTTTAATTCTATAATTAATTTTATCCATTATGTTTGTATTTCTGATCAAGGTATTTATAGTTGTTAACTTCTTCTAACTCATCATTATCAATCTTTATTTTCTTATTTTAAGAAAATCTATTGAACATTGTTTAGTCTTTTTAACATTTGCCTTTAGTCCTACTTTCTTACTTTGATCTGATAACTCTTGCAACGTTTCCTGAAGCTCTAAAGGATTATTTGCAAAAAACAACTACATCATCTGCAAAATCTAGATGACTTAAATAATCTCCATTTACTTTTTTACTCTCTTAGCGTCCCATTTCAATCTACAAAATACTTCTTATAATTAAAGGGTATCTGAACTCAGACTTTCAAGCTCCATACAGTCATCAGCTCTATTCAATATAACTGATCCACATGACCACATACATGTGAAAAAGATAGATGATCTCCAATATATGTATTTCATGCGAACACCCTTTAATTACATCTAGATTAAGTATATACATTATACTTGTATTTCGATATAAAATACTTCTTGCAAATCTGCTGTAAAAAGTTTTGGAGATATAAATTTAAGTAATTTATAATATTTATTAAATGATCGAAATTGTAAGCAGGATATTCAGACATAAAATTGACCAATAATTAATTACAATAACTTTATTGTAAATAATATATTTAATTGATATTTGAGCCTGATGTGACTCATAAATTTTTATAACATTAAATGAAGTATTAAAAAGGCATATTCTTATTTCTTCTTCAATTGATTTTGTTTTATTCTTGCTATTTTTAATAGTTGTTAATGCAAAAGAGGTCAAAGTTTATATAAATGAATAGAAGATAATTGCAATTACGTATTAAAACAAATAGTTTCATTTTATTTTAATCAGAACATATCAATTTTCAAATGTTTTCTATTTTTAATTTTAATATTTTATCATGAATTGCTCTATTTCATGGCATTTTGTGTCATTGTCATTCTCTAGTATATTCTGGCAATCTTTTGGGTCCATTTGATTTTTATCCAGAAAGAATTATTGTTAGACTGATGTTTTGGTCAAATCTAGTCAGCCATCTTCAGAAATGACTACAAAACAAGACTGAAAATGGAAAAAGAAAGATGATAATACTTGTATAAATAAAATAAACTTAAATCATTCACACTATTAATTTTTAGCCCTCAAAATATTTAAATCTTTCCAGTAATTAGCAACAATGTATTAACTTTAATTTATCCCTAAGAAATATTAATAATTTTCTATATTTTTTTATACCATTGTATTTAACTGAAACAAGATGTTATTTGAAGAGGCACTACTGCTTTCTATATGGCTAATATAGCGCCATCTTTGTTATAAAAGAAACCTTACAGTGATAGAAATTTCATAAGTTGTCTAAGCTTGAAGAATTAAAGTTAAATAAAAACTAAGTATTACAAAAGAAAAACTATGGTACAATAGATTTAATATAAGAAGTGTTTAAAAAGGAGGCTTAGAAAATTTAAAAGTGTAAAAATAAATATGTGTAATATTTTCGACAATATGAAAATTACCAAATGCAATAAGAACGGCAAATATAATTGGTGGAAAAACTGAAGGACTAAATAAAAATGAACAGGTTAAATCCTCAACAGATGATGTTAGTGTCCGATAGGCATTATTTTCTAGTAGTCATTAATTTTTAGACATTTTATCTCTCTTTTTTTTGATAATGTTTAGGTGATCTTTTAAAATAAATATTAAAGTAATTTAATATTTCACTATAGACAAGTTTCTATTCGATTAAAATGATAACTTATCCAAGCTGAATTGTGTATAAATTAAATATACTGATTCTAAAATGTCATCTATTAACGAGACATATTTTTGAGTGTTACAAAATTGTCAAGCATTTGGGAGGTCTAAAGTTATTAGGAGTAGTTTCCTTTTTCCAACGGATATTTGGGTAATGAATTATAAATGCTGAAAATATTTATTCTTTGTAAGTTAGCTCCATGGTGTGAGAGAAAATTAGCAGATTTTTAAAAGATTTGACTGTTAATTATTTGAATTTAGTCTCCAAGAAACTTAAAATTGTTTTGTTCACTTAGAGATTGAGCGTTGATATTGCTATAATATTTGAAAGTCTTGGAAGTTTTTTTTTTCCATTGGAGTTCCTGTGACTTTAGATAGAAGAGGATTTTCTTGAACCAGAATGATCCCATTGTAATGTGGAGCTGAAGATCATTTCACAGTTATAGGATATGATAAGAACTAATTCCAAAAGTTTATCATTGAGATGGAAATCTTTAGTTTATAATTAATTATTTTTAGAGCTACTTTTTATTTAGTTCTAAATTTGGTTTTACAAAGAGGGGGGGGGGGTATGAGTAATCGATTGGGTTGGTGTTTGCAAGTTCTTATTTCATTCAAGATACAACAGTGATGGGTTGAGTTTTGATCAAGGAATCTTAAGATCTTCAGTCCATTATTCCACAACCGCATTAACTACATATTAATGTTAATTGGCATAATCATAGGCGTCCTGTTTTTTCACTTGTTTTGATAATATTTCTCCTAACAAAGCATTGTCTTTATACTTTAAATATTTAGGATTACTATAAATTTAAAAAAAATATTATGATGTTTTTATTCTTAGAGATGCTTATTTTTGTTTGCTTTGATATACTGCATATCCATTGACTTTAATATAAACAGTTTTTAATAAAGTAAGGAAGCCTTATAGTTGTTTATGAGTTATTGGAACATGAAAAAAATACAGAATTTTGGTCTGCCAAAATTCATATGAACTTCAAGGAACCAAATCTTTTGATTATAATTAGGATTAATTTTAAAGGAATTTTAGGGCCAAAAAATTAGAAATATTTACTCGTATATAAAAAATACTAAGAATTTTATTGCTTATTTTTGAAAATCCTAAAAATAAAAATAATCAAATGGCTTTACTGTTTGGGAGTTCGTAAGAAATTTGAGTACTAAGAAGTGCCAGAAGTTGGATTAGTCATATGATCTTAAGTTCCAGAGCTTGACCCTTTACCATTGCACCATATCATGCAGAGTGCAATAATATATATTTTATGTAATGGATCATTACGATAGTAGAAAATTTATATTGTGTCTTCAATCAGCTTTTTTATTTTGTCTTTGAGCTATGGGAAAGTTGATTAAAGATGAGTCAGACAATAATAAGACATTTTGTCTTTAATAAATATTTAAATTGAATGAATTTCCAATTTAGCAATGGCAGTTTTTTCAACAAAAATTTTTATTACAGGTTTAAATTCATATAGCTATAAATAATATTAATCTTGGTCTTAATTGTAATTGAACGTTATATATATATAATTTATTATTTCAGGCTCATTTAATCAAAGGTCATCATTTTATTGTATCTCATTACTACTCTGTAACCTACTGCAATAATTGTGGATTAATTATTTGGGGTCCTGGCAATCAAGGTTTCCAGTGTCAAAGTAAGTATACATTATTTTTATCTCTCTCAACTAGACTCAACATTTTCATAATCTATACAGAAATTAAACTAAGTGAATCTTAATTTACATGTAATTAAATGAATTGTTTGCAGCCTATAATTTTGAACTGTCTATAAACTTATTTATTCCGATGTTATTTTGCAAGCTTGATTTTATACTTCATAGAAGTAAATCATATGTTGAAGATATAATAAAACTTTTTAAAAATTTTGCAGTATTATTTTTGGTATTAGTCACAGGCAAAATTGTCGATCTATTTGTAGATAATGTTTACGAAGTATTGTCTTTTCTCTAGAAGAAAGACAAAATGTATATTTTTCATCTCATTTTCTATATTTACCAGCCATATTAGATTTTATAGTGACAAAAAGCATCCCTTTTCTTTATAATTAATATTTATAAATATGTAGAGTTTTATATAATTTTTGGAAAATGTAATATTCTTTCAACATTTGTTTATCATATTTGTAATTCATAACTATACATTTTTGTCTTTATTAACTATAAAAAAATAAAGACTTGTTTGTACAAAATAAACTATTTTCTTTATTATGTATATAAAATACTATGAATTTGAACCCAAAATTAATTGTACAGCTTAACCAAAATAACATTTTGTATGTTTTTTATTAAATGAATCCTACTTACTATCTTATTCGATGTATTAAATTTATTCATATCCAATGCAATTTTTATTTTTAATATGCTATTCATTATTCTAAATAAAATATTTTCAAATTGCAATATTTTGCATTAAAAAACAAAAAATTTGGAATTAAGGACAATGACACTTATAATCTTATAATTTCAGTATTTAAATCTTTTTGAGATACTTAGATTATAAACATGAAAAACAATGTAAACTTATTATTTATTATATCAGATGATATAATAATGAAAAAAAGAAATTTGAATACGCAAAGTGATGGAGATAAGCCATGATCATGGGCCTTGATCTTGAGTTCACCACTTTACTACTGGACTGAAGCACACAGAGCATTAAGTCATATAAATTTAAAGTAATGGCCAAATTTATAACTTGTGCTATATAGCTGATATGAAAAGAAGTTACAATCAAACAGATAATCCTATCAATTTTAGTTTTTTTTCTAATTAAGTTTATGTCATGTTTTTCATAGAAATCTGTAGCAACTTTGTTTGTATATATATATTTTATAACTGTATTATTTATTGCTTTGCTTTCAGATTGCGAAATGAATGTCCATAAAAATTGTACCAAAACTGTTGAGGAAAATTGTGTTGGGATTGCAGCAAGGAAAAAAGAGAAGTCACGAGTTTCTGGACTTATGGATTCTTTCATGAAACGCCGCCCAACTCAAACTAATCCATCAGCCAGTAAGTTTGTTAAAAGTTTTTTTAAAATTAATCTTTAATTATTTGCACAATTTTTAATATTTCTTCTGCATGGTATTGAGTTTAAATATTTTTCTGCTATACTCTTCAGAATTTTGTATTGTTTCCAGTCATGTAATCATAAACAAATGGTTATAAATATATTTAATTGGATTATTGATGCATCCTCTACTAAAATTATTGTGAAATATGATTACATATATAATAATCAATTTCTGAATTATGAACTGTCGCAAAGGAAAGTGCATTGAAATTATTTTAAAGTAATACCATTTATTAATAATGGCAAATTTTTAAACATAATTGACCCTAAGAATGGGTATGATTCTATTGTAAACCAGATTTTGTTTGCTTTGTTCAAAAATGTGTAAAATAAAATTCAGACATTAATAGAATTAATTATACATATATATATATATATGTTTATATTAAAAGCCTTAAGCTAAACTAGTCAATAAAATAATCAAAATTATCTCAAATTTAACATTAAACCAGACTAGCCAGAGAAAATAGATTCTAAAACACAATTAATGATTGCACTGTTATAAGCAGCCATCTCAAATATAAGTAGCTAAAACATAACAAATTTATACTAAACATTACCCATAATTCCCAATTATATTCTACAGACCATTAATATTAAAAAGAACCTTTAAATAAATTAATTGCTTCAGAATTATAAATGTTTAAATTATAATAAAGATTCTTTAATTCTTCTTTTTACTTCATTTCTTTTAAAGAAGATAACCTTGGTCTCATCAAAACTAATTTGGATCCTGTATCTTTTTCATGAATATATAAAGCAGAATTGATATATTTATTTTTATAAATTTTTTATTCTTTTATTTAAGCTCAAACTAATCTGACCTCTGTGTACATCTTATAATAACGAGGAATAATGTATACTACTTGAGGAATACTCTTTCTGTCAAAAATTTCCTTTATATTATTTAATAAATTATTCAAAGTAATATTCCTTTTTCAAACAATTTTCTTTTTTCCAAACAAATTACTATTTTTACTTACTATTGTACAAAAAGACAATTTAAAAGGCAAAGAAATAAAATCTATTTTTTTTTTTTTATTCTTCACATTATTATAATTATTAACACCACCATAATTACTATTAAGTAAAATACTTTTAAATAAAATACATAGAATAGTTTGAGCTTAAATGAAAGAATAAAAGTAGTGTTAGAAATAAGCATCTCAGTTCTGCTTTATATATCCATGATAGAGGTATAGGCCACTATAAGTTTTGATGAGACAAAGGTTGTCTTCTTTGAAAGAAATGAAATAAAAAGAATTAAAGAATTTTTATTATTAAAAATTTATGATTCTGAAGCAATTAACTTGTTTAAAAAGTTCTTTTAATATTAAGGGTGTGTAGGATGTAAGTGGAATTGTGGGTAATATTTAGTATAAATCAGTTGTTATGTTTTAGAATTTATTTTCTTTGGCTAGTTTGGTTTAGTGTTGAATTTGGGATAATTTTGATTACGTATATGTTTGTATTTCTATTTGAGGAACTTCTTTATGCTGCTGAAAACTATTAGACTTTAATACTATCCTACTTAAGTCTGAAAAATTCCAAGTTTATTCCATAGTTCTATGAAACTGGAATAAATGCAGATACATCATTCTCCTTCTGATCTTAGATCAAGTAAATTTAAAGATCCCTTATAAAAATGTGACAGATTAAAAAGTTTTTCAATAGGATTTTAGTGCAAATGGTACTCTTTAGGCAACTAATTCTTATTAGATAAGCAAAGTTTTCCTGATTAAAAAATCATTTACAACCATCTTTATTGTAATAATAATCAAATAGCTCAATACATAGTAGGCCATGTGATATTTGACCACCAGAAAGAAATAAACTAATTTGAGCCTCACTTTGGAAACTTTTGGTTTTCATGTCCTTTACTCCTTCACCGCATTAAACTGCACGAGCATCTTTATGAAAATATTTGATGAAAACAATGTATTAGTATAAATATGTATAATAATAAGATTTAAATAGATAGCTGCAGGATAGAGATTTAAATGAGCACTCAAAATTAGTATATACTTATTTTGCAGTGGTGGTGGTGGGGGGGGGTGACCTATCCATTTACAGATCCGGTTTTGTAAGTCTAGTTGGATTGGCTATAGTCTCGCATGTAAAAAAAAACACCATTTAAGTTATCTGAAAGACTTTTTGGTAGAGACTAAGGAGTAAATGTGCGAATATTTACATTACCATTCCTAATGCTTAATAACACATTCATCAATTCGTATAATTCTGCAATTATTTAAGTTAAGCTTTTTGAGCCAGACAAATTCTTAATGTATATTGTGTATGTTCTTATCATTGGAAGTGTTATTATCATGGGATTATTTATATGGTAAATGAAATAGATTGGTAGCTCAGCAACACGTGTCTGCCAGTATAGTGAGTTTACTGGATTTTTACCTCTGAGTTTAAGATCAAAAAATATTAACTGGATCAAATTTGGGGAGTCTGAGCTCATAATGGATCAATAATAATTAAAAATGATGAATCAGGGCCATAATTATTTAATGCAAGAATAGAAATTTTAATCTTTAAAATAAGAATTTTCTATTTTGTTTTAATTTATATACAAATGATGAATCTGACATTATTCTTAATTTATTCTTATTGTTGTAAGAAATGATTAATAATTAGATCTTTGCATAATTTTAGTTGAAAAAGCTCGCAGATATCAGGAAGAGAAAGAAATAGTGGAGAATCCAGTGCCTTTAGAAGAATCTTCAGAAACAGGTAAGATTTAATTTAATTAGCAAAATATTAAACATATATAATGAGTTATTTATCTCTGTTTCTTCTCTGTAACAATCATTAGTGGATCACTCCACTGCACATGCGCTGGATAGATTTAAA
This sequence comes from Epiperipatus broadwayi, assembly GCA_028023455.1. NCBI lineage: Eukaryota > Metazoa > Onychophora > Udeonychophora > Euonychophora > Peripatidae > Epiperipatus > Epiperipatus broadwayi. Next base: position 10,066,172 of record JAQFVV010012419.1, read on the forward strand.
CACTGAAGGAATTTTCTTCTTTCCAAACACAAGATAAAGACTTTTGAAAAGATAGAATGAATCCACCCTAGCTTTTTAATCTGAACATATATGTATAGATAAATCTTAAGCATTTGGAAATGAGAATATGAAGATATTAATTAATCACTTTTAATTCCATTTCCTTGTTTTTTTCATGATAGACATTTGCAAAATTTTTACAATTTATAGCACGTCAATATTAGATGTAATATGAAACATATATAATGAGTTAGATATTTATATAGCATTATGTTTTTAATCGGTAACAATCATTAGGGATCACTTCACTACACATGCGTTGTATAGATTTAAACACTGAAGGAATACTCTCCTTTCCAAATACAAGATAAAGTCTTTAAAAAAGACACATGCCGTAAATTGTAAAAATTTTTGCAAACGGCAATTATTAAAAAAAACATAGTAAATGAATTAAAAGTGATTAATTAATATCTTTACGTTTAATATTTTCATGCTCTGATTTCCAAATCTTTATGATTTGCTTATACATGTATGTTTAGGTTAAAAAAGTAGAGTGGATTCATTCTATTTGGAAAGGAGAGTATTCCTTTAGTGTTTAAATCTATACAACGCATGTGTTGTGGAATGATCCCTGATGATTGTTACAGACTAAAAGCATAGCGCTATATAAATAAATAACTCACTATATATGTTATATGTTTCATATTACATCTAATACTTACTTGCCATAAATTGTAAAAATTTGCAAACATCAATCATTAAATAAAAAATTATACAGAAAATGGAATCAAAAGTGATTGATTAATATCTTCATGCTTTCATTTCCAAATGCTTAAGATTTGCCTTTACATATACGTTTAGGTTAAAAAGGTAGAGTGGATTCGTTCTATCTTATCTTTTATCTTGTGTTTGGAAAGGCGAGTATTCCTTCAGAGTTTAAATTTATACAGTAAATGTGTAGTGGCAGGGTCACTAGTGATTGTTAGCAAAATATCTTATCTTTTGAGCAACAAATACAAACAAATTCTTCACTTGCTTTCTAATATTTTTTATTATGTTCAAGGTATTATAAAATTCATGGAAAAACTTATTCTTGAATATCATTTGGTATTTTTATTATAATAGCATGACAATTATTTTTATTCCTGATATAATTGTGTAAAAGTTGTAAATTTAGCGGCAGATCCTTTGAACTTCAGAAATCCCATAGTTAAAAACTCAGATTTGAAATACCAGACACTCTTATACCTGGAGCCCAATTGTAAATATAGGGGATTTGAACTCAGACTTTCAAGCTACTTTAATTATCCACACTATCTCATACTACTGATACACATGACCACACCCATGCAGAAAAGATAGATAATCATCAATACTCGTATTTTGTGCTAAACCAGCACTCATCAGTTGGTCCAGATTATCATCTCCCATCCATATATACAATCAGTGCTCAGTTTATAATAAGATAGCAAATTCTTATACTTCAATGGACAGACTTCAATCTATTCCAACCATTATTATTTTGATATAAATTTGCGCAGTGCATAACTGTGAAATTCATTTTGAAACCAAATTTTAGGGGGGGGGGGGGTAAAAATGAAGTTTATAGTGGGTGAAGAGATTTTTTTATGTAGTTAGTCCACATCTATCTCAGCAAAATATTCACTATTGATCAATAAATGTATATCTGTTTTAGAGAGGACAGTCCTATTAATTCAGATGATTATTTATGTGCAGTTTGTTATCAAATGATGTAGTCTTAGATTTGGTGGAGATGCCATATATCTATGTGCTCATGGGGGGGGGCAGTTATTTAATAGCTATATTTTTTTAACACATTTATTGGTTATTTTACAGTCTGCATTAGGTGATAGTTTGTAATTTTTTTTTTTAATTTTCACCTACATAGTTTTATGTTTTTCATTTTAAATTATGTATATATGTTAAATTTTGCATTTGTGAATATTTTTTGATTGAGGAATATATATGCATGGACATTCATAATTAGCTTCATATTTAATAACATTAATAAAAATAATCTTTACCTGATAACTGTTTCCAAATTATATAAAAGATATATGTGTGTCTGTATATATATAAAACAAACAAATAGTGATATTGAAAATATATGAAATAAATTGGAGAAATAACAAATCTTCAAAGTGCTGCCTGCGTTATTTTATCACACGTCACTATATGCAGAAAACATCAACCAATCTCTACAGAAAGTGTATTTTGATTCACTGCCCTTTTTATTTACTGTAACAAATAACCAATTTCTACACAATTAAAAAGGACGATGGCTCAAAACACATATCTTGTGGATAGTAGTTGAGGTTTTCATCATATAATGATACATGATAAAATAATTCAGCATCACTTTGAAGGTATGATATTTCAACAATTTATTTTATATATTTACAATGATGCTATTTAAGAGTAGTAATTAATTTATTGAGCGCACAGAAAGCATATGTAAATACTTTGAACAAACATTAACCTATATTCAATGCGCTTTAAAACTCATAACAATCAAGCATATTTTTGCCAATAGAGGGGCCTTCCAAACTACGACACAAGATAGCGACTTTTATAAAGATAAGAGTGGCTGTCTTATCTTTAACCTAATTTTTTTATTTCTTATTTAGATGTTGATTACATTGTTCATGCTTAACTGAAGAAAGAAAAAATTGGGTGTTATGTAATTGCTTTATGTATTAATAAGTCATAGTGAAATAGGCATTATTAAAAAATATACAATTGCTAAATTAAATATTCAGCATTTCACTCCAAATAGTTAAAAACAGTGGTATTTTATAAATGAAGTTGGTATATTGATGTTGAAGTAAATTATACCTCAAAGCAGTTGCAAAGAGTAGTGGTCCGAAATATATTCTACAGAAATTGGTTTGATTTTTTTTAATGTTTTGAAGACTTGATATTGCTGCAAATTATTTAATGTATATATATATATATGGAAGATTTTGAGATGTGATCATTGGGAAGAGTGAAGAAAATTAGTCAAATGAATAAAAAGTTTTGGAAAGAGTGAATGGAAAAAGATTGATTGAGGAAATACTGAATTGGACTTATACTTAGAAGTAAGAATAGCTAACGAAGGATATTTTCATTGAAATGGTGGATGGAAACAAAATAAAAGTTAAGAAAAGATTGACCTTGCTGGATGATACAAGAGATGAGGAGAGATATGTGGAATTGAAGATCTGGGTGTCAACAGAACAGAATGAAGGAATAGAAAAATTAGTTGTGTGACTGTTTTCTGGATTTATTCATATAACAGCACTATTGATTTATATATATATATACAATGTTATCTTTTTAAATTTATATGAGATAGGAAAATTTAACTTATTTAAATTTAATGTAGAAAAATTTTATCAAGTTTTTTAAGAAAGATGTCTTTGGAAATCTTGAGAAAAGAAAAATAAAAATTACTATAGTGGATGAGGATTGTTCAGCTAGGTTTAGAAAGTGAAGATAAACAGGGTATTAGAAAATACATATAAACTTGAAAAGAAAGATATATCTTCTAGAGATTAAAATGAAATAATCATTTATTCTCAGTCTGTGTCCAACCTTATAAAGTCTGTCCAACCTTATAAAGTCATGGTTGGGTTTTTGTGGTGCTTAACAGCAATGCAGCTAAATAAATATTATATAGTGATCAAGATCAAAAGCAAGTTTGTAAATAGATTTTTGTAAATATCGGATTATTGATGGTTAGGTTGAAAGATCTGCTATATATGCACTGAATGTCTATCCCAATAATAAGATTACTTGCCAAAAAAAAATTGTTGTTTAATAATATTGGGTGATTGGAGTATTATGTTAAAAATAAGAACATGATTGTAAAAAGATTGTGAGATAAACATGATGAAAGTAGTAACAATTAATAGGATTAAAAAATTTCAAGAGGAAAATTTAATTATAAACCAAGTGTTAAGTATAATTTTCAGTTAGATCACATGTTAATTTAGAACAGTCTAAGAAGGGTATTTATGAGCATCCAGAAACTTGTGTAGATTATAATTTTATAGAGTTAGAATCAATATTAATTTTTTTAATAGATGTGACCTTTTAATAATTTAAAGCAGCAGGGAAGGGGGAATTTGTAAATTTATTGATAAGAAAACAAAATGCAGATAATAAAATGCTAGATGACAAACTAAATTCAAGGTAAATGGGGGAATCATTAAAGGAAAATTCATAACAGTATTCAGCTCAAGGAGAATGATTACTAAAATCAGTAAGTGAAGAAGAAATATACATAAATGCTGCAGAGGGTGGAGATATGTATGAAATTCATATTAATGGAATAAGGTTAGATGGGAATAAAAGGAAAAATAGAAGGATAGGGGAATTATGAGGGTAGGGAAGGTTTGATTAAAAAAATAATAGCATAAAATAGATTGAATGGGAAAAGTGTGGTTTCAGGAATGAAGTAAATAAAAAAAAAAGGTAAATTGTTTATAAACTAGACGGATATATTGAAAAGGAAAAAGACACTATTTCTCTTGATAAAAAAACGAAGTACAGTATAAATAAAAAGTGATAAAAGCTATAGCTGACATTGTGCAAATAAAAATGTTGTCTTAGATAAATAGTGTCCTCTGCTCTTACGATCTTACCACGGTAGGTCAAATAGTTTTTTCTATAATTTTTGTTTATTAAGGTGACAGGGGGAATGAAATTAGCAGAACCTGAAGATTATATTGGTTTTTTCACATGGTTACTACATTTCATGCCACTGCATTATATACCAGTTCAATTTGCAGAGAAATTCATAAATTATAATTTTTTCATTAATTATCTCTTTGTAATAATGTTTACTTCAATAATATCTATAAATTGTTCATTATACAAGCTCGAGACATATAAGTATAATGAAAATTAATTTTATGGTAATTTTATTAACGATGGAAAAAGAAAAATGTATTTTGTTTAGAAATTCTATTTAACCCCCCCCCCCCCCTTGAAAAAAGTTTAAAACAAAAAAATAGTTTTCATCCGTAAACTAAAGTAAAAAATAAAATAGCAGCTGAGCCAAGATTGATGTCTTATAACATTTGTGCTTAAATTTTTGATCTTTTAGTAGCAAATTGGCAATTGTGGTAACATATAAGCTCCTCCCCAATGTACACTTTACTTAGGCTCTCCAACAAAGCTGTAATGTTATAGTATTGAGTCTGCTGGACCATTGCAACAACTATTAAACATTAATGTATTCTAATAAAGTTACTATAAAACCTTTCTCCGGTTAATTTTTAATAAGTGACAATTACTTGCAATTTATTTCAAGATTCGTCGCTGATTAATTCTATAAAAATTCTGATAACAAGGTTAAATTCAATAATTTCTGATGAACATAAAACCATCAAAGGAAAAACATTTCTAAGCATCGAAGATGTTTGTAATTTTTGTTTCCCTCTAACACATAGTAACCTCTGCTATATTTTTTTTTGACTCGGTTTGTATGAAATGAGTCTCCTATTGCTGGATTTCACAAACTCCTTTCCTTTCAATCATTGATTCAATCTGGAAAAGCTTTGAAGATTATTTCTTTGTCAGACCACTATGATTTGGGTTAACGTGACAGGCTTTCTGATGACAAGACCACTGGTCACAAGTTATTGATTTAACAAAACGCTTTTATATTTACCTGTGATTAGTTTTACAATACTTATAAAGATTTGAATCGATCTGTAAATGGAAAATTTATTTATACACTTAAGATTCAATAAATATTTGCTGAAACCATTATGGGAATTATCTCTATCGTAGAGTAAAAAAGGACAGTTATTCACAATAGTGTCTGTCCTTGATTTGATTTCAAATTTGATTAGGAAATAATTTTTTAAAATCATCTTTTTATGTTTTGAAACAAGTTCCACAGTTTTTTATTAAAAGAACATCAAGTGGGTTTTTTGAATGTTGCTGTCTTGGTCACTTGGATGCTGAATTCCCACAGATAAGTGCATACCTTTAGTCTGTTTGTTAGTTGACTAAAGTTTTGATCAAAAAATCCATTGTGGTCTTACACCTTACACTATTAGATCACCTGTGCCACAAATTAATAATGGTATCTCCTTTGATTTTAAATACCTACATGAAATACTTTATAATGACATTAACTTCAAGTAGTTATGTTGTCTAAATCTATTACTAGAGCTTCAATAACTTTTAAATGTAGTTGCCATTAAGATTTTTACCATATTAAAACAGTTTCAATATGGAAAAAACATTCATTTACTTTTAAATTCTGCAGCAAAATAAACCCATTTTGATTCATCTCTTTTTGAAAATAACATGAAATTTTTGTTCCAAAATTCAAAGATATTCTCTGAAATGAATGTTTATTTAACAAATTCAGTCTGGTCTTGATGTACTAAAGATTCATCAATTTGTAGATTTGAGACTCGCAAGCTTATTCTCTGTGTAGATGTATTTTATAATATCTGTTTCAAAAGTAGCAAATTATATTCCATTTAAACAGTCCTTATCTTTGATTTGTTGAAATTATGACTGGTTTTATTGTCATAATCTTCCCTTCATTCAAGGGTCCTTTTTTTCTTTGTTTTACTTTTTTTTTATAATTTAATGCTTCACACATTTATGTTTTACTATCTAATATCACAAAAGATCTGCTGTTGCCATGGGTTACTTCACATACAGCATAATTCATAATCTGAAGTCTATAGTCAGATTTTTTGTAACAATTGATTTTTATAAACCATGTCTTGTCTTTTATAATTCATTATTATAGATTACTAGTAATTTAGTTATACTATTTTTGTCTTATGCAATGGAATCTGTATACTGATTGCAGATATTCTTTCTTATTGGTACTTTCATTAATCAATTGTCTTATTGGTAGTGTAGAATCTGATAATACCAAAAACTCAAACAGCCATCACTCCATTCTTTTTATTAAAGAAATTATTTGTCACATTCATTAACAGTTCTTTCTAAAAAATACAATATTTCTCTTTATATATATATATATTACCCTCCACTCTCTATCTGATTTGTATTCATACCTATTAAGAGTAGTTGTTTGAAAATATTTTTCCACACTTATACTCTCAAAAAATCTATCTTACTCTGGAATCAATTGCATTCTGCATTTCCAGGTTGCCATAAGCAGTATGTAATACTTTCTTTTTGTCAAAGCATCAAATATCCTAAGGCGATCGATTTGACAGATTTTTAAATAATCTTTGACAATATCATTCCTTCCCAATATTTTTTTACAAATTGTCATCTTAACTAATCTGAAGCTTTTTTAATAATGATAAAAATGCATCTTTGTGAAAATTGATATCAAATAAGCAGTATAATGCAAGCAAAATTTGTTTATATAATTGTCTATATTGCTCAAGTTATCAGTGTAGCAAGTTTCAACTGGGAAGTACATAAGCATACCCCATTCAACTAATTACTTAAAGTTAAAAACCTCTAAGCTTTCGTTATGCCTCAGAGACATAGCTGATACAGGAACATTTAGTTCAGTTTTTCTTTTGTTTTCCTTAGTGCTTCTTCATAGACAATTGTCTTTTCTTGGAAATTAGTAAAGTTTTTCCACCTTCTGGCATTCTCTTATAGGAATTTTATATTTTTGATTCATTTCACAAGGTGAGAATTTGTGAAGATCACTGATTCAACATTTCATCACTGCAGCAATCTTTCACACTGAAATCATCATTCCGCCAACTTTTTTTGGGTTTAAAAAAAAATGGCATGGCCTACTCTAATACAATCAATCTATTATGAACCAAGAACTGTCATGGTGTTACTTATTACAGGTTTTCTACTACTATTTGTCTGAGTGTACAATCTTCATCATCTTACTGATTAATACTAGTGTAAAATTTGTCCACGAATGCTTTCTCATTCCTTTCAGACATAGAATGCAAATCAAACACTACAACTAATACGTTAATGTTATCTAGACAGAATCTAACCCAAATATTATCATTCTTTGCACTGACAGAAGAAAAAAGAAAAATCAAAGTTTCTGTCACTGTACTATCCATTTCATTGGATGCGAGAGGGGTCTCATCTTTGAAGGCAATAATTCTGCTGTTCTCTCTAACATTTATGGCCCTCTCTCCCTAGAGCTTGTTGTATTATTAAGATTCGAATGACATATGCAAAATAATATCCCAGTAAAGTATAGCTCCAGAGTGAATAATAATCAAAAAAATTTCCGTCTCTTAAAATGGACTAAATTTCCAACTTGACAAAACAGAAATAGTTTCAGTCGTATTTTACCTGATACTTTACTATTTCTATGATTTGTTCCACCATTCTAGAACTTGACAACTTCAGAAATAAAAACAAATTTGTTCTTTTGTTAATTTGCACATTTCAGTTTGAGAAATGTTGGATTTTATTTAAATCATTTTGTTTATATTGATATTTGTAATTTTTTTACACATCACATTCTTAATGTTATAATTTAATTTCATCATCTACCTTTGCATATTTGTTATTTAATAACACTACTTAAAGATTTATTACTTTCGTCGGCCATGAATATGAGGGCAAACCTCGAAAGCGCTTGGCCCATTTAATAGTTTTGTTTTGTTTATTTGGAAGCTTCTTCGTCAGCGAGTAAATCGTTTTTATGCTATCATTTTTATCTGTAACTGAACTCATTTCTATATTGTATTAAATTCTATTATAGCTAATAATTAAAAAATAATTTATATTACTGGTATATATTGTTATTGTTAAATAACAATGATGATGATAATAATAATAATAGTCATCTTTTAAAGCTATGATAATTATAAACTTTTATTAATTACGATACTAAAAACTAGAAAACAAAATATTTTATCAGGGGCTCTTCTGAGACATATAGAAATATTTAGAAATTTGATATTAAATTGTGTGAGGAAAATAGTATTCATACTTAGAAGTTTTTATCAAGCTGATATACAACATATCTAAATTATTAACAGTTGTCCTGCACTTAGGGACTTCGGTATTTTATAAAAATTAATTGATTTCATTGTAATATTCGAATTTTCGAATATATTTTTAAATCTATATTACTCTTATAAAAAATTTACTATAGATATTGTATGGGCAGAATTGTTTAATGCTGAAAAGTTACAATTTTCTAAAAAAATGAGAATTTTGAAAATGGCCGCTTATTTTATAATTATACAAAGTAATTAAATTTTTTTATGGACAATTTAATTTGACATATATTGGTTGCATATTTTCATGTTTTAAAGCTTTTCCATGCCGGATTAAATTCATCATCAAATTTTCTGCTACATTATATACATAATGAATTATTTTTGCTTGTTTTTTTAAGTTAAATTTAAAAAGTTATCTGAGAATTATGCGTTGTGAAAGATTGCTGATTTGATGATGTTAGCTATTTCCAAGCAGTTGTCTCAGGTTAGCGGGTTCGCTTCCTGGCCGATGCTATGACACATGAAAAAAAAAGTCGATTTTATGAAATAATTGTATTTCATTTCAAATTTTAAAATAGTAAATGCGCAAATTTTTATTTTATTTTATTACGATATATTTTCACCAAATGTCAGAGGTGTATGAATAGAAAAGCAAGATTATCTGTTCATTCAGGTCCCAAAAACTCATTATTTTTTTTGACAAATTATTTCAATCTTGTACTTTAGTCTCTCTTATTCCCATAAGCTCCTTCCATTTCTGAACAATTGTATAATTGTGTAGTTTTTTTTTTTTTTTTTAATAAGAGAGAATACATGTATTTGATAGGAAGAATCAAATATAAGAAGAATTGACATTTAGAATTCAATGGCAGACGATTGATATTTTTGTATTAACTAAAACTAAGCAGTTATTGTATAAATGTAAGAAGAACATATTCATAAAGATTCAGTAAATGATAAAAATACCCAGTCTCAAAGTGTGTATGATGTGAAGAGCTGTGACAAAATATTTACATAGTATATATTCAGCAAATTCATTCTTAAAACAGACAAAACTCTCTGTACAGTAGTGCCACTCATTGCAAGCCAGAGTAATCAATAGATCCTAAGATCTAGATGCAGTGCAGGCCACAAACTAGAAACTAGTCTGTGAGATATTGAATGAGTAGGCACCAGATAAGGATTTTATGCACAAACCTTCTGGTATCCATTGATTACTCTGGCTTGCACTGATACTGTATGGAGAGTTTTGCCTGTTTTAATAAGTTATGAGCAAGCATAAGAAATGGTGATCATGTGATGTTTGGTGGTCAAATAGATTCTTCACATGGTGAAAGTCCATTTCCAAAAGTAAAATAATATACGTTAGTAATTAGAAACATATTAATAATTTTTATTAGTCATCCACTTAATGAATAATATTTGTGTACTCTGTCCACTTTTAACAGTTAACATTCTTATTATAATTTTGTTTAATTTTATGTTGTTTTTTTTTCAGTTGATCAACCTCCTCGGAATGTTAGTAGGGTTGAAAAATTAATAGATCTTTATCAGAATATTATGGGAGATGATTGTTCTACTCCTGCTACAAGAGATTCAGCTGTACATAGTGCACCAGAAACCTATGATAGGGAAGAAAGGTATGCATCTTTTAGATAAATTATTGTTTTTTAATCTTGCATATCGATTTTACTTCCATAAACAAATATTTTGAGTTGCCAAAGGAAAAAAATAAGGAAAAAATTTTTAATTTGCATTAATATTTTTCACATGAGCATTCGTATAAGTATATATTAAAGGATTTCATAGTATTGTGGTTAGTAAATCCACCCACGAGGGCCAAGTAGAATTTGAAATTTTTTTTCACGTTCCAAATAGTCAGGATTTTTTTTTTTTTTTTCAGACAGCTTGGTCCACAGCTATTCATCTGATTATTTGTTAGGAAATTGGTATCCAGCTAATTCAGTGGCATTGGTTAAATAACAAAATCTCATCAATTGATATTTAGAAAGGTTTTATCTTTGCAAATTTTTTTTTGGCAACTATTGGAAAATCCTTTACCATACTAAGGCTGTCTAAAGACTGTTTTGTCTGCGTTATTGGTAAATCAAACAGATGAACTGTTTTTTTAAAGAGGATTTAAATGCAGGTCAGCATTACCAAAAAAAAAATAATAATTTTCAGTTATCCACAAGGATATTTCCCTATTAAAAATGATGATAATATGATTTATCTGAGAAAATATTTAACATAGGATAACTGCCAAAGGCTAATATATATATCATACCATTTACAACTTTCTTAAACACTTTAATAATACTATTTTTTATATCAGAACTTTATTCTAACAGTTTCGACTGTCCTGCAGTCATCATCAGAGCTCTTTAAAAATAGTTTGATTTTTTTGAAATAGGATTGTCGACGGCTTTGATGACTGCAGGACAATTGAAACTGTTAGAATAAAGTTTTGATATAAAAAATAGTATTATCATAGTGTTTAAGAAAGTTGTAAACGGTATGATATATAAAAGTAGAAATTAATACATAGGAAAAGGAAGAAGAAGACAATTATAAAGGTTAATAAACCAATAGAATATCTGCAATCTCTTATTAGGCAACATTTATAGATAAAAAAAATGGATTCCCAAAATAAATTACCCCATCTTTTACCCTAGCTTAACATTTTAAGTAGGCAAAGGCAGCTGATACATAAGTATAACAGAATATTTTATTTGCTTAGAAGTTTTAATAAATCCTGTTCAACAGACAAATATATCTATAGAGAGTGCCTTGATGATAGATTATAGATATTCCATACATTTATTAATATTTTGGCTGTTATCATGCGAGTTACATTTGGAAATCAGTTAGCTATTGACAATATATGGTTGATTTAACATAAATATTCACATATATCATTAACTTATTTTGTACATTAAATGAGATATTTATTTTATATAGCACTATGTTTTATAAACTGTAATAGTAATAATCAGCCATTAAGCTAATGCACATGTGCTTTGTGGATTTTAACTATAAATGAATACTCTCACTTCCAAACACAAGATAAAGTCTTTGTGAAAAGATAGAATGAATTCATCTATCTTTTCGACCCAAACGTTTATGTATGGGCAGATCTTAAGCATTTGAGAATGAGAATGTGAAGGTGTTAAGCGATCACTTTAAATTACTTTTACTATAGCTGAATGAATGACGCTTGCGAAATTTTCTAGAATTTACGATACATCATTCTTATTTGAAATTAAAACATATGTAAATGAGATATTTATTTTATATAGCGTTATGTTTTATAAACTGTAATAGTAATAATCAGCCATTAAGCTAATCCACATGCACTTTGTGGATTTTAACTATAAATGAATATGTTTAATTTCAAATAAGAATGACGTATCGTAATTTCTAGAAAATTTCGTAAGCGTAATTCATAATAAAAGTAATTTAAAGTGATCGCTTAACATCTTCATGCTCTCATTCTCAAAAGTTTAAGATTTGCCCATACATAAACGTTTGGGTCGAAAAGATAGATGGATTCATTCTATCTTTTCACAAAGACTTTATCTTGTGTTTGGAAGTGAGAATATTCATTTATTGTTAAAATCCACAAAGCACATGTGCATTGGCTATTTAATGGCTGATTATTTGTACATTAAAGTAAACATACTGTACTTCCAAATGCGCACTCACACACAAAAAGATTAATATTACATTACTGTCAGCTTGAAGATGAATTACAAAATAATAATAAACTTATTTTCTTTTTTTAAATCAAGAACGTATCAAAAATAAAAATAATATCAAACTAAACATAGTAGAAACTCAAATGTTTTTATTTAAAAGATTACACAAAAGCAAGCTAATAACTTATAAGTCATTTGAGCATTCAAAGAACGCCATTTGAATAAGAAATTCATTCTTTGAGTTGTTCCATATCAGGAAGTACAAAATATAAATCGGTTAAAAAATAATGCTCTTAATTTTAATCATTTGTTTTTATGCTCTCTACATGAGGTATAAGTCAAGAATCATTTTTCTTGGTTTTTTTTTTAAGAATTAAAAAAATTTTGAAAGATTTAACAAACAGAGCACAGAAATGGTGGGAAACTAGTTATTTGTATTGATCACATAAATAGAACCCATTAATAGTAACTGATATCTTAACATTTTTTTTTAAAAAAGTGGGGAAAAATTTTTTTTTATTTCATGCGATTGAGCATGGAAGATTATTTTTAATAAAAATTATGAATTTTTTTTTTTAATAGAAGTGTATAATCCAAATAAATTAAAATTAAAAAATAACAAACAAATGTAGTTTCTATTTTAAACAATAACCGATTAATTTCAATATATATACACAACAAACTATGCACAAACTTCTTTATAAATCTTGATTTATTATATAAACTGTTATAAGGTACAAAAATATACTCCCAACATTTCGACTTTATTCTTTTATAGTCTTTTATATTTTTTATAGTTGTTCCTTGATAAAGACTATAAAAGAATATAAACAAAACAATTATTGGAGTATATTTTTGTACATCACAATAGTTCATATAATAAATCAAGATTTATAAAGAAGTTTGTGTGTGGTTTGTTGCATATATATTTAAGTTTATAATCAGGAGTCAATCTGCTATAAAGTGAATGAAACACTTGACAGAATCATAATAATATGAGCAGTATTTTAAGAAAATAATGTATTTGTTGTGTTTTTTTGAACAGTTGTGATAGAATATAAAATAAGTGTAGAATAAATAAAAACATCGGAAATAATAGTAGAATTGCAAATTACTAAAGTCTTTACCCATGATGTATTTTCTTCCATGAAAATGCATTTTATTAAATATGACAAGATTTTCTGTTTTGTTTTAGTTAAATTTGTACCAATGTCTAATTATTTAAGTCTCGAGCTTATGCAATAGAAATACTAAAATATATAGATACTGAGCAGAATCAGATGTATATGGGCTGTTCAAGCAAGCTAGCTTGAGTTCAAAACCTTAGGCTGATTTGAATTTCAGGTTTTTAACTTAAATAACAAAATATAGTAAAGATTGGCTGCTGGATGTTTGAGAGAGTCTTGCTTCCAACTTTGAGTCCCAAAACCTCATTGATAAAGGCAAGGATCAGAAACTTGTTTTGAGGATATAGGTTTAAATATATTTAAAAGAGTCTTGTAGTTACCAATTATTTAAGTTCACAATAGATGGCAGTACTTTTATATTGTAAATGTAAACAATCTTTGACAGTTAGATGTGATATGTTGGACTATTTCCATTATCTATGAGTGAATGTTGAATGTATAGAAAATTTTAAACTTTCCAAATACAAACAACTTGTTAGTAATAACATACAAATAGACAACACAGGTTAGTAATTAGCCTTGCTCATATATAAAAAAAAATAATTTGAAGGACTCTGGATGATTTGAACCAACCCTCATACAAATATATCAAATTTCTACTATATGTTGCCTTTGACAGAATAGCTCATTTGGTTAGAGCGTTTGCCTTAAATTCGATATTCAAGAATCTAAAGGTGCGAGTTTAACCTCTAAGCAAATATTGTCATTTAGCATATAAGCAAGCAACACCTGGAGAAGAGTGGAGAATAATACTATTCAAAACATTGTGTAATTACTAACCTGTGTTGTCTATTTGTGTGTTATTACTAACAAGTTGTTTGTATTTGGAAAAGTTTAAAGTTTAAAATTTTCTATACATTCAACATTCACTCTTAGATGATGAAAATAGTCCAACATATCACATTTAATAATATACTATCATCACAAATCTTTGACAGTATTTACAAATTCTCAAAACAGAATAATTTATATATAATAACAATGGAAATATAATCAAACAGAAATGCTTTAAAGAACAATAATGGAACTTTAGCAAGAAATAAAATTTATATTTTCTGATTTTATTTGTTTTAACATCATTATGGATATATTGCACAAATGTCCAATTTTCATTTCCAGATCCATTATAAAGTGATTTGATATTATGAGATAATTTTTTTTTTTTTTTAAGAAAAATTATATATTGTGTTAACGTATACACAAACACACATAACAACAGATTCATCTTCAGTCTGAATATTGATTAACTAAAAACAATATTGCTACATTCTTGCAGAAATAAAATTATTAATGAAATTTAACATAGCTCTTACGATTTTTGAAATTCCCAGTATTACAAATGTAGAGGTAAGGTTTGCAATTCTATTGCTAATAGAAAAGCTTTAGGAAGTGATATTTTTCTTTAAAAAAAATTAGGCAAAGAAATAAAGAAATTGTTGGCAATATTATATATCAAACATCTAAATAATAAAAAGTATAGTAACGGTAATGATATTTTAAAAAGACAACAAAGAAAGATATTAAAAATTATTGAATTATCAACTTTCTGATAGTTTTACCAAAATCTTACTAAAAGTATTCTGAACCCGGACTTCTAAGCTTGCTTTTGCCATCCATTCCATCTTATACAACCAATACACAAAACCACATGTGAAAAAGATAAATGATCTCCAATATATGTATTTTGTCCTGAACCAGCACTCGTAAGTTTGTCCAGATCATCATCTTCCACACATATATGTAATCATTGCTCGGTTTGTATTAAGATAGCAAATCTTCAGACTTTAATGGATAGGCTTTAATTTAATCTTCTTCACTCTCCAACTCTTCAGCTGTCCATATCAGTGCAAATCTGATGATGGCATGTTCAAAGCCCTTGATTGCCAATATAAAAAACGAGCACTGATTATATATATATGTGTGGGAGATGATGATCTGGACCAATTGATGAATGCTGGTTCAGCACAAAATATATTTGATATCAATTATTTTTTCACATGTATGTGGTCATGTGTATCAGTTGTATAAGAAGGAGTGGATGATAAAAGGGAGCTTGAAATTCTGGGTTCAAGCCCCTATAATTACAACTAGCTTGAAAGTATATATAATATCATCATCATCGACCATTATCAATCCACTGCAGGGTGAAGATCTCTCCTAGTTCAAAGTGAAGAATTAAATTTGTACAAATTATCAAGCTTACAATAGAACCAAATCCTGAATTAAGCACTGTCTTCTGTGATGAAAATTTTATAAATTTGTGTAGTTTTTTTTTTTTTGTTTGTTTTTTTTTATTTTACACCTTTTTTTTTTTTATTGAAAATAAATTTTTTTTTTTTAGTTATATTTACACCTAAATATTCTATATTTAAAATTTTATTTTTTAATATAACTGGAGCAGTTAATATTAATAAGAATTGACTGAGCATATTAATTTTCATTTTGAACAACTTCCTATTTTTTTAATTTAAAGAAAATGAAAAATAGCTGTCTTTTTTTTTTAAGTAGTTCATAAAGTGTGATTTAGAAATTCTTAGTACCGATTTGAAGAGTTGCACTCGTAAATGTGGTTATGAATTATTGATAAGTAATGTAGAATTAACATCTAAAGCTGTCTTAACTGTTACTTTCACAAAGTCAGTTTGTTTTTTTTATCTCTCTAATGTTTCAGGCATATGTGAGGTAGTGTATACATAGAAATATTAAATTGATTTGTAATCTATATGTTAAAATTAATTTAATAATTAACAATAAGTATTTATCCTATGACAATTTGTCACTTTAATATATGCTGTAAAATTATTTATATAATTTTTTATGTTTCTGTATTTTTGAGAAAGATTATATTTTTAAGATTATATCCAGCAGGTGCATAGTATTTTAATGTAACAACAGGATGAATAACTTTATATTCAGATCAAGTAATTCAGATATAATCTTTGAATTTTAAATATATAGGTATATATGATTATTTTCTGTATTAACACATGTTTATTTTTGTTTTATTGTGAGAAATTTAAAATTGATGATCTTTTTAAAATTTTATTTTACAATAGGATATATTTTCTGTTTTTATTTTATATTATTATTTACCTGATTACATGTCACATTTATATTCTATACCATCACTTGTTAGTGAAACGAAGTCACTTGCAGCTTCGAATTATTCATATTGATTTTAAATGTCTTAAAGCTACTGGCAGTGGGGGTATTCTACATTACTTTTTAGTTATATTTAAGTTTGTGTGTGTGTGTGTGTGAGAGAGAGATTAACACTTGCTGTTTATGATTATTATTTGTATTTGTATATATAATGTAAATGATTTTAAATTATATAATTAAACCACATATTTTGGATGAGAATTTCTCCAATAGTAATTAAGAACAAGTGTCTTATATTCAAGTTCAGAATTGTTGATTATTCACTTTGTTCTGAAAGTGATGTATTTAGTAGCAGTAACATTATATAAATTTTTTTTTGAAAAAATGTTAAACAAAAATGGACATGGAAGATCCAAATGAAGGTACAGCAGAATTGGATTATAGTTTGACTAACAGAAAATACATATTTCAAGATTGTAATGTTCTTAATAAATTTACCACAGGAAGTGATCATCGATTAGTAAGATGTAAGATACTTGTTAATGCAAAACTAGGGAGACAAAAATTATTAAGAAAAACAATATTTACAGTTTATATTTCTAATTTTCAGAAACATTCTAATAATTTAAATTAGGATTTGTAAATCGTTTTCAAATATTAGCAGATTTTGAACATGATTCAAGTGTGAATGAAATCAATAAGAAAATAACTGATACACTTTTAAAAACTGCGACAAAGATAGCTGGTAGAAAAAAGCAGCAATTGACCAATAAAATTTTTCCTGAGATTAGAGCATTTAGAAGAATAGAAGGAATATGAAAATATATAATAACGATGTATTAAGGATTGAATATCTAGAATTTTATAAAATGGTGTAAAAAGAGTTGATAATGATATAAGAAAATATAATTGGGAACTAGCAGGAAAAACTATAAAAAAGATTAAAAGTCTCACGAGTAAAACAACATTTTGGTATTAGTAGGAAACTTATATCTTCAATAAGAAAAAAGATGTATCTATTACTAAAAAGAGAGATGACATCATGTAATGTGCAGAAGAGTTATAAAGAATTATATAATAATAAAAAAAAACAAGGAAACATATCTCCTATAACTATTATATCTTCTGAATTGCCCAGGATTTTAAATGAAGAAGGGAAAGGCTCCAGGTAATGATGGGGTCATAATTGATATCTTGAAAGAAGCAGGTGAAGAAATAGAAAAAGTTTTGGCAAACTTATATATCAAATGTCTAAATGATAAAGCTGTACCACTTGAATTAATTAAAGAATGCAATATTAATATTTTAAAAAGGTGATAAAGAAGATATTAGAAATTATGATCTATCAGTCTGATATCACTTTTATACAAAATTTTTATCAAGATAATTACAACTCGTCTCCAGTGAACCTTGGATTTTAACCAATCAAAAGAATAAGCCAGATTTAAAAGTAGTTTTAATACAGTGGATCATTTCCAAGTATTGAGAGGAAGTTATAGAAAGGACCAATGAATATGAGTTACCATTATGCTTTGGATTTGTAGATTATGAAAGGCGTTTGATTTTATAAACATTTCTTCAATGATTAAAGCATTGGATTATCAAGGTACAGACCCAGGATATTGTCATATTCTGAAGAATATTTATAAAAATGCAACAGCAACAATGATACTGGGAAAGTCAACATTGGGAAGGGTGTAAGACACGGTGACTCCGTATCTCCAAAACGTTTTACAGCAGTGCTGCAAGAAGTATTTTTTGGATTAAAATGGGAATATAAAGGAGTAAAAATAAATGGGGATTATTTAAGTTATCTAGATTTTGCAGTTGATGTAGTTGTTTTTGCAAATAATGCTTTAGAACTTCAGGAAATGTAAGACTTATCAGATGAAAGCAAGATAATAAGACTAAAGGTAAACATTAAAAAGACTAAAGTAATGTTCAGTGGATTTTTTCAAAAGATGAAAATAAAAATTGATAATGATGAGTTAGAAGAAGTTAACAACTATAAATATTTTGGATAGATTATTATTGTAAATGGAAACATAATGGATGAAATTTATTATATAATTAAATTTGTTTGCTTTTGGTAGAAGTGACTTTTAACATTGAAAGAAAATTTACCAATGTGTTTGAAAAGGAAGGTTTTTAATAAATGTGTTTACCAGTTCTTAATTATGCATCTGAGACTTAGACACTTAACAGAAGAAAAATATAGAGACTTCAGACCACTCAAAGAAGTAATGAGGCATGCATGATAGGAGTAACAAGAAGAGATGAAAAATGAAACACATGGGTAAGAAAACATACAGGTATTATTGACATTATTGAAAAAATTAAGAGGCTGAAGTGGAATTGGACTGGACATTACTAGAAGAGATGTTAATAGATGGGCAGTTGAATTCTTAAACTGGAAACCACAAGATTATAAAAGACCTAGAAAGAGACCACATGTGAGATAAATGGATGAAAGAAGGATGTGTGTGGGGGTGATGTGGAGAAAAGAGGCTAGATATTGGAGAAGATGGATTGAACTTGGAAAGACCTTCATCTTCCAGTGAACTGATAATGATTGAAAATGATGATGATCATTGTGTAGTCATTTCATATTTTTCCAAAAGCAGTTATTTTTAACTTATTCTAGAGCCATCTACTATAAGCTTGATTATTCTGTGGATATTAGTGGAGATAGGGATTTTATAGTATTAGACTGTCCAGTATTTATTGATTATTCAAGTTTACAATAGTTGGCCCTAGAATAGCTTAAAGTAGTATCAGAATACTTAATTGTTTTTAAAAAATAATAATAACTTTTCATTAGCCACAGAACTATCAAGGCATTGAAGAATTGATTTCTTCTCTATCTTTATATGGTTATTTACAATTAGATTTTCAAATAATTATTTTTACAAAGATTTACATCATGATTTATTTGCACTATCAAATGTCACTGTAAAATCTGGGGTGGATAGATTATAGCTTTCCTGCCACTATCCTAAGCAAACAGCATGTACCTGCATGTAAATCTGCTAACTTCATTAACAAATCAGGTTTTGAGAACTGGTTATTAACAAATTTAGCAACATGGATTTAGATAACTAACCAAATATTAACTTTATACTTTTTATACAGAAAATAATTAAGTCTGAATCAAATCAGAATTCCAAGCCTTTGATGTGAAAAGCAATGATATGATATGAGTCAACCAGGAAATAGTAAACAATTATTTTAGCTAAACTCTGATGGCATGTTAAAGTTATAAATCGGATCCTCTACAAAATAAGCTAGCTTTAATGCACATCATTTTAAAAATGCTGGCTTCTTATTGTAATTAACCTAACGTACTTTAATAAGCACACGGTCATGGCTACTTATTGTTTCAAACTATTCACCTCCGCTGATGATATCTGTCGAACATCATTGGACAGAAAATCTTTATATATCCTGTTTTTTACAAATTGAATCAAAATTTCCTGTTCTGGATCTTTTTACACCTATATTCATAAATAGATTTAATTTCCCACATTAGTTAGTGGAGAATAAAATATTTCCTTCACTTTATAAGATGGATTACTTTAAACAATGCATTCCTATCTTACAATGTTTTTGTAAAAATGGTTGTATTGGTTTTGATTTTCTTTATCAAAGAAAGTATTGTCCAGTAAATTAGTGCTTTTTAGACCCCCCCCCCAATGCATCAATCTATTGTGAAGCCCCGTTCAGTGTAGATAAAGTATAAATGTAGAACTTGTTTCTAGCAGCTTTATCTTGACTTAAATCTAGATACTTGTCATTACTAGCATAAGAGCTTTGTAGAAATACAACAACAATATCATTATTAAATACTCGTAAATGAATATGACCATTGTAATTTTGGGGAAAAAAAGAATGATGAAAAGGCAAGATCAAAAAGTTAAAAAGATTCAAGAAAAAATTGTTTTGTACATAATTATAGAATGAAAACATAGTTGCATTAAAGTTTGGTGCAGGTGATATCTGGTAGCATTAAAAGCTTGTGATGACCAGATCCAATACCAGTTTAAGTGATAAAAGACAGTAAATGAAATGGAGAATACCAATAAGTGAGATAAGATAGAAAAGATTGCTGAACTCCGGATACAACAGGATTCATATTCCAGTTTGAGACTAAAATTCAAAGTAACTTATTTGTTTTTGAAGAATAATATATATATTTTCCCTTTTATCATTGTTAGATTATTCGCTTTTGTTTTGTTTTAATCTTTTATGATCATAATTACCAACATTTCCTCCCTGTTTTCCCATGATAGTTTATGCTTTCATTTCTTCACCCACATTTAGTTGGACAAAAATGTTTTAAAACTATTATTGAAAATTAGTTCCCATTTATTTCCTTTTTAAGAAACTGCCTTATAGAAACCTTGCCCTTATACCATTTTTCTCCTTCTTCCTAATGAACTTAAATTTTTCATCAAAGCCATAAACTATAGATGTATCATTCTTTCTTAATCAACTCTTTTCACTTTTGCCTATTCTTTACAGAGAAGCTGAGTGAAGCAATTTAGCAATACAGTTATTTTTTATTGTCATCTGATTACCTGTGAACCTTGAATCTTCTCCTTTATTAAATATATATTTATAACTTGTCTAAAACAGTTTGAGAAGATTGTTATAATTTGATTTCATTTCCATCTGTGTATTTAAATAATTGATCTTACTATTATCAATATTAATTGATGATATATATATATATGGTAGGTAAGAATATTTATGCACATATCTGTAGGACCAAGTAGTTAATTTGCATCTTTCAAGATAATTATTTTTAGCCAATTAGCCTCATTAGATATTGTTCAGAGATTTATGAAATTTGTCTTCTATTATTGTCTATGGTATAAATATCTTGTGTTCATCACATTAAAGTTATGCTCAATCTGTCACTTGACACTCAAATGGCTTTTGATCTCCCATGCAACTGACTACACAAATAAGGAAAAACTAATTTATAAACTTCACTAATTATTTACACATTATTTATAAATTTATATTATTGACATATTGTAAATGAATTTATCACTAGTTATGTTAAAAGCTAGAAATGAAATATATTTTAATAGCTGTTTATGATATAAGACACACACTTAGCAAGAAATATATATCAAAATTAAAAGAAGTTTTGTTAATTAGCATAAAATGTCAGTGATTTTTAAGCCATGCAATATCTGTCCTGAAAGAAGACTTGAAAAATAGCTAAATAATAATTATACTTTTTTTATTATTATAAAATCAAAAATTTGTTTTTAGATTTATGAAAATGGTTATAAATTCATTTTAACTAAAAATTTAATTTGTGATATTTTACCTTTAGTTGTTATTTTGTTTTTATTTATACAACACCAGACATTTGATAGCAAAAACAGATTCATCTAAATACTTTTACTGTGTGAAGTGGAATAGTCTAGGATTTCCTTCTTTTATCATTTCCGGCTTTCTTGAAGCTGTCTTCCTGTTGTATTACTTTCTGTAAAAATAACAACAGAAAATGTGTAATATTGATGAATATATTGAGATTTTTTTTTTATGTTCTTATTATTAATATCTTATAATGTCTCCCTCTTTTTTAAAAAAAAATAGGAAACCTGTCGTTATTACTCGTTCTGAGAGCCTTAAAACAAGGGTGAGTAGATATTATGTTTTTAAAGTATAATATAAAACTATAGTTGTGATACACGTCTATTTCTATATGTGTGTTTGTGTGTGTATATATATTTGCATAAGTGATTATATAAATAATAGTATGTCTGTATAATAATATTTTTTTTGTGTGTGTGTGGAATCATTATGATTGGTCAGTCAAAAAATCACTTTTATTATTTGTGGATATATATTTAAATTACTTATATGTGTGTTTATATATATATGTATGGGCACATTTAAAGTGTGAATGAATTTAACCATTTTATGATGTTGCAACGTTAGCTAAAGACAGGAATGAACTCTGATCAATAACATAGTCATGTCATTGTATGTTAAGGTTGTCCTAACATTTCAGGGGATCACACCCATTGCCATCCAGGTAGCAAAGATCGACCAAATGATCGTTGTAGAAATGCTGAAAACAGAAGATGTGTGAACCTGAATATATATAAGTTTACATCTTTTACTTGTATTTTCACTTTAATTTAATATAATGAGAGAAAGAGAGAAGGATAGCGATAGTCATTTACAAGTTTATCTTCAATTTATTCCATGACTGAAATAAAATTAAAGTATAGAATTTTTATTGAATACAGATGACATTTGGGAACACTCACAAAATCATATTTTAAGATAATATGAATATTAAATGAAAGAGGTGTATTTTAATTTTCACTGATTATGTTTTGTTTAGTAATCAATCTTTTTAAATTAATTTATAATTATAAATGAATATTAATTTAATGGCTACAAAAAAGTGTTGTCATCACATACACGGGGGGGTTCTTTGGTTCCTTACTAAGGCTTTGTAGGAATCAAGCAGACGAATTTCTTAAGCACACATTTTTCTTTTCAACACGTTGATGCCATTTGCAGTAAGCTTTAGTAAATAGATGCCAAATTATAGTACACCTATTATTTGCTGGTTTTTACACAATGGGGCATAGAGGTGGTGAAATAAAAATGTATGTTGCTAAAACAGTAATATGTAAACTGTAGACAAGTGATAAAATCATATGATATTTTATTGGTTTATACTAAATCCTAGTCATTGAGTGTAAGTTTTTAAAAAACTAAGGATACCATAATATATAAAAATTGAACTGGTTTCATATTTGTAGGACTAAGCTAGCTAAGATTGAGATCATTTACATGTTATTCAGTTTAGGCTGATAGCTTGATAATAAAATAAAAAAGATAAACGATAATCACTAGAGGGAGGGTGCTTTAGATCCTAAAGGTCCAGATGCATTGTTCCGAGATTCACTGCTTGAAACTGGTCTGGGGACATTGAATAAGACACTACAGGATAGTAATTTATTAAGCACTATCATTTGGCATTTATTATTTTTTAAATTTTACAGTAAGTGGCACGGAGATGGTGAAAGGAAAATCTATGCCGCTAAAACAGCAGTATGTTAGCTGGAGTCATGTGATATTTTATTGATGTAAGTTCCTTATGTCCTGTCCATAAATTCTAGCTATTACAGTTGGCTATGGAATGAGACTGAGATATTCCTAACAAGTGTGGGTGACAAAAAGTTTATTGAGTTTGGGACTATCTTTTTTCCTACTCAAAAGCCCTATGGCTAATAACTGTGATATCTAATGGGTTTTTTAAAGCAAAATTAACACGTGTATTTGTATCTGCATGATTATTTGATTACATGAAAGTTTGTGACAAAAAATTTCATTCTCATTTTCACCAGGCTATAAAGTTCACCAACCAAGGTGTATTAGGTTAGAAAATAATGTTTTTGATTATTTCTAGAATTCTGATCGATCCAAGGACTGATTTTTCAGTGCAGAACATGGGAGTTATGTTTAAACATTGAGTTGAATAAAATTCATTTGATTACAATATTAATTCTCCTACATTGAATTAATACAATTAGCTAATGACTTATAGGAGCACTGGTTCCAGAATGATCGTTGTTGACTTCTGATACCCTTCAAATTATGAATAGCTTTTCTCTAAGTTCGAAGTTTTTAGTGAATGAACAATCACTATACCTTAATGAAATTGTATTAATAATTTTTATTAGTCATTCATTAGACTAGAAGTTATCCAATAATAATATTTCTGTAGTATGATTTTCACTTACACCACTCTTACCCCAGGTAGGGACTGGTTTCTATCCGCTTTTAACACCATGTGTAGAAATGTAATCACAGACATGTCTTTGGTCATATGTTTGTTAAAAGCAGATAGAAAACAGTCCCTATCTAGTGTGAGAATGGTGTAGTGAAAATTACAGTACAGAAATATTACTCTTAACTTTAGTTGAGAAATTTTTCATGTCAAAGTAGCCACAAATTAATCATTCACCATTAATTGCTGGTGTTTTTCATAGCACCCAGGCAACTAGTCTTTGCAAAACACACCATAAATTTATTTAACAATGACAGTAATTAAAACTTCCGCCATATAACTTTATTATTTAATTTTATATGAATTTACTATAACTGTAGTGAATTTTTGGATCAATTTCTTATGCTATATATATGCGTAAGCTTTTGGTTGTAAGCAGGTGTAGAAATTGTATTTTAATTATACAAGCTAAATAACAGGGAAACAGCTATTAATTAATCATAGAAATTTCAAGTTATTTACGTATATTAGCTGAAAGAAAATTAATTTTCGATAAGCAGGAAGATGTAAACGTTTTTTTTTTTTAATTTTGGTTTTTATTTGACAGTAATTGTTCTTTTATTTTAAATTCCCAAAAACAAAAAGATAAAAATTGTAGTTTTTTTTTTTTTGAACACTGTCTATATAGGGAGGGAAGGGAGATTTTGGTAACAAACTTTTAAACTATTAGATAAATTTTGCAGGAAAAAAATGTAATTGTTAAAATAGGGGAGGGATGTGTGTGAAATTATGAATAATTTAGCTATTTTTTTCTTCATTGGTATAAGGAACTTAGGGAGGGGGGGGAAGCTTTTAAAAACATCATCAGTATAAATTTAAAGGAAGAGAAAGTGTGTGGGGGAGGGGGGTAGCCACATTTTAATTTAACCAGTTGAGTAGGTCTCTTAATTTTTCTCTGCCATTTTTATGCAACTTGAATTGCACATAACCTCTAAAGTAGCTGAGCTTACTATAAAGAAATATTGAAATGAAATAATTCAAAATCTTAAAAAAGCAATGCTTATATAATAATTTTTAATGTACACTTTTTATTAAATTTTAAAAGCAGTAATTAGAGTTGTGTGGTGTGGGAAGGAGGTGGAAAATTTCCGGAAATTTAGATTTAAAAAATTTAAGTAAATAACGAGATTTTAAATTGTATCTAGAAATTTAAGAACACTGTATATATCCCGTAATTTAAATAATATTTTAAAGGGGAGAAATTATAAATTCTGAAAATGTGAATAGAAGTGTTTCAATGGGTTGAGAAAATAAAGTTATGAAGATTTGGGTATACAGGGATTGGATAATTAATAAATATGATTTAATATATATATTAGAATAAAATAGTTTGACGGTAAAAAGAGATTAATAGAAATGAGAGTTGTTGAAATTCAGATAGAACATAATTAATAAAAGAAATTAATGGAGTGAAAGATAGAAATAATATTAGATATGATTAATATGTTAGACACGACACACATCCAAATGAAGCAAATGGTAAAGTAGGTCATAATCAACTCAAGTTGATAATGTAAAAAAATATATATTTGAGATGATGATGTTCTGTTATACTTTGCAAAAATTTAAGGAAAGAATGGGATTAAAAGAATGAGTATTATCAGAAATGTAATAAAAAAGACCACTCAGTTTTTTTGTAGAGGGGAATGAAATCTTCTCTAATATGAATTAGTCAACTGTGATCTATTTTTTTTTACTTTCCTAAACTATCTCTACAAACAGACCAATGGTCTACCGAAAATGTGCCAAATAATCACAGACTTATTTCAAGTTATGGAAATTTTTCAATGGAGATCATACTTTTGCACTGTCGCATACGGAAAGGATCTTCAATTCATCTGGTATCTCTCGATTCACTATTCATATTAGAGATAGCAGAAAGAGACATACGTATTGGAAAACTTAATACAGAGCAATTATTTAAATTTCTCTTGGTGTCAAGGTATTATTAAGAATGATAAATAGAAAAATTTCCAATAAATTTTATGGGTTAATCTGATGTACTACTTTGATTAAGAAGAAATATTAGGAATATAACTCATCAAGGAAAATGGCCAAGCCAATTACAGTTCATTTCATTATTTAATTATCTATACTTAAAATTATTATGTCATTGTAGACTACTTCTTTTTATAGGATACAAAAGTTTTCATTTTGAGTTGACACGTTTCAAACTAGAAATATAGGATACAGTAAAACATTTATTAATAAGTGTATTTTAATTTTTAAAATTGGTACTATAAATTCCTGATACATGAATATGGACATGCACCAATGATTTGTTAATTATTTAGCTTGAGAAATGCTCATTTGTACTATATTTCGCTAATTTCTTAAATTATTTATTTTGTTAAATTTAAAGCTTACACAATTCTTATTTCCAATTCTATTAATTATTTTAAGTATACGCCATTAGTAGATGCATGTGATAATCAGATATTAATTTCTATATTCAGCATATGCTAATTGCTGTAATTAATAAAGCTAACATTACGGGAAATAATAGTCAGAATGAGGTTAGGATAGATAAACTAAAGGTTGATTAGTCGTCATCAATAACAAATTTAAGTCATCCTATTATCTGTTCAAGAGATGGTTTAATGATTTTACTTCTCAGATGTATATATGTAGAATAGTGTATTTTCATCTTGGCCTTTGAAGGTATATTTAGGGTCACCCAAAAGTATGAAGTCTTCAATCATGGCAATCATTATCATGTATTTATTCTATTTCAGTTGACCATCTCATCTTTATAGTTTGTGGAATTGTTTATCAAGATATTAATCGTATAAATGTACATTGATTCTAGTTTACTTACATTTTGATAAGCATAGCACATATTTTAGTCTATCATGTGTGTCAAGGCAAGCTATCTGTAGAGGTTATTCAACTCTGCTCTCTGTTCATTTACAGTTATAGCACTAATGAGTAGCTGGGGATAATAAAGTATATTTTTATGGTGAGATTTTATTCTCCAATCGGCATAAACTTTTATATTTATAATTCTCTGATTAATTTAAAAGAAAATTGATTTGCTGAGGCATTTTATTTTTCTGCACTGTTACAATATACATACGTGGGTGTGTGTATGAGGTTTTTTAAATGGGTATGTATATGTATTTATATGAATGCACTTATTATATGTTCGTATGATATTTTAGGGTAATGACAGAAGATCAGTTAGGAAAAAAAGTGATCCCAATATTCCTCGTTCTAAAAGGTATGATTTTTAAATTTCACTAATGTTGTTTTGTTTGTTTAATTTTGCTTATTGTTTGTATGAAAGTTTATGATGATGGTATTTTAATAATAATGATATGTTGGACTATGCCCGTTATCTAATATTAGCTGTTAAATATCTTAGAAAAAATGCAAACTCCATTTAAACTTTTCCAATACATATTTCTAATCTGTTAGTAATAGCACATGGGTAAGTATATAACACAACTTTCGAGTAGTGTCTCGTCTTCAGCTATTGCCGGCTGCTCTATGACAGTACTAGCATGGGAATTGAACCTGGAACTTCAGATTCATGAATATTGATTGACTTTAAGGTGACACTAACCAACTAGGAAATCCTGTTAAAACAGTTTCTATAGCATTTATTTATTTTTAATATCTTTCTAAAATATTACTGTCTTTAGTTATATATTCAACAGAGTTAATCGTTTTAATTTTTTTATATATATATAAAATACCAGTGTTTTACATTTTATCTATTCATTTTTTTTCTTCGTGTATATGAAGAGGATTTAATAGATCGATTAATTTACAATCTATTTGTTCTGCTCAGTTCTATTCATTTATATTTATCGATCAATTGTAATCTGTTTTATAGATAGGTTCAGAGGATAGTCACATCACTAATTAATTCATCTCTTTTTCCATTCTGTTCTCTCCATTATCCAGTTCTTTAATTCTAAGTAATTTTTCCCACTTCTTATATCATCCAGCAATGCCAGTTTTATCTATCCTTGTTTCCACTCATCATTCCCTCCAAAATATCTTTCATTAAACTCTACTGTCTTCTTAATATATGTCCAATCCAGTTTTTCTTTCTCTAATTTCCTCAATCAATCTTCTTTCTTCATTTACTCTTTACAAAACCTCATTTGTTATTTTTTTTATCCAACTGATTTTTTTTATTCTTCTCCATGATCACACTTTAAAGGCTTCCAATCTGTGCCTAATTTTATTATGCAGTGCCACTTTTCATAACCATACAGTAGTACACTCCATATATAGCATTTATTTAACTGTTGCATTAATTCTCTCTTCAAGTTCACAAAATATTTTTTTCTCTTAGTAAATGCCTCCTTTTGCCAATTCTATTCTTTTAACTTCATCTTCACTTCTTCCATCCTCATTCAACCAATTACCCAAATATCTAAATTCCTTTACCCGCTGAACTATACTTTCATGGATTTCAACTTGCAGTCTTTTTGCATTCCTCCCTATTCATAAACACTTGGTCTTCTCAATATTCCTCCTATTTATTCAACATGCTTATATGTATATATAACAGACTGAACCCCTGACATTCCTTGACGACATATCAAAATACTACCAGTTATAACATAATGCACTTTCAACATGTTAAAATATTCATAGTCATCAACATTATAACAAATCTATCATTAAACAACATTTAAAAGTTCTATTATTTATCATTTGATTGCTATTGGCTCAGGTTTGTGACATTTTTGTTTTGGGTAATAAACCAGACTTTTTTTTGATAAAAAGAGAAAAATCAAAGAAGCATGGTTAATTGCACAAAATATAAAAGTGATGAACTGGACAGACAATAGCATTGAAGTAAATAAAAAGTTGGTCTTTTAAAGATTATTTAAGGTTGATATTTTATAATATTGATAAGTATGAGTATAATGCTAACATCTTAAAAGTATTTATTTAAATAAATATTAAATTATGGTAGTAGTACCCTACGTGCTCGATCGCCACCAGGTGACGCTGCGGTATCATCAACAACCAGTCCAAAGCCTGCAAGTGATAAATTTATATCCAAAAGTGGCTGAAAATTGACAAGTAAAAACCGGTCCGAAGTCTGCAAGTGATAAATTTATATCCCAAAGTGGCTGAAAATTGACAAGTAAAAATGCCTCATGCCTCAGGCATTTTTACTTGTCAAGTTTCAGCCACTTTTGGATATAAATTTATCACTTGGCAGGCTTCGCACCGATTATAATGTTTTCTTATTATATATATAATAAATCTATAAAATTGTCTTCTTGCAATGCCTAAATGATTCGAAACGATAGAAATGGCCTATGATTGTCTTTTGGGAATGTCATTCGCTCAAAGTAAGAGTGCCAAATTTTAAGAAACTTATTTATTTAGACTTAATAAACAAATATAACAGAAAATAATGAAGAATAGGGTTAACATTATCAAAATGTCAAAATTGGTTTTACATATTCTTTATTTTTGAATAAAAAAGAAACAACAACAAAAAAAAAAACAATTTTACTTTACATTAATTAGCAATATATTATTTTAGTTAAATTAATAACTACATGTTTCAGTTTATAATTAGAGAAATGTTGTCAATTTTCATTCTTTGGGTCAGTATTACTGTGTTTTAATTGTTCTTGTCTTCTTTTGCTCTGTTCTTTCAATATTCCTAGCTACCTTAAAAATCCTCTACCAACCTCTTTCATTCTTTTTCAATATATCTTTCATGCTTCTAATATAATTTATCTTAGTTTTCTCAGTAAATAATCTTATCTATCATTTTCTTTCACTATATCTGTATATTTTATCCACCCATCTTATTTTCTATCTAAACCATATCTCTACAGCTTTCAATTTTTTTTTAACTATCTCCATATACAAAACAATTAATAAAATTACTTGATTAATAAAGTACATAATAAGCTCTTATCTTTTTAGCATTGTAGTTAACTTCTATAATTAATTTTTTCAATATCAATTAATTTTCTAAGTACATAAAAACACTAAACCTTATTGTTATTTCTTTTAGTTATTGTTGTTTTAATGTTTTTCAAAGTTATTTTCATCTCAAATGTATTAAAAATTTGGTCATTATTATTTTGTTAACAGTCTTTTCATTACATGCAGCTACATCTATCAGCAATTTTTTTTGCTCTTTTATATAATTTATTTTATAACTAATATGAATGGATATTTATTATCAAAATCACACTTTTCTTTATTTTGCTGTAATATCCTATAAATACAATTTATCCAAACCACTTCAAACAATTTTTAGCAAAACTCTTTATTTGTACATATATACATACACCTACGTTTCAATTGTCCTGCAATCTTCTTCAGAGCCAGTTCATTATGAACTGGCTCTGAAGAAGACTGCAGGACAGTTGAAAATATGAACTGGTTCTGAAGAAGACTGCCGGATAGTCGAATCATAGGGTGTATGTATATATGTACAAATAAAGAGTTTTGCTAAAAAGTGTTTGAAGTGGTTTGGATAAATTGTATTTAATGGATATTTAAATATGAGATTAACAAAATAATTGTCATATATTTCTTCTATTTTTATGAGCATCTTTTGTCTTGTATAACAAGTTTCCAAAACTATCTCTTTTTCCAATCTTCTATTTTTCCTTTTAAAATATTTTAAAATAAAATAACTAATTGTATGGATTAAATCCCTGTTTATTTTTCCAAGAATTCTTTATTTTTTATTCCTTATTTACTTTACTCCTTCTATAAAGACATATCTAATTATTAAAAATGTATCATTTCAATATTTTTAACAACACGATAGTCGCGCATTCCATTAAACTAATTGCTGCAAATCGCCAATTTTCATTACATTAAGTTCTTAATGGAAATTTTAAAGGTGTTAAAAGAAAAACATTTTATTGGGTATAAAATTTAGTTAAATATTATCTCCATGATGATTTTGCAACTAAAAATTTGTAAAAGTTTGACAAAGTTGCAGAAACACGGCCAAATTGGTTTAGCATTACCATTCATTAGAGTTTTCTTCAGTCTACTTTAGAGCCATCTACTGTAAGTAAATACATTGGCATTGAAGTGAGTAATGTACAGAAGTAAAACGTGGCTGCCAGAAGTGTAAATGCTTGAATTCTATCTTTGAATCCTAGTTTTCATTGACATTGGCAAAAAGCCAGAAATTAGTCTGAAGATGGAAATTTAGTAGCAAAAAGCACCTGGTGTTCATTGATTACTTAAACTAACAGTAGATGGCTCTAGGGAAAATTGAATATAACAGTCCTTCAAAACATATGAGAGGTGGTGTGATGTTATTGGCATTACAATTTACTTCAGATAAATTATTTGAAAAAAACTCTCTAGTTTGTCCATTTAAATGAATTTAAAGAAAAGAAAAAACTTTCAGTTGGTATTGTATACTTTATTGGAATTTTAAAAAAAAAAGTGATCAACTACTTGGGGTTTGCATTGCATTCAAATATTGAAGTAAATAAGCTGAGCACTTATTCGCCTAATACACCAAACTGTTTTTTTTTTCCTGAGCTATAAATGGCTTGAGAAAACTTTAATACTTGAGATGATTATCATATCTCTGTATTAAGCCATATAGGGTACACATTTTATTGACAATGGTTATAAAATTGTGATAATAAGTCATAAAATAAAAAAGAAATTACTTTTGAAATCTGATATTTCCAACTTTTTAAAGCAATGAATTTTCATTACTACACACTTAACAAAAAATCCAATTTGCCATGAAGTTGTATATACACTACTTGTTCTTACCGTTGCTAATCATTTGACTATGTAATTCTTGTTTACACAGACTAAAAAAGGAATAAGTTGAAAATGATTCCACATTTTGTGTAAAGGATATCAGACTAATAAATATTTACTAGCTGACATGTATGCTTTTGACCAATTGCTTGCTTGAGTACATCATAGTGGGACTCTGTTTAATAAAAAGAAAATTGCGCAAGAAAATTCATTTAAACTTTCAATATTTAAATCTACAGGTCCGTGAAAATCTTATTAAACATATATAATGCCGCAGCTGAACACCAGATATTAAAGACTCCTGGATTCAGACTTCAGACCACTTAAAGAAGTATGGAGAAATGCATGTTGAGAGTAACAAAAAGAGATGAAAATATAATATATGGGAAGAGAACAAACAGGTGTTACTAACATTGTTGAAAGAATTAAAAGTCTATTGCTAGAAGAGATGATAATAGATGGACAGTTGAAATCTTAAACGGATTCCAACAATTGTAAAAGACCCAGAAGTAGACCACATGTGAGATGGATGAATGAAATAAGAAAGTGTGCAGGGATGACATGAAGAAGGGAGGCTAGAGATCAGTAAAGATGGATTGAACTTGGAGAGACCATCTTGCAGTGGATTGATAATGGTTGATGATGATGATGTTGTTAATATGCATTTTTACTTGTTTTGAGATATTTTAAATTGGAATGACAAACTAGTGGCCCATGATGCGTATTTTTGCAGACTGCATCAACTTATAGTATAAAAATTTACTTGAAAGATTTACTTTTATGTACTTAAAATATTGTTGTTACTGTTTAAACTGGAATACCTGTCAGGTACAATTAATGACGTGTTCAGTTTTCCAATATATCATTACTTAATTTGCTATAAGAAGTTGATCAATTATAGTAGACTATACAGTTATACAGGGATTCCAATTCATATTAATGTAAGCAGAGCATTCAAGTCGCTCTTTGTCTGTTGTCAATGCAACAATTATGTGTCTATTTTTGTTTTTGTGTTCAGTATAGAAAATTTGGCCAAAATATATGTTATTAAAGTTTACTTGGTAAACAATTATTTAAATGTATGCCAATTTTATAGTCAGTATTATTTTGGTGCAGAGGATATCGCTATCAAAGTCAACAAATAGAATGTTTCAATTTTAAGAAAAAAATAGGTAGAGGTTGGGATTTCAAAAATATATTGTTATTTAGGTAAAAAATATCCCGAGATTAAAAAGTTTCCTACACAAATTTTATGCTTCTTCAGAAGTACATATTCATGCAAACAATTGTTATTATTTAGGAAATTGAATAAAACAAGTCATAAGTCGTGACTAACCGATGAAAATATTTCTGCCGTAATGGTTGTATGTTCACAGACATTATCTCGAAACTTGAGAAATATTCTGGAAGGAAATGATGGCAAAAAATGTAATAGACTATATCTGTTTAGAATTTACTAATATAATCTTTACGATGTATTAACATTAATCATTATTACTTATTGTATGTTTCCTTTTGATTATTTATTAGTTATATATTTTTTCTTTAGCTTGATTATAATTTCTCAATGGTGGACCTTTTAATTTTATTATTAATTTGCTATTTTTTAAAATAAATATTCAAAAAGCTGAATTAGCAAATATATAATATATCGTGCAGCCTGCATGAATTTCTTGCTAGAAAAATGGCCTATGGTTAAAATGAATTTGATATCATTGTTTAAATAGTTGCCTTAAATGATTTGGATTTATCCAAGGATTTTTTTTGTAAAAAAAAAAAAAGCAATGGAAAAAGTACGAACAAATGTAAATTTAATTCAAGCAATTAGTTGGTCAGATTTTCACAGATTCTAATGATTAATTAATTTGGTTATTTTTTCTTTTTATATAGAAAAGGTATCTGGTAATCTGAAAGTTTTCTAAAAATAATTTTTTGCTCAATTTTAAAGATGATTCTTCTTTTATAATTTAAATATATAATTGGAAGGGAAGTGAGGAATTGCTTTTTTTTTGGTGCTTGTCTTATAGATAAAGACGCCGTTCGATGGTGCCATTTTCACGCTAAAACTAAAATATGAACATTCACGGGCCGTTAATTTCAATCATTTGATGTGTTTTTTTGTAATAGGAAAATAAAAACAAAACAAAATCTTTTTTTTTTAAATATTATTTTTTATTAACATATACAAATTAAATGATAATAATAAATGTAAAATAAAATAAACAAATTACAATTTGATTCATGTTTTTTATTTTGCTTTATTAGAAAAATCAATTTTCTATCGTATATTTTTTTACTGGGGTTACGGCTTTACCGCTATTTTTACTTCATATAGAATGACAGCAAAAAGTAAAAGTTGTTAGGGTTAGGTTTAGTGTTTGTTGTTTGTAATGCTAAAATGAAAAATATCAAAATCGTATTTTTATAAATATTTTTTTTTATTAACATCTATAAAATAAATGATAACATACTATATTCAACAAAGTATAACCGGAGAAAAGAAAGAAAGTAAAACTTTTTTAAACAACAACAAAAATGTCTTCTGTACTTATTAATCCTGTTTATAATATATGCTTTTTATGAAATTTACAAAAAAAAAACGTGCATAATTGTACTTTTCTTACTGGATATTTTTGTGTTACTGCTCTTTTTTACTTCAAAAATATACACACGGTAGAATCTTGTTTGTCTCATGGAATGTTACGAACAGTACGTTACTTCACGCGTTACCTAATTCCAACTCACTTTACACATATATCTTGTCAACATTTTCCCAATTAAAACTTCAATACAGTACGGTGTAAAAAGTCTGATAATTATTACTTTACAAAATCTGAACATTTCAATACTTTAAAATAAAAAAAAATTCAATGAAAACAATATTTCCATCCAATTCAAAAAAAATACAACCTCTCACCAAGCCGTAACCATTTTATAAACTGTGCGAATTTGGCAAATGTATTTGCTGCGATGTGACATACATGCTGCACTGCGACGTGACATAGCGGCCTGTAATCTCTAGCACAACAAAAAAGTTGTATTATAGAAAACGTGGGTTCGAACGTGCTGGCCGCAGTAAACAGCATTTTTATGTGTTTTAGCGTGAAAACGGCGCTATAGAGCGGCGTCTTTAGCTATAAGACTAGTACCTTTTTTTAAATTAAGACTTTGTGTGTAATTCATTTCAATTGCGGATTAATGAACCAAATGACTTGACTTTATTTTTTCCTAAATCCTTATTGTGTTTAAGTTTCATATTTAAAGAATAATTAAATTGATTAAATTTTAATTCTAATTTATTAAAAGAATATATTGTATAATTTTATTTTAATTCTTTTATGTTGTTATTTTTATGGTTAAAAAAAGTATATTATGAATATATATATCTAATGTGCAAATAATTATTATTAATTATATATTTTTATCGAAAACTAACGATTTATTGAAATATGTTTTTTTTTTTTGTCGTATTTTTCTAGTGATGTCGATGAAAAATCCGTAATCACGGCAATCCATAATTCTGTCAGCTCATCCACATCTAGCCTCTCTAATAGGTTAGTGATATTTTATTTATTATTTATATTATTATTCAATATTCAAAATTAAAAAAATCACTACTGCAAGCTAATTAGTGTGCTGTGTACAGTATACATATACATGCACACACTCATATATATGAAGAGTTCTCTGTCGATGTTCGATTTTTAGAACAATCAGAAAATGAAATTTCTTCAGAGAAAAATAGATTTTGTCAGAATTCAATATTTGTTTCATATTTACAGTAATTTGGATGATATAAATAATAGCTTTAATTTTATTTTGCTTATAGTGAAGAGTGTTTACATATTTATTGTAGGTAATATTAGACTTTACTACAAGTATTTATATTTGTAACACAGCCTTTAAAGAGCATACTGTAGGAACATATGCCTCCATCATATCTCTTTATAGAAACACTGAAGGTATGACAATATTCACTAAGCTAATTCAGGCAAATAATGAGGGTTAACAGTTATTCTTTCTTGCTTTATATTCTGAGGATATCCATATACTGGTCATTAGTTTGATGGTTAACTAAATTGGCTGTATATCAGCTACCTATAAGAAAAATCTTAAACTGCTTGGAAACAAAGTTTTTCTTAGTTTTATGCAGATTTCGATTCCAGATCATGTTAGTGCCAGACAGATGTTCTAACGATGTGATTCTTATATATATAACTACAAATAATCGATTAAATAATGGACATTTTATTTGTATTATATTACTACAAGAATATCAATATTCAATATATATTGAAATAATTGATATTACTTTATTATTGATTTACATTTTATCGATAATTTTTTTTAATAATTATCTTGAAATATTGTATTTTAGCGTAGAGAGTCCAAACAATTCATCAGAAATGGTACATAAAAACAGCGATACAACGTCCGCTTTTATGCATTTACCATTTGAGCATTTGTCTAGAGAAGATACCTATGATGATCCAGATTTAGAAGTGGATGCTGATCCCCCTAACTGGCAGCAATTAGTTGATAGGGATATTGTGAGAAAATTAAAACCAAAAGAAGTTAAGAGGCAAGATGTTATAAATGGTAAGTTCGACCACTAATTTAACAAATTGTCATATGTTTTATTTAAATAATTTTTTTGCTGTCTTCTTTTTAAAAAGGATATTATAAATAGCTTTGTGATTTGTTATATAAACTTATTCATGTAGGCTAATATTAATAACCAGATTGTAATAAAATATACTTAAAAATATTTTTTTTAAAAAATGATCGTGCTACTTTATTAGACAGAATAATCAATTTAGCTTAGTGTTTTTACAGCATAAAGGGTGAAATTTATAAATATTTTTAAATTTTATTGATAAAAAAAAGTATTGATTATTGTGAAATGATGCATTTTAGTGGCAGAGTAATTATTTTGCTGGTAGTTGAAAGACATGTAAAATTTAGAATAGTCGAAGATAAGTAATGACTTTCTAAAAAAAAAATGGTGTCTGAATGTCCTCAATCAATGAAAGACCATGATTGATCTTGGATTTGGAATCTTTAAAATATAATCATTACCTAAGCTATGTATGTTTTCAACTAATGCATGTATATAAAATACCAATTTAAATATTTTGAAAATTAAGCGATCAAAATATTAACTAAACATCAATTGTTTTTTGTTAAATTTTTGGAGTATTTATTTTTATCTTATTCTAGAACCATTTAGTGTAAGCTTGATAAATCGATGAATACAAGAAAGTATATTGCTATGAAATTACCATCTCCGAAGTGGCTTCCGGCTTTTGACTTCATCAATGGAGTCTTAAGATTCGATGTATTTAACAACTAAGCTTTGAATCCTAGTCTTCACTGATGAAGCCAAAAGACAGAAGAGGCCTGGAGAGGGAAATTTTATAGCTCTATAGTATTGGGAGTCCATTCATTATTCAAGCTTGTGCCAAATGTCTCTTCAGTAACATCGAAGCATTAAAAATACGCATATGAGAGAATCATGCAGTGTTATTGATAATATTTTTTAATTTACAATGAACTGAGTATGTATTGCTCTAGTAAACACAGCTGTTTTCATCGCGATTTTTTCTAATATGATCAATTTCTAGCATCACTCTAGAACAGGTATGATCAACCTACGTGCATGCACCAAACCTGGCCATTGGGGAGCAAAATTTGGTGCATTGTATCTTTGGTGATAAAAATAAAAATTAAGTTCAATTCTTGCAAAATATACTGTAATTTTAAAAAGTAATTTTTATTAGTAACTCAGAAAAAAATTATGACAAAAATCTAAATCCATTGATGTGAAGAAAAAAAAAAATAGCTTTTACATTTCATTTTATAATTATTCAGATTTATTTGTTCAAAGTTTTATTTTTCACAAAAATTATTTTCATCATGAAATTGTTAAAAAGTGTAAGGAGATCAGGACTGATTAATTTGAATTTGAAAAATATTTTGCTGCTTTTATTTACAAAATAGACTTAAGTTTCATTAAAGGAAGTAATATACTGAAGCATATTATTATATTAAAAAAAAAACTAAATATTTTTTAAAAAAGCTAAATAGTATTTATATCGTGGTCTATTTTATACAAAAACTGCATTGTGGCATAAAAGTTGTACGTACGATGTGGGTGAATTCACGCATGAAAACATTGTCACCTTTTTGTAAAATGTTGACTATCCCTGTTCCACATTGAGTTATTATTTATCGATAAAATTCCTCCATTTCTTTATTCCTAAGTTATTGTTTATATCTATCAAATATTTGTTATCATAGTATATAAAGTGTTTGAATAACAAGTGAATTCATTAATATCTCCAAAAAGAACATGGAGATACTTTATTATTTATAAATGAGTAAAGGTTTTGATATGATGAATAACCAACTGAATGATTATCATAATGAATTCTAGAAATCGGAGATTGGTGAGAAATTCAAGTAAATCACATCCAATTTTTGTTTTACTCTGTAAAATGCATTTGTAATAATAAAAAGTCAGATGTCACATGACTTATGTATAGCTTGCATTTACCAATATGTAAAATTAAGAGTGTGCTAATGAGCTCTAAACAAGCTTTTTTTTAATTTTTTTTATTATGATAAATGCTACTACAAGAGAAGGCATTCAAATCATCTTTATCTTAGATTGTCCCCATCCCCATACCGGCTTCGATCTATGGGTCTCTTCAGTGAGGAGTTGGGACACTAGATTCAAAAAACCAACTCAAGCTAAGCATTTATCTAAAAGTCAATTGTCAAGAAGAAGATCTGAAACTTTTATAACAATTTTTTAAGAACAAATTTATTTTGATGAAAAACCGGAATTTTTTATTGCAACATGAAATGTCTCTCAAATGTCCAGAATTATTTTTTTTTAAAAAAAAATGATAGTCTTTTTTTTTAGAGGGAAGGAGTCATGTAATTAGAAGATGAGATTGAAATATTAATTTTTAGAGATATAGGGAATATATTAGTAATTATGTGTTGGATTATTCTCATATAATATTCAT
Source organism: Epiperipatus broadwayi (assembly GCA_028023455.1). NCBI lineage: Eukaryota > Metazoa > Onychophora > Udeonychophora > Euonychophora > Peripatidae > Epiperipatus > Epiperipatus broadwayi. Next base: position 10,105,709 of record JAQFVV010012419.1, read on the forward strand.
TGTTAAATGCTTTATGAAAATTCAAACTTTATATAAACTTTTCAAAAACATTTAACTGTTACTAATAGCTTACAGATTAGTGTATAACACAATGTTTCAAGTGTTCTATTTTTTCTTCTTCACTTGTTGCTAGCCTGACCACCGGCAGTACTAGCATGGGAATCAACCCTGGATCTTTAGATTCGTGAGTATTGAATTTAAGGTGACATCAAAAATCTAAGTTTGATTTCACCGGTCAGGCCAACAACATCTGAAAAAGAAAGAATACTACCACTCACAACATTGCGCTTTATACTAAACTGTGTGCGTTCAGTAACCATTGAATGCATTTGAAAATTTTAAATAAGATTTGAATTTTTCTAAAGACAGTCAGTGATTAATATTAGATGATGGAAATAATTCAACATATAATTGGTAATCGCAAACTTTTAGACAAACAATAAGGTAAGTTTAAATTTGATAAATCAATTGAATTAATACAACATTTTCTAATAAAACATTCTGTTCTATTCATTTTGTTATGCGTTTTAGTTTTATATTATTAAATTTAATTCAATTTTGATTATTATATTATTAAATTTAACTGTGTTTTTATATAAATGCAATTATTTAATTGATCCGGCATTAAGGTTTTTTTTTTTTTAATCTGTTAAAGTCTATTTTTGAAATGTAGATACTGACTGGTCAGAAAAAAATCTTAGAGATATGTATTTGTTTAGTTGAAAATTAGGATTATATGTATCACTGATCTAATTTTTGTAAATTTTATGATTACAAAATAATGTTTTTTTAATTAAAATATTTTTTTTAATACTTTTTTTTTTTTTAAAAGAATTATTTCATACTGAGAAAAATCATGTACGGAACTTAAAAATTTTGGATAAAGTTTTTCGAATACCAATGGAACAACAACAAATTCTGCCGCAAGATAATCTTTCATTATTATTTGCCAATTTAGATGAAATGATTGAAATTCATGGTAAGTCACTTTGTTTTCTTTATTTTCATTTAGTCGTTACTTTCCGTGTCCCTTTTGTAGAATTTTTTTTTTGTTGAATTATTTTTGTTAAAATAGTTTGAAATTTTTAACTTTATTGCAATTATTATTTTAATTACGATGTTGTATTAATTAAATAAATTTTAAAATATAACTATGAAAATGTTTAAAAATTTATCCCCATTGTGTTTTATTCTGTACAAATTTTTGATGATAAATGTGGCTAATTTAAAGATTATTTAACCATTATTAATAATCTTTTGTTACTTTCTTTTATATCTAAAGAGAGTAACAAATATTTTCACGGATGAAAGATAATTATTTCTATTCTTTGATAGGTTTATTATAAATGATTTTATTTCATTTCGTTTGGCCAATTTTTCAAATTTTACATTGTCCAGCTTTCCAAATTATATAAGAGTGTGTATTTCTAATATCAATGCAAATATTAAAGTTTTTACATATTGTCCACAATGTTATCTTCATAATAAAATGTAACAAACGATTCTATTAAACTTCTAGTGGTCATCTTTAAAAGTATAATACATTAAAAATTGAAATATATATTTTAAAAAATTAATAAATATTTTTAAAATATCATTTATATTGAGAGTAATATGTCTATATTTATTTATTAATTTTTTATATAAATGGTGACCCATAGAAGGAGTTGTGAAATAATTTGTCATGTGATAATTAAAAGGAGACATTGGGATAAGGTTCCTATAAGCAATGAAAATTAGTTAGATACTGCATGTTAATTTTATTTAATCTTAAGTTGTTTATTATTAATTTTTATTTAAAATTGATTAATATTTTATGTACAGTATATATGAAAAAGTTTATATAAGTATATAATTGTTTCATATTTTTTTATTATTTGATCACATTTTTGGAGTTTTTAAAACTATATTTTTGCAGATCGTGTAAAATATAAAGTGTTATATATAAATACACTTCATATTTTGTGTGAGTATATACATATCATTGTAGCATCTCTCATTGACACAGTACTTGTAGGTATAAAAGATCGTTTTATATTTGAGACATTCTGATGAAAATAGATAGTACAATGATATTGATAGTCATGAAAAAGACGCCATTTCCATAGTTTTAAATTGTTTGAGAATATTCTATAATCATATATTTAATTTCATGATATTATATTAATCATAAGTATTTTAAAATAAAAAGAAATGATAGATACACATTTTATACGACATGTTTTTGTGGTTTTGAAATCAGATCAAAAAGAGCAGATCATGAATGCGAGGATATCGATGGATTGAGAATAAAAGTACTGAACTCGTTTTCTGTTAATGTTATATTGGTTTTATTAATCCAAAGTATATATTTATTTATTTTATATCTTATATATTGCTTATAACACTTCTTTCATATATACATTAATGCAAACCATTTTCTTAAACTTCTTTATTTTCCTTACAGTTTCGACTGTCCAGCAGTCTTCATCAGAGCTCTAATCTTCTTCTCTGCTTTATCTGATGAAGACTGCTGGACAGTCGAAACTGTAAGGAAAATAAAGAAGTTTAAGAAAATGGTTTGCATTGAAGTGTATATGAAAGAAGTGTTATAAGCAATATATATATATGATTATATGAAGGTATGCAAAGAAAGTGAAAGAGAAAAATAAGAGAGTATTTTATAAGTTTTTATATATATGTTTTTATATAGATATATTTTGCCATAATGAAGTGTAACTTTTAAACCGAATAAAAAAGTTGAGGATTATATCATGAAAATAAATTAAAATTTATAAAACAGAACTAATTTTTCAGTTTAGAATTTTGTGACTAAAACAGTTTTAAAATAAAGGAATTAGTTCCATACTTTCATAAATTGGTTCTGATTAATTTAATTGTTATTTTAGGTGCTTTTAATAATAAAATGAAAGCCAAGCAAGAAGAAAATCCTATTGGTGTGATTGGAGACATAGGAGATCTTGTGTTATCAATGGTAAATATTTATGGACATTAGTGATTTTGTCCATGGATATGTCTACGTATGTATATATATTATATATTAGCTGACAAGTTTTCTATGTATGTGTATTTATGTGGTACAAAATATTTATAAAGAATTTAACAGAAACAAAAGTAGAGATGTATGTATGTTAAATTTTTTTTTTTATTATATATAAAAACGTATGCTTCTTGTACTTCTTAAATTTCTATATTTAATGTTTATTCCTAAGCAGAGATGGATAGATATTTAACAAGATTTTCATTTATACCAATTTTTCCAATGCTAAATTTTTTTTAGCAGACCCACTTTAGCGATTTAAGTCAGGGATGTGTCATGGGGATCGACGGACTCCAGTATCTACATTGCAATTATTCTTTAATTGATTCTTTAAAATACTGCAAGTCAGCATCATGAAACAGTACTAGAATAAGTAATCAATAAATTTAAGATTCAAATTATTTTACGTATGTAAAATATAGGTATGGGAATAGCTAAAAAAAATATGCAGAAAAGATAAAAATGAAACATTTTCAATTGCAATAAAAAAAATAAATTTTGTATTTTTCATTTACGTTGGTAAAATGTTTTTATTAGAAAAAGAAATCTAAAACTTATTTATTTATTTTTTTTAAAAAAAAAGGAATTTTTTTTTTTTTTTAGAAATCAATTTTTAAAAGAAAACTTACAATTGACTATATTCCCTCTCCCTCTCTCAAACCCAAATAAGAAATTGAAAAGATAAATAATATTTAAAAGTTCAAAAATAAAAGCTGACAATGACAAGTAATAAGAAGGTTTTAAATTGCACGCTGAATGTATAATAAATTAATTTGGAAATCTGTGTTCATTAACGGTTTTCTGAGAAATCCTTTTCCAAAGAAAAAGAATCTTAAATTTATCGATTAGTTATCTCAGCATTGTTTCATGACATTGACTTGCAATATTTGAAGAATCGCTAAATGTAAAATGGAATGTAAATATCGGAGTCCATCGATAACAAATCATGTTTGCAAAGTTTCTTTTTGTTCAGGCCAAAATTGAAATTTAAACTGAAAACCAAAATAAATCTTAATACTTAAAAATGTTTTCTTCTGTGATCATTTAGCTCTTTTATAATTAATAAAATAAATCTTTCCATTGGAATGGACTGTAACTATATTATTTAAGTGAATTATTCCAATGAAAACTGTTCTAATACTTTTATTATTATTATTTGTGTGTGTGTGATTGCTTTCATAATCTTCAGAATCTAGGATTATACATTAGAGCAATATGTAAAACATACTTTTCTATAATTATCTACTTAGTATATAATATTTGTTACATTTTTAGTTATAAAACACAAAATTTATTAATTTTCAGAATCTAGAAATTTACAACATACCAATATGCTAAATGACATTAATATTTATCTACTTAGTATACTATATTTGTTACAATTTTAATTGGAAACACACAAAATTATTTATTTAATTGAGAAAATTGGAAATGAAGGACAATAGCTTTCTCAGTGCTATATCTAAATTGCTTCTTCTTGTTATATGAATTGACAATGGAAACATATGGTGGTTTTGTTTATAATGTTAAAATTCTAATCTTAATATTAGAATCAGTAGAAATAGAATTTGATACGATTTTCACTTCTAATGTGCTGGAGAGAAAAAATAAAAGATTATCATGGAATAAGCATCCACATCATAATTTAAAAAAGGGAGAAAATTAATGGCTTATTTCTGGAAAATAAATACATTGTCAAAAGCTTAAAAAAAAGTTATATCAGATGACATGGATATTACAAGATTAAAACAGTAACAAATTCTCCATACAGTAGTACCACCCAGTGCAAGCCATAGTAATCAATGGATGCAAGAAGGTTTATGATAAAATCCCCCTAACTAGTGTCCGCTTATCCAATATCCCCAGACTAGTTTCTAGCTTGTGACTTTCATCAGTGAGGAGCCTTCAATCTGAGAGCACTTTACCTAAAGCTTAGGATCTAATGCAACCCTTTAGCAGCCACTCTTTGCCTGTTTAGTTAATCATAAAACTTATGATCCCAAAATGACACCACAATAATGTTTCATTCAAACCTCATTGTCTTGTATAGTTCAGTATCTGCACATTTTGATGTTTTTGGTTTTGTAAAAACCACAGTCATCATTATCTTATTGGGTAGGAATGGTATTAAACCACTAAACATCACATTAATACCATTTTTTATGATTACACAAACTGTTAAAACAGCACAATGCAATGTGCTATGGCTTCTCCTTTATCGAAGTCAGAATCTCTCTGCAACTATGCCCAGAGAAACCTGTTAGCCACCTTACATTTCCTTTCCATTCCCCACCCTAAGTTTTTCCCATATTCTTCTTTATCCTGCTCCATTCCATTTCTACAACATTATCTTTGTTCACTCTATGGCTTTTATATCTAAATCATCCTTTTTCTAAATCCAGCATAAAAACCAAGAACCCACTTTCTATATACTCACTTTGTTTATATTTATTTTCCACAACTTCATCATTTATACTCTTTCTACTTGCAAGCATTTACATTCAATTAACAGTTGGCTAATATTTTCTATGCCTTCCTAATTTGCAGACTGAATCACCTACATTTCTCCATTTATGTGTATATTCCTTTGTTGCTAACGATCCTGTACGAGCCTTAAACAATATACTACTTTCCTTGCTATTATCATAAATTGACTCACACCGAATATTCTGTTTACTTCTATGTATATTTAAACTTTTTACTCTCCATATTAGTTCTCCATCTTTCCAACTCCCTATTTTTTATTAATGCATCTATTTTTCTATCCCATTCTTGCCACTATAACACTCAACAATTATTCTATAATCTTCCCACCTTTTGTACAAGTATACTGACAAAGTCTCTATCTAAATCTTCTGCATACACCTTTCTCACCCTTCTTGTTGCCTGTTTTTTGTTCATAATCCAATTAAATACTATTTTGGTTAATTGCAATCTACTGAAACATTTTCATTTTACTTTTTGCATCTCTCATATAAAAACTTGACCATCCCATTTTCTTCTTGAATTACTTCCTTTGTCATCCATACATCTGCATCTAATGCATGTCTTCCTACTTCTCTTTGTACTTTTTTCAGTAATCTAACACCCCTTTACTAATATATAATGCATCATTACCATAAGTTAATTGCTACTGCCACTCCCTTGCATACAATTCTTGCTACATTATATTTACTATATAAACACTATTAATTTCTTTATCAGTCCCTTTTTTTCCTTTGCTTCATTTATCTTTTTTTTTTCCCATTCAACCAAACAATTTCTTTGGTTACTTAAGATGGTTCCCAAATAGTTATACCTATTGACTACATTTAACTTTACTTTTTATTTTTCTTCACTAAATTTAATCCCCATCTCTTTATCCTCCCTTGCGCATGTCTTTAACATAACTTTCATATCTTCTCTAATTTCTGTGCACAAGAACATATCATCAGTAAATAAAAGACCTGATAATGTATGCACTCCTTTGCCATCTATTAATGGTATCTCTGTTCCTCTTCCTAGTCTTGCTATTACTCTCTCCATTTCTCTCAAATGTAACCAAAAACAAAATAGGTGACATGGGGCGTCCTTGCCTTAATCTCATCCCATTTTTAACTTTAACTGATTCTATATTTTCTAATTGATACGTATAGTAACTATTTTCATACAATCTTTTAATAAGATCCATTAAAGCTCCATTCATTCCTAAATTTGCTAAACTTACTCATAATCTATTTCGGTTTAGTCTATCATATGTCTTATTTATATCTATAAAGGCCATATATAACTGTGTACCTGTATTTCTATTTATATTCATAAGTTGTGTTACTATAAATAAACTATCTCCCATACTCCTATCCATTCTAAAACCTTCTTGCATTTTACTGTATTATTTTCTTCCATCCATTTTGCCATGCTTCCAGCCACCATATATGCAAAAACTTTATATAACACTGATGTTACTGCTAGCAGTCTATAATTGTTTAACTTTCTATGATCCCTTTCCTTTAAATGGTAGCCTTACTCTTGTATTATTCCAGTTATCTGGAAATTCTGTCTTCTGTGCCATCTTATTAAAACATGATAATAGATTTAATTTTGCACTATTTCCCAAATTCATCACCATTTCTGCTGCCCATCCATCTAAACCACTACTTTTCAACTTCTTCCCTGCCTCATTAAATTTATTTTTAGTAAAACCAATATTTCCATTACTATGTGCTTTTATGTTTGTAGTCATTCTGTCCTTCACATGTAACAACTTTTCTATATCCATTACATACTTATTTAAGATTCTCTAGTTCTTCTCTAGAGCTACACACTTTTTCCTCATCATTTATTACATACAATTTCTCTCTCCCTTACCTTCCCTCTTTTAATATATTTCCAAAATTTTTTACTCTCATCTCTTCCTCTTTTATTAATATCCTCCAGTAATTTACTATTTAATTATCTATTTTAGCCAATTTTTTTTAAAAAAAAAATAGTTTTCCCATTTAATATTAACATCTTTTTCACTTCCTTTGTGATGTAATGCACTGTGGCTTCTCCTTTTTCGGAGTCAGAAATATCTCAGCCACAATGCCCAGAGAAACCTGTTAGCTACATTACTTCCCTTTCCATTCCCCACCTCAAGGTTCTTCCATACTCTCGATCCTGCTTCGTCTCATTTCCACATCATCTTTGCCCACTCTATGGCTTTTATATCTAGATCTCCCTTATTTTTTCCAAACCCAATATAAAAACCAAGAACCCACTTTCTGTATAATTACTTTGTTTATATTTATTCTCCCACAAATTTTATTATGTGTACCCTTTCTGCTTGCAGGCATTTACATTCAATTAACAGATGTCGTCTCATATCTATTACTATATATAATATCTATAAGTTGTGGGATTACAAATAAACTATCTCCTATATGCCTGTCTGATCGAAAACTTTTTTGCATTTATCCCACTATATTATTTTATCCTTCATCCACTTTGCGACCTTTCCAGCCACTATATGTGCTAAAACGTTATGTAACACAGATGTTTTCGTTATCAGTCTATAATTGTGACAAACTTTCCACGTAATAATGCCACCTAGGGCAAGTCATAGTAATCAAATGAGTGCAAAAAGATTTGAGCATAAAGTGTCTATCTAGATGCAGTGCTCTCAGATTCAAGGTTCCTTACTGATGAAAGCCACAAGTTAGAAACTAGACTGGGGATATTGGATGAGTAGGCATTAGATATGGATTTTATGCACAAACTTTCTTGTATCCATTGATTTCTATGGCTTGAACTGAGTGGTATTACTGTATGGAGAGTTTGTCAGTTTTAACAGCTTGTGTAAACATATGAGGTGGTGATCGTGTAATGTTTAGTGGTTTGATATTATGAGATTGTCAGACAACACTATCTTCTGGAATAAAGGCAAAAGCTTCAAAATATAGAATCATGATTTATTAGTTACGAGGTCGTAAGAAATTGAGCGGACCTGTGTTTCTTGGATTTTGAGCTCCAAAGTATTCCATTATATCAGTGCATCAAACTGCATATGGCAGTAAAAAATACCACATCAATAGACCTCTATAACATTGCAAAATTTAAATGTAATACTTTTAAAAAATTTGGTGTTGATAACGTTGTCCATGGTATGGTGTAAGTAACTTTTTGAAATATATATATGTATATAGATTAAATAACAAGGTTTTTGGAATGCTTTACTAAAAATAATATAATGCTGAAATTTACTCATCAAGCGCATACAGGAAAACTCTCAAATCATAGTTTATGTTAAAAATAAAATGGTGACTCTTATCTTTTATCAAGTTTCTATCTTGTGTTTGAGGTTGAGAGTTTTTCTGAACTCAACACAGCATCGTTGAGCTTATATAAATTAGTACAGCGCATATGTAAAAAGGTGAAAATCCTTTCTATTTAATTAAAAATAATATATCAATTTAAAAATATACTGCCCCTTTCCCATGTAATATCTGTTAAATGTATAAAATAAATAGACTTGAATTATTACTCTCATTGTCTGTCATATATATATAATAACAGTAATCCAATACAAGGTGAGTGGAAAAAATTATCTCGATTAATTTATTTCCATAATTCTAAAGTATTTATTAATAGTTGCTAGAGACTTCTATTTACAGTTTTTAATTATTGTAAACTTACAAATAAGTAAGTTTCTTTACATTGCTTTTAAAAAAAGTTATTATGAGAGGGAAAAAATATTTTAAATTTAATTTAAAATCATAAAGATTTAACAACATGGAATTCATAATTTTTTCATTTTAAGTTTTCTCTATATGGGATAGTATTTTTCACTTCAATTTTTAAAAAGCTTGAATTAGTAACTCTGGAGCACTTTTTGTAAAATTGTCTGTGTAAAAATCTGAATTTTTCAAGACTTGGGCTATAAAGTAACTGCTATTCCAATCCATGCAACTTTTGATGTATTTTTTTTTTTACTGATTATGTCAACTTTTGGAATTATCGTGAAATACAAAAGTATTTTTCTGCTTCCACCAGTCCATCTATATAAAAACATTTTCGTGAGCTTTATTAAGTATTGATTTTTAAAGTGGCGTCCACTGCTAGCACTGTTATGATTACCCTTAACATGTTGTTGTAATATCAATAATTATGCGCTTTTAACGCTCGTTAAAGAAGTTTTATTTAATAATTTATTTAAAGCTTATCAAGAGGCAAATTATTCAAACGATCTTCAGTAGCTATAATTCATGAAAGTCAAAGCTTGCTATTTCTTAAATTTCTTTGGTTTTAAATGTCTTCTTATTTATTTTGGAACATGTTCTTAGGGTTATCGGAGAAAATCTTGTAAAATAGAATATAAACACTTTAAAACTGACTAGTGTTATTCATAAGTTAATAAATATGAAGTAAACTTGATATGCATCTAAATTTAATCTAAAAAAAGGGTATTATTTATTGTCTTTATCACTTAATTTTATAAAATTAATAAATTTTATTAATTTTTAAATAATTTGAATCTTGTTATTGCCTTATATGTTATTGCCGATGAATTCAATTTGGGGAAAAATCCACTGCTCTTCACCCATTTCTCCTCATGTTTTTCTGCTTCCATTACAATACCCTTACAATTCTAACAAACATAGACTGTTATATTGTATAACTACTTCATTACTGATTCATTTAAGCATTTTATGTCAATTGGGTGATTTGACTTTCATATTATTAATAAGAGATTGTAAAAGTGTTCCAGAAAGAGATTGTACTTGAGATGGAAAAATGATATAAGAAAGTTTATTTTTGAAGTTATGAAGAAGCTACCGAATAAAGAAATCGAATTAAACTTGTAGGGATCTATTACAGTGGATTGATAGTGAATAAAATTGATGATGATGATAGGTATGGGTTTATGGTATGAAATTTTGTAATTTCCTTTTTCTAAGAACAGTTATTATTAAAGTCTTTGTTCATCTTTTCAAAAAATGTTTACTTTTTTGTCTCTTTCACAATCTGTTTCAGTTTGTGTAACTGGTATTGAGGTGATGTGTAAGTGAAGTAACTGTCAAAAACTTGTTCTAATGTATGTGTGTGTGCATGTGTGTTAAATGAATATGTAATGCCATTTGTCTATTTAATATTTAAAAATGATTTACTGATTTAGAAGTGGTTATTATATGGTAACTGTAAAATTTCCTATTTGTTCATATAATTAATTATTTTTTTTTAGTTTGGCGGAGAAGCTGGTGACAATTTCTGTAAAGCTGCCGCTAAATTTTGTAGGCTTCAAAGTGTTGGTCTTGAAACGTTAAAAAATAGACAGAAAAAAGATCAGAAGTTATCCCAGTTTTTAACAGTACGTATCATTATTTAAATTTGTTTTTGTTAAAAAAATTCCATTTCACATTAAAAAGATTTGTATTTTTTTAGTAAATAATTTTATTTAATGGACATTTACACAGAAAATAGATTAACTCTTAGAAGTATAAATGTATTAATTTTAAATGAAGCAAAATATGTATATACAGTCAAAATATATTTAATACTTATAAATGAAAATTGGATATACTTAATTTTAAAATCTATATTTTTAAAAAGGAATACGAGTTCTTATTTATCGTGGATAGTTTTTCTTCTTCCTCTTTTGTCAAAAGGAATGTTTAATGACAATCCTGGAAATTAATCATCTTCTGGATCAGTTGCTATCATAAACTCAAAAGTTGTAAACGTTATGAGAAAGCGTATCTATTGAAATATTTGTTTTGTTTTGTTTAATAAAAAACACTCATCTACCTATATAAGCTTGTTTTTATAGAGTTAATAATGTGTCGATATTGTTTAAATTTAGTTTGGTTTATAATATGTGCAATAATTCAAATTACCCCTATAGCTTTTAAATGTTGCATTAAGTATTTGGGTTTACCATAAAAACAAGTCATTTTGTCCAAAATGGATTTCGCATTATACATAAAGGATAGCAAAAGATTATTTCAAATATAGCTTATTCATAACATAGTTACTGAAAAATATTCTCATAAGAAGATAAAGACATAACAACAGTTTCATTTCAAGTAGAGAAGATAGCGTCCCCACAAGGAGATTAAAGAAATATATGCAGATCAATGTAATGTGATATAAAATGAAATGAAGTCCAGAGTTTTTGTGTGCAGACTATATGTTCAGAAACCCTGTTAGCTAAGTTAAAAATTTCCTCCCTCCAAAATCATTAATATATAGGGTTGATTCATCTAACCACATTTGGTTAGATATAGCCTGAATAGATTATGTATAAATATATTCAGAATTGTTACAATCTGATAGTGTTTCCCATCAGTTATGGTAAAAATTAGCTGGGAAAAAAGTCGTCAAACATGGAACGTATTTAAGCAGTCAATTTTATAAAGTGCCATTACAGCTTTTATAAATCTTCTGTTATCTTCTATCTTCCAGATCCTATATGTTTTATCTTCTGGATTTTGACAAGATATCTGTTGGCTGTTCTGTGTAACATAAAGTTATAAGTGAAAATAGATACCACTTTCACCAAATATCTTTAAAATATTAATTTAATAAATATATTACCTTTTTAATGGTAGTTTTACCAAAATATTTTTTGAATGTGATTCTGTCAGTATGGTTGAAGAAGAAAATTGTCATAATACAAATGTACACTTTTGGTGTTTTATTTACTATACAGGCTCTGATATCCTTATTAACTCTTTTAGTACAATTGAACAAGAGTATGGCTCAATAGAACTATGATATTGAAAATTTCAGATTATTTAATGTGGATAGGATAATAATTATAATACTTAATCATATGATAATACTGCTTTTTCAGTTTTTGCTTGAATGTTTCAATCTTTTATGACTAATTTCTTGTCTAGTTGACTAATTTGGTAGTTCACTGGTTGCAGTGTTGTCCGAAGCCACTGGCTTATTTGGTAGCTCTGTACAGTATACAGTTGAAATCAATTGCCACTGAATATGTATTTATTGTTAATTTAGTTTTTCAAAACTAAATGTATTAATCACTTAACAAAATATTGATAATTGTTTATATTTTAATCTTCTTTTAGGTTTAATTCTGAATAGTGATAATTTTTATTCAAAAATTGAAACATTTTATAATTCTTGTTTTTTTCATTGCTAACAAACATTTATGCTGTATAATTTCAGGATGCTGAAAGTAATACTTTATGTCGGAGGCTGCAACTGAAAGATATTATTCCCACAGGAATGCAAAGGCTTACAAAATATCCTCTTTTATTAGAAAATATTGCCAAATACACACAACGTAAGTATCCAGTAATTTGTATGTAATAATTCATTATACAGTATTGTTATTTTTTTTTTTAAATAGTAATTCTTTCCTTCCTTTTTTTTTACAAAATTATTGGTTACACCTTTTTTTTTTATTGTCGTTTTTTTAATCATATACCAATTTACTTTTTAATAACATCATGCAATATTCCAGTGTTATATATGTATATACAAGTTGTACCAAAAATCACCATATTTGTTTAAGAGAGACTATGTTATTCCATAACGTGTTTAAATAAAGATCGAGCAGTAAGATTTTTGGGAAAGAAAGTGGATCCAACAATTCTGTTGTTCCATATCCTGACCACATTATCACTTTTCCAACACCTTGATTTTTGACAAATTTATCCTATTTATGGTGATTTTGGAATATCCTGTGCATCATCTTTTAGTAATATTTCCGCTCATAATATGATATGAAATCTTGATTTGCTCTTTTCAAAAGGATGGGAAAAATAACAATAGATATAGAAAACGATGATACCAAGAAACGGTTAAAAATTATAGATAAGAACAAGTCTTAATGATTAATATTCATTTTTTAAATAGATGCAAAGTAGAATTCAGCGATCAGCTGTATGTATTGTATATACAATTCAATTATAATTCCAACCATTCTGCTCCTATTATTTCTAAAGTGTGTCTGTGTATATGGAGTGGGATCACCACATCTGGTTTTTAGTTCCAAGGACTTTAAGAGTTAACATGGATTCGCTACAATATGAATGCTACATAAAAAATATATATATAAGTGTATAAATCTGAACATTTATCTTATGTAATGGTACATTACCTTAAGAACTGGAATTCCACCACATATTGTCAATGATTATGAGTTTAGCCTAGAAGCCTCCATAGTGAAAGAAGGGAAATTTAATAGGTACATACTTATTTGTTATCGCATCTTCCCATATATATGCAGCCATTTTTTAGTCGAATAATTTTAATTTTTTTGTTGTTGTTGTTTTAAACTTTTTAAAGAGACAGTCACACATAACGATATATCTATACATTGTATCTGTCTCAATTTACATAAATGTTCATACATTAATAATATGTTATTATTTAATAGATAGTACAATGATAAAAATAGAGAATATATTATATTTAGAATGGAAGAAAACTATGTCAGATCTTTTTTTTTTTGTGAATGTGTTTGATTTATTTATACGTGCAGATTAATAAAATTTATTATCATTGCCTTCCCTAACAATATTCATACAACTGAACCAAGTTTACTGTTATATATTAATGATTTGTAGTGTAACATCTTCACCCATAGATTTAAATCTTGACCGTTTGAATCTCTATACATAACTTCCTTACACCAGAACAGTCATGTTGTCAATAGTATCTAAGATCAGAGATTAAAAAGAAAATGATATCTACTCTATTTTTGCTATCTGAGAGACATGTATTTTCCAAGACTTTTTATGTTTAATGATTTCGTGTTAATCCTTACTGGTAGGCAACGATCTTCTCATTGTAACTCGAATATAGTGGGTCATATAAGCTCTTTATTCAGTGGAAACTGTGATGATATTCAGTAAGCAACTTAAAATCCAATAATAACAGATAATTATAAACAATTGAATAAATATAATTTACCATATACGCATGTAAATAAATTGGACAATAATTTAAAATGGCAATGTACTTTACAACATAATTTTCGATATTAAATAACCCAGAATAGGCAATAATAATTCATAACAATTCAAGGGAACAAATAAATCTCAATGGTAATGCTGAATAACTAGGGACAAAATCCTCTTGATGCATTATAAGTTTTATCAGGGATGGTTTTTGCTATGAATGATATCTAATAATATTTAAAGATTTTATTACACTAATTGCTGTTTGTGATTCTATTTATATCTGTGGATATTTTACAGTTCTGACAAGCTGCATTGCGATTATTTTTTATAATGAAAGAAAATTAAAAGATATGGTATGAGAGAAATTAATCTTTTCTTATCACAGATCTTTCACCCAAGAGTACTTCTTCTGTTTTATTATAATATCATCTGTTATAAGCTTGAATAATTTATGATTATCAGATGATAGTACAATTAGGACTTAGAGATTCAAAACTGAGATCAATGCAGTTATGCATTTGGAACCCCTTTAATTCTTTTAAAGTGCACTTAACTGTTTCTTTGGTAGCCAGTAGTTACTCAAGCTTACACAAGATGGGACTAGAGTAGAGTGAGAATAATTTTTGTTTACTTTAAGTAAGCTGAGAGAATCCAGTGATGTATTAGTATTAAGTTTCTATTCATTAATTATAGTTATCGATTCACTTATTACATTTTTCTTTCCGATTAATCATTTACATATTTTTTAAGGGAGATAAACCTTGTTACTCAATTTTTCTACTGTGTTGTCTTCGTTTTTTACTTTATTCCATAGAACAAATGTTGAAAAGGCTTGTAGTGAGACATTTATACAATTTATTTATGTAATGTTTATTTTTACTTTTGAAATCATGAAATGTCACTTTGAAATATTAGCTATAAAAACATACATTATTATTAAAATACGTAAGATATATTTTGTTTAGGTGAGCTTTTTTAATATTTTAACTTGGTAAAAAAGACTCAGCATTATGCTTAAAGTATAATTTTATTAGGAGTAGTAGAATATACATCCAATTCTTTATTTATATGTGATTAATAAAGGAATTGAAATAATTATATAACTAGAAATTAACTTAGTCAAATTGGCAATCTTACATCAGAAAGTTTTAAAGTGTCACCCTCTGTTACAATAAATCAAATCAAAACTCCAAAGTAATTATTAAATTAAATATAACAGTATAACTTATCATTTATTAATATTTTTGCTCACATAAGGTGGGATATTTTTTTTTGCTTCTTCTTTCTGCTTTATTATCTGGCTTTAATTATAAATTTATTTAAACGCACATTGATTACGTAAGTAATATTTACTAAGGCTGTAAACCTTAAGAATATGCCCGTGAAAATGTGAAAGTAGGGGCCTCTACAGGTCTTAACCACTCTTTTCTTCCAAAGCGTAAGCTTGTGGTTAAGACCTGTAGAGGTTCCTACCTTCGCATTTTCACACACATATTTTTAAGGTTTACAGCCTTAGCTTTAAATATTTGGCAGATTGCATTCATTTACAAAAATATTGCACTTATAACAAAGTGAAAGTTAAAATTATCATTTATTAATAGATTAATAAAAATATCAAAAATTAATTTTAGATACTTACTAATGTTTAAAAAAAAATGTCATGATTTCATGTAAAATGATTATCTTAATGCAATGGATTATTTAATTAAAGAAATTATTTTTAAATAATTGTAGATCATACATCATTAAAAATGAAATACAATCTATATCTACTTATCTTTTAATAACTATGTAGGTTTATATTTCTTTATATATGTTTATGTATGAGTTTTAAGTATACACCTGGGTCTCGTTTTATGCGAATTATTTTAATGCGATTTTGAAGTTATGCGATTCATATTTCTTCTTAATATCTTTCATATTTCACTATATTTATTAGATATCAAGAAATTTAAATTATTAACAACTTATTTTGACTTGAAATACTTTTTAATATGGCCTGAAGCTGTATTTAGAACTTAGCTTCTATGTAAATAACCTATTTATACTAATGAGTAAATAATAATAGATTTATACTTACATATAAAAGTATCGCAATAAATATTCAAAAAATTTAAACTTTTAAAATTTATTTTGTTATATATAACAGAAATAAATAATCTTTTAGATTTTTAAAATAAAAAACGAAGATTTTATAAACTGAAAATAATCTGTCTAATGATAATGTATAATCTTTTTGTTTTGATTGCATCTCATTTTTTTAATATAGAAACAGAAAACTATTAACACAGCATTAAGACTGAAAATGGCGCTAGTTGTACATCACATCGCGAATAAAAATAAAATGGCTAAAAGTTCTCTGGGCATAATTGCTGAGAGGTTCTTGACTTCGTTTAAGGAGAAGCCACAATACATCATATCACGTCGAATCTGATTTCTTATCAGTTTACAAATGAACGCTAGCGATAATGATTAAAATATGTATGAAAAATGTAAAATTAAATACTGTAGTAATAAAAAAAGTTTGTCTTGTATTAATTTTTTTCAAATATTTGAAATTTTTTATTAGTCATACTTTATTTGCTTATTTTTTTAATGCGAATTTTAAAGTAATTTTTTCTTATTGCTTTGCTTTTATGTGAATTCTGAAAATTACAGACCCCATCCCCCATTTTCCAAGGTAAATAAAGTCTATTTTTGTGTGATTTTTTTTTATGCGGGTTTTCTGTGGAACCTATCTACTGCATAAAATGAGACCCTGGTGTTGCTGTATAGCAAATTTTTTGATTTTGATTAATGTTATATTCAATTAGAAATTAAACAGCCATTTTTGCTTATTTTACGTAGACCAAATATTCTAATTAAAATATTATAATTTAAAATTATATATATATATGTTTATGTAAGAAATTTAAATAAATTTATTTTTAATGTTTTGCTATCACTTTCAAATTATATTAAAGTATTGTGTAATAAGGTTAATAATGTATGTGGTTGTCTTTTTTCTTTAATTTCAGCTTCAAGTGCCGAATACAAACAATTAATGGAAGCTGTGGACAGGTGCAAACATATCTTAGATGAAGTTAATCAAGCAGTTAAAGAGAGTGAAAATCATCAAAGACTGGTAGAATTTGAACATAAAATAGATAAATCACCATATGAAAAATCAAATCATCATTCAAAGTCTGGATTGAAGGTTTGTTTTAATGAATATTATAAATTGATCTTTTTATTTTGTTTTGATTGCATGTACGAATTCTGGCAGCCATATTTGCAGATTTCACAGAACTTTTTTACAAAACGTACTGATTGAATAATACGTAATATCAGTATTTGAATAGTTGAAATCGGACTAATATATAATAAATGTAAATATTGAATTAAAAAAAAAAATCTTTTTTTTTTCTAATACCTTAATAATTTAAGGTGCAAAGGAGACATCTACCGTCCACCATGATTGGGTACTTAGGTGACTTTTTTTTTTTGGCAGAGCTTTTTGAGGTGTTAATAATTGTTTCTAAACATATTTATATTTTAATTAATAGTCTTAGTCGCACATACTGATCTTTTATTAAGTTAACTTTAGATGATTTCTTGAACTTTATTAAAGGCAGTTAAAAATTAAAATATGAAAAAGTTTGTTTTGTGTGTGCATATGGCTGTCAAATTAAATTTTTTGTTTTTAGTTTTTTCTGTTTTTAATTTTTGAATAAGGATAGTTTTCAGGTGATTTTAAGCAAAAATCAACATTAATATTAATATTAATATTAATTTTGAACAAACTATTTTTTAAAAAAACAAAACAATAACAGAATGTTAATTATTCTTCACGTATAAATTGTGATAAACAGAGCAGCCAAAATCATGATTTATACATAAAGAATACTTTTCATTATCTGACAGTTTTTCATATTATTTAATAACTGAATGTTATAAAAGCATAATTTACAAACAATATATAATTCTCATCATTTTCAAACTATTGTTGATTCACGGCAGGATGAAGATTTTTCCAAGTTTTATTCTATTACTCCGATTTATAACTTTTTCTCCCATAACATACCAATAACCTTCCTTATTTTATCCAGCCATCTCATGTGTTCTCTTTTCTTCACTTTTTCAATCTCTTTAGATTCAGTTTAAACTTCAATTCTCTGTCTATTATCATACCATCTTCATTTCATTCTCGTAATTTATTCATTGATGTCATTTATACCTGGTTGTTCTCTTACCCATGTATGTCACTGTTAACCTCTTGTTACTTCTAATATCTTGACAAGTTTCTTTGAGTAGCTGGAAGTCTGTGTTGCTCTTCTGTTAAGTATCCAAATCTCAGATCCACAAGTAAGTACCAATAAAACATCTGTTAAAAATCTGGATTTTTAAACCCAATAAAGCATATTTTAATACTAAGTTATTTCTATGAAAAGCACTATTCAAGTTTAATTCTATGATTAATTTCATTCATTATGTTTCCATCTGTATTAATAATTTTAAACCAAAGAATTTGTAATTGTTAACTTCTTTTAATTTATGTGATTATCAATGGCTTTATTTTCTTCTGAGAAAATCTATTGAACGTTAGCTTTTTTAGCATTATTTTTAGTCTTTTTGACTTTCATCTGATAACTTTTGCAACGTTTCCTGAACCTCTGAAGCATTATTTGCCAAAACAATCATATCATCTGCAAAATCTAAATGATTTAAATAATCTCCATGTACTTTTACTCCCTTAGCTTTCCATTTTAATCCACAAATTGCTATAAAAAGTTTTAGAGATATGGAATCAGTGTATTGCAACCTCTGGATTAATCTTCTTAGTATCACCATGTAAACTCATCACTGTGTAGCATATTAATAAGGATTTTTCAGGATATGGCAACATCCTAGGTCTTTATCTTGATGATTCGAAGCTTTAACAACTATAGAAACACTTATTGAATCAAATGCCTTTTCATAATCTATAAATCCAAAGCATAATGGCAACTTTATATTCACTGGGCCTTTCTATAAATTCTCTCAGTACTTGTAAAACCGCTTTTAAAATCCAGGTTGTTCTTTTGGTTGGTTGGAATTTAAGGTTGAATGTAGATAAGTTGTATTTATTTTGGTAAAGATTTTGTAGAGAATTAATAGACCTATAATTTTTAATATCTTCATCAACTTTTTTAAATATCATTATCACTACTGCATTCTTCCGATCATCTGATACATCTTGATATATAGTTTTGCTATTTAATTATTTTATTTCTTCATCTGCTTCCTTTGAGAGATCAATCATAATTTTATTATTTCTTGCAGCTGTCTTCTTCGTAGATTTAATTACTTTTATCACCTCTTCATTTAAAACATTTTGCAATTCCATAGAGGATACTTTTTTTTTTTATTGTTCTTTATTATTAATAATGCTTTGTAGAGAAACTGCTCCATACATTGATGCCGTCTCTATTTTTAATAATAGTTGCATCTTTTTTTATTGCTGAAATAATTTCTATTATGAAAATGTTATTTCACACTTGTGATAATTTTGTTTTCTTCTATAGTTTTTTTTTTTTTTTTTGTCAATTTACGATATTCTCTTATAATTATTATTAACATTTCTTCATACTTTTGCCCCTCAAAAATCTGGATATTCATTTTATAATGGATTATTTGTTTAAATTTTCTTATTCCTTATTTTTATTTTATTTATTATCTTGTCTCAGTAGTAAACTTATTGATAAATGCTGCTTTTTCATACTGTTTCTCTCTCTCTCTCTCTCTCTCTCTCTCTTGCAATTCTTAATAGTTATTAGTGATTTCAGTCAAGTCTGAATCATCTTCAAAGTCTGCTAATATTTTAAAATCATTTATTGGAGTGTTTCTGAAGATTTAGTATCATCTTTTTTAATAGTTTTTGTCTCCCTAGTTTTGAATTAGCATGCATCTTCTATCTCACAAATTGGTGATCTCTTTCTGTGTTGAATCTGTTAAATACATTACTTTCTTAAAATATATATATTTTCTTTTGGGTCAAAATATATTCCAATTCTGCTATATCTTCATTTGGATTTTTTCTATATCCATTTCCATCTAACTTTTTTTCCAAAAAAGGATTCCTAATATACAATTTTTTCCCCCCTTCACCACAAATCGGTATCTTTTCTCATGTCTGTCAGCATAACTAAATTTATCCACAGCACTTCCATCTTTCAATCATCTACTAATTCTAGCATTGAAATGCCCTTTATAGTTTTAAAATGTTATCCAAAAGCATTTTTCACATCTTGTTGGGACATAAACTTGAATTATCTCCATTTGATATCTTCTATTAATTTGAATAACTAATCTTGTTTGTTTGATATATTGTCAATCTCTAATAGTGTTATTCTTCCACATTTTATTTATAATGAATTCCACTCCACTTGTGCTTTCATTATTTGTGTCTTTGTAATAAAGGACATATCCATTTTTAAAATTATCTCTTCACTTTTTCTTCTATTCCACAAATCCCAATGTCTCATTCTGATTTATGCAATCTTCCTTCACTTGAAAGTGACTGTAGTTTTAAATATCTAAATAAAAAATCTTCATTGAACAGCAACCTGAGTTCACAATCAGGAAACTTTTATCACTCTTTCCTTTTATTCAATAACTGCTGCATTGGCTTAAGATTTTACAGCCTCCTGCAAACAAAAGCCATAATTTAGTTTTCTTTGTAGTCGTAATATCTATTTATAAAAAAAGGTCATTCACACAAACATATCCAGAAAATCCAAATGATGTTTTTTGATCTTAAACTCAGAACTAAAAAGCCGATAAACTCACTATAGCTCATAAGTATTGGTCAACAATACATCCATGTTTGTTTACCATACTAATAATCAGATCATAATAACAGCTGCAGTGACATGCATGCATGGAATGGACATTACTCTTAGTTCTTTTAAAATCTCAAAGAAAGGATTTCTTTTCAGTTACTGCAAACTCTTTTCTGCAATGCTAAGGTTTGGTGGTTAATTTCCTTCTATGTAATTACATATACAATACTAAAAAAATAAAGTAATATCAGTATATAACCACCATTACAAACAGTATATATTTATAATTATAAATGGTTGTTTTTTGTAATCGCTGTTATATACTTACATTTATATTGCTTTATTATAAATTTAATAGATTTTTTTCTTAATTTTTATTTTTGATGATAATATCCAGAAGCAAAATTTCTAGCTATTTTGAAAGAGAACAATCAGATACTTGATGAATGTGCAGTTTGACTGATCATAATCATAGATTCAGCATAATATGCAAATTATAATTGTTAAAAAATATGGAGCGTCATTGGGGAATATATGTAAATATAAAAATAAATTTGGATTGTGTAAGTTGAAATAAGAAAAAGACTCAATCTTCCATTCATAGATTTATCACTGCAGTAAGATAATATTGATGTCATTGCATATACACACACACGTAGGCAATGTTAAATATTCTCTTTACTTTGATGCTCCTAGATGTTGTGTTCTGATTACACGATGTAACCCCAACTTATTAGTTTGTATCTGTGACTGTCAAAAGTGCTGATTATTTTCTTTTAAAGTTTCCAGAAATTTTATTCCTAGATGTAATTGACATTGATTTAAGTTTAATAATTGAAATAATATTCATATAGAAACTGGACATGCTAATAAGCATATTATTATTACAATAATTATTTATGATGAAATAATTTTTTTTTTTAACATTTTTGATGGCCTTCTTCAAACTGATGATCAAATTTCTAAATGCAGCACACAAAAATTATCAATTTTTTCACATTATACCTTTTTTTATATATCATTGAAATCTATTTTCACTTTTATTTTCAGATTATTGATTTAACTAAACACACGATGATTCATGATGGTCCATTATCGTGGAGAATCAATCGGCAGAAATGTATTGATTTGCACGTTGTTCTTTTGGCTGATCTATTGGTGCTACTGCAGAAAGTAGATGACAGATTGGTGCTAAAATTTCATACTAACTTTATTCCTGGTAGAGAAAGCACGAAGCGGATTTTAAATCCGGTCATTTCTTTAGAAGGATTACTCGCCAAAGATGTAGCTACTGGTATATGCACTTCCCTCTCATTTTTTCTATTTTAGCGTTCAAATTTACATATATATATAATTCTCTTTCTACTAACAAATGTTTGTTTATAAATTTGCTTTTTATTTAGTTTTTGAAGTAAACATATATTAATCATTTATTTCACTGTTTCGGTTAAAAAAACAATAACTTAATTTTTCATATATTTTTTTCTATATTATTCTCATCTTATTTGTTATTATTTCATATATTTTTTCTATATTATTCTCATCTTATTTATTATTATATATTTTATTTGTACGGGGTTTTTTTTCTCTGTCTAGTTTATTTTTTGTAAAAAAATTTTAGTTTCATCTCTGTTTTGATGTTTAAATGTAATATTAATATTACCATAAATCAAATATTCATATCCCCATGTTTGTTTTTGTTTTAATATTTTATATATATGTAACTGTAACTAGTTATTGTAATTAATACATTACAGAATTACGTCTTGTGATGTTACAAATGAGAGCATTTAAATGTCATCTTTGAAATAGAGCATTTATACATTTTAGCATCTTATTATAAATTTTATAAAAAAAGTTTAATTTGAAAGGATCATTAATTCTCTCTCGTTGTTTTTGACTTCACATAACTTAGTGGGAGATAGTTATGTCCGTTTCAATTACAGATAAAAAAAGTTATAATTATTTATTATTATAAATATATATATAAACCGTTATACAATTACAAATATCCAGTAACGCCCTCTGTTTAAAAGTCTATATCTCCATAATATAATAATATAGACTTTTAAACAGAGGGCGTTACTGGATATTTGTAATTGTATAATGGTTTATATATTTGTATAATTATTTCAGTTAGTGTTAACAGTAACTTTCTTTCATATATATATACAATGGTATGATCTATATAAACATTGTTAGTATTCTCTATCCTTTAATGTAATAACAAATTTATTTTTAAATATTTTCGTATTTTATAAGTTTTCTTCTTTTTATAAAAAAATTATAAAATTCAAATTGTATTAATAAAGTGAATTCATTACTTCTGGAATGTAAGTGCTTCTACAACATTTTCTAACATTGCCTTGCTTGGCCACATGTATAAGCACTGATGAAAGCAGTTTTTGAATTTTGTTGGCTTGAAATAACCATAGTACAGTATTATATTTCCTTGAAGCTCTTTCTGCGTAACATTAAATAACATGGAATTATGCAATTCTTTTTTAGCATGACTCGATAATAAGTCAAAAATACTCTTAATAGTCTATATACCATTTTATCTCTAGGAATCAGTTTTTAAGTTATTTGCCGCTGTTTGCCAGCCTGACTGACAATAAATCAAAGATATTCATAAAAGCCTAGACAATACAATTTGGTATTATCAAAAATATTTGTATTGAAATATAGTGATATGGCAAAAGTAATATTTCAGTTTGGTCATATTGGGTATATATGTATTTTAAGAACGATTACCAAGTTTGAATTGAAAAAATGCATGGATAAACGGCGCATGATCGATTCTTTATTAATGTCACTTGAATCTCTTTAATTTAGCACTAAAAAAGTAGGGATGAAAAAGCTCAAAATCAGAAATAAATTTATATATGAAAATTAAAATCCATTCTGCATTTCACTGTTAATTATTACGATACAGTTCTTGATTAACAAGGATTACATGAGAAGAATAAATTATTTTGTTGGCAGTATATATATATTTTTTCTAAAACATTTGGAAATACAGCTGATTTTAATTAATGTACTTAAATACTTCATTTAAAGTTCAAAAGAAATGTGAAACATTATAAAATCATTTGAAAATGATGATTTCATTTAAAATATTTGGTTTGGTTTGTATTGGATGTACTATATATACACAAACAGCTTTAAGTATTTCAATTCAAATTAAAATTGCTTGAAAATATTGGAAAGTTTAATTATATTTATGGATTAGTTTGAAGAATAGTTTAACAAAGTCACTTACATTGATATTGTGTATTCGTTAAATAATTGTGAAGGATTGTTATATCTTACTTTCGCAACTATATCTATGCTTTTCAGTGTTGAATCTTTGTTATCAATTTGCTTAATAATTGTAAGGAAAAGTTATAAACCATATGATTAAAGATTGGTTATGGTGAATACATGATTGCTAAAAATACAGTGTTTATGGTAATTTATTATCTGTGTGTACACAATATGGCTTAAAATGCAATGAAAATTTGATTTATGGAACTAATTTTATGTAATTATTTTTTATAACATTTCTGTAATTATTTTATGTGGAGTAACATTTTTAAAATTATAATTCTTAGACAAGAAAGCATTTTTCCTTATAACAACAGTATCAGAAGGATCCGGGGCTCAAATGTATGAATTAGTTGCAACGACTTTAGCTGAACGAAAAGTGTAAGTGCAAATCTATTTTCAGTATGATATTAAAATTACTTTTTATTATTTTATAAAAAATGACATAAGTAATAAAAAAATTTTAACAAAATATTATACTCTATTTATAATGCCTTTTATTTTATTGTTGTTTTTTACATTTTGATTATCTAAAGGTCTTTTGTAATGAAGTTTTCATTGTACTGATATTTTTTAATTAACTAATGTAAAATTTTATTTTGCAATTTATATTTGCTAATTTACAGCCAATTTAGAAATTATTTCATTTTGGAACATGGCCACATTTATGAATTTTACAAGTTAAGTGAAGATGTAGATCAGTATTTTCAACTACTACTGATGCATTCCAAATGAAAATCCAATTTTTCCGATCCTTCGTCTCTCTTCACAACATATCACCAAATTCTTTATTTCATACATCCATCTCACATGGTCTTTTGGGATCCAGTGTAAGATTTTAATTATCCATCTATTATCATCTCTCCTAACAATATGTCTAGTCCAGTTTCATTTCTGGTTCTTAATTTTTTTAATGATGTCACTGATACTTCTTTGTTTTTCCATCCATGTATTTCATTTAAGATCCTTATTTGTTACTCCTAACATACATCGCATGAATACCGTTTCTTATACTTGCTCAAGCTGTTAAAACAGGCAAAACTCTCCATACAGTCATACCACTCAGTGCAAGCCAGACTAATCAATGGTTGCAAAAAGGTTTATGCATAAAATTCATATCTAGTGCCTACTCGTCTAACATCCCCAGTCTAATTTCTAGATTATGGCTTTCATCAGTGAGGAGCCTTGGATTCAAGAGCCTGCACTTAGATCTTAGGATCTAATGCAACCTCCAGCAGCCACCTCTGATCTCTACTTAACTACAAAATTATGAGTCTGAAATTCAAAACACAATAATCAGATTCAAAGCTCCTCACTGGCAAAAGCCACAAGCTAGAGACTAGTCTGGGGATATTGGATGAGTAGGCACTAGATAAAGATTTTATGCACAAAGCTTGCATCCATTGATTACTCTGGCTTGCACTGATTGGCACTACTGTAGGGAGAGTTTTGCCTATCCTAACATACATCTCTTCATATTTCATTGAGTGGTCTGATATCTCTGAATTGCTTTTCTGTTAAGTATCCAAATCTCATATCCATGAATAAGAATTGGTCAAACAAACATATCTATTAAAAACTTTTTTGAAAGCATGATCATTTTTCTCTTTAATATTAAATTATTTCTATCAAAAGTTTACTTCTATGATTAATTTTGTCTAGTATGTTTGCAATTATATTACTAATCTAATCAAAATATTCATAATTATAATTTTTTTAAATTCTTGATTATTGTTCTTTATTTTCTTTTGAGAAAATCCATAGAACATTATATTAGTCTTTTTAGCATTTATCTTTAGTTGCATTTTAACTCTTGCAATATTTAGCAGAAGCTCAGAAGCATTATTTTAAAAACAATTACATCATCTGCAAAATCTAGATGACTTAAATAATATCCATTTATTTTTACTTTATCAGCTTCCCGTTTTAATCTATAAACTACCACTTGTAAATCTACTGTAAAAAGTGTTGGAATTACAAAGTCATCTGTTATATACTCTTCCTGTCTCCATATTCAATTTTTTAGTATCATTTTGTAATCTAATCATTGCTGTTGCAATCAGATAAATAGTCTTCAGATAATGATAGTATCTTGAGTTTTTATCTTGTTGATCCTTTGCTTTTTACTTTAGAAATTCTTATAATATTGTTTTCATAATTCAAATTCCTTGATTCTTAGTATTTGGATGTGATCCACTATGCTAAACCAAATCAGCTTCTTTTTTGGTTTGTTAAAATTTAACTTTTGTTGTGAGTTGTAATTATCTTATTAAGACTTTGCATAGAACTGATAAAAAGACTAATAGGTCTGTAATTTGTAATATCTCTTAATTGCCTTTTTTAAATATCAATATTACCACTACATTATTCCACCATCTGGATCATGTTTATCATTTAGACATTTGGTATCTAATTTTGCCATCATTTCCTGGAACTTTTTTTCATAAATTTGTTTCTTTGACTTCTTTTAAAATACGGGATAATTCAAAAGATATAGTATCTATAGCTTATTTTTTTCTTGTTTTTTTATTACTATAGAATTTCATATCATCTTTCTTTTTTTAGTAATAATTCTATCATTTCTTCTTGCTGCAAAAATAATTTTCCTTTCAATACCAAGATGTTCTTTTACACTTTTGAACTTATTCTCTTCTATATAGTCTTCCTTGCTAATTCACAATTATATTTTCTTATATCGTACCATTTTACAAAATGCTAGGCATTTAGTTCTTCTTGATAGATCATTTTTATATATTTTTATATTTCTTTTTTACTTCATTACATTGTCTTGTCTCGGTAGAAAATTTACTAATAAATTGCTGCTTTTTTGTATCAAACTGTGCCTGTTATCTTTTCATTGATTTCATTCTAATTTAAATTTATTAGTGTTTTTGAAAACTAGGATTATCAATTGTTAATTTTTTTTTTTTAATTTTTATCTCTTTAGTCTTGCATTAACAGATAACTTAGATTTCACTAATCCATTTTCACTTCCTGTATTGAAGCTATTAAGAACATTATTTACATATTTTTTGTTAATCAAAATATAATTCATTTCTGTTGTATTTTTGGATGCTTTCATATTCATTTCCATTTAGCATTTTTCTCACACACATACACCCCCATTCCGAATTTAGTTTTTCTCTAAATTCGAAATTGATATAACAAGGCTGGAATTGTTGCAAGTTTATTATAAGATTTGAGTCTTTTTTTTTCTCCAATATTTAACCCCTTTCTCCCAGTCTACCCTAGTATGCCTTTTACTTTTCTTTCTTTACTGTTTTCATTTAGAGGTTTTTCTATACCAACTAATTTGTCAATCTTTTTTTTTTTTTTTTACCTAATCTTATTCTTCTATGTAGGATTCATTTTTTCTTCGTAGAGCATTTTTTATAAATTACATTTGAACATGTTTTGTTTTTTTTTTTAATTTCTATTCTTTTATTTTATAAGAATATACTTTTTTTCCCCCATATCTTGTTATTAACTCACAAAAACTTCCCAGCAAGGATTAGAAGTTTTAGAAATAACTTCCAATGAAATTAAATAAAATGCCAATTTTAAGACCCCATCGAGAACCTTAATCTAAAATTAAAATCTGGCCCTTGGTCTTTTAAAATAAAGAAATAAAGCATACCCTTTCTTTGCCAGTATCTTTTTTTGAGTTTTCGTTATTTATTCTGAAATAATTTATATTGACAGATATAATGTATCCCTTATTACTTTTAACAAAGATACTACTACTAAGCACCACCTTTTCAAGAATAATATGTTACGTGACATCAGATTCTATCTTTATTATATAACAATTATGTTAAGCAAATACAGTGTGTGTATTTTTTCTAATGAATATTATATTGTTGTGTGACTTATGAAAGTTACCATTTAAAATAATTGTAGCAATTTTTACATGTGTGGAAATGTTTTATTATAATTTGTTTTGCATAAATGTCTATTATGATATTAAAAAAAACACTTTTCTATATTTTAGATGGTTTAAGTGCATTACAGAAACCGCAGAAATATATAATAAAAATAAATTACTAATACGTGTGCCTACCAACAGTCCGAGCAAATTAGAAGAGTAAGTAGAGAGTGTTTTATATTTCTTTAAAGTTTATATGTTAATTCTTTTTTTATTATTTAAAGTCAGGGGAAGTGTAGAGCTTTTGAAGATTCACACTGTATTGGGCCTGATTTTATCACTTTAGAAAATTCATTTCCCATAAGAAAGAATCTTATAATGGATGTTTTAGAGTAGAAAAATTCTATTTAATATACAGTTTTGAACTTATATATTAATATTTAATATGAAAGTTCCGTGGCATTCCATGCTTTCATTGCTTGAATATGAAAAATTTTAGTTAGTCTCCAAGAGCTTATTTTTAATAAATATTTGACTTTTCCTCTCAAAAAATGTTCAAAATCGTTCATAACAATGACAATCTAAAATGTAATGTATAGAGTATTTTTTAAGAAGTTTTCAAGAAATGAATCTAAAAAACATTTGCCATAAACGAAAAAAAGTTTTAGAAACAGTAGTTATATAGGTTAAAGAACCAATATATCAGAGTACAATCATCTGTAGGATGTTGGCAATGAATCCAATAGAAGATTAATATCAGAATATGAAACTAGCAATATTTATTGTGTTGGAGAAAGCTGATAGTATTAAAGGATTTAAAATATCAAATTTAGAAAAGTTATGATTTTTAATTAGTTAAGGCCAATGTAAAGAATATAAATGATTACTTTCAAAGTAAATTGTTCTTAATTCTGGACAACCAACATTTTATAATAAATTTGGAAATAAATAAAACCAAATGGTCTTGAACAGTAAATATTTCTAAAAGAAAATTTAATAAAAAAATATATAAATGTATCAAATCTATTTCTCTTACTCCAATTTTGTTACCTAGTGTGTGAGCTTGGTAAACTTAATAAATTCCTTAACCACAACTTTCCTATCCATATCCCCAAAATAATTTCTAGTTTATGATTTGCATCAAGGAATTTTGGACCTAGATTTAGTACACTCAGATGTGGATAAGAATTTTATTAAGCATTATCAGCTGGTATCTACTGATTATGAGGAGATAATATCCATGTAAACAGAAATAACTTTTAGCTTTTGATATTGCCAAGTAACTATCGATTGCTGCTAGTTGACAATCCCTGAGGCGAACCAAGTTTTCTTATTATCCTATAATAGCTTTTTGGTTGGAGTTTTTTTGTTGCAGTAAAAGGAGGTCCAAAGTGTAGCTCCTTTTTTACTGCAAGCCCAAGTTCTTAAATGGATTTAACCCAGAAAGTTATTTTTTATAGGTGTGAGAATGTGAAAAAATAACATCTTTCTTGACATTCTGTAAATAATATTTTAAACTTCACCAGATCCATGGGAATATTTAATTGAATGCAATACAAAGTGATGTTCTCCTGATCCTTTATTTGTTTCTGAAGCTATTGTGAATCGATATCAGGGAAAATTATTTATAATCGAAAACTTTAGTAATAACTAAAAACCAAGATTTATATGCAATTGATTTATTATTGGAGATGATCATTTTTTATGGTTTGTGATGAATGTAAGGGAAGGGAATTTTATTCATCACCAGATTAGGCCATTAAAGATTTTAAGTTTATATATTATTATTATTATTATTTTTTATATAAACATAATAAATAAAACATTTGATAATAGTTTTTTACTCATTAAAATCTTAAATACCCCTTGTGTCAATATTTCCCCATTACTAGACAGATAATTTGTTAGAAAAACCCGAACACATGTAGTCTGATTAATCCAAGTGTATAGTTAGATATTGTTTAAGAATTAATGTTTGAGCCATTTAGAAACAAAGCATTCATTAGATGCATTGGTAGCTTACAAAAATTAGATATTGCCAACTTTCAGTGTTTATTTTGGATGGCAAATGTCATTCATCTATGATATTGCATGTTTTTTTTTAGTTAGAGAATTATGGCTTTCTATTTATGTAAATGGGTTTTGAATCAAAACCATGGCGAATATAATAAAGGCTTTGTTCGCTTTAACATAATGATTATATTTGCAATTAATATCTAGTTTAGCAATGATATATAATTCTCTACTGCCACACACTCATTATACCATCAAGATATTTAGTGACAAATGTTAATAACTTATGAGTCAGTGATGAGTTATTCAATAACTTGCAGATTCATTTAGATTTTCTAGGCCACTCTTAGTTTTAATAACTCTAGATCTCCATTACAAAGTGAAATACACTTCTAATGCATACTTATTGAATTTTGTTGTTCTCGTTGTACCTCTGTATATAGTATTGATGTAGCAGAACTTGTACACCTTTTTGACAGGGTGACCATAATTTTAAATTACTTAAGAATCCTGTTGTGATTCATTTTTCTATTTTCACATGTTTATTGTAAAACCATTTGGTCATGTCTCATTAACTAGGCCATTAACCTTCAAAAACCGGCATTGGGCAGACTAATTATTTTTGAACATCCAATTTTTATAGTTATTTCTAAAGGTAATTCTCAAGTTACTTAAAATTCTACACCTTTTCAGGTCCATTATAAGGAAAAGATACAGGTGAAAGCAAACATATTTATTCTGTAAACTGGCTTGAATAGTATCTTTCCATTCTTTATCTGGCACATGCATGTTTTTTGGTATATTTGTACCTTAAATACATAAGATCTCATTGATATTTACAATTAAAGATTGATATATATTAGAATATATTGTGTTAAGGGGGCTGGATGGCAAGTAGTATTTGCATTTGACTACACAAGTATGAATAGTCAGCTAGTATGAAATAATAGTACCATACCAATCTCCCAAATAATAGTTGTCTCTTTGTCAGATAAAAAGTTGTGTACCATAGTTAATGTATGTCATTGCATTTTGATGCAAAACTTTTTTTTTTCTCAAAGGTCAAAGGTAATTTAGACGGAATTATTAAAATATGTAGTTGAATGACCTAATGTTAATTGAATGACCATTGTGCAAACAATGCGCAGTAAAGATGCTGAATAGGCAGATCTAATATGAGAATGTGTGGTCAGTACCATCTAGTAATCATTAAATGCCTGTACCTGCTTTTTATGAGACTCCTGAAGTGAAGATAGAGAGGCTATTGCTATTAAAACATACTATATGATTGATTATATTTGAGCATCCCTGTAGAAAATCCACATCTATAATTGTACATTGTTCAGCATGAAAAATCCTTCAGTATTTAGCAATCTTTATCATTCAATATACCTGAAATGCAAAGTATACTATAGTTTGTAAGAAGTACTAGCTTTATCTTACTGCCTTTTTTCTATTCTTCAGGATATTGATTAATAATTAATCTTCTGTTAAGGGAAAAATTCATCACCAACAATGTTTGTTTTATTTTTGTTTTTGTTTTTTCTGGAATTTTTTAAAAATAAATTAACATCTTTAACGTAAAAATTAAATATTTTTTGCCATTTGCAAAAAGAACTGTCATTTATCACATGATCATCATTTCTTACACTTGCTCAAAACTGTTATTAAAACAGGCAAAACTCTCTATACATATTGCCACTCAGTGCAAGCCAGAGTAATTAATGGATGACACAAGGCTTGTGCATAAAATCCCCATCTAGTGCCTACTCACCCAACATCCCCAGACTAGTTTCTGGCTTGTGGCCTTGCACTGAGTGGCAATACATATAGAGAGTTTTGCCTGTTTTAATGACTATCATTTATTTCATGTCTTTTTTTTTATTTTTATTTTGTTTTTTATCAGTGCATCTCTCATATATCCACCATATTGCAGATTATTCTATCTCACTATGCATGCATTTTACTAATAACCATTACTTTTCAAATGAATTAGATGTCCCAAACACCTGAATCTCTATGCCCATATTGGCAGCTCCATGTAAAACCAATGATATGTCTTCCATTATGATTAAAATTGTAATTTATTCCTGAAAAGAAAATTGATTTTATACACACAAATCTTCTTCATATATAAATTATTTGTAATAAAATAAAAATATTAAATTAATTATCAAAATTAAAAGTTAATTCAATATTATATTATCATATCTTAAAATGGCCTTTTTTTTTTTTTTCTTAGAGATGCTTTATCAACAGTTTCTTCTGTTTTAAGCTCAGAAGTTGGACCCAACTCTCCGCCTTTCTTAGAAAATAATCAAATTGAATCTATAATTAGTGAACCTTCACCTGGTGTGAAGTTAAGCACATCCATGGAATTGGGTGTGGTGGAACCTTCGGGTATGACAGCTGGCATTTCTCCCGTGGAAGACCTATATCAGCAAACAAGTGCACAGTCTAAATTTCAGAAAGTAGAAAAATTACACTTAATGGAACAGCCCCATCTTATATATCCCGATGAGGTTATGAGCAGCCAAGGGGTAGAATTAGGCCATGCACAAATAGTTCTTACGCCGCAAGGTAACTTTTAGTATCTGAAATAATTTTTATAATTATAATTTGAATACTCTTTATATTTATACATTTTTTTTTTTTGGTTAATTAAGAACAACTAAAGAGAAAAGATGCTTTAATCCAAAAAACACTTCTGGAAAAACAACATCTCGTTGCTAATGTTCTCAATATCCCGCTCAATGATTTTGATAATATTGCAGAGGTAAGTAGTTTTTCTTTTTTTAAAAAAAAATAAAACTAATCATTCTAAGATAAAAATAATTTTATGGTAATTATTATAATAAATCTAGATATTAAAATGGATATTATGTATAAAAAAACTAGGATACATTTTGCAAAATAATATTGTTAAATAGTATTTTTTAATCTCTGAAAAAAAAAAATCGCCATTTTTTATTTCAAAAAATAAATTTAGATTCATAAGTTTAATTTTAATAAATGATAAGATTGTCATTGATTTAATAAAAAAAAATTCTAATAGAATTGTATAGTTTGCAATTCTTTTTATTGATATAAATTTTTTAAAACAACCAATATTGGATTGAAATATATTCCAGTCATTATTTTGATTTTTCATGTTAGAAATTGTTTGTATTGTGTAAAATAAGATCAGTAAATAATAGCCTAGCTGATGTGTGATGAAGAATTAGTTGAATCATGAACCACGCTATATGTAATTGTATAACTTTAATTATATGCTAGCCAAAGAAAAATGTAAACAAACGAAAAAAAAAAAAAAACATTACAATATACCAATTTTTATGATAATCGAGCAGCCATTTTTTTTCTGAGTGCCATATGCAATCCCTTAAAAACAAATAAAATAAAATTTGTAAATAAATTTTGCATTAGCCATTTTTCTATCTCAAAATGTTATATACAATTATGTATATTAATAAAATTTCTTCAATTTATTTCGAAAACACATACATTTAATTTTTTTTTATTATCCTTTGCGAATTTGATGTGCAGTATTTTGCGTAATAAAATATTTTCTGTACGTAATGCTAAAATTTTACAGCATATTAAAAGTTAATATTGATTTAAAGAACCAAACTAATTAGAGAGATTCTAATTTTTTGATACCAAGACTATTATTATGATTTTATAAGAGTGCGCGAAGATTTATAATATTTAAGAAATAGTGCATTATCCGAGGTTGACTTCCGCTTTAATAATAAGAGAAAAATATATATATTTTTTTTTTTTTTAAAAAAAAAAATATTTCTCGAGCATATTTAATAGCAAAAAAACTCAGACATTTTGTTATTTGTTTTCAGAATAAAAGTATGGTAGTTAGTTTTTTGTTTTTTTAATTCTTATTGCTTCAATCAATTATACGAATGACCACACACTCAGTATAATATATATAAATGCATCCTGTCAATATATTATTAATAAGTATTATTTTTTAAATTTTGTTTACATTATAACCTTTATATATATGGGTGTGTGTATTGAAAAAGGAATTGCATAGGTGCAGTTCAATAAACAATATTTATTATATTCTAATCGTTGTTAGGAACAAAATGAGCTATTATAATCTATATATGTTTGTACCCAACAGGGGGTTTGGAACAAAGTATAACATAATTCACAGCTTCACTATACATAAAATTAGAAATAATTTTAATTCGTGAATAAATTAAAGAAATCTCATTTGCTAGTTTTTACCTATAAGACATTTCTCACACTGTGTGGAAATTCTGGATTATTATTCAATGTCTAAAGATATCTTTGTTGTTAAGTTTTTGCTTTCTGCATACACTACATCGATTGAAGATACAATTTTTACACCCATGAAATTATATAACAAAGATAAAATATATGATCTGTAAAGCCGCCATATCATTAAAAAAAACAATCGAGCTGAAAAAATATAATTATTATCATAAAAAGAAAAATAAAGTAAATATTTTTAAAGTTTTTAATTTTAAATTTATTCATAAATTGTTGATTTTCATACATAAGTTTTAAAATAATTAATTTATGTCTACTTTAAAGTTATTCTATCTAAAATTTCAATTAAATGACATATAATAGTACTTGCAATTAGCCAATTATTATTACTAATGCCTTTTTGTAAAAATCAGAATGTTTATTATTTCCTTATTAATTTAACTCCTAGATAAAAGATAGTGTGGGGGTGGGGAGTCTTTTTTCTCTTATCAAAAATTTTTTAGATTATATAGTAATTTGTTTTCAAATATTTAATATTAACACTGATATAATACAATTTGGAAGGGCAAATATACATTACTAATTGCATTTGGATAATTTATGCGTACATGTATATATTCACATACATAACCATATATATATATAGCCAATTCTTTTTATAAATTGTTGATGAACTTTTTTTTTTTATAATAAAAAGAATATTTTAACTTTGTGAAGAATAAATTCATTTCTGCTCAATTTAAAAAATATGATATTAGGTTATTTGAAAATTGATAATGATATTACATACCTTTTGTAGCCATCATGGATTAATATTTATAGTATATACATGTATATATATGAAACAAATATATTTAGGAATGATACTTTTTATGAGTTATTAAATAATTGGAAATCAGATATAGAATATATACATAACAAATATTGTTAATAATAGGATAATTAGAGGGAATTAATTTATGTTCAGAGGAAAGATTATTTAAGGAAGAAATGGGTAAGATAAGAGAAAGAGGCATTGAAAAATGGTTATCCAATTAAAATTATTAATAAATTATGTGGAAAGAAAAATATTGAAAAAATAAAATTGGTTAAAAAGAAAGATAAAAATGAATTTATATATAGTAGGTATAAGGTATCAATAAGTATTTGTTGGTTTTTTTTAAAGTTTAAAAAGATTAACAAGGATATAAATAGAAAATATGGAAAAGAATGTAATTTATTGTTGAAACCAGTATTTAATTTAGGTAATGTGATAAAGGAAACATGAAATAGGAATGTTGAAAATATGAATAGTATTTATAGAATTGAGTGTTTAGATTGTAAAAAAGAGAATAGGAATATGTCAGATATAGATACAACAAAGAATAAATTAGAGACAAAGGTTGAAACAATATTTAATTGACAAAAATTCAAGTGTTAACATACACAGTAAGGAATTTGGACATACAGATTTTAAGATAAGAGTGTTGGGAAAAGTAAAAATATATATAGAGAGAATGGTAAAGGAGAGTTTATTTATAATTAGAAATAAACTTCTTTTGAATAGAATAAATTATGAAAATGATATATTTTAAGTGAAGAATAGATTTGAAAGTAAAGGTATTGTTTTAAAGTAATTACTTAGGAGGTATAAAAAGGAAAAGAAAAAATGGTTATGTTTTTTTTAAAAAAAGAGATGTATAGGTAAAAAAGGAAATAGTTTGGGGAGTAAAGAAGTAAGTAAATGTAGTATATATATAATGTAGTATATGTAAAAAAGATGTATTGATAAATGAAAGTAAAATGTTATTGTTTTTTATGATAAGGATAGATGCATTTTTATATATTTAATTTTATTGATAATTATAAAGATGTAATTATGTATTTTGTAGATCCTTGAAAATGTCTACAAATAAAGTGGTCGAAACGTTGGATGTTTAAACATGTAAATATATATATATGGTGATGAAATAAATAAAGTTTTTGGAAAGAAAAAGGAGAGTGTATATTTTTTGTTTGGATTTAGTGGAAAAGAATATTATATTTTAGAGTCATATATATTTGAAAGAAAAAAAAAGGTGTGTGCTGTTGTTAAAAAAGAATTTAACAGCAGTGATAATAAGCAAAATATATATATATATATGATATATAAAAAATGTCATACTATTCAGAATTAAAATAATAATTCCATTTAGTAGTATGAAAAAGGGGAAAGATATTTTTATTAATAGCAAACTCACAGGAAGTAGTGTTTATTTCTTGACCTTCTATTTAATACAAAAAGGTAGAAGGAGGATATTCTTCCATCTCTGACCGAAACATAATTACTCCTTTATTGTATTACTGAAACAGAAAAAATTAGCTATTAACTTTATTAAAGATGAAATTTTTAACTACATGGTATCCATTATTCCAAATATTTGTATAAATATATTTCATAAAATATGTATATTTTTTATTTTAAAAAATAATCTATAAACATGATTATTTCAAGAATACACACTTTAATATATCATAACAATAATGATTTTTTTTTTCAACTTTGAAAGAAATTTGATTATACGAGAATGGAGTATTTATGTGTAAGTTGGACTCTAGTTGCAGTGTATAGTATATCCTTACAGCAATAATAATAATATTCAAATAATAATACCATGAACATTTTTTGCTAATCATTTTTAAAAGAATTTTAAAAAACAACAATAAAACAGACATACACGCACACAAAATACAATATAGATATGTGCATTGTAAATTTTGAAATTTTTTACTCACGTATGAATCATTAGAACTCAGATTTATGTATAACCCTTCTGTAATTGTAAAATTTATGATAAATGATATCTTGACTTCATAAATTGAAGTTTCATGGACTAGGAGTTTACAAAATGAAACTTTTAAATTGTGTAGATGCTGCCTATCATTTGGTAAAGAGACAAAATTAGTTTATTGTTCATGATGGAAAAAAAAAATAGCTCTTTTTCCCGGATTACTAAACAGAATTATTATTCAAGTTGGAATGTAAGTTGCATTTATGCTACTAATAAAAGATAGCATCCCCACCTCCATCTTATTATATATGTACTATTATTTTCCAATACAAATGCTATATTATCAATATTTATTAATTAAATGTGTAGTTTAAGTAGTAAGTGTAAACTTTTTTGTATATTATTCTACAAAATTATTTTCTCTTTCTCTCTCTACACACACACACACATCAACCATAGCCACTCACAGGCGATTTTGGCCATTCCTACTCCAATAGAAAAAAAAAAGATAAAACAAACAATAATAATACCACACTTCACAATTCAACCATAAATGCATCCATATGTAAACTATGAGAGTCTATTATTTTGTTTATTTGTCATTTAACAATACTTTGTTTTAACTATTGAAGAAAATTTTTCTTCCAAGCACTTTAATACTGTGTGGGTTTTAGGTTTTTGATGTATTCAATTCTTGGCCATATCTTCCCAAATGAAAACAATCAATCTTGCATTTTTTTAGAATATTTTTGGCATTATCTTTATAAATGTAAACAAGGATCATCTTCTCTCATATGAAAACAATGCTGAAGTTCACCATAGAGTGCACTTTTAAGAAGTTGTTTCATACCTCCAATCGTATAAAGATGTGACTTTACATTAATGGGCTCGATAATATCACATCCAGCAAATTGAAAAACGTATTTATTGATTTTACAATCATGTCATCATCCTTTTAAATTTTTATGGAGCATCCTTTTAAATGAAATTTTTCTTATGCCTTTATGTTACTTCAATAAGATATCCCAGTGTCACTACCATAAAATAAATTAGTTAAAATAATAAATCATTATGCAGCTAATCCAGTTGCAGTAATTATTTCACTGTGATGAAATACCTATTTTTTCACTTATTCAAAAGAACAGCAGCACAATGGAATCTGCTCTCCACCTCCTACTTAAAGAACCATGAAGATATTTATATTCTCAAATAGACAGCCTTCCAAACTATCATCACTGGTTAATAAAGAATTGAATTTTTGAATATTAATTATTAAACGAAAATCTTTACATGTTGTATTCAAAGCATTAAGTTTGTAAATTATCTGTTGAATTGGTAAGAATAGCAAAATCATGAGCGTTAATCCAGAATCAAAGAGAATGAAATTCTTGTTTTAGCCTTTAATCACTTCAAATGGAAAATTCTTCTATGAAACTTCTATCTCATCTTGATTCCATTCATTAAAGCCATCTATAAATATTTCAAAAGGCCGATCATAACCAATGGTAAAAGAAGTATACATTTTTATTTACCTTTATTCATTTCAAATATTTTAGATGATTTATCTGTAGTAATAAAACTTTTTCTCATTCCATCATAAAGAGCAGTACTATAGGAATACATTTTGGTGGCTAGCCAACTGATTTCAGTGTTACAGATCTAATCAATTAACTGAATCAACTGTTTTGATTAAATCCACAAAAGCATCATATAAATAACTTATTTATTTCTTATGCCTTTCTTGCATCTTCCTGCCAACAAAAACCATGTCTATAGTGTTTCTTGGGTTTTCTAAAATGACATTAAATCTTTGTAACATTTGTCTGTGATTGAAACCAACTTATTCAATTAAATGCTTGAAAGTAACTTCGCTGCAGTGAATAATTCATGATAATTATTGCATTCTTGTCTATTTCTTTTGTTTTTAATATTGGAGCAATAGAAGCATCTTTTAAAAATCAAAAGGAACAATGTCACATGTCCATATATTCCTAAAACATTCCAGTGCTTTTGAAATTAATATTTTACCACCAAATTTTAAAACTTCTCCACGTATCTTATCAGACATGTAGCCTTTCTATTTTTAAAATTATAAAAGACTATCAAATACATTAAAATAGATGTCCTTATCTGAGTTATCATTTCAATTGTTGTATGATTATTCAAAAGATGATCAAAGTATTCTTCCACTTTTTCAAAATATCAGTCTTCATATAAGAGATTGCCATTGATAGTATCATGTCCATATGTTTTCAATGCATGAAAATAAAACGTAAAATGACCTCTTCAGGGTTAATTTATCAATCATTTTTACATCTCATCACTCATTGAACTTCTGCCATAAGTCTTTATTTATTATAATAGTTCATATTCAATTTATTATTCAGGATATCACATCCATTCTCTTAATGAAAGTCACTAATAATATGATTCTGTCTAAAAACCCAGTCATGATTTTTTTTTTTAATTAATCCAAAAATAGATTTGCTTATATCCATAACACACACCTTAAGAAACTTCAGTCCTGGAGGTCAAAATTAGAAATTTTAATGTTAACCCATTAAGCATCACATGATCACCATCTCTTATACTAGCTCATAACTGTTATTAGACAGGCAAAACTCTCCATACACTGATGAAGGCCACAAGCCAGAAACTAGTCTGGGGATATTAGATGAGTAGGCACTAGATGGGGATTTTATGCACAAGCCTTCTGGCATCCATTGATTACTCTAGTTGGCACAGGGTGGCAGTACTGTATGGAGAGTTTTACCTTCTGGCATCCATTGATTACTCTGGTTGGCATAGGGTGGCACTACTGTATGGAGAGTTTTGCCTGTTCAATTTTAATGTTATTCAAATTTAGTATGTATATTAGTAAAAAAGAACGAATATCAATTTTTTTGTAAATGTGACTGGAATAAGATTTATTTTTTAATGCAATTCATTCCTATCATAACCATCCCTCAGTCCATTAAGCAGGAAAGGGGGGAGGGGCATAATTATTAAGAATCTAGAATAGATGAATAGTAATTAATTTAACTGGATATGAGTATAGATGTGTATTGAACATTTTTTATGTTTACTATTTAGAATTGAATTAAATTTGTGAAATATTAATTAATGTTATGGAATTTATCTCTTTGAAAAACAAATAATTTGGTTCTCTAAATAAGTATTTA
Source organism: Epiperipatus broadwayi (assembly GCA_028023455.1). NCBI lineage: Eukaryota > Metazoa > Onychophora > Udeonychophora > Euonychophora > Peripatidae > Epiperipatus > Epiperipatus broadwayi. The sequence goes on from JAQFVV010012419.1 coordinate 10,146,309, forward strand.
ATATGATGTTTGCTGATAAGATAGTAAATTTATAGCACCTGTTACTTTCCCATTATATTAATATATATTATTACACTTCTGTCAAAATCAAGATATGCAATTTTGCTAAAATAATTTGTGTGGAGAGGATAAACTGAAGTAAGATTTATATATATATGTAATATTTATTTGAAATAAATTTATTTTTCATTGGTAATCAGTTTTTTTTAGCATTGTATTTATCTTGAATATCTAAAGAAAACAGTAAAAATAAAATGGTAGAATATATTTTTTTTATTTAGTTGAAAGCAAGATTGGTCCTATATTTACATCTTGTGTGAAGATATTGTTAAATTTCTTCATAAAACACTTGCATTGGTTTGATTGTTAAATTTGTATTGATTTCAGCTTTACTTTTTATCAATTACGTTTTAATTTTTTTAATTTGTATATGGATAGTGGCTCCATCCTGCAATAGGGCATAGACTATACAAGCCTCTATTTTTGTATGTTTTTTGCCTAAAGTTTTAAGCAGAGTAATACTTAGTTGTCGTAAGTGATAGCATGTGGTTCCTGCCACTCTCTAAACATGATTATTTTAGAATCATAATTTAAAAGTTAGATTATCAACTTTAGTGGGCCCTTACATCATTAACATATAGAAATTATTATAAAAGTTATCTGCATCTCTCTGTGGGTATTTCTTGATGGATGAAATAAAGTTTTCTGGAGTGTCAGAGGAATCTGAGAAACTGCATTAAATTTGGAGAGATCTGCATTTCTGCAGTGGATTGATAATGATTGAAAATGATGTCAATCTTTGACAAAAATCCCTAATGCATAAAATTCTATTGCTAATATAACCAATTCTTTATAAAATTTAAAGATCATCAAAGACAGGTTATTTGTAAAAAAAAGTACTACAAGTTATATAAATAATGTTTCCCAAAACTATTTGGAATGTATATCATAGAATATTGCCACAAAATCGGGGGTGGGGGGTGAAAAATTTTTTTGTACTGACACATAGTACTCTGAAATTTACAGGAACAAAAATTTTAAGTTAAGTTTTCTGGAGTGTCAGAGAAATCTGAGAAACTGCATTAAACAGATCTGCATTTAAGTTAATTTCTTCACAGAAATGTATGTTCAAATGGTTAGTGAAATGTTTTATCTCCCACAATGGATAATGTGCTTTAAAAAAAAAATTTTTTTTTTATCATAATCATTTATTACCATCAGTGGATTATTAAATATGACATATTTCTCTACTACATTTTATAGTTGCTGATTCGATGAAAATTATTTTTTTTTTTGTATTTTTTTACTGTTGGTCTAAAAAGGTTGGAATAAAATTGTTTAGCAATTGTTGATAAGGGGAAGGTCTTGATGTCACAGAAGATATTGACCTCATTTGTTCAAGAAGAGCTCACATAAAGCCGAATAATATTTAAATGAGATGATTTGCCAAGGCCGTTGGAAAATATAAAATTATACTTGGGTTTTTCAACCTAATACTTGACTACGAGTTTTAATATAAATTGGAGCATTATCTGCATCTAGATTGAGCAATTGGTCTTCAAAACACAAAGATTTTGCTGCTGTGATACATTTGTAACAGATTGATTATTCAACCAACGTGGGATCATGATAGCAATTTAAATTGTAGTGATTCCATTATGTTTATCCTTTAATACCTTTTAACTTTCTTGTTATATTCTGTCAACAGAAAATATATGTATTGTGACCTTAACAATGATGCGTCTTTACACAATAGCTATTCATCGGGCCATTATGTTAGGCAAGCCAAATTGTGACCTATACTAATGATCCTCGGCAATTTGTAATTTATAGAAAGCATAAAATTAAAGAAATATCCGTGAGATTAATCTCATAAAGAGATGTATTAAATAGACCAAAATGTAGCATAAGAAAGCCAGGCCAATTGGTCCTGAAAAATATTAAAGTATTATTCTTCAATAATGACAAAGCTTTAATATCTCAAAATATGGTTGTCATCTGATCCTTCTTGTCAGCCGCTAGAGGCGGGATTTCTAGCTAAATTTCTAGAAATATGCCGTTTCCGTGGCCGCACCCAAGCCTTTAAGCATTCTTTCTAAAATAAATCCTAGAAAGATTGTTAACTCGGAGTTAAGTCTTTCTATGATAAAATCTAGAAAGAATGTTAACTCGGCTTAGCGGCTAACGGTGTGGCTTTTTCCAATGCTAAAAGCAGAGGAAAATGCCGTTGTTGTTTGTGTCATGCATTATATCATAATGCTGTGTTATGTATTTGATGTAACAATATCGTACGAGGGTGTATTAATTTGATCGTGTCAAAATTATTTAAATTTTCATTGGTACCTTTTTTTTTTAAGACGAATTGATGTACTGTTACATTTTAACAAATTTAACAGTATCGTGATTGTTCCTCATAAATTTATATTCCTCCTAAATTTTCGATTACGGTGGGTTAGGGTAATATTTTAAAGATCACGCTTTGAGTCACGTTTCAGCGAGAAATTTTCCGAGACAAAAAGTATGGCAAATTCGAAAACAGAAAATATGAAAAGATGGGAATTGCCAGACACGGAAGCCGCCAGTGCTGTAACATTTCTACAGCAGAAAAACATCCTGCTGAAAGAAAAAAAGATGTTTGTGTGGCGAATGTATGAGACTTGAGGTCCATAAAGATCTTTGGACTTTCATTTGTAAGTCTCGTTCTTGCCGAAAGAAATGTGCACTTCGAAAAGGCAGCTGGTTTGAGGGATTTCAAATGCCGTTCGTCAAGTCTTTACGTTTGCTGCATTACCGGAGCCGTGACGAGTTGACCGTACAGCATGCCATTAATGATATTGAAATGTCTACCAGTAAATATTATTAACCAAATTGATAAATAAAGTAACATAACATACACACACAATAATTGTTGTTAACCAAAAAATGTAAATTATTATTTAAAAATACACAAAAACACCCCTCCCACTAATTGTTGTCAATCAAATGTAAACAAATTAAAGTAACGAAAATTATTATTTAAAGATCCATAAAAAAAAAAAACCCCCGTTGTTTCTTTAATTTTGTCACTTAAATTTTTAAAAACAGTATTACTATTTAAACACAACCCAAATTACTATTTAAACGTACACCAAAAAAGATCCTTTCTTGTCAATAATAATCAAATTAAGAACTATTATTGTCCCATTGTCAAAAATATTAGGTTTTTGGGAAACCAAAACAATAATTTATAAACGAAAAAAAAGTCAATCGGTTGTCAATCAAATGTAATAAATAAAAGTAACTTCAATTTTGATTTAAACATACACAAAAAACTCCAAATAATTGTTGTCTGCAATCAAATGTAAAATAAAAAGGAAGGTAAATTAGTATTTAATCATCATCCAAAAATACCCACCCCTCTCACTAATTATTGTCAGCAATCAAATGTACACCACCACTAAAAGTAACGTAAACTACTATTCTTTAAACGGTTACACCCCTGCACCCCTCCCAATAATTAGTGTCAATCAAATGTAAACCAATCAAAGTAAGACGGTAACTTATTATTTAAACGTAACCCAAATTACTATTTGAAACTACACCGAAAAACAACCTTTTGTCAATAAAAATTAAACAAACAACAACTATTATTGTCCCATTGTCAAAAATATTTATTCGTAGAAACAAAAATCATAATTTATAAACGAAAGGAAGTCATATCGGTCGGTCGTCAATCAAATGTAAACCGATAAAAGTAACGGTTTTAATTTTTATTTAAACATACATATGCACACGCGAAAAAAAAAAAAACACTTCTCCCGATAATTGTTGTCGGCAATCAAATGTAAACCTATCAAAGTAACGTAAATTATTATTTAATCGTACACAAAAACACCCCTCCCACTAATTATTATCGGCAATCAAATGGAAACCTATCAAAGTAACGTCAATTATTATTTAAAGATCCATCCAAAAAAAATCCGTTCTCTCTTAAATTTCGGCAATCCAATTTTACAAGAACAGTAATACTATTTTTAAAAAAAAACGCACAAATTACTATTTGAACACACACAAAAAAAGACCCTCTTGTCAATAAAAATTAAAAAAAAAAAAACTATTATTATACCATCGTCAATAATATTATTTGGGAAAAATAATTCAATCGTCAATAATATTATTTGGGAAAAATAATTCAGAAACGAAAGAAAGTAAACTTTGTAAACAAACAAATCAAAAAAAAAAGTCAATATTAATAGAGAATCGCTGGCCCGGGAATGTTATATTAATGTGTTTTTGATTAGAAATCGCACCGCTAGCGGCTGACACGAAGGATCAGATGACAACCCAAAATATTAAATAACATGAACAACACTTCGTCTGAAACTCAGGGTTCTGCAATTGTTTTGGTAATTCATACTGAGGACACCAAGAATTATATCAATAATCCACATTATAAAGCTTATTAATAAACCAGAAGAGGAGGAGAAACCTCATCTCACTCTTGCAACACTTTAATGATCTTCATATTCCCCACATAAATCACCAAACAACATGGTTACAATTAATTTCTTTCTGATAAGAAATTTTCTACACTTTCCTTCTTCAATAAACTTTAATATCTTTAAAAATTTTCTCATCGTATTGCCGCGATCCGATCTGCAGGGAATAAATAGTTTTATTAGTCTCCCTTTTTAATACTTTTGTCTCTTAAAATTGTCCATACTATCATATCGTCATGATCAGATCTGCATGACATAATCATTTAGTTTTACTGATTTTATTAATTTATAATGCCACATTAATTCTCTTGCAATAAATTCATGAATGATTAATTTAAAATGGAAATATCATGATCTCAGGGTTCTTATAAGAAATGCAAAATTTCTACTAGCGATTCTATGAATACATTGTTCATCAATAAATGTTATCCTAGCGATTAGCCTAAGGAGACATCCACTTAATTTATGAACTAATATCTACTTTTCATTAACCAATAATAATAAAATGTTATAAATTAATAAATAGTTAACTAGTATAAAATATGTCAAACTCTAAATTTTGAACTATATTACCATCAACTAGGAGCACATTTGAATACCACTAGTGGGAAAGGGATTATATATCCACTGAAGATATTCATCAATATTATAATAGACTTATTAAAATGGAAATAACAATAATTATTCTAAAAGTAAAATTTCCTTTATGATATTTGCAGTTTATAGTATCATAATCCGTAAAGCAAATTATTAATATTTATTTGAAAGTGATTTTCATATTTTCGAAGAATTATTAATTCAGTAGTTAAATATTTGTTATGCGTCTATACCAAGATATGTATCAAGAGATTTATTTAATACGGTTGTATAGTGTTTAGATTTCTGGGTTCAAGAAGTACCAAGAACATTTAGACACTATACCAACATTAATTAAAATAATATTTATTAATAAAATTATTAACTGTAAAAATTATCAACTTTAAACAATATAAACATTGTAGCAATCCAATAATAAACTTTAGCAGAAAAAAAAAATACAGTCAATTTTACAATCTCTATGAAGAATACAATCACACTTCCTTGGCATTAAATAGTATTTAATTGAATTATATGCATTACCATAAGGTAACCTTGCATAGACTTAACATCAAAATATTTTTAACTACTTAAATTTATTCTTCAATACTTTCTCTTCCTCCTTCCTTCTTTATTTTTGCTTTTTTTATATAACATATAATGTTTCACCCTTCTTACACTTTAAAGCAAAATATATTTATTTATTCTTTACAGTTTCGACTGTTTCTAGCAGTCTTCATCAGATCTACAAAATTTAAACATATCAATACAATCATATTTCACACATATCTATTATAATCTTACAATTTTATCAACTTAATTATTAACATCACTTTATTTATTAAACTTACTATTCTATAACTTAATATTTTATCTAGCGCCATGCTTGCAATTATATTTCATTCCAATATCAGCCTTTCAAGCTAATTGAGCACGCGCCTTTGAGAGTGTTAAATAAATGAATACTCTCTTCTTCAATCCGAGATATAGCATTTATGCAGGAATAAAAAGAATCCCTCTTATTCCTACGACTCAAATTCTTTTATATGAGCAAATCTGAAGAACTTCTGAAGAGAGTGTGAGTAGATTCTCACTTTAAATTACTATTTACGATGTTTTTTGGCTGAATGACGTCGGTGTAATTACTTAGAATTTACTAGACGTCATTCTTACTGAAACTTAATTATGAGTAAATAAGCAAATATTTTATCTAGCGCCATGCTTACAATTATATTTTATTCCAATATCAGCCTTTCAAGCTAATTGAGCACGCGCCTTTGAGAGTGTTAAATAAATGAATACTCTTTTCTTCAATCCGAGATATAGCATTTATGCAGGAATAAAAAGAATCCCTCATTCCTACGACTCAAATTCTTTTATATGAGGAAATCTGAAGAACTTCTGAAGAGAGTGTGAGTAGATTCTCACTTTAAATTACTATTTATTATTCCTGCATAAATGCTATATCTCGGATTGAAGAAGAGAGTATTCATTTATTTAACACTCTCAAAAGCGCGTGCTCAATTAGCTTGAAAGGCTGATATTGGAATGAAATATTCTATAACTTTTAACTTTTTAATTCTATTTTATTCTTTATTTTTCTTATTTATTTTTATTCTTAATTATCATATTTATTTACCTTTGTCATAATTTTAGAAATTCAATGTAATATTTATGAAATCTTTTTTATATTACTATATTCATATATTTAACCTTATTTTTCATTACACTTATTTCTACATATTATCCATATTTTATTCCTGCTTTTTTCATTTACTTAACTGTTACAAAATTATTTTTATATGTATTTTTATTTCTTACCTTATTCTCTACTTTTTCTCTCTTTCCTCCACTATTTTCTCAATCCCATCATCCTTCCTACTTCCTTTTTTATATTTATATACAGCTCCCTCTAATATCTATTATACAAACTACTTTTTTATTATTATTATTATTAATTTTCACTTTTAATTTTTTAGTCTTTTTTATATTTATTTTTTTATACTAAGATTGTTTTGAAACTCCCTTTTCTATTAACATTTGGTTCTATCTTCTTTATTAAAATTGCCTCCCTTATTTTTCTATCTCTTCTACTACTTGTATAACTTATTCTAATATTTTTTTTCTAGTTTATGACCTGTCTCCATAAAATGCATATATACCGGTGATCCTCTATCATATTTGTAATCCCTTTATCCTTACATTTTCTACATTCTATCTCTAAATCCCATTTATATTTTTTTTTTCTCCGCTTACATACCTATTATCTAAAATATCCATTACATTTTTCTTCCTTTTATTCACTACTTTATATTTAATATCATTTTAAAATTCTTTATTAATTTTTCTAATAATATTACTAATTCCCCTTACTATACTACTATCATTAACTTTTATTCCTATATATTCCTTCATTTCTTTTTATTTTTTATTCTTTTTATATAACTTCTATCTTTTTTATATTCTTTTTTATTACTCCTTCTGGATATTCATTTTTCTTGAAATCTTTCTTTATTGTATTTATTTCTTTATCATATTTCTCTCCTTCATCACAATAATATTTTGCTCTATATACCTTAGAACTTATAGCATTAATCTTATGCTTTTTATCCGTATTAGAACCCCCATTCACTGCATTTGTAATACCCATTTTTCTATACACTTCTGTTTTTACTTCACATTTTTACTCATTATATTTCTTCTTTATCATTATATCTAGATATGCCAATCTATTATCTTTTTCCTATTCTGTTGTAAAATGTATCTTCTTATCTAAGTTCTAAGGTATATGGAGCAAAATATTGTGATGAAGGAGAGGAATATGATAAATAAGTAAAATAAAGAAAGATTTCAAGAAAAATGAATATCCAGAAGAGGTAATAAAAAAGAATATAAAAAGGAGAGAAAGGGAGATGAGAAAATAAAAAGAAAATAAATACATAGGAATAAAAGTTAATGATAGTAGTATAGTAAGGGGAATTAATAATATTAGAAAAATTAATAAAGAATTTAAAAATGATATTGAATATAAAGTAGTGAATAAAAGGAAGAAAAATATAATGGATATTTTAGATAATATGTATATAAGTGGAGAAAAGAAATATATATATATGGGGTTTATGAGGTAGAATGTAGAAAATATAAGAATAAAAGGATTACAAATAAATATGTGAGACAAAAAATTCAATATATTCTAGGTTAAAACAACATAAATATGATAGTATATATGCATGTTATGGAGACAGGTTATAAACTAGAAAAAAGGAATAATAGAATGCAAGTAGTAGAGGAGATAGAAAAATAAGAGGCAATTTTAATAAAGAAGATAAAACCAGATATTAATAGAGAAGGAGGTTTAAAAACAATCTTAGTATAAAAAAAAATATAAAAAAGGGTAAAAAATAAATAGTGAAAACTAATAAAAAAAAAAAAAATAAGTAGTTTGTATAATATATAATAGAGGGAGCTTATATAAATATAAAAAAAGGAAGTAGGAAGGATGATGGGATAGAGAAAATGGTGGAGGAAAGAAAGAAAAAGAAAATAAGGTAAGAAATAAATAAAAGTACATATAAAAATTTATAAAAAATAAATAAATGAAAGAAACAGGAATAAAATAGGGATAAAAAAGGAATTAAGGAATGGAATAAGATAATAAAAAATTAATTTAATATGTAGAAATAAGTGAAATGAAAAATAAAGTTAAATATATGAATATAGTAATATAAGAAAGATTTCATAAGCATTACATTGAATTTCTAAAATTATGGCAAAGGTAAAAGGTGAATAAATATAAATGTGGTAATAATTAAGAATAAAAATAAATAAGAAAAATAAAGAATAAAATAAAAAGTTAAAAGTTATAAAATAGTAAGTTTAATGAATAAAGTGATGTTAATTAAGTTGATAAAATTGTAAGATTATAATACATATATGTGTGAAATATGATTGCATTGATATAATGTTTAAATTTAGTAGATTTGATGAAGACTGCTAGAAACAGTCAAAACTGTAACGAATAAATAAACATGTTACTTAAATTTACTCTGTTTATAATCTATTCCTGTTTTACTGCAAGTACAAATAATTATTTTAGATAATGGTATATAAAATAAGATTATTAAGTAAAATTTTCAAACTTATTACAACTTTTGAAATGAATATGCTTCTGGATGATATTGGCTCTTCGGCTTTATAGACTTCACGTATTAATTATCTATTAATAAATCCTTAGTGATAAACATATCAATTAACAATTGTTGATTTGAAGTTATAGCTTTTATTTATAATATCTTATTAACTAACCCTCTTATGTTCACTTCACATTTTTAATTTTCCAGCTAGGAACTAAATCTTAAATTCTTTCAGAGGCCATACCTACCCATTCACACACCCTCGATGCTTCCTATATTCCAACAATGAATAACGAACAATATTGCTTTTGCCTCTTCAGCCGTGACTTGCTTCAGTGCTTAGTTGGTCATAATGTGCATTGCTTATTTAGGCTAGTAACATTAATTTTAAATTTAGAATATTTATGAGTTTTATAAATGCTCAGTGAAACACCTTATACGACCCATAACACACACGAATTAAAAAGTGCCCCTGAAGTAGATGATTCATTTCAAATATTAAACTGAAACAATGACTAATCACTTAAGTTAACAACACATTATGCAGTGAAGAATATTACTACGAAGATATAACCAGGAGGAAAATATAACCACAAAGCAATAAACTTGTGATGTCATGAACCCAGAGGGTGCTCCTATTATCTAAGAGCAAAAAAATACGTTAGGACTAAATCACTATACATATAAAACATGGGAATGAACTGATCAAGACTACAACTATAATATGAAACACATATCTCAAGGAATATATCAACTAAAGGGATGGAGAGTAATCTTCGATCTCCTTGTGAACTAACTAAAATGTCTACTTCTAATAAATTTCAGAGAGGTACGCTCTATCTCAACCCTCAAGGTAGCAATAACTTGGCATACTTTGAACATGCAATGGTTATACACAAATCTCACTTATCCTAGAGAGAACTGGGTTTGAACTCTCGCAAAATATAATATTGATAATAATTAATAAAGCAAGTCATATATAACGTGACATTACTTTTATAAGCTTGTAGTTACAAAAATGCAATACTGAGAGCATACCAATAGTTCAAACAAGCTATTAATTAACAAGTGCGATATGAGAAAATATTTAAAATGTTGCATTATATTCAAAACATATAACATTTTATAACTATTTCTCATAACCTAGGACATAGCAACATTTAAAATCTTAATACTATATAATTAATATGACATAGCATTGATAATGTTAAAATTTAATAAGAAGAATAAAAAATACGTGAATCTCTTATATAAATACACCTGGGTCTCGTTTTATGTGGATTATTTTAATGCGATTTTGAAGTTATGCGATTCATATTTCTTCTTAATATCTTTCATATTTCACTATATTTATTACATATCAAGAAATTTAAATTATTAATAACTTATTTTGACTTGAAATACTTTTTTTTTTTTCAAAAATATAACGTTATATTAGCAGCTAACGTGAATATGGCCGGAAGCTGTATTTAGAACTTAGCTTCTATGTAAATAACCTATTTATACTAATGAGTAAATAATAATAATAGATTTATACTTACATATAAAAATATCGCAATAAATATTCAAAAAATTTAAACTTTTAAAACATAAAATGTTATATAGAACAGAAAAAAATAATCTTTTAGATTTGTAAAATAAAAAACGAAGATTTTATAAACTGAAAATAATCTTTCTAATGATAATGTTTTGATTGCGATCTCATTTTTTAATATAGAAACAAAACCATTAACACAGCACAAGACTGAAAATGGTGCTAGTAACGTGGCTTAACAGGTCTCTCTGTGCATAATTGCTGAGAGATTCTTGATTTCGTTTAAGGAAAAGCCACAATACATCACATCACATCGAATCTGATTTCTTACCAGTTTACAAACGAACGCTATCGATAATGATTAAAATATGTATGAAAAATATAAAAATTAAATACTGTAGTAATAAAAAAAGTAAAAAAGGTTTGTCTTGCATTAATATTTTTCAAATATTTGAAATTTTTTATTAGTCATACTTTATTTGCTTATTTTTGTAATGCAAATTTTAAAGTAATTTTTCTTTGTTGTTTTGCTTTTATGCGAGTTCTGAAAATTACAGCACCTATCCCCCATTTTTCAAGATAAATTAAGTCTATTTTTGTGCGATATTTTTTAATGCGGGTTTTCTGTGGAACCTATCTACCGCATAAAGCGAGACCTAAGCGTAATTAAAAATCTTTCGCACATATAAGTTGCTAATATTATCGTAGCATCTAGATTAAATTGTATCTAACAATACTAGAAAGGCATATTCACTTTTAATATAACCTAAGTACAAGTTGTACCAAAATTCATATATTAGAAATGAATAAATAATAAAAAAAATCATACGTAAAGTCCTTAGCAAAAGTCATATTCCCTTGATCTATCAGATTATGATGATCTCCTCACACCATCAGCATCATCCGAACAATCGCATTAAGTCAGTTCCACACACATTATAGACATGCACACATGATGAATATCATCACATTGAAGACAACAAATGGCCATTTTCCATGAACCATATACATACACACAATTCTTTCAATTCTAACATTTTTTTCATATTATTTAATTAATTGCATTATTTCTTTAATCATACGAGGTCCTTACATATCTTTCTCAAAGGCATTTAATACTTTTAGTAGGTCATTTAAAAAGACACTCTTATTCTTTTATAGGTTTTTCCAGTAGCAGTTAATGAACTCCATAATTCTTATACATTTTATAACTCTTGCATTCCATTTTTATACATATATTTAGATCCAAATTTATTCATTTTACAGTAGTAATCTCCGATTAAGTCTAGTTATTTTATTTATTAAACTTTCATTTCCAATTAATAAACAGTAAGCTATTATTGCTTCATAAATCTTTCACTCAAAGAAACACATGGAAAGTTTTTTAAGTCCGTTCCTTTAATTCATTTATAGCATAAGTTTAAGAATATAGCTAGTTTTAGAATTTATGTCAGTCTTTCTTCTTTCTTTCCAGACTCGACATTTAAGCAACTCATCTAGCATAAGTTCTAATAAAATCAGGATATTGTAAAAATGATACCTGTGATGTCTCAGGCTTAGAGATACAGGAATTCATTCCAGACACTTCAGCTCACATGTTTCCAACAAATTCTTTATCATTGGGATTCGACTCTTGGTCAATTTTGGGGCAAAAATGAGTATCTGAATTAAAATTTATGTCGACATTTTTATTTAAAACAAAAAGTTATTAAAAATTTCACTTTTTGGAAAATCTTTATCAGTGGGATTTGACATTTGGTCAATTGTGGGGCAAAAATGAGTACCTGAATTAAAATTTACCTCAACATTCTTATTTAAAACAAAAAGTTATTAAAATTAATTTTCATTTCTTGGAATTTGAACTTTACTTAGTGTCAACAAAAATTTAGTGAAGAAACAGCAGAACAAGAAGCAACACAAGAACTGGAACAGTTCTCAAAGGTGTGTGTGACTTTTTATAATCTTCTATTATCAATCATCATGAAATTCTTCCTCGCTCGCTCCTCCCCTGTATTAATTTCCTACGGAATGTGAATCATAATTTTGATATTAATTATTCACACTATCTAAATGTTCATGTGATTTACTTGGGTTTTTCCCAATTTTAAATTTTATAACAAAAAAAATCAAGATTAAAAAAAATGTAGCAAAATGAAAGTAGAATATAATATAAAATAACTGATCTAAATTAAATCAATTTTTATGAATGGATAATTTCCAATATTTCTTTAAATTTAATTAAAAATTGTTTCCCATTCAATTTGCTTTTAAATTATACCAAACATGATTTATGAACATTTACATTTTTTTCCAATAAATAAAATTACATCCAAATCAATAAGCAATCTCCCACCCACCCCTAATCATTCCAATTTAACTATTGAAATTACACCCAGTAATAAACCTATTTAACTGTTTTAAATCTGCTATATCTAATCAGATAAATTGACTGCTTAATTTTATAACTACTTTAAAGTTACATGTGCCACTAAAATTTACACATCTATTTTTTTAAATTAAACACATTATTAAGTTACTATTAACTACCTATTTTAGCACTTAATTCCCCTACTCAGGTTACGCATTCCAATCCCAACAATCACGGCACATCCAGATCCACTGGTTGACAGATATCTAAGAACAACTATATATTGATTTTAAATATTATATGTCTGACAAAAGCATTCTGATCATTAAATAGAATTATCTAAACCATTGTCAGTTATGAATCTGTTAAATTTATTAGATTTTCTGCGAGAAATTTTTTTTTTTTCAGTGACTGCTGTATTCATAATGAAACTAGCTCTCTTTGGCCAAAGCCAAAGGTTATAGCATATATATATTAGTACTGTACATAGTTACATTTCTGTATGGGATGTCTAAACTTACATATTTATGTTTCAGCAACATGGTTTTTTTCTCTCACCACAATTATGCCCCCTACTGAAAGCTTTAGTAATAATACTACACGATGATGTGTTATTTAATAAATCTCTCTTCAGTGCTTTTCTATCTAATATCCCTGGATTAATTTCATGTTTATAGCTTTCATAGGTGAGGAGCTTTTTTTCTTGGAACAATGCATCTGGATTTTAGAATTTAATGCAAGAGTTCCCAAACTTGTTTCGGCCACAGACTCCTTTATCAAAAACTTTTAAAACCATCAGGTCCCCTCGCCATTTACTTTACTTATTCAATTAATAAATTTGTACAGTACTCACAAGTTTGGTGTGTAATGTGTTTTTATCAAAAAAAAATGTTTTTATGAATTATTTTACTTCTTAATTAGGTACCTATTGGGATCATAGATATTTTGAAGTAACAAACAAATAGCAATAGTAAGGGGGTCTATTTTTGTTGTCGTCTACCCCCAATTTTTTTTATTGAAACTATCAATCCCTAGAAAATTCAAATTGACTCCAGGGGGTCGATATCCACCACTTTGGAAATTGCTGGTTTAATGTATCTTCTTTCTAGATGACATTATTTAAATTTCTGTTTTATCATCAAGCTATCAACCCAAATTAAATGTATGAAGAAAGGAAAAGCTCCAAGAAATGATAGAATTATTATTGAAATCTTAAAAGAAGCAGGTGAATGAATATAAAAATTGTTGGCAAAGTTATATATACCAAGTGTCTAAGTAATAATTGGAAGAATATACTTGGAATATTGTTATTTAAGAAAGAAGATATTACAAACTACATTCTACCAAGATAATTATTTCTCACCTGTGGTGAATTTTCAGTTTAAATCAATCAAAAGAACAAGCTGGATTTAAATGTGATTTCAGCATAGTGGATTATATCTAGGTATTGAGAGAAGTTTTAAAAACATTCAGGGGTTGTTGTTATGCTGTGGATTTGTAGATTCTGGAAAGTCATTTGATTCTATAAGTATTTCCAGAGTCATTAAAACTTTGGATCATCAAAATGTAGATCCAAAATATCGTCATATTCTGAAGAATATGTATCTAAATGCAACAGCAATAATTAGGTTCCATATATAATAGTGATTCTATATCTCTAAAAAAATTTGTAGCAGTTTTACAAGAAATATGTTGTGTATTTTATAAAATGGGAAGCTAAGAAAATGAAAATATAGAGAGATTATTTAAATTTTATATTATTACTAAATTTCAATAGCATGTAAATAACTTATTACTGCTTTGAATATATATTGTTTAAGATTATAATTATATCACAGAATATTTTCATTCTAAATACGTTACTCGGAATTATTTTTGCAGGCAGACTCATAACGAGACATTTTAATAAACTTGCAAATAATTTTACTTTTTATTTATCAGTGCTCATTTAATTATAAAATATATGGTTGGAGGTCAGATAAAAAAGAGATTCTCCTTTTGTTAGACTGAATGAATGAGCATTGAGAAATGAAATGTAAAATCATTTGCAAGTTTATTAAAATGTTTCGTTATGAGTCTGAAAAATAATTCTGAGTAATGTATTTGGAACGAGAATGTTATGTGATACGATTATTTAAATTGTCTGAATTTTAAAGGTGGTGTGATTGTTTTTGCAAATAATGCCTCCGTGCTTAACGTTGCAAAAGCTATTAGATGAAAGAAAGACAATGGAACTAAAATTAAATGCTGAAAGGATAATGTGCAACAGATTTTCTCAAAAGAAAGTAAGAATAGATAATTAGGAATTTGAAAAAATCAACAACAGTAAATACCTTCTTAATTAAGGTAAATCAAGATGCTATGCCTACTAATCACTTTTTACACTTCAAGAGATATCTAAATAATATTGATCCAATATGCCCGCTCTGCAAGAAACAAGAGGATACTTTAGACCATATTATTAAGTCATGCCCTCGGCTGGTAGGCATTAGATTACTAATATCTCAAAGCTCGAGCATTGACTTTTACAAAATTCTGTCATTGAAAGACTCCTTACAAAATAGACAATTTCCTTTCATTAGACTTTCATTGTTTTTAGTTCATACAATCTGGAGCGTCCATTGCAAACTAATTTTCACCTTTCCACCTCCAAATCAGGATCTCATTTATCGATCATCTTAATAACATGGAGACTCTTTCAAATACCAAAAATCACCTAAAATGTACACAATCACAGAAGAAATTTGATACTAGCATTTCCATTAGAAATTCTCCTGGTGATTAAACATTAGGTCCATCACCGATGCTCAATCAAGATGTTAAGCCCATTTATATATCTCCTAGAACTTCTTGCCAAGAAAGACAATGTATTCCCATATTCTTAAATAATCAATTATTTTACACTAATAAAGTTATTTTGAAATTAAATACCTTGGACAGATTTTTCATACAGTTGAAAACATAATGGATGAAATTAATTATTATTTTAATGTTGGGCAGAATATTTTTGGTAAAAATAATCTTCAATGGAAATATACCTATGTTAGTGTTTTTAAAATGTGTATTTATCAGTTCTCACTTATGGATCTGAGACTTGAAGTCTTCATAGAAGAGCATTTCAAATTCCTCAACTAATAGAGAGATTAGTGTTTGGGATAATAAAAAAGGATTGAAAGCAAGGATAAACAGATATCGTTAAAAAAAGTAGAAAACTGAAATAAAGCTGGGCGGGCATATTTCTAGAAGAGATGATAACAGATGGACAATTGAAGACTGAAACTAGATCCCGAAAGATTATAAGTAGCCTAAAAAAGAGATCACTTGTGATGAATGGAAATGTGTTGGTGCTATGAAGAGAAAAATTGCTATGGGCTGGAGAATCTGGGTTAATAAAGGTTACAAATGACTTGCGTTATAAATGATTACTAATTCATGTGAAATCATCAAATGATAAAATACCATCAGTCTGAATACCTATTAACCAAAAACTTCTTTATCCAAAAATTCAAAAATGATCTTTAACCTTTTACAGTAAATCAATAATACATATATCCATAAAGTTAAAGAAAAAAAAACCTATAAATCCCTCTAAATTAGTAAACCTAATTGCAGTGAACTGCCTGATTTTTTTCTTTCTTTGTAGAATAGTGAGTGAATAGAAGTTTTTAAAATCTGAAAAAATTCAAAATTACGAAGAAGAAAAATTCCGGATTTTGGAATGGTGCTGTAGTTGAGAAAAGCCATTTTTATTTTTGAAAATATCAAAAATATTACTAAATCCATAATATTTTTTGAAAATTGGAATTATTATTATTGATTCAATGAATAATATTTCTGTAATTTTCATTGCATCATTCTCATATAAGGTAGGGACTGGTTTCTTTTAATACCTTGTGGTAAAGTGTAGTCATAAACATATGTCCAAAGATGTGTGATCCCCAAGATGCATATTTCATGCTGAACCAGCACTCATCAGTTGGCACCGATCACATTCTCTTACATATTTCTTTATCATTGTTCTATATATATAGAGATAGGAAATTCTTACTGTTTAATTGATGTGTTAATCTTACTACACATACAACTTTGACATAAACCACTTTATGGAATGGAGTCGTATAATGAAAATTACAGAAATATTCATTAAATGGATAACTTCAAGACTAATGAATGATTAATAAAAGTTATTAATATACTTTCAGCAAGTGGTTTGTGTCAAAGTTGTGGCAGCAGAAAATTTGACACATCAATTAAACTGTAATAATTCCCTATCTATATATACTGAACAATGATAAAGGTATGTGCAAGAGAATATGATTGGGCATACATCTTTTTCACAGCTTTGGGTCGTATATTTATGATTACACCGTTCCACAAGGTGTTAAAGACGGATACACTACAGAAATATTATTCATAAAAATTGATTATTTCTATCCTAATCGATGATTAATAAAAAATATTAAAATTATGTGAGAAAAAAAAAATAGAATTAAAATCTTGGAGAATTTTTTAGAAATATGATTTTAATTTCAGTTATATAAACTGTTGTAATATATTGTGAAGTCGTGTTTGTATTTAAAATGAGAGTTATTTAAAGTTCACGGAGCCTGCGATTTTCGCACACAATGGGATGCGTATAATTGTGTCAGTTGCCAGCATTCTTAAATATAACACCTGACTAACGATCTAACAATTGAAAGAACTTAACACAATTTCTCTATTTAAAATTTTAAAAGTATTGAAAAACCGTAGTTTTCATGAACTGTAAGTTTAGGAGAGGGTGCATAATAATCAAATAATTAACGTTGGTGGATTAGAAAGGGTTAGCTGAACAAATTAACTAATATTTCCATCTTCTTTGAGCATCTTATTTTATTCATAGCTCGTTTCAGCTCCTCCACAACCGGGATGTTTTATATATACAAAACGTGCGAAAAAAAAATCTAAAAATAAATGAAATTCAGAAATGTTGCCAGGTTTGTCTAGAATTGTAAGGAAACTAAAGGTAATTCGTATTCTAATTCCTTTCTTAATGTATATGTTATCTAAAAGTAAAATTAATAAAAGCGTGTTCAGTTTTATCGAGATTCGGAACGCTTGCTAGTTGAGAAATTTCAAGTGAAACTTTTTTTTAAAAAAAAAACAACTCTGTGTACCCCCCCCCCCTCCCTCCTTTAATCTTTTATGTTTTATTACTATGGTATTTTATTTTTAAATTGTGTTGCCAAGGAACTCCCAGTTTTTAAACTTTGTTTTAATGTAGCAATTTAAAATTGATTCACTTGAGTATTTAACTTCTTACATTTACTCATAAACAAAATCAAAGCTTTAAAATGACAATACCGAGTCATCTTATTCCAGATAGAGGTGGGTGAGTGCGTGCGTGCAAGTTTTGCTTTTTTTTTTTTTTTAATACTGCGTGTTAATAAATAAATAATCCAATGATTACGGAATTCATAAAACGTTCAAGCGCCGGAAATGGCACAACTGGAACCGGTCCGAAGATCTTAATTTTCCGGGTCTGATACTATTTATTACTGCACGAAATCACGCAGGGTATATATGTACTGTGCGTTAATTTATTTTTGAAGAAGTGTAAGTGTTGTATTTATATGAGAAAATATTATAGAAATAAGGGGGGAAAAATTAGGAGTAATTCAATTTTCTGCTCTCTTCATTTATATATGAGCGTGTGTGTATATATATATACAATAGTAAATAGTAATACTTTTTATTAATGTTGTGTCTCAGTATATATACTTAGGATGCTCTTCTTTTAAATATTGCATCTAAATATAACAATAACAAAAAAATTTCTTATTTTAATAAATTACTACCATCAGATCAATCTAGTGGTTAGAATGGAGAATTCGGTTTTAAAAGTTCCTGTTATGTTCAAGATTTACAGATATCGTTTGGTTCATTAGCATTTTGCCTTGCGATAAGTAAATTAGCAAAGTATATACATTTTCATTGTAGTTTTCGAAATTCGTGCCCGAGTAGTATTGTGTAATCTGAACTTAAATGAATGGAATGGAAACAAATCATTGAAATATGAATGCCATTGTTTTGGAATTAAATAGTCAAATTTCGTGAATAGTCACGTATTTATAGAATTTTAGAGAACCATCTTTGGAATTGGCACCCACGGAGGCATAAACAGCATTTCTGTAGAATTCTATTTGATACCAGCGCATTTTGATAGCACTTTTTTTTTCATTCTTTTCTAAGCAAGAGTTAGTAGTAATAACATTGAATGATAGTAATTAGTTACTTAAACCATGTAACATAACATTCGGGCACAGGAAGCAACATATATGAGCTTCAATCCAGGCATCTTTAAAAGAGTGTCAGTAATAAAAGATTTTTTTGGAAACATTTCAATAGAAAAGAAATGAAAACAAATTGCAAAAAAAAAAAAAGCCATGTTTCAATTAGACTTGATTATTCCTACAGAGCAACCATTTGAAAGTGTGTGTCGTCATGTGACATTTGAGCACTAATCAATAACAAGTGTGACCTTTAATCATGGTACTTTTAAACAATGTCAGGAATAAAGTACATCTTGAAAACTTTTCAGCAGAAAAGGACAGAAGCAAATATGAAAGAGAATGTTTGATTTACCCTTACTTATTATTCCTAATGGCAAACAATTGGTTCAGCAAAATCATATTTTTTCGTGGACTAGATTATGAGTATGTAACCCTGTATCAATAATTTGAAGTTAAATAATTAAATGCAATATTCACATAAAAATTCGCAGTGATTTCTTTCAGTAAAAGTCAACTCTTAAATATAAACTTAAGTTTTATGCTAGATAAACTTTTTATATTCTCTGGCCTAAGAAAATCTGATTCTTCTTTACAATATATAGTGCTGTTTTTTTAACTAATGTATGGGTGTTTAAACAAATTTCAAACTGCAAATTCAGTATATGTCATTTATTCAATTACAGATCTTATAAATCACTCCAGATTCAAGTTTTTCTATTTGTTTTCTCTTTTCATAGGATTTTTATAAACCTTCCTTCCTTTCAGATTATCTTTTAGTTGTTTTTCCACCTCAATTATTTACATTTCTCTCTAATATGAAAGTCTTTCTATAAATTTTAACATTTTGATCCTTATATTGTATTACTTTTAATATCTGTGGTATGTTTTAGCAATTGAATTTAATCTTTTTAATGATTAACTACAGTAAGCTTTTTTAAAAGTTTTAGGATTAAGGTTATTCTGTTGCTATTATTGGTGGTGGGTTATCTATTAAGTAAAACCATCAACCAAAAAATAAAAAAGGAAAATACAGCTTTCATGTTCATTTCACGTTGTGTACTGTAACTATTCATTTCAATTATCTTTGTATCGTAGTATTAGCATGTGTCAAAACAGAAAGTGGTCATGGTGATTCTCAATTCCTTGAAACCTTGCAGTCGTTCTCTCTGATTAGAAATGACTTACTCAATAAAATCATTGAAATTATTTTTACTATAGCAGATAACCCTGATATTATATGAAAGTTGCTGTAATCTTCTTTATCCCTGTCTTTAAAAATTGATCAATAAAAGCATCCTTAAGATCCGAGGATACTACTACATGAATCCAGATATTTCCTTAAAAATTTTACTATTTTTAAAACTAATACATATAATCATCATCATATTTTAAAGTTTCTCTATTTTTTCAGGTCCTGTAACTTTTCTGTTTTTAAGATTACAAGAAGCTGTTCAATTCCATTGAATTAGATATCTTAACTGATATCTAGATGAGCCATTGCAATGAATATATCATTATATGTAAGACACTTGAATTTGGGATCTCTCTGAATATCTTTTCAGGGCCTGTAACTTTATCTGTTTAAGAAGACAAAGAGCTGTTTAACCCCATCAATCTAGGTATCTTCCCAGATCTAGAAGAGTCAGTGCAGTGGATATATTATTATATGTAGACACTTGAATGAATTTTGATATCATTATCCAAAAGATAACAAAAATTATCCTGAGTTCAAACTGTCATCATCATGCGAAGGAGTGGCAGCTATTATTTGATTTAATAGGGATATTTTTCAGTTTCATATAGTATTTCTTTGATTTAATATGATTATGGTATCCATTTTCAGTTCCATATGGTATATCTTTGATTTACTATGTTTATGATATCATTTTTCAGTTCTGTGTGGCATTTTTTTAATAAACAAATATATATATATAAAGTGACCATTATTAATATCTTCTTTGCAGTTTTAATCACTTAACTTTTAACGTCTAACAGAAAAACAAATCTTTTTATGAAACTCCACATTCATTGTATTATTCTGCCAAGAAAAAGAAGGCCGTATGCTTTCTTTTGAGCAATTGTTAATAATACAATTACTATCTCACTAATAATATGATCAATATCAGGAAACACCAAAGATTCTTCTGTTGAATAAAATCAAGATTAATCTGCAACATACTTTAAGCACTTTCTTTACTAAACAAACTGCATATGATATTCAATAATAACAAAACGTTGATATTCGTAAAGACAATGCAATTATGTATACTGGTATACATGGTGCTATTTATATTCAATGAGCATACTATACGTTTAAATATATATAATATTACAAAATATACAGATTGTCCTAAATGTGTTGATAGCAAATATGTCTATCATGCAATCAATATTAAAAGTCTTGCAGGAACTTATGTCTGTCTTTCAGACAAAATGAGTCTTTCTTTGCCTGAGGTCCCAAGAATTTAAATGGACAAGTTTGGAAAATATGGATGCACACAAGGCCTCATTGTAGTTAGTCCAATTTAATATTCTCAAAGCAGAATTACTAAAGATTTATTTTAATAATTTTGTCAAAATTTTGTAGTTTTAAAAAATAGATAGGATGAAATGTATATATTATTTTTTATGTAGTTAGTTACCTTATATATGTAGATAATCTAAATATTGAGTCGCAAACTAAAACAACACACTTTCTATCAATCAAGCCATAACCTTAAACACTGCTGGTTACAATATCTTAAGAAAGTGTTTTTAGTTTGAACTAAGTTTTATCATTTTTGCGTAGTAAGTTAAAATATATTTGTTAAAATACTGCTAATCTCATTATTAGTTTTCGTTGAACTCCATTTCTTTTGATATGTTAAATGATCACTAAGAGTGATGGAGAAAACATTCTGTCAGCTGGAACATTTTATTCCATAAGCCAATGGAAACATTATGACAAATTCATTAAAAGATTATTCAATAAAATACCCAATGGTAGACCAGATCTTTCAAAAAGTTGGGAAACACATCATATAAAATATATGTTTCTAGCCAGATTTAAAATTACTTCGAACTGGCTTCTGTTTTTGTATTATTATTCGTTAAAGGCAAACCAATGAAAATAAGTTGGTGGAAGTATATTTTTGATGATATTCCTCTTTGTAATTCATTAACAATTAGTTAATAACATTTATGATTAAATTTATTATCATTCTTTCTTTCACTTTTTTTGTCAATTTGCACTTACCAATCAGATTAGGTTAGGATGTCATGAGCCTCACATATTATCAATCATCTCTTTGCGTTAATTGCAATATTGGGCTGGTATCTTTGTCAATCACAATTTCATCCAATAGCTATATATGTCCACCATTTCTGACTTAAATCTCCCTCCCCCTCTTTTTTTGCCTTTATCTGTATATATCTTCTTTTTGTTTTTATTTTTTCTGGAATTGAAATGGCTTTGTTTGTTTTGATTGCTATTTTTTCTTTAATTTCAGAGCGATTTTTCTTAAATGACTTTTTATAACATCGCAAATGGAAGATTACAAAATGGCTTAGTTTGCATTTCTGAAAAGTTAATAACTGTGTTTCTAGAAGTTTTTATCAACCATAATATCTCAACATGAATCATTTTGTTTATTAAAACAGACAAAACTCTCCATACAGTAGTGCCACTCAGTACAAACCAGCATAATCAATGGATGCCAGAAAGTTTGTGCATAAAATCCCTATCTAGTGCCTACTCATCCAATATTCCCAGACTAGGCACTAGATAGGGATTTTATGCACAAGCCTTCTGGCATCCATTGATTACTCTGGTTTGCACTGAATGGCACTACTGTATTAAAGAGTTTTACCCGTTTTAATAACAGTTATGAGCAAGCATAAGAAATGGTTCACGTGTCATTTTGTTTATTATTTCATAGTAATCTGCTTTTAATGAAGAAATTAAGAAAAATGAGCCAAGCTATAAAAGCTGCATGAAATTAAATACAGAACATGCTGTCTTTCCTGCTATGTCAATTTGGTTGATGATTAACGTACATGCAATGAATATTTTTTTCCAAAAGCTTTCAAACTTCATTTTTAATTTTTATTTTGGAGTAAAAATTTCCTCTAATTCTTTATACAAGCCTTGTGTTTCAATCAGTTTCTTCGTTTTGTGCATGTGAAATGCCCCCCCCCTATTAACCAGATCTTATTAAGACTGTCTGTTTACTAGCTAGGAACAATTGATTTCACATGAATGTACTCTTAAGGACAGTCCATGTGAAATCTAGTTCATTTGCATCTTTCCCATAATTTTTATCTATCGTTTCATTTCTTTTTGTTTGAAATCTAATTTTACATATTTTGATGTACTTTGTATAATTTTCATGGTATTTTTTTTTTTATTTAGCTGTTTTCTTTTTCTTCTTCTTATTATTATTATTCAACAAGTCCTCTGTAACTCACTAAGTGAAGTATCGTAATTTTCACTTTCAGTTGTGTCACTAAATGTTTTTAATTTCATACTTTTATCTTTTTTGTTGTTGTTGTTGAAGGAATAAATTATCATGCCCATTTTTTCATATAACTTGGTATCAGACTTCTACATATCAATAATTGCTTTAGTGGCACCTGTGTGATCTACTGCAGTGGTAAAGTGGCCGATTCTAAGGTGAAGCTCAAGTTTGTCACTTTCCACTTCGTAAGAACTCGTGAATAATAAAAATTTGATTATTTATTTTATTGTGTACCCATGAACTTAGGTTAATATTTAGATTTTTACTAATATTGTGGTTTTGTAGTCACTATCATTGATCAGATATTACTCTCATATATATATATTTAGAATTCTTAAATATCTTTATCTTCTTTTTTTTTCATCATATTTTCTTTTGACGTCTATTTTTATTATCCATTTTTTTGTTCAAATTAATAAAATTTATTATCTCCTGGTTTTACAAGCATATCATTTTGGTCTCTAAGCACCGTGATAGCCAAAAAAAAAATAGTGATTGTTATCAGTAGAAAGAAGTATCTGATACAGAAAGTTTTTGTGAATATTATGTTACTATAGAGATTAGAGCACTTATTGCATTTTAATGTTTTTTGTTTTTTTTTTTAAATTTTAGATAGCAGGAGAAATGCAAGGTGAAAAAGAAGCTCGGGAATTAGTTCTAGCAGCTATTTATCAAGGTAAGTCACCTGATCACAAACTCTACCTTATTCATATGTGATACTGGGTGTGTTTTTGTCTGTAATGATGACTATTATATTGGAAAAAAGTACAAACTAGTTCATAACACTCACTAAATTGCATCCCGCAATTTCATAAGCTATCGGCCTGATGAAATTGATAACAGAAGGACTTCTCTCACAGTATATACATTTCATGGAAAACAATTTCCAATTATCAGATGTGCAAAGGATTTAGAAGTAATGAATGGATATTATTTTTCCCATTGACTGTATATATATTTATAGTACAAAGAGCCAATCTTATCTTTTCTCACTCAGCCAATAGGTTACGAGATTTTGACATGCAACGTAGAAGCACTGTGAATTCATTTCATTGGTTCCAAAAATTTTGACCAGTCAATGCATTAATATCTTTAGATAGTAATTGTTTCAGTCTTTACTGTTTTATTAAGAAATTTAGTAGTCCAGTTGAAAAACCATTAGCCATTCACTCAATGTATTAGTCTGTTTCTACTTATCT
The DNA here is from genome assembly GCA_028023455.1 of Epiperipatus broadwayi. Classification (NCBI taxonomy): domain Eukaryota; kingdom Metazoa; phylum Onychophora; class Udeonychophora; order Euonychophora; family Peripatidae; genus Epiperipatus; species Epiperipatus broadwayi. The sequence goes on from JAQFVV010012419.1 coordinate 10,171,365, forward strand.
GACATTCTGGAAAGTGATACTAACTTAAAAAAGCAAGAACTTATCAATAAAGTTACAAAAAATTACTGAAAATATTCAAATTAGAGCTTGACGGAATTTCTCTAAAAACTTATTTATTTGTAATTTAGATTGTAGATATATAAGTAATTCTTGATCAGCCGATAATATGAGTATTTGTGCCTTATAAAATAGTAAAATAAAATTTGGCTGAATTGAAGATGAATTTTAATAAAATTAATGTATTCTAACAGATTCATATTGTCCAGGAAGTTTGATGTGAATGAAGAAAGAAATTGAAATAGATATTGTGTCTAAGTACTTCATCCAAAATAAGTGGTATAGAAAAAATAAATAAAAGAATAAAGTAACATCATTATTAACTATTGTCCCACATTTACTGACAATTCTTCAATTCATCCTGTAACTGTTCTTCATGATATACTTAAATTCTCAAATTTTTTTTTTATGTTCAGGACAGGTTAATTCTGCAGCAGCTAGGATAGTCTTTTACAAATTTCCTTTTATACATTCAAATATCAGCCTTTTAAGCTAATTGTGCATATGCTTTGCGAGTGTTAATAATAAATGAATACTTTCTCACCATCTCACCAATACAAGATATAGTATTTATGCAGGAATAAAAGGAATCCTCTCATTCTTACGACTCAAATGCTTATATATGAACAAATCTGAAGTACATACATCGTATATAGTAATTTAAAGTGACGGTTCCATCCTCGCGCTTTACTTGCCAGTACTTCAGATTTGCTCATATATAAGCATTTGAGTCATAGGAATGAGAGGATTCCTTTTATTCCTGCATAAATACTATATCTTGTATTTGGTGAGAAAGTGTTCATTTATTATTAACACTCGCAAAATGTATGCACAATTAGCTTAAAAGGCTGATATTTGAATGTATACAATTGTAAACATACGCTATATAGAATAAATGCTTATTTACAAATTCCCTTTTAGAGAATAGTTTTGAATTTTCTGTTGTTGTTTTTTTAAATAATGTAATTGGCCTTCTTTGAATTTTTTGACTTGTTCTTTTCATAACATGTCTGTTGCTTGATGAAGCTTCTTTTCAACTTTTTATTTTAATAGTTTTTTTTCTCTCAGCAATTTTGTTGTAATCGGAATGTTTTGATAAATAGTGGCTCTTAATATTGTGTTCTTTATTAACTGAAATGCTTTCCAGACATCAGGCATGTGGATTTACTACTTCTTTCTATAAAAAAAAAAAAAGTATGCGTTAGTCTATTTCTTTTGAAATGTGTGATTTTCTGCGTCAGTTTTTCTTATCTTATTCAGTGTAGCTATCTTAATAATAATAAAAAAAAATTAATTGCAAATAATAATTAAAGAACTAAATAAAATTTGAGTTTTACTTTTGCAAATATATGACATTTATCTGCAAAAATCATTAAAAAATAAACAAATGACCTTAGGGTTACAGATTAAATCAGTAATCAGAAAGATCACATGGAATATTGCATTTCTGGTAGAATGTGCCAGTACCATTATAAAGATTGGAGAAAGGAAAATATATTACTGAGAAAATAATAAATATTTTATTTTCCTTTACTCTTAATTCAATATTTTGCACTATGCATGTGTTTATAGAGAACTTTTAAACAACGTCATTATATATATACTCTTAAAAATGTCTGAGGTCCGGAGAAATTTCCCATCGCTAGTTCAGAATATTATATAATTTTGAAATTATGAATTTGCAGTTCAACTATTTAAGCAATGGATTAACTTTTTTTAAAGACCAATAATATGTATTTTTCCTAAAGATGTCTCTATAATTTTAAATATTGATGTATTTAAAACAGGCAAAACTCTCCATACAGTAGTGCCACTCAGTGCAAGCCAGAGTAATCAATGAATGCCGGAATGTTTGTGCATAAAATCCCTGTCTAGTGCCTACTGATTCAATATCCCCAGACTAGTTTCTCTCTTGTGGCTTTCATCACTGAAGAGCCTTTAATTTGAGAGCACTGCACCTAGATCTTAGGATCTAATGCCACCCTCCAGCAGCCACATTTTATCTCTACTTAACTACAAAACTATGAGTCTAAAATTGAAAACACAATAATATTTTCAATCCAAGCTCATTAACTTATGTAGTCATATAAGTCTGAACTCGGTTTAGTATTCACTATACTATTAGGCAAGATTGGTAATAACCAGTAAACATCATATGATCATCATTTCTTATGTTAGCTCAAGCTGTTAAAACAGGCAAAACTCTCCATACAGTAGTGCCATAAAATCCTACTTAGTGCCTACTCATCCAATATTCCCAGACTCGTTTCTGAGTTCAGATCTATATGACTATATAAGCTAATGAGCTTGAATTGAAAATATTATTGTGTTTTCAATTTTAGTCTCATAGTTTTGTTGTTAAGTGGAGATAAAGGGTGGCTGCTGGAGGGGTGCATTAGATCCTAAGATTTAGGTGCAGTGCTCTCAGATCCAAGGCTTCTCACTGATGAAAGCCACAAGTTAGAAACTAATCTGGGGATATTGGATGAGTAGGCACTAGATAGGGATTTTACGCACAAGCCTTCTGGCATCTATTGATTACTCTGGCTTGCACTGAGTGGTACTACTGTATGGGGAGTTTTGCCTGTTTTAACAGCTTGAGGAAGCATAAGAAATGGTGATCATGTGATATTGATATATTTATTTTTTAAAAAGTATATTCTAAATTATATAGTTTAATAAATATAAATAAGCATCTTTCACATGTGAAATATTTATGACTGTAATAAAATTGAGATACTAAAGTTATAATGTCATTTTTTTTTTTTTTAGTCAACAAACTAGCGTCCTTATTAAATCAGTCACTCAATATTAAAGATGACGAATTCTCCTCCGGAAATTTGAAAAAAGGTGAGAATTAATTATTAAATTATTAGTGAAGTACAAAACTAATACAGTTAGTGAAGCTTAATAATATATCCCTCTTTAGATACAGAATTTGAGCAAAGTAATAGAAATATCCATCATATTAACACTGTTTTGTTTTTTTAATATCGTATATCTTAAAAACACATATCAATGAGTTTGTTTGTTTTTTTGCACATAGAAATCCAAGGAATACTTTACAGGAAGTTAAATTTCCGATTGCTCATTGGAAAGAAATATGTAACCTGTTGGAGTTTTTAAAAAGATCAAATTGCTATGATCTTTTGATTAGTTGGACCATTTGTGCCCAAAAATGCTGAATCAGTTCAAAATTGAATCTTATGGATAGTGGAAGAAATGAAATTTGCTATTCTGTGATTAGAATTGGGTGCTTACTAAAAGAAATCGATTTACATACAGAGTATTGCAGCCAAACCTAAAACTGCAGAGATATCCATGCATATATATACACGTGACATAACTGTCTTAATTTGCTCTGATGTCTGCAGTCCAAACTTTGTCTTTGGCATTTTTTTTTCATTGTCATTACAGATAGTATTCTTATCTAATCAATCTTCAGTGTATCTGGGCTTACGTATTTGGATTTCTTGACATCTTTCTAATTAAGTAGACGATTAATAAATCACTAAAAATATTTGTAATTAGTATAAATGTTGAAAGAGAACTTTAATTATATTATGTGATTACTTACAGTCTACTAACATAAACAATTGGAATCGCAGAGTTTAATCCTGTTATACTTCCGTTTAAGATGGTCTTAAGATTTCCACTCTACTATACTTTCTTGAAATATTATTAATCATGATATCTGAAAAAGTCAAAAAATCCCAGCCCTTGATGCTTTTCATTATGAAGCAACTCTCTTCAGTTAACACAGATTACCAGTCTTACACGTATTTTTGTCATATGTTAAATATTTATCAATACCAGTATCGAATATTGTCTACTCTCAACTTTGACATTAGCCAGTTTAGATAAATACATAAGGGTTATTACTAATCATCTATTAAATGAGAGATTATACTTAGCCCAGATGTACACTTTAAAATGTCAATTAAAGACTAATATATTTGTTGTTATTAAACATAAAGCCATGGAATAATTCAGCTTCAATTCTTTTTCTATATATATATACTTAAAACTTTTACTCTATTATCCTTTCTTGAAATCCTGGGATAAAGAAATTTGGAAACGGCAGATGATCCCAAAACATATTTTACCTGAGTCAGTGCTCTTTAATTAGCCTAATTCACAATTCGTTATCTGGGCTATTCAGCTAGAGATAATCTTCCTTTTTAAAACCTGGTAATAATCATTACCTGAAGTGATTGGTATCAAATATATAAATGCAGAATATGTAAATCAAAGTTTAATCTAGGTTTTACATAGTATAACCTAACCCAGTTTCCTATTATCTGAAAATGTTTATTTACCGAAACGGTTTAGGTTATATCATTTGTGAAACTCGATTAGAAAATGTACATTGTATTAGCATTCAGATTTAAGCAGTTTATTATTATAAAAGATCTCTTAAATTTAATTTTGCTTGCTTGTTACAGTTTGTGAGTTTATTATCATGTAATAGTAACTACTGCTTACCTAATTTAATTAATATTTTGTGATATATATATGTATGTTTTTTTCCCCCCAGAATTTCAAAAGAATGGCAATAATGCTGATTTAACATATCAAAAACAGCAATTACCAGCAGTGCCCTGTGAAAGGTTAATGGAAATCTCGTCTTCATTGGCAGGCCATTTAACGCAGTTACTAGTAAGTTAAATAGTAAGGTTTTAGCACTAACTGTAATTATTAAAACTAAAGGGTTTTCAATCCTCTGGTCTAAATGTACACATGTATTAAGGTTGAGTTCTGATTAAAAGTAATAATAATTAAGTGATGTAATTTCACCGGTGTCACTCATTCAGATATCATCAACAGTAATTTTAAGTGAGTGGTCTATCCTCACACTTTCACTTCCAGTACTTAAGATTTGCCCATATATAAGCATTTGGGTTGGAAAGACTAAGTGGATTCATTTTATTCTTTTTTAAATACTATATCTCGTGTTGGGAGTGAAAGTATTCATTTATTATTAACACTCGTAAAAAGCGCATGCACAATAGCTTGGAAAGGCTGATTTTAAATGTAGTAACTCAGGGTGTAAATTAGTGAGTTAATATATTTTATTCAGTTTTAAAAATGCAAATATTTATCCAGGTGGCGTTTATTGCTAAGATTACATTCCATAAACAAATGTTTTTAGCTTATAAAAGTGAAAATCCTGAAAAATATTGATCTAATAAAACAATATCTTTCATTTTATTAAAGAAAATGATTTTCTTTTAAGCATGCTTTCAAATAAAAAATGTTTTTTTTTTTTTTGTAAGTGTTTGTGTTTATATCTTTAATTGTTTATTAATTAATGTATATACAATACAATTCTAATATCTGTAGGGTGCTTTAAGTAGTCCACTGATAATTTAGAAAAATAAGAACTATACTTCTTATATTATTGTGCTAAATTTATTAACATTATTTCTTTGAAAATGTATTGCCCCAGTTGTTTTTCTCAGAATCAATGAGCACGATATACTAAAAACTGTCTGCACATTTATATATTGTATCTTTTAATAAATAAATGTATTCCGTAGCAAATGCAGTTAATTATCCTGCTCTTATATTTAATAAAATACCCTTGTGCAAGGTAAACAAATAAATGACAACTTGGATTAATTTGTACTATTTTGTAATTTAGCTTCCAAGAAGTCACATCCATTTTTTCGTAGCTAATGATCTGTAATCTATGCTGCAATTACAGTGCTGAAAATATGCTTAGTTAAAGCTAAATTACAATAATTAAGCTCTAGTAGACGTTTTTCTTATCTTGCATATGAAAATTTTATTAGTTTACATATTGGTAAATGCAAGCTATATATAAGTCATGTGACATCTGACTTATTATTATTACTATATAATGTATTGTGTATATGTTTGGCATATAAAAATTCAAGTTTTATTGATCTACAGTCTCAGTTAAAAGGTTTTACATTAATTAATCACAAATTCAATTTCGCTATTTTTCTTAAACTAATTGAATGCAAAATATATCATCATTTTCAACCATTATCAATCCACTGCAGACAGAATGATGTTTCCAAATTTCATCTTTCTCCGATCTCTAGTTTGTTTTCTCCATAACATACTAGCAAATTTCCTTATTTAATCCATCCATCTCTCATGTGGTCTCTTTTTAAGTCTTTTACAATCTCCTAAAGATCAAATTTAAAATTTCAACTGTCCAGTTCCATTTCAGTCTCTTAATTCTTTTAGTAACATCAGTGATATCTGTTTGTTTTCTCACCCATGTACTTTGTTTTCAATCCCTTCTTTTTAATCCTTAATACACCTTTGCAGACTTTCTTGAATAGTCTGAAATTTCTGGATTCCTCTTCTGCTAATTTTCCAAATCTGAGATCCATGAGTTAGAATTGATAAAATGTGTCTATTAAAAACCTTCCTTTTCAAACACATAAGCATTTTTTTTTTTCAATATTAAATTATTTCTGTCAAAATCATTCCATCCTTGTTTCATTTCAATCATTATGTTTCCATCAATATTAATAAAATGACCAAAGTATTTATAGTTATGAACTTCTGATTCAAGAATATTAACCTTTATTTTCTTCTTTTACTTCATTCTTTTTTATCTTTAGTCCTACTTTTATCTGATAACTCACCAGCAAATGTTGCTAAAAAAGACTTAAATAATCTCCATATATATTATTCTCTTCCCATTTTGATCTACAACTTATTGTAAAACTGCTGTAAAAGGTTTTGGAGGTATGGAATCATCTTGTCATACACTCTTTTCAATGTTAATCTTCTTAGAATCATCATATAATCTAATCATTGTTATTGCAATTTGAGGAAATATTCTTCAAACGTGATATCATCCTGGGTCTTTATTTTGATGATTCAAAGCTTTAATTACTGTAAGTATGCTTATAGAATCAAATACCTTTTCATAATCTGTAAATCCAAAACATAATGGCAACTCATATTCATTGGACCGTTCTGTAATTTCCAATCAACACTTGGATATGATTCACTATTCTTTTAGCTGGTTGGAATTTAAAGTTTGTCATAGATGAATTCTGTAATTTCTAATGTCTTCTTTAAAGATCATCTTTTTTTAAATATCAGTATTATTATTGCATTGTTCCAATCATTTGGCATATTTATGTCATTTAAATATTTGATATATAACATTGTCAATAATTTTTTCATCTTTGTTTTTTTAAGATAACAATATTAATTCCATCATTTTCTGCAGGTTTTATCTTCTTCATACATTTAATTGCATGTTTCACTTCTTCAATTATTAAAATGTTGGGCAGTTCAGAAAATATAAGTATAGGGTATAACTTTGTTTTTATGACTATATTCTTCCACATAGTCATTTGTCTTTTTAGTGTTAGCTATATCTTTTCTTGTTATTGTATAATTTTTCTGTACCAAGATGTTGTTTTGCTCTTTTGGGACTTACTTTCTACTATAATTTTCCTTGTCAATTTATAAATATATTTTCTTCTTATTTTTTTTCATCTCATTTTACAAGACTGGATATGCAGTTTTTCTTTAATAGATTTTTAAAATTTTTATATATCCTTCTTTTCTTCATATATTTGCTTATCTCAGTAAAAGAATTGATTGCTTTTTTGTACCAGATATTGTTATTGCAGTTTTAGTAGAATATCAGTTACCTTCTTGTCGACCTCAATTACATTTGAACTATCTTCAAATTCTGTTTATATTTTTAAATAAATTTGAAGTTCTAATTAAATTCATTGGAGTGTTTCTAAAGATTAGGAGTATCAAATGTTAATAATAACTTTCTTAATAGTTTTGGTCTCTCTACTTTGTCATTAACACATATCTTTTATTTCCTAATTGATGATTGCTTCTTGTGTTGAATCTATTGAAAAGATAACAATTTTGAAATACATATTTTATATTAGCCAAAATATAATCCAATTTTTCTATATCTTTGATTGGGTGCTTCCATGTTTATTTCCTTTCAGCATTTTTTAAAAAAAAAGAATTTATAATATACAGTTTTTTCCTTCTGTAAAGTCCACATGTCTGTATCCTCATCTCATTTCCATCATTATAGCAAAATTTACCTGCAGCTTATTTGTCTTTCACTTTTTTACCAATTTTGTTATTAATGTCTCATGACAATTTTAAAATACTGTTTAGTTTGATCAAAAGTATTTTATACATTCATATAAAAATCCTCTATTTCTTAATCACAATGATAATCTGTTGGGGCATAAATCTGAATTATTTGCCTTTGGTATCTTCCATTAAGTTGAATAACTAGTCTTGTGACTGTTTGATATGTATCTTCACAATGTTATTCTGCCATTTTTTTATTTGTAGTCAATTCTATTTCACTTGTGCTTCCAATATTTGAACCTTTGTAGTTTATGTCCACTTTTTAAATCATTTATAGCTTCACCTTTTTTTCTAACTTCATAAAATCCAGTAGGGTCCCATTTAATGTTAGTCAAATCTTCCAATTCATGCAATCTTCCTTCATTTGAAAGGCATCTGAAGCTATATGTACTGAATCAAAGATTGCCATTGAATGGCAGCCTAAGCCTGCAATTGGGAGATTGTTAGCACCTTCTGCTTTCAGTTAGTGACTTTAAAGCCTCCTGGACTAAGGGCCATAATTTAGTTTTGTCTCTCATGATTATAAATATTAATTATAAAAAAAAATAATTCAAGAAAAACTTAATTGATATTTCAGTTAAGAATTATCAGATAACTGAGATGGAAAGATCATGTTGTTTCTTGATCTTAAATCGGAAATAGAAAGCCAATAAACTCACCATCTGGCTGAAATGTGCTGATGAGCAGCCTATCCATATTTGTTTACTATCAGTTAGTAAAACAGTTCCAATGACAATAACATATGGAATGGATTTTAGGAATGTTACTTATTTGATTCCTTAGGGATTTTAAAGAAGAATTAAAGGGCCTCCTTTCAGTTGAAACAAACTCCTTTCTGCAACCATGCAATATATATATACACACACTTGTTTACATGAATATAATCTTCTCATTTCTATTCTTTATTATAATAACAATCCATGGAAATATTTAATACTATATATATATATATTAAAATCTTTCATAAGTACAACATGGTAAAATTTCATGGATGTTAACACCCAAAAATTATTAACAATTTGTCCATTAATATACATAAGCTTTGTGTCAGAATAAATTAACCAAATACTTAATTTATAAAATATTAAGATTTTACAATGAAACTTTCTTTATTAATAAACTACTCCTTTTTTATTATTATTTATAGACAGTTATTTCTGAAAGAGATGAGGAACGAGAACAACTGAGGGCAGAAGTGAAACTCTTACATGAGCAATTACACATGAGGGAATTTCCTGACAGTCGGCCAAATTCATTAATATCTTATTCATCTGAATTTGATCCGGCGGATCCCGAGAGCACAGATGAATCTCTGCCTGTTCTCTTCACTCAAGAACCTAAAGGTAATTGAAAAGATTTGTGAATTAATTGTAATTTTAATTTCTAGAATAAATGTATTTGTGTGTTTTTGTATCATATAGTAAATTATTCAATTAAACACCAACCAGGATATATTAAAGCAACATTATCGCCATTCATTTGACCACCCTGAGAATTTTTTCTTTTCACTTACCTCATTAAATGAATTGATTCAGATATCTTTAGCTATGAAATGAGCTCATATTGATATAAATTTTACTTATGAAAATTTGGAACAATTCATTTCTTCTTAAATATCTTTCATCCCCTGCTCTACTACACACATATAAATTATTTAGTAATCTGATCTGTTGAAATGGCATCTATCAAAATCATTTTGAAGCATTATTTAAAGAAATATATCATATTTTCAGAAGTTTATTAAATGGCATTTGTTTTTAGGTTTTCATAAATGTGTTTATTCTGATGCAACAATAGATATTTTTGACGTGATTTTCACTGGATTTCCATAAATCCCAGAAGTGGTCAAAAATTAACTCTTTGTCATCAGTACTTTATTATGAACCTTCATATCATTCCAGCATTTTATCATGACTCTTTCAGAAGATCAAGAAAAATCTTTAGTAGGTTTTGCAAGAATGTTACTTTTTAATCCACTAAACGTCACATGATCACCATTCCCTATGCTTACACAAGCTGTCTATACAGAGGCTAAATTCTCCATACAGTAGCAACACCAGTGCAAGCCAAAGTAATCAATGGATGCAAGAAAGTTTGTGCATAAAAATCCGTATCTAGTGCCTATTCATCCAATATCCTCAGACTAGTTTCTACCTTGTGGCTTTCATCAATGAGGAGCCTTGGATCTGAGAGAAACTAGTCTGGGGATATTGGATGAGTGGGCACTAGATAGGAATTTTATGCACAAACCTTCTTGCATCCATTGATTATTCTGGCTTGTCCTGGTGGCATTATTGTATGGAGAGTTTAGCCTCTGCATAATGTTACTTTTTCTTAAATTAAGTCTTTATGCTTTTTCTTCCCTTATCTTGAAGGTGTGAATTTGTGCTCATTGAAATGTTTCTAACAATAGCAATGCTTTCCAGAACTTTCAGTTTAATTTTTTTTTTTTTCAACGCATTGAATACGTAATTGGAAAATACTCGAGAGGTTGCACCTAATCAAAATAAAAATTTCTGCACAAAGTGTTGTAGGAGATAAACTGCTTATAGTCCAATGTTTAGTTCTTTTGGGTTTTGGAAATATGCATTTTGATTAAATATTGGAAACATTACTTTTTATTGCTTTGCTCACAGTATGTTAACTGAGCATCTGATACTAATTGAGGGGTGGCTTTTGAGCAAAATTTGTCAAGAATATTGTCTTTTGGATTCACCACCATCCAGTGAATCTTGTACTGATAGTTATCCGTTTCACAAAGTTTCTATTTAGGTGTTTTTTTTTTTACGTTATTGAAAGAGATTTTATTGATTATGTTTTCTATTTTAATTATTTATGACTGTAAACTAGTGGTTTTTAATTAGACACCCAGCACTTTAGGATGCCATAATATGTTCCTGCAATGAGGCAGCAAAACATAATGATGATCAAACCCTTTTTTAAACATGTATTATTAAAGTATGAAAAGCACGATAACTCTACATTAAAATTTAAATAAGTTGAAATTGATACAATCTAGGTTAATGTACAAAATTAAATATTCTCTTCTTGAAAAGGAAGTTTTAGTCATATTTTTGCAATAACCGACTATTTATTTATGCAAGTTAGGGTTTTGCACATTAATAATTATTAAAAGCAACGGAAGAGAGACTAAAATCAGTAGACAAGAAATGAGAATTTGTTTTCTAGTATTTCACTTTCTATTAAAAAAAATCTCTCGAAACTTGTCAGGTTCAAATATAACATTAAATATATTATTTAAATATAATTTAATGTTATTTATTCTTTGATATTGAATGTACATAGGTAATTAAAATTATAATGCCCATGTGTAAAAAAGTAAGGCGCGTCAAAAAAGAAATTATCAAGTTGACGGGTTTCATGTATTAAAAAAAAGACTATCATTTTTTCTACTCGAAATAGAAAATTACAGATTTTAAGAACGTTCGTCTATACAAATACTGCAATTAGCAATGTAATTTTCTTGAAATAAAAATTGATTCACAGAATGTGGTGTAAGTACAGAATTAAAAAGTGCTTTTTCTCCTGGATTATAGCATTCTAGATTCCATTCATTTCCGAATCAGACAATATAAATTTTTAACCGGTCACCATAGAATCCATTGACTCACAACTATTAAGATGTTTGTGAAAAGTTAACAGTCTTTCAAGTCTAGAAGTATTTCCCCTCCAATTTAACATTTTTCTGTTTTATTCCTTGCATCTATATAATGAGTAATTTTTTTTTTTTTTGGGGGGGGGGGGAGTTTTATATATCATACCATTTGGCTAAAATATTTAACGTTAGTATGTATCATTTAATGTATTATAATTTATCTTAATGCACTTAATTAATTTATATATATTATATATAATTAATTAATTCTGTATGCATATGTAGGATAAACATATGAATTTAAATTTTTATTGTGTTATTTATTGTATGAGCGATTCACATGCCTTACACAATTTACTGCAGTCATAGGCGTTGCCTCTGAGTACAAGATGTATGGATCGTGACTCTGCTTTATCACTTTCGATGCTCAAATTTCTTGTGAACTCTGGAGCAGTTAAATTATTTATTTCTAATAAATAATGATTAATCGAATAGTTTTATTGCTCGGGAGTTCTTAAAAAAGTTTGAGGACTGGTAATAAGGGATCGGAATCACGATCCATGGATCTCGAGCTTCATTCAGGGTCCATCATTCTACAACCACAGTAATTCATACAAAGCATTTACCTACAAGAAATAACATTAAAAAGTTAAATTAAAATTTCCAGACACACATGATTATCTCAAATATCCAAATACATTGTGAAATTGTAATACAAGTATGTTTAAAGTATCTGTAAATTAATTATCTAATGTTAAACATTCTGACCAAATAATTTTGCTCTTAAAAATTTATCACTGTGGTATTTTTTCAATTGTTGAAATTATTTTTTCAGAAAATCTTGAGAGTGTCGAGAAAGAAAATGAAGAGCAGCCGCCTGTTGAGGAAACAAACACCAAATGTGAAGACATAGACATTACAGCTTCATTTATGTAAAATATATTTCAAGCAGATTCCTATGAATCCTCTTCCCTCCTTATTTGATATTTGAAAGAAAAAAATTATCAGTTTTTAAGAAAAAAGGGTAAAAAAAAAAAAAATAACCCGGTGTATATGCGAATCTTAAAGAGTTTTGTATGAAAAGATATATATATTTTTTTGTAAATAGATTACTTTGTGCAAATGTGCAATATTGTGTATATATACCTGTATATAAATATATGCACACAGAAGTATGTACGTGTGCATTTACATATGTATATATATATATATACACACACATTTATGCATATGTGTATACATTCATGTTTATACGTATATGTAAAATGTGTACACATATATGATTATATACATGAATGTATACAAACCTATATTAAAAAAAAATTTACATACAAATACTAGCACAAATATGCATATATAAATATATACATATATATAAATTTATAAAATGTAGCCAAATTCTATGTGATTTACAAAGACCAAGTTTGATAAGATGTTTAATGATCCATAACTACTTATTCATTGTAAATATTTCTTAAAAATTACATACTTGTAAGATCTTAAAAGTCCATGAATGTTGGATAAAAATACCTCTCTCGTGTAAATTTACACATTTTTGTTTTTAATTATTATTAGCAGTTTTCTGAATTTTTTCTCTCGTGTTCGCTTTTTCTATCTTTTGTTCAATTTAGATTGGCACCGAGAGATCGTTTTATTTCTTCATTATGCTGTGATTCGAGAAGACAAAAACATGGCCTTAATTCAGTTTTTTTTATATATATATAATAAATAGAATTATTGTAAAATAGAATGAATCATTTCAATTCACTACCTCTTAAATGAATTGAAGAGATTTATTATAATATTTAAAAAAATATATTTGTTATTAAAAAAAATATTGTACATACACTGATTTTTATTTTATTTTTAAAAAAAAATAGTTTTAAATTATAAAATATTGTAATTGCTGGCAGTATCCGTTGAAGCATTAACATCATTTGAAAATGAATATTCATTATCATGTGAGAGTATATATATTAAGAAAAAGAAAAACTTTCCATTTCTTATTCATAGTAATCTGTGATAGCTCATCTTTTATATATTGAGAGCATAAAAAACCTTGTCAAAATGGAGGCTACACAAGAGTTTTATTTATTTTAACGTTTGTATAGTACCGCAGTATATATTTTCCTCGCTACCTTGTAATCAACAGACTATTTTAATAAACATGTAAAAAAGTAATAGCTAGACATTATTAAAAAAATTTTTTTCCCCTAAGTAAATAGATTACTGATTTTTTTTGTTTCCACTACTCGGTAAAAATCGGCTCAATATGGTTAGTATCTTATTCATTCGAAGAAAGACACGATGCCCGAAATAAAAATGATAATCATAAACTCATTTGGGTTATGAACAATCCGTGCAATTGTTTTTTTTTGTCTCTCAGTATTTAATTATTAACGGCTACAGAGAAAACTTTCCATTCTTAAGTTAGATGATTTTAATAAACTCAATTCTGACAACATTGCCAAAACGATCACTGGGGTTTTGTTTGTCCTATCAGACTGTAGTACCAACAGGAATGGGGTGGGGAAGGGGGGGGTAGTAAAATTCTAAAAGTGTTGTTTATATTGCATCTGTTATTTATCTTTGTTACTTATGTTATGAAATATTTATCAATACATTTTATGTAGCCTCTTAATTTAGACGCTAGAAAATAAATTGATCCAAGAGGGAGAAATTATTAATGACTTCACACACCTTATCATTTGGAAAGAGTGATGGATTAGTAAGCTAAAGGCTCTTAAATCAATTTCTAGCTAAGGACTGTAAAAAATATTTATATTGGATGGAATTGTAGTATTTAGTCCATCACTTTGATGCTTAAACATCATTTGACCTTCTGGGTAACTAATCTTGCGATTATTTTCCCCCAAGTAGTAGTGCCAACAGCAGACTCAGTGGCTCAGACAAATTTAACTGTAAATAAACTGGTAATTAACTCTGGCATGTCAAACTTTTCACTTCCAAGATAGGCCCTGTTATATGACTTGTGGATTCTTTTCAGGTAAACAAAAGCAGCTTAAAATGCCTGCATGCAGTAAAACACATCTAAGATGAGTTTTAAAAGACTGAAAATAAAATGCATTAATCCAGTTAGGAACAAATGACAACATGGTAAAATTTCCATGAGAAAAAGATTCTGCAGTTTACTGATATGAATCACAATGACTTTTGATAGTAGTACCCATAAAATTATTTCCAGACTCGCTTTGGCAATCGTATGGTAATCCGCACTTTGAATCGTTCAGAGTAAACCTAGTGCAATTTAATTCCAGTTTGTATGAGGTATTTTAATCTGTTTCACTCCACTTGAAAATGGTTAACAACGGTGTGTTCGACTTGTCTTGAAAAGTTTAGAACTCATTGACTCTGTATTACTTGAGAAAACTTACATTACATAAATATAGTATGTACAATTACATTTAACAACCATTTCATTTAGTTTGGCTTTAAAAGAATGGATAATACAATGCAAAATAGCTCAATAACACCATTTATTGATTAAAGATTAACGTTGTTTTAAAAAATGATACGTTGGTACACTATAGGTATAAGTAGTATATTATATGGCTTCTTCATCCTAAGATGATATTTATTAACTTCATTTGAAGGCTTAATTTTTTTTCCCCCTTCCCTTGAAGTTCAAAATATTTCAATCGGGTGCTTAACTTATATATTTGTAAAGAATTTTTGTCGCAATATTGAATTTAAATATATATATACATTCGGATTATGATGATTGCTGCACCACATCATCTTAGTTTGGTTCACTAATAATGATTATTTTAATCTTTATTTCTCCTATTCTCACCCCATTTTCTATGACATCACAGTCTTGATACATTTAGTGATACCGTTTTTTTCTGTGATTACAATTTTGTGCAATTCTAAGCATCCACCCTGATTCCGGTGTCATTTCTGGTTATTTTTTGTCTTTATCCAGAGTTAGATTTATTAATGAATGCTAATAATTACGATAAACAGCAGCAGCTGCCAGTATTCTTCAGGAATATCATCTATCTGATCTGTCATGCTTCCAATATCAATAGTTCCTCACTATGTAACTGATATTAGTCTTACCCTCTTTTTCTTGACCCATTTATAATTCCAAATTTTGACATCCTTTTCCAATGTGTCAATCTGTCTCACCACTTATCCAAGATGATATGGCTTTCTCCATTTTACCACCCTCAACAATTCTCTTTGTGCATCTGGCTTCATACCCAAGCATCCTTCAATATTTCATTTCAAAAGGATCAATCCTTGCCCTCATTTCTTCATTGTCCATACCTTATATCCATGTTGTAATGGATATCAAATCCATCAATAGTCTGTACTTTCCCTGCATATTTATGCCTCTCTTTTTCCATATAGGCACCAGTTTTATAAACAGTTTCGATGCCAATAATAGTTTTAGTAGTTGTATATTTATATTGGAATATTAAGAAAAACAGATTGTTACCAGAGTTTATAGAATAATCTACAATATCACATGATCACCATTTCTTATGCTTGCTCATAACGGTTATTAAAACAGGCAAAACTCTCCATATATTAGTGCCACTCAGTGCAAGCCAGAGTAATCAATGGATACCAGAAGGCTTGTGTATAAAATCCCTATCTAGTGCCTACTCATCCAATATCCCCAAATTAGTTTCTAGCTTGTGGGTTTCGTCGGTGAGGAGTCTTGGATCTGAGAGCACTGCATCTAGATCTTACGATCTAACGCAACCCTCCAGCAGCCACCTTTTCCTTTATTACCTAACTATAAAGCTTTGAGTCCAAAATGAAAATACAACCGAAATGTTTTCAATTCAATTTCATTAGTTTATCAGTTCGGATCTATATGACTATACAAGCTAACAAGCTTGAATTGAAAACATTATTGTGTTTTTATTTTGGACTTTAATAATGTAAAAGGTGGCTCCTGGAGGATTGCTTTAGATCTTATAAGTGCAGTGCTCTCAGATCCTATAAGTGCAGTGTTCTCAGATCCAAGGCTCCTCACTGATGAAAGTCACAAGCTAGAAACTAGTCTGGAGATATTGGATGAGTAGGCACTGGTATCCATTGATTACTTTGACTTGCACTGAGTGGCACTACTATATGGAGAGTTTTTCCTATTTTAATAATTTACAATACATGTTGTGTGACCCAAGTGAGGTGCCCTGCACGATTTGGTCTGGTAAGAAAATTGCAGACCATGGGATTGCAGTCCAGTTCAGTCTCTTCCAGTGAAAGAGAACTTTTAAAACCATACATATTATAAATGTGATCCAATTGCAGTCATTAAATGGAGTTCAAGGTCTGTGGACCACAAAGCAATAAAACAATTTGATTTTTTGGAAATAGTAAAAATTGTTGGTCTTCAATATGTAAAAGAAATTTATTGAAAAATTGTTGACTGAAAGCCTTATATGCACATTTATTCTTCTTAATTTTACATTTAAAAATAATATATGGCATCTGCCCTTCATGTCATGCTAGTTACTAAGTAAAAAGCAGATTGGGAAAACAATATGGTAGGAAAAGTCAATAATTTGTCATTGTTTAAAGCAAACTATGATTTAAGCAGCAGTAGACTGGTGAACTTTGGAGCTCAAGGTCGATGGATCATGGCTCAATTCTGTCATTTTCAGTGCACGAACATGAATTTTAATACGAACTCTTCAGTAACAAATCTTTAGATTGATTTTAATATTTAAAGATACATCATAAATTTTAATGAGACCTGCTATATTGTTAAGCTGTATGGTTTAGTATATATAATTGTAAAAGAGATCGCATAAATTATAGCATTAATATCACTTGTTGCATCCAAAAGTAGGGTGTCTTTATTCACATGATAGTCATAAAGGTGCCGAACAAATCACCATTAGCCAATGGGGAGCTCTATTTTGGAAAGACTTTGATATAAATGTCATCATAAGGAGTTTGAAGGGTTGTGCTAAATCCAAGCTGGTTTCATTGCAACTTTTAAAGTGGATACCTACTGTCTCTGTTTGCTATTTCCCAGTTTTCTTCAGCTGGCCATGAAAATAATTTGTTGGCAGTATTTTGAAAGCATGAATAAAAAATTATAATATATTCAAGTGCAAATTAGAAATGGTAAATTAAAGAACTAATAGATTAAAACTTCTTACAACAGAGTAAGAAGTTCAAGAAACAAGTATTCAATACCCATACTCTAAACCAATTACATTATTTCCACTTAAAAATGGAATGAAAAAAGTCAAATAATAATATACAGGCTGGTGGTGATATACTGATGTTGTCATTATTACATTCAGATTTCGTAAATATTGTCCACACGAGTCCACTGTTCATTGAATCGTGCTTTTTAATAAGTTAATTTTCTTTAATATTCAAGAAAATATATTTGGATAGTCAAGCGAAGGGAGTAATATAATCGATTGCTGGTAAAATAAATATTACATTTAAATTTAGAAAATAATTGTGGACTGGATTCACTAAACAGATACTAAATTTTTTCTTAAAAAAATCAAAATTGATTGAAAAAGATTATATTTAGAGAGATAAAAGCATTGTCCTTCGTCTTGCCTATCATCACTTTTTTAGACTCATTCTATTATTCATTGATCTGTAACAATAAGGTAAGTACTACAGATAAATGAACTATAACATAAATTTAATCTAATGTTTTCTATATTTTAAGAAACATTTCAGTACATTATAAAATTTACATTTGCTTAGGCATAATTTTGCCTACAAAATAGTGTGAATATAGAAAACTGCATAAAGATGAAATCTTGTATAAGAATATATTCAGAGTTGCCCAAAACACTTCACTGACTAGTATTTGATGCTGATAGTTGATCATGCAAGGTTATGATTGGCTATATAAAAAGCTTTCAATTAACATCACTAATATTCCAAACAAAACAAAAAAAAAATACTTTAAATACCATTTAATGGTTTCCACTTAATAGCGTTTTGTTGTAATAGTGATGTTTTTAGATTGTGCATGCATTTTTTTTTTTTGCAATATGTATTTACATCAAGTTATTTACAATATTGGTACATTCACTTGCCGTTTTTCCAAACCGAGTAAAATATTTTTACTATATTTATACAAACTTTTTCTTCTCACTTCCAGGAATAAATATATATCTTTAGTCCCTGGGCTTTTGAACAAATGGTGCACATATTCAATGCTCGCCCAAGACCCTTGCTTCTGAGAAAGGAAAAAAAAGAGGATACTGTGATAGGTGTTTACAAAGAAATAGTTACATACAGAAGCCAATGGCTGATCCAAAGTGAAAGTTGATTAAATAAAAGAAATACTAAAAAATGTCATGAATTTTAAATAATTGTTAAAATCGAAGCCTCGGAAGAATTTGTGTATTAAAACAAAAATTTGCTTTTTTTTTTTAAGAAATTTACAGTCATATATCTCCGTAAGAATTGTAATTTAAAAAAATCATAAACGTCACCGATTGCAAAACGATTTACCGTTGACAAAGATCTGCTGCACATTAGCATGAATAGAATCTTAGAATAAATAAAGCTGAGATTTTATGTGAAGCAAGCTTGCTAACAAAAATTTTCTTTATATTTTCACAAAAATATTTCCTTTATGTGTATAATTCAACACATCATTTCGATTGTTATTATCATTCATAAATATGTCTTAATTAAATTCTTATTGACAATGATAGAATTTCATTCACAGACTGAATGCCATTGTTTCTAAAACCATATCTCCAAATAAAATACAGTATTATATAATTAGTGGATACAATTTAGCACTATTTTATTTATTGAATATGATGCTTTTGTGGCTGTAAGAATACATTTTAAGCAATAAATTAAAAATGATTAATTTTGAGCAAGATATATCTATGACTGAGATGGGCCGTAAGCTAAGATTGGATTATCAAGCAAAATCATTATAAAAGATAGAGAAATTTCTAAAAATATATAAAAACTTCCTGATACAAACTGAATATCAAACTAGTCATATATCTTTTAAGTTGAGTCACTGTGAAGGCTAATAGAGCAAGTTACTAACAAAAATTTCAGAGCTAATTATTCATACTTAAAGAACAATGTCTTCATTACATAATAATCCAGGGCAAAATTCAGTTACTGTAACTTTTTTTTTTTTTTAAATTTCTTAAGTTTGTTTATAAATATTTAATTAGTGCTTTTTCATTAAGTATAAGCGATTATTTCTTTGTCACTATCAGTTTGTATAGTTAGTGAATTTTCTATTTCTTTAAGTCTTGTCGATGCATATTTTTGTAGCATAAACAATAACGTCCTTTCATTTCTTTGAAATATGATATATTATTTTAATTTTTGTTCAATATCGTAGCGTCTTGTATTTCAACAGCACAAGACCAGATCCCATGCTATTAAATGAATTGGCTCTTCTTTTTTCACCCCTGAATGCTTATAACCATGTTAATAACATTATGCTAAAGTTACTTTGGCATTACCTATATAATGTTATATGCATTCATGAGTAGAAAAAGAGTGAATTTATTTAGTAGCAGAGCTATTGTTGTAAGGTGCTATTATATTGAGCAAAAGTTAAAATAATAAACATATTCTAAGAAATGAAAGGAAGTTATTATCTATGCTACAAAAATGTGCATCTTGGAAAGTGTAAAGACATAGAACAAAGCCTAAAGAAATGGAAAATTCATCAAACATACAAACTGACAGTGACAAAGTCGGAAATAATCACTTATAATTAATGAAAAGGCACTATTTACAATGATCTTAGGAAAATTCTGCGGAAGGTGTATTTCTTCACTCGAAGTAGAGGATGATTTAGAGATTTCAAACATCGCCATTTTTCAAAATCTTTAGCTTTCAGGCAAAAGTCCTACCATTAGATGAAATGGCTGATAAAAGAATTCCATAGAAGATATAGAAATTTATTAAAGTTAAGAAATTTGACATACTTCTCATAATCCCCAGGATTTAAGACCTCAAAAGATTCTTCGTTGCTATTCAGTGTAAATGCCAATAATGACTTGAAGTTGCAACCTGCAGCAATTTAAAATTCTATAACTTCACAACTGTTAAGTGCTAATCTTGATATTAGCTATAGACTTAATGAGGGGATGGATGATCTCTTATAATTTTTGATAACTCCATTTTTAACTCTAATATTAAATTTGTTTTTTGTCTTCTAACACTGCTTTTCTGAAACAGCCCCTTGATCAAAGTATAATAGCACCATTAAATGCGGACGTTATAAGACTAATTGTTGCTATTTAAAAAGTGAATGCAGAAATTGCTATATAACAGTTTGGAAAAGATTTCACATTAAAAATGGCCGTTGTTCTATTACTGGGCAACATAAATTTCTGATTCAGGATTTTAAATTTTGAATCTTCAGATCAATTTGAACTACTATTGATCTTAATGTGATAGAAAAATGAAACAACCCCAATTCAATTCTCAACCGTTGTATGATATCTAAAAGCTGAGTAGGTGTAGATGATGGCAAAACCTGGGTGAAAACCTCTGCATGGCTTATTATATAATAGTTATTGGGGATTTTATAACAACGTAGTTGAATGATCACAAGGGTCATATGAATGCCATATTCAGACATTTTAAGCATTTAGCAAAACAATGCAATGACATCTTTATTTTAAGTCAATGCTGAAAAGACATTAAGAAAACTATTAAATGACCTAAATCTAATATTTCCTGATTTCTAATAGTTCATTATATAGTATTTCATAACCGGCAGCCATTCAAGCATCAATTTCCATTAGCAAACTTCATGTTTTTCTTAGGGCAAAGTACATTTAATGTATTTTTATGTTCCCATGTTTTCAATAAAACCTGTAATTATTGCACAATTTTGCAATAGAATATATAGGAATGCATTTATCAAACTATAACAAAACTTTTTAAATATGGGTATGATATCATGTTTTTTAAAATCTTCAATAGCTACCAAAGGCAAAAATCATCTGACCCATAATTTTTATTGATGAATGGAAAGAAATTTCTCCACACCAATCCATTTTATTATTCTTGCAGACATTTTGCCAAAATTACAGAAGTTTATGTCTGTAGCAATATTGCCGTAACTAGCGACAAGTTCCATTATTGTCACATAGAAGGCTTGACACAATGTGGAAATCTGTAAACAAGTTTTTTTTTCTTTTAGGTATTAAATAAGATATCAAAATGGAGGCCTTTTACTAATGTCAGCTTTCCAAGGGACAAGTATAAAAAGAAATTTACCTGGCACTTAACGTAAATCACTTGCCAATATGAGTTTATGACTAGAAAACAAGATAGTGGTTTAGTTTGTTGGCATTATAATGAAATGTTTGCAATGTCAATTGTAACCGGTTAAAAAATAATTTCCTTCATCAACATATTGTGCAATAAATCTTTCTAAAAATAAAAATTATTCTCTAATCATAAAAGCTATTTTTGAGTAAAATTCTAAAATGTCAATAACGTATATATGTATGACAATTTTCATTAATAATGGCAGATATTCAACTTTTAAGACTTGCTGTTTCAGAAATTAAGTATTGATAGACAACAACTATTGCTGTCCAGACAAGTCAATATTGGCAATGTGTGTGTCATAAATATTAATAAATGGAATGACATTAGTATTAAAGATTACAATCACAGGATTATTGGATTGTGATTCTTAATCTTTAACATTAGAAAATAAAAAATCCACACTTATGAATAATAATTTTATATTGGGCAGAGAAATAAAAGCATTCTATATGTCACAATCTATTTTGAGTACATATATATATAAATGATAGCAGAATTTACAGAGAAATTTTATATCGTAGAAAATATTAAACTCGATATTCATTTTTTATTTTTAAAGATATATTTTCTGCAACTTTTTGGATTGTTTTTTAAAAATATCTTGCAACAACACATCGATTTTGATTAAAAAGTTTCGTGATTTCTAATATTATTCATAATAATGTTTTTAAAACACGTGTTTACAACTTTTTCTTTAATTTATGAAAAAATCTTTCAGAAAAATATGCTTGTCTAATCTTTATGATAATATTCTGTTGCAAATTATCTTTAATATATCACAATTTTCTCTTAAATTTTCCTTATATTACAATTATTGGATTATAATGGTTTACCCACAAAGTTTATTATTTGGTTATTTTATGGTACTTCATTTAATAAAACCTAAATGTCCTGATATTTGTATTTCCCTAATTTTATTCAGGGCTTGAAATTTGGGATGGGGTTACAATCTAACATCTTACTCTTGTTACTGGTGTATCTTGTTGAAAATTTTTAAAAACATCAAATTATTATCTGATCAAATTAATTTTTTTTAAATACTATCCTAATCAAAAAAAGAAAAACTTAGAAATATTAGAAAACAGTTTATTTCAAAATAATTTGTGAAGACTGTCCGTTGATTATTATGGAAGCAGTGCCGTTGTAAAGATGGTACTTTCGTTTCAAGTAAGCAAATGTAATGTCACTGAGAAAGAAAATCTGCAAATAAAAAAAATATATGTAAGGGGAGGGTTGAGGAAATCAATATATTTTGAAACATTACTCTAAACTTGTGACAAATCGAACTATTGTTTGGTGTAAGTTCTACCAGACCAATATATCACTATAATGTATTTTTAGATATACTTCCCCATTCTTTTTAAATACATATAAATAAAGATATAATAAAAGACAAATGCCCCCCAAGATGCATTTTGTGCTGAACCAACACTCGTCAGTTGGCCCAGGTCACAATCTCATATATATATATATCCTTATTATATGCAAAGTATTTATCTAGAGTAAATTGTTACATTTTCATTTACCATTGTCAAACTTCCTCCACTCACAACTTTGACGCCATCCATTTCAGATAAATACACTAATGATTATTACTAATCATTTTCGAAATTAGAGTTTGTCTCTAGCACAGATATAAACTTTAAACCTCAGTTAAAGATTATATCTGATTTTATACACTGAGTTATTCACCTGTCTCTGTCCCGTATGTAATTTCTTTATAGATATAATAAACATCTCCATACTTCCCCATTCTTTTTAAATACATATAAATAAAGATATAATAAAAGACAAATGACCCCCAAGATGCATTTCGTGCTGAATCAGCACTCATCAGTTGGCCCAGATCACAATCTCTCATATATATTATTATTATATGCAAACTCTAGTTTCGAAAATGATTAATAATAATCATTAGTATATTTATCTGAAATGGATGGTGTCAAAGTTGTGATTGGAGGAAGTTTGACAATGGTAAATGAAAATGTAACAATGTATTTTTACAATAAAATATTATTTATCAAGTGAATTATAGACTTGGAACATCAGAAATATTTTTATTTATCAGATATATTAATTTATTATACATTTCTGATCCATTTGTGTTCTGGTATGAATATTAATTACCCTTACCTATTAGGAAATGATATTGAAGGATTAATAAATTAAATAGCTCATACATATATATATATGTGAACAACTGCTAAAACATTAATCTTTGAAGTCAAAGTGGTTGTAATTAGTCTAGCATTGGTGGTTGAGAGGTCAGCGACCGCTGCTTTACAAGCTGTTGTCCCGGGTTAGCGGGTTCGCTTCCCAGCTGATGCTATGACACATGAGAAAAAAAACTGGTTGTAATTAAGACATAAACAGAAGATCGGACTTGTTTCTGTGCAGGTATTTCTGATGAATAGCGCTTTCTCATGAAATATATATGCACAATAAGAAATTGGTCTGGAAGATTTTATATAGATAGTTTAAGATTTGAAAGAGTGCACAGCAAATCTAAAAGATTTAATGTTTTGAATAGTTTTTTTCATATGCTCTCACTATAATTGGCACAGACACATCTTTAAAGCTTTATTATTAAACATTCTATTAGCACAAACTTATACTGTAACCAATTCATTATATAAAATGAAAATCTGATGCTTCAAATACGCTATCACTTTCTATTTAATTTATTTGCGGTCACATCTTTATAAAATATGTGTAACCAATACACGGGCACATGTTCCTGAATACTTTCATATGTTTGTTTTGGATTATACACAATATAAAACGATGCCAAATGAAGTAATAAAAAAATAATGATAAAACTACTGTATTACGGAAATAGAAAGCTGTTATACCAAACTCTTGTTCATTATACGTTTTCAGGTTGTCAATAGATTTATAATAAAAAAAACTTTTCATTTGTTTTAAAATAAAATTAACAACAACATGCATTTAATTATTAATGAATTTGAAATTAATTTTTTGTGCACAGAAATAAAATTCTTTATTGAAGCGAAGCTAAAAGTACATTTCCTTTGAATGATTTCATTTGCTGAAAAACACATTATTTTAAGCATTATTTCCACTAGAGAATTTAATTCAAATGCTAAAAATAAACAATTACTGCTAATTACTATTAATAATTAAGAGACGGCGGGGGGGGGGGGACTTTTTTTTCTCCATCTAAACAAAATAAGAAGAAAAAAAAATATTTAAATCAAAAACGATTTTAACTATTAAAAATGAAGTACTTATTTGAATTATATTATTAAAATTCAATAATTATTTATGTTCGTATCCATTTATTTAAACATCAAGTGACTTCATGCTATACTGGAACTATCAATTGTACGCTTAAGTCATTTATTTAATGTAAGCTTAACTATTAAAATATAAAGTCATCAATAGTGTTCTGTCCCATGGAGAGGCCCAGAGAATAGTCATATGACCAATTCATACACTTTGCTGCTCCGCTGTCTTCAATTATATGTATCTCTTCCTATGTCATATCACCCAACAATGTCGATCTTTTCCGTCTTTCTTATTTCCACTCATCATTCCCTCCAAAATATTTTTCATCAAACTATACTTTTTTTCTTAATATATGTCCAATTCAGTTTTTCTATTTCTAATTTCCTCAATCAATTTTTTTTTCATTTACTCTTTTCAAAGTAAGTTGCAGATATTCCAACTAGGGAACAAATTCCCTAATATAGTCGATAATCATAATTTGTGGTTGCTCTTATTATGATCAGTGGCTGATAAATTCCATTTAAGAAGCGGATGAACATAACCATGGGTTGGCCTGAATCTGTTGATGAGTTCCTAATTGTGTCTGAAAAAATCAAATCCAGCTGGCTTTATTATAGGACCTGGCAAAACAAATTTGGACACTAGATGGCAGGGTTAGCGCTATATTATGGATTAGTCGAACTTAAAATAGCTCTAAAGAAGAATGACGATAATTTAAGCAACACAATTCTTATTGTTAAAAAATATTCTTTGTAAATTGAAAACGTCTTCATTACATTAAAAGCACAAAACCTCTTAACTATTTTAGTACTTACAATTTACAAATTAAAATTCAATAATTATATTTCTTGACACAATATTTGATTTTCTTTTTGCTATTCCTGCCATTTATAAATTATAATTTGGATAGCAATAGAAAACGTATATATCACATCAAAAACAATTATATTTAATGTTTTAACAAATTCAAACTTGTAGCATTTTAAAAAAAATATTTTTCTCATTACAGATATGTCATTCAATTGATATTTTATGAAAACTAGTTTCAAAGTTTCAACAATATAAAGACTTCCCATTAATTATTTGTGTGTGTGGGAGAGCATACATACATCAATATATTCACATACATATTAAGAAATAAAATTGATTTATTTTCAAAAAACTTACTTGAGCTGTGGCATATACTAAAGTTATAGCAAAATAAAAGTTTGCATTTGCACTTCCAGAATAAATCCACAAATGCCAAAGTATTGGTCCCAAGAAAGAGCACGTGAGCAGCGAACATCCGACAACAAAGGATTGGCGCATAACTGGAAAAAATCAAAGTAATGAAAAATGTGGTGTGTGAATTATGATTTCAAATCTATATAAATATTTCACACTACTAAATTTGTCAGTAAGAAGTCTATATATGATGGAGTATCATTCATTCATTGCAGAATCAAAAAGATCTACATTAATGTATACAAACACTTCACGGAACAATCATGTCCGAATATGTTATTAGAGCAAATAGCAAGCAGATTCTAAGGAATATTTTTTTAAAAAAAGTCACAAATACAAACCCTAATGACATTCAGACATTGATTGTACCATGAGATATTTATATTCATAAACATTATATATCTGATTAACAGCAAAACTCATTTATATGGAATTAAAATTATTAATATTAATGAATATAAAGTTAGTATATTATCACAAAAGTAAATTTTTAGAGATGTTTTCAAAATAAAATTCCCTATTAAAATGTAGCCCAGATTTATAATTTATTATCCAATTTGAAAATAACTTTGGCATTATGGTTGATCAATGTAATACAATTTGCTCTTTGAAATATTCTTTTTTTTCTCCCACATATAAGATATTAAATTTTATTACCATAAGAGAATTTAATATGGAAACAACAAAAAAAAAAATTCTTACATTTATTTAAATGAGACCAAGCTGGTAATAATGCCATATAAAAGGCAACATCTCCCACACATGGATATGACTTGAAGATGGCTATCAGACAACTAAACACCAAAAGTAAGAAGGCAGGATCATTTCTAATAAAATATAAATGTAATGAATATTTTATAAAATATATTTGTAAAAGGAATATAATAGTATAAAATATGACAAAGAATTATCAATAGATAGTTAACTCATTACTGGCTATCAGCAATGTTTATTAAGGAGTAGTCAAACACAATTTAACTCTTCCAAATATCATAGAGCACTTGACAATAACAAAACTAAAAGGGTTGAATATATAATCACTTTAATATATTCTGAAATAGTAATATTCTTATACTGTTAACTTTTAAAATGCAACAAGTTTTTATATATACATATAAGACATTTACTATTATAATAAAGTAACCAACTATATTTATAAATTGAAACTTATTTTGCTAAGGACACACATTAAAATTATTAAATCTGAAGTATAACTAATTTAGATAATGTTAAATCTCATATCATTTATTTGAAAGTAGTTATATTGATATCTGAATGACATAACATTGATACTTGTAATTTAATGGGTGTAAATTTGTTTGGATATTATAACCTGATAGTGCACAAGATGTTTTGATCAGCCCACAATAATAATAGTTAAATACTTAAAATTTCATATACAGAAATATTTGCTTGGGATGAAATGTGAAAACACACACACTATTCAAAACAACCCTTCATCTACTGAGGGTTTAGAATTTTAAAAAATGCTATTTATTAGTTTTATAGTTGATGCTTGTAACTGGCCATACATTGCTACAATATATAGAGAAAATGCCCAAGAATTTGAACCCAATCACTTGAAGTGACTGGTTCATTTGTTTTTGGCAAAGGATACTTTCTAGTAAAAAATGTTTGGAAATTTAATTTAAAGTTAATAGTAATATGTGCATATATATTTAAAAAATTCTAAATTCAAGTATGTGGTAAAGAATTAGTGTGAATAAAATTGTGGATATATTAAATTATGAAATTTATTATTTCACATTTATAATCTGACTATTATATTTGCTTTGTCATATTAATATATAGGGTATATGAGCACAGACTTTCACACCACCCACCACTCCACAGCATCTCATAACTGATACATTTGAACATATATGTTGAAAAGATAAATAATTACCAATATACATATTTCATGCTAAACCAACAACCATCAGTTGGTCCAGATTACCATCTCTACACATATATGCTATAAGTCCTCAGATATATATTAAGATAGCTAATCCTCATACTTTAATCTTCAACTGTCCATCCAATTGAAAATCTAATGATGGAATGCTCAAAGGCCACCCTGAGGCCGAGATTCTTGTCACGCCCATGTTGACCTAAGGTCAATCTGACCCCTCATGTACAGAACAATTCATTTAATACATATACAAGGCATGGGAAGACAATAAGTGGACCTCACAGGCTTATAATATACCTGCGTCTATATATGCAATATATAGGGTATTATTCAGTGTGCAAAAATCTTATAAAAGAGATTGGCATAACAAAAGGTGGGCATGATGGGAATCTTGCTTGTAAATTATCTCTGTAAAATATTTGGACTTGTTTGTTCCACGTGAAAT
This sequence comes from Epiperipatus broadwayi, assembly GCA_028023455.1. Lineage (NCBI taxonomy): Eukaryota > Metazoa > Onychophora > Udeonychophora > Euonychophora > Peripatidae > Epiperipatus > Epiperipatus broadwayi. The sequence goes on from JAQFVV010012419.1 coordinate 10,200,291, forward strand.
AATATTTGAAAAAATGATATAATTGATGAAAATTCATATTTCTGATTTTTTTTTAATCAAACCTTGAAAAACTTTCAAAATTTACAAATGGGCTGATATACAATACTTGTTTTAACAGTCCTAAAACTTTATCTTCTATGCACATTTTAAAATAAAATATTTTTAATACAATTCCAATAAATTTATATAAATATAACTGAATACTTTTTATTAAATAATTCAATTCACATATACCAATAAGCTATTTATTCAATAAACTACAGTACAAATTTATCTTTTTTATTATTATTTAATAGACATCCCACAATCCTTCAGTGTGATAAAATGATGGAGGCTGGCCATATTTGAAAGCAATTTTTTTTTTTTTTAATGCTATCAATTTTGACTTAATTTGTGAAAATCGAGGGTTAATCCCATTTATATTTGTCATGCTGTTGATATTAATTGCTAAATAAATTTTTTTTTAGAAAAGTATAAAGTTATTGGAATTTTAAAAAAAGTTGCTAAATGTCTTCTTTGTGCAAGAAAATAAACGCTCATTTTCACACATTCACTCTCGTAGATTTGAGTATGTACATTAGTGACTATATTGGCCATGAATATGAGGGAAAACCTCGAAAGTATTAGGCCTAGATTAATTTAATTGTTTTTGGTTACTACTGACAGCTTCAGCGGGTTAAATCACTTATATATGCTATTTCTCAATTTATAAATTAATCTAATATCAGATTTATATAAATATACAAGCAAGCTGGCTTTAACTTTTCAAATAGGATATAGAGAACGTCAAATTGATTATATATTGGTTCAAGATAGATACATGAATGCTATTAAGGGTTCACAAGCTTTGTCTGCTGCTGATATAAACTCTGACCATAATTTGGATATAGCTAAATTAAAGTTGAGTTTAAAAAGAATTAAAGAGAGAAAATATATGTAAGATGGGACTTGGCTAAATTGAGAGAAATAGAAAAAGGAAAATTTGGTTTAATATGTGAAAATGAAATAAGGATTGTTGAAAAAGAGGAATATATTAATAGTGCTGATAAGTGTTTGCATGGGATTAAAGAAGGATTCTTAAAAACAACAAAAAATGAAATAAGAATTATTCAGATAAGAAAAGCTAAACGACCTTGGATAATTGAAGAAAGGTTGGAAGGATGTAAATAACATCAAACCTCCACTTTTTTACCCTTTTAGCAAAATATATTAATTTGAAAACAGTTTCGCCTGTTCCCAGCAGTCTTCATCAGATCTACAAATTTAAACATTACAGAAATACAATCATATTTTATAAATGCAATATCTATAGAATTTTTGAAAGAAATGGAAGAATTCAATATGAAGGACACAGATGGACTTTGCAATTTGATATGTAACAGTGAAGTTTGTCCTGAAGATTTTTTAATAACTATACTGATTCCAATTGCTAAAAAGAAGAAAGCTGTTAAATGTGAAAAGTAGAGAACAATAAGCTCGTTATTTTATGCTTCTAAAGTTTTAATGAGGATTTTATCACATACAATGTAACACAAAACATACGTATAACTATTAAATATGAAACATACAAAATATATATATAAAATAAAACAACACATTCTTTAACTTCACACCATCTTGCGCAAGATACCCAAAATAATACTCGCTGCTTAAAATACATTCGGCGTTTATAGTTTGAATATTATTAAGTTCTTGCTTTCCATTTCTATATTCTCATTGCATTATAAATATTTCTAGGAAAAGCTTAGATATCCAAATATCTTCAGTTAATCATCCATAATTTACGAAGTACAAATCTCATTGAATATTTCATATCTCCAAATATCTATGTCTCAGGGTTCTAATTTTGATATGTTCAAATCAAGACACTTAAATTAGGCAAGAGGGTTCATTTTACTGCCACTCCATGTGCTAAGGCACCAGCATAACTATGAGACATTATAACTAATAGGTTTGAATCTTTTATCAGGTTGCAATATTAAAATGATTTATATAGTGAACAATACCACATTACATGTTCATTAGTTGATTTGACAACTAGCATATTATACTTTCTATTGATTGAATTATGCATAAACCACAGTGCTCAAACCATGCTACAGGGTACTTGATTATAACTGGAAAATAATAATGAATTCTATTAATCACTCATTAAATAATTTGAGTAATCCTATTTCTCACATCCCAAACAGTACGTGATAATTAGCATTTATGATTGCAATGGTGGATTGGTGATGAAATTGGAATATGTAATCAATAACATTTCCATTAAACTGTAATGGCTAGAAATCAACTAAATTGGTGATTAGTGATTTGGAATAATCGTGAACGCAAAAGCAATAACTAGCGTATTACAAAGATTACACTAACATTTATTTACACTAATATTTACTGATGGTACATACAACAAAACAAAAATAATTTTAACTTTAAAACAAAATACAATATTAAATATCCCCAACTAAATTCTGCTACTTTGTCAAGATACTCCAAAATAATATCTTAAGTGAACATTATTTGCGTTCATAAAAAAACTTAAATAATAAAGTTCAATAATATAATACACCTTGTTATGGAAATTATTCCATTTTAAGAATCAGCATAATTAACATACCAATTCAACACAATTACATACTTTGCATAGGTTCAAATAAGTATGAATGGCATTTATATCTGATTCCCCTGTTTATGGATTCTTTAATCTATCCATGAGGTGAAAGTATAAGAGATGCTAACAAGGCAAACCTCTCCATACAGTAGTGCCAACCAGAGTAATCAATGGATGCCAGAAGGCTTGTGCATAAAATCCCTATCTAATGCCTATTCATCCAATATCCCCAGACTAATTTCTGGCTTGTGGCCGTCGTCAGTGAGGAGCTTTGGATCTGACAAAGGCCACAAGCCAGAAACTAGTCTGGGGATATTGGATGAGTAGACACTAGCACAAGCCTTCTGGCATCCATTGATTACTCTGGTTGGCACAGAGTGGCACTACTGTATGGAGAGTTTTGCTTTGTTTGTAAACAATTATGTGCTAGTATAAGAGATGGTGATCATGTGATGCTTAATGGTATAAGAGATGCTATTGATGCTGTTAGAACAGTTGGAAATATATTTTAAAAAAGGTAAAGGAATTGGTATGTGTTTTGTAGATCTGGAAAAAGCATTTGATGGAGTAATCTGGAATAAACTTATGACCATCTTAAAAAATAATTCTATTTTGGAAAAAGAAAAGATTGATTTGGAATATGTACACTGGACAAAAGATATGAGACTGATAAAGTGAGTATAGAGAATGAAATTAGGCAAAGATGCAGTATGTCACCTGATCTTTTTTAATACTTATTTAGAAGACATATTAAATATATTATTTAGACTGTAGAGGAACAAAGGTTGGAGATAGAATAAAATGTATATGATTTGGAGATGATACGGCTCTTATGGCTGGGGATAAAAAGTATCTTCAGAATATGTTGAATAAATTGGAAGAAGGATGTATAGAATATTGAATGAAGATTAATGTTGAGAAGACTTCAGTGTTTATGGATAAGGAGAAATGCAAAAAGACTGCAAATTGAAATCTGTGATAACATAGTTAAACAAGTAAAGGGATTTAGATGTTTGAGTGAGGCTGGAAGAAGTGGAGATGAAGTTAAAAGAATAGCATTGGCAAAGGAGGTATTTATTAAGAGAAAGAAAATATTTTGTAGATCTTTGGAGAGATAATTAAGAAAAAAGATTAATTAACGAGTTTACTAGTATATGGTTGTGGATCATGGAAAATGAATAATAAAATTAGGAATATTGTGAATGCCTTTGAGATGTGGACATGGAGAAAAATGAAAAAAATCAGTTGGAAAAAATAAATAAATGAAGTTTTGAAAAGAGTAAAAGAAAAAAGATTGATTGAAGAAAGAGAAACTGGATTGGACAGAAATTATAGTTTAATGAAAGATATTTTGGAGGGAATGGTGAGTGGAAGAAAGATTTGAAGAGATTGACATTGGATGATATAAGAGATGGAAAGAGTTACGTAGAATTGAAGAGCTGGGCAATATGAAGAGAATGGAATGGAAAAATCGATGAATTGATGTGGCTACTCTTTGGATCTGTCCATTTGACAGAATACTGTTCATGATGATAGATAAATAAATGGATTTTACAATTTACAAAAAAAATGTGAAATAAAATATCATTTATTTATTAATTCATGAATTTATCAAGTAGTGGTTAGAAACTATTCAAAAGATAGAAAAACCAGAGTGAAAAGATGCACTACAAAAATAAACTAATGAGATTGAAAACTTCAAATTGAATCTCTTTTTATATTAAATCTTAAGTAATACTTTCATATATTACACTATTTCCATCACGTCATTTAAAATTAAGCACATATTTATAGGAGGGGTTTTCTAAAGGTAGTTATATATCAAATCAAATATCGCATCAATATTAGCATTATTAAATGTTCTCATTTCCCATCTGATGAATAAGGTAATGCCCTTTAACTCACAATCTCAAATAAATATCAGTTCCTCTTTGGGAGTTTCTCATTTTCTAAAAATGCAAAATTATAAATTGTTCAACCAATTCATTTACAATTATTTTTCTTTTATATTACAACACTTTTTTCACTTTATTTCCATTTATTCTTAATCTTCTTTTAAATAAGCCCTTAATAATGCCAATAAATCTCATAGTACGTTATACTGTAGTTCATTCTCAAATATCATTAATAACCATACTTGGGCTTCTGATTCGGCACCCATCTGTATACTCATGTGACTGCTCTCTTTAGTTATTGCAGTTCTATTCATCACTTCAAACATCAAAATCCGAAAACCTTTCTATTAATATATCTGCTACATACACTTCATTAAAAAGTGACTGGTGTGAAATAAAACAAAATATTAATTATTGATTAGTCTATAAATAGTCTTGTGATTCCATATACTGCCGGAAATGATTGCAAAATTGGTTGAAGCAGTCCCTGAAACCTTCTGGCAGAATTGTCTGTAGAAACTTTGTTGTAAGTTCCTGAAACTCCTGAATTGAAAACCAAGATGGGCTTATTTCGTGACTAACTTTAATTTTGGAATAAGCAAACGTCTTCAGGAGAATAGCACATGATCTCACAAACATGACCAAGAACTTTGCTCACAGAATTCAAGTCGCACAAAATTTTGACCCATGATTCAAAATAATGCCCAAATAGTAGTCAGCATTTACTGTACAATTTTCAGTAGCACATTTGTGGTGAATAATACTTTTGGAATAAAAAAATGTTTTGATTATGCTTTTTTGCACCCTCAATTTTTTTGGATTTTACTTTTTCTGGAAACCCCCATTCTGCACTCTAATGCTTGGGTTATGTCTCATCACTTGTTATGAATGTTTGGCAAGAATTCCATGACCCATTGTTACAATTCTTTGCATATTTCTGGAATATTATGTCATCTTTTTGGTTGACTATCATTAAGTAAAGCACAAAGCAATTGCACTCCATGTGCTTTTTCAAATCTTCCATTAAAATCGCTCAAACCATTGCCATACATCAGTAGGTTGCTCAATTTAAAACAAAATTTAATGTTAATGCATTATTTCATAATGGATTAGGGTATAAAACAGATGATCACATCCACCATCTTATAATTCAGGATCTAGACATGATTAAAACTTCTGTCATTAATAAGTAAATGATGTTCTACATGACATATGCAGTAATTTGTTAATTCCAGCCAATCAAAAAGTCAATTCAATAATTTCCAAAATTACATCCAACAATTCAGGTTTATTTTCCACATATACTTTTAAACGTGTCTCTATCCCTTTTGTCTAATTACTACAATTATCAACCTTTCTTAATTAAGTTTTCTTTTTCTCTTTTTATAAAAGTTTTTAAAACTTAAGACTTCATAAATTTATTCTTTATAAATATAAGATCAATCAGTTGGTAACTCCATATTTATAAATCTTTGATTTGAATAAATATATTTATGTGCTAAAGGAACTATTTCAATCTCAAATTTTACCTCTCTGTGTGACATATATAAATACTTTACATATTATGTAATGAGCTTTAATAGCTCTTAACAAGCTTTTCTGAATATCCTTATCCCCAGGCTGTTTTCTAGATTTTGTTTTTCCTAAATGATGCGCTAGGATCTTAACAAGCTTTTCTAAATATCCCTATCCTCAGACCAGTTTCTAGCTTTTGGCTTTTCTCAGTGAGGCACTAGGATCTTAACAAGCTTTTCCGAATATCCCTATCCCCAGACCGGTTTCTAGCTTTTGGCTTTCCTCAGTGAGGTGCTAGGATATTCTAGCATGTCACTGAGGAAAGCCAAAAGTTAAAAACCGATCTGGGGATAGGGATATTGGAAAAGCTTATTAAGAGCTATTAAAGCTCATTATATAACATTTGTAATACAAGCTTATTAAATTAAGTCACATGATGTATGACTTGATTTTTTTGCAATTATACTTTAAATATATATATATGTGTTGTTTTTAAATTAATAAACTGTTTGTTCAAGTTGATTTTGATCTTTATGTGTTTTCATCTTTTTAAAAGTACAGTCATGCCATCTACTGAACATTCAATTAATGATTGCCAACTTACTTATTTTACAGACATAAATCTCTGACCACTGTGTTCATATTGCTAAATAATAATCAAATGACTTTATTGCTCAGAAGTCCATAAGAAGTACGAACACTGGAAATGACAGAATTGGATGCAATATCCTAAGTTCCAGAGCCTGTCACCGTTCCACAGTACCTAACGATGAGGGCATTTTTAATATTTAAATAAATAGAATAATAGCAAAATGATATATATATTGTAATGGATAGCAGATACTAATATCTATCACCAGAGAGCGCCACGAGACCTCTAGCCTAGAAAATTTAAGGTTTACTGATGAGAATCCCAAGTACAAAATGGCTATACCATCATTCAGATATTCAAAATCGCCTCTTGATCATGGAAAGCAGAGATTCTTGGCAAATAGCAAATGGTAGAGCAGACAACAGTAAACAAAATGCTGGACAAATCTAACAATTAATAAAACAATGTTTATTTTAACAAAGCATAGTATACAGTTCATTTGTAGGGTTTAAATATCTCGGAGTTATTTCAAATATAACAATTTGAATATTAATTTTTTTTTTTTTAAGTAAGCATATAGTGTATTTGATATCTAATAGTTTAAATATTACACTTCCCCAAAGAATTTACTTATAATACTATCAGATCCTCTCTGAAGTTTGATATTCCACATGTGCGTGCATATATATTTCACATTTGCATTAAACAAACACTCGATGATAAAGCAACTTTAATCAACTATCATTTTCATATAAGCAAGCTACTACAAAAATTAAGCCTATTTACCATGCACTTGATCCAACCACTAAAAAATATACAATAATAAATAGACCTCTTAATCACCCATGTTTAAAGCAAAAATATATATCATGGGGATAAATGTCTCTACCCCCAACACAAAACACAATCATCTGCAAGTATTTCAAGTGGGAATTATAAAATCGCAGGCAGGAGCAAAAACATAATCCACATTGTTGATAAATATCCAGGATCACCCTACCCAATGCACACATATGCGTATATCAATTCCTTTAATTTCAGATGTGTTTGATGCGAACAGAGTATACAAACAAAACTGCTATCAAATTTAATCATAATGTGTGCGAGATGATAATCTGGACCAACTGATGAGTGCTGGTTCAGCATGAAATACGTATATTGGTCATTATTTATCTTTTCTACACGTGTGGTCATGTGTGTCAGCGGTATGAGATAGTATGGATAGTTGAAGGGTGCTTGATAGTCTGAGTTCAAATCACCTATATTTATCAAAAATTTAGAAAGTTATGCACACATCAAGTCAAACACACATATAGTAATGATTTTAAAAATCTTTGAAGCATTATATTAATTATTAAATAGAAATTATACAATATACGAGAAAGAAAGAAAAACTATCAATTCCTTTTAAAACTTTTTTTTTTCTAATGAAAACTTTTCTTTAAAAATACCATCAGTTGTACTTAACAACAATTGTGGAAATGATTTTCTTTTTAATAAAACTTTACGAGAAAAAAAAAAAAAATTACAATTTTAAATGCAAACTAGTTTCTATGATCTAAACTACAACTACCATGCAATCAGATAACTATGAGTTAAAACGTATAAACATTAATAATAATAAAAGTTTATAAAACAAATAAATGCATAAATGTAAAATTACATCATTTAACCTATCTATCACTGACTTATTGGTAACGTTTTTACAAAATACTTCATAAATAAAAGTTTACCTTAAGTTCAAGAAAAAAGATGATAACGGGGATATTATTTTTTGGAAAAGTTGAATTTTATAGACACACATATGTACAAATGGAGCTTCATAATAGTTTCCATGCCTCAATTTACCACTTTTGTTAATCAAGTAGAGAAAGTTTATCCTGAAATTGTTTCTTTGATATTGAGAAGCACATTTGTTGAACTACATATATGATGATGGCTAGCCCTTTATTGATTTCTTAGCAAGAAATGTTTGACATTTAATGACTATAGGTTACATATTGCAAAAGTGAAGTTCGTGGTTTTTAATAAGACTACTGGTAAAAGTTATGGATACATCACAGGAGGCAAAGGTAACGATCACAAGATAAAGCAAATAAACGCAGAATGAATCTTATAATTGTTAGCTAATCTTTTTATATCACTAAATTTTTAATTAATGAATCCACTCATTTACTAAAAATTTTTTAAATAACAAAGCCGGTAATTATGTTCTTACATTTTTTTAAACTTAGTACGTATCTTTATTCCTTCAGTTTACCAAAAATTTCTTAATTAATTGAGCCAGTAATTATTTCCATTTAATAGATTCACCCAGCATTTTTTAATTAGATAAATCTGTAGGTTTACAGATAACATTGAAATATTAAAACCAGGAACAAGGCTTAATAAAAAAAGAATTGATTTTCTAAGAGTTTTAATTGACAAAAAAAATGGAATAATTAAGAATTGATCAAAAAATTTTATAAATTATAATTAAGTATTGTTCCTGTAATATAAATTTTAAATAGATTTATAATAATTTTAATTACTAAGTTTCTTTTTTTTTACAAACTAACATTGATTAAACTTAATTATAAACATAGACCTTTATCATTGTGTGCATGTACGTAAGAGCTGAAATTAAGTTTGTACTTTGCCAACCATATTTTAAAATAACTTAGATAGAGATATGACCAAGAAAATAATGTTTTAAAAGAAGAAATACCAGCAAAATAAACTATACTTAATTTTTATAAATATCAATATTAAAATGCCAATTTCGTAAAGAAAATTACTATGGGGAAGGGAATAATTATTGCAAATGATAATTTTCAAATTTCTATATTTTCTAATTTTAGGGAAAAAATAAAGCACATGTAATAAATGCCTGACAAAACATACAAAAGTCTACGGATTAAAGTTTAAACTTACCTGAATTTTAACGATAAGGGGAGAACATAAATGAAAACATTAATTTGAAAGACGCAAATGAAAAGTAATCGGAAATGTTCAAATAATTCGATGAAAAAGTACCAGAAAATGCCAATATTGGGAGTTAGATCTGGCAAATTTAAACTAAAAATATATACATATTTTAAAAAATTACAATAATAAAATAAAATTTAAAAATACATAATTAAATATTTGATGATTATTCATTCATATATCTTAATAATTTGATCTGTGGGATGGCAAACATCAGTAGACTATGTTAGTAATGGTTAAGTGTTTTCGCATAATCACAGTATTTACTCGCCTAAGGATCTTAATTCATCCTTTAGGCTGACAAAATCTATCTACATTATTTTATTTCTGTGGGAGCTTATCTTAAAATAACTTGTGGCAATTGTTTAATTAATTAGGCTATCATGTTTTAATCAGTACTTTATTTTAAATAATACTATTAATCGCAGCACATAAATCACCAAAGTGGTAGAAAATTTCATTGAAATATTAATAAGTAGATCACGTAATGAACTATTTATGTGTAATTGGATAAACGATTAGGATTTTCAGATAGATTATTTTTACAATGACAATTATAAGGGGCAATGTTCGATCTATTGTTTTCTTTAATGATTACATCTTTATGCATCTATATTTATTTATAAGTTTACACACACGCACATGTATATATATACACATATAACATCATTTTTATAATATTAGTTTTCTTTTCTTTCACAAAAATTATAAAATCAAGCATATACTCTATAACAGATATCATATCTAATACATTTAAATAATCTTTGAAGACAGAATTTTTTATTCTATTACAGGACTTAGCGAGGCCACCGTATCTCTTAAAGGACAGAAATGCTTGCATATTACCACAGTTTACGAAAATGCCAATTAGGCTATATTTACATTTAATAAAAGAAAAGATTCTTTTATCTATGAACTTGATTATTATATGAGCATGCTCAAAAATTAATATAATATACAGGCTTAAAACTGCATATATATATATATGTATGTGGGATTCAAACTCAATTTTCACACGACCATCAACTCTCCATGCAATCTCATATTGCTGACACACCTGATCACACACATGTTGAAAAGAGAAATAATCAGCACTCATTAGTGGGCTTTGAACATTCCATCATCAGATTTTCAATGAAATGGAAGGCTGAAGATTTGTGGGTTGGATTAGTTTGAAGCCTGTCCATTAAAGTAAGAACATTGGCTACCTTAATATAAAGCTCAGCACTGACTGTTTATATGTGGAGAGATGGTAATCTGGACCAACTGATGAGTGCTGGTTTAGCGCAAAATACGAATATTGGTCATTATTTATTTTTCAACATGTGTGTGATCAGTTGGGTCAGCAATATGAGATGGGTGTGGAAAGTTGAGGGTCGTATGAAAGTCTTGAGTTTGAATCCCTTAATAGTTATAATGGAATAACCCAGAAATGACAGATTTGTTTCAACTCTAAAAGATCTTTCTCCAACCACAACTAATCCATATATATTTTGCTAGGTCTGTGAAGTCACATTCCAACATTTATGAAGAGGAAGTAGTACTATTTCTTTCTCCCACAGTAAATAAATTTGCGGAATAATTACAGAACATATTATAACTTTTGTAAAATATCAATTTTGTACTGTACTTTACACAATGTTTTTATTAATAATACATTGATGGTTTTGATTATGCCTTCATCAAAACTTTTAAAACGTTTTTAAACATAAAGATAATTAGTAAAAAGATGTATTAGAAAGATGTTCTGATAAAGACTGCTGGACAGTCAAAGCTGTCAACCCAATATTAATAAAAGCATGGTATCAACTGCAATATGAAGTGAAATTTAAATTAGTAAAACAACACATGATCACTATTTTGTTTATGCCTACACAAGTTGTTAAAATACCAAAAATTTTCTACACAGAATAGAGCCACCTAGTATAAACTCTAGTAATCACCATAAGCTAGAAATTAGTCTAGAAATATTGGGTGGGAAGCACTGGAAAGGATTGATGCATAACTTTCTAGCATCTATTAATTACTAGAATTTACACTAGGTGGCACTATTGTGTGGAGAACATTTTTGCTATTGTTTGAAGCAAAGACTTTTTGGTTTATTGATTTATATATTAAACAATACAAAAAAAAAAGGGGGGGGGGCATAACTTGATCATCTCAGTGAATATGAAATTGTTAAGACCTTAAAAGATAATATATGAATCTTTATCTCAATCATAAAGAGAAATCAATGATTGTACTAAATTTTCATTGCCCTTATTATTAGTTAATATAATATTTAAAGTTGTTATCCGTTCTCTTATCTTGATTGTAATTAGTTGGCGAAAATGTTTCTAATGTTGGCTAAGGAAAAGGTTTACTCCATGTTTTTAGTTATTAAGAGTTGTTGAGCATGCTATCAGCTAGAGAAACCAGATTCATAGCTTCTCTAGCCAAAATCGCACTACTGTTTAAAGATATGGAATAAATCTTTCCTTAGCCAATGTTAGAAACATTTTCAGCAACTAATTATTACTTAATATGTAAAAATTGAGATTTGATATCACTATTATAGCATATATTTATATGATATTAATATCATTTACATTCTTTATTACTTTTACAATGCTTTATATAATTACAACCCGCTATTGACAGTTTTGATTGCACCAGCAATCTTCTTCAGAACTATAACAAAAACAATACAAATACATGAATAAATACACATGAACATATAATTTTACAAATATTATATATGTAAAATTATATGTTCATGTACATTTATATTCATGTATTTGTATTGTGTTTGTTATAGTTCTGAAGAAGATTGCTGGGGCAATCAAAACCGTCAATAGCGGGTTGTAATTATATGAAACATTGTAAAAGTAATAAAGAATGTAATGATATTAATATTATATGGATTTGACAATGCAATAAGAAATATAAAGTTATAATACTTCATAAAGATATATTTATATAACCATATATGTATATTTTTAATGGAATATATGTTTCAAAAAGGATAAATTCATTTTAAAAAATACATGAATACAATGTATATGGGTGTGTCTATATACTGTACTTATAAAAAAAAAAAAATGCTTACATGCACCCATAAGTTGAATAAATAAAATCCCAACTTCCTGTCCACTGCGCTGATATGTACAGCATTCCTAGTAACTGAACACCAACTAATGAAGAAAACACTAGCACAAAAACAATCACATTTCTGATAGTCATCTCATAGTCTGATCTCTAAATATTAAAAATATATAAATAAACATGCTTGAACGTTATTACTCAGAGCAAAAATTTTATTATTGAAGAAGTCGAGTGTTTGCCACTTGGATTATAATAAAAAAAAAATAAACATTTAAATGAGTCCTGCTACAATTTGATTATAATAAGAAAATTTGTTTTAAAGTTCTATAAAAATCTTAAACAAAAGAGATAAGTTAAATACTCCAACTCATTGTTATTTCAATGTTGTTTTATCAGTATTGCGAATCACCGCTGAAAAAAAAAAATTTGCCATTTAAGATAATTATAATTGATGTTTTTTTTTCTTTCAACATTATCACTTTGGAATGATTTACGCCAATTAAAAACATTTGATATATCTTGACTCCAAGATGACGAGAGAATAATAATAATAATTGAATAATTTATTGCTTTGAGCATTGGAAGTGACTGACTGAGCTGCTTTCCATGGTTCCAAAGTATGTCATTGTATCAATGTTTGCAGTGCGACTAGACTTTAATGCCACAATTCAATCGTACAAACTTTAAAATATTTTGTTTAAAAAAAAATCTTACATAAATAAAAGCATGGCAGTAAAATTTTAATAAAAGCCATAAATATTGCAAAAAAATTATCAAATCAGCCATTGCTAATTATCTAATTTCATTTCACTATCACTATGTGGACATTTAAGATTTCTCACACAAAGACAACTTTTCTTTGAATACAGTTTCTTTGATTGTTTGTTTTTTAAAATTATTTACAAATAATAAAAAAATTCAGAGAAAAAGTCAATGAAACAATTAACAGGAAAAGTAATAAATTAACAAACATGCTAATATCAGGAAACTTCTTCCGAATGACCAATACTGTGAATATGATTGATGAAATTGGTTCAAACATCACTCTAATAAAGCTCCAAGAAACAAACATGGTATAAAACATCATAAATGGGCAATACATCGTAAACATGTAATGAAAATATTCAAGAGATTTAAAAGAAAAAGGTAACTTTACCAGTCGCATATATCATTTCAGTTATAGCCTTAAGAGAGAGCAGTAAGGATCATATAAATTACTAAAAAGGTTTTAAAATCCGGATGACATTCAAAGCACCTTAGTGGATAATAAATGTCCTACAAGTAATGAATGTACAAACCTACTAATTTCATTCTTGAAATAAAGGGCCATCTAGTTACACTTAAGAACAATTTTATCCCGTGATAAGGCAAGATCTTGATCATTTCATCCTTTTGGATTAATCTAAAACATTTTTCAAATTATGAGCCATGCGGTATACCTGAGATCCTTTCAGCGAACCCTGTAAACTTTTAGTAGTTAATATAATAATATGTTATTGCTCATTTTCATTCTCATTATGATTTCAGGTACACAATAATATATAATCAACCTTTAAGGTATCAACAATCTCAACCTGTAGTCATAGCAACCCTTTAACAATAAAAGGTGATACCATCTTTATTTATAGTCTGATATGTTTATATAGACACTAAAGATTGCGACTTGACCGAGGAATGTGATTAATAATGTAAAAAAATTTAAACAAATCTCATTAATCAGGCAAGTATAACTTGTTCTGAAAGCAGACTAATAAAGTCAATTATAACTTCCAGATTCTGAAAGCAGACTAATAAATAGTCATTTATAACTTCCAAATTTCATCTAAAGAAAATATTTACTAAGACAATAAAGCCAAATTACTTAAGGCTTTAATGGGTTTATAAATGTAGATGATAACAATCAATCCTTAAACTGTCAACAATCTCAAACTATCATCAAGGCAACCTCGTTTAACAATAAAGATGGAAGTTATAATTGACTTTATTAGTCTGCTTTCAGAACAGGTTATATTTGCCTGATTAACGAGGTTTGTTTAAATTTCTTTGCATTATTGATGTCACACTCTTTGGTCAAGCTGCAATCTTTAGTGTCTATATAAACATATCAGACCATTGATAAAGGTGATATGACTATTGTTAAAGGGGGTTGCCTTGACTACAGGTTGAAATTGTTTATAGTTTAAGAGTTGGTTGTTATTATCGACATATATAAACTTATCAAAGCCTCGAGTAATTAGCTTTATTGTCTTAGGTACATAATTTCACAAATATTTCATTCTTTCTTGTAGAATTTTTTGAATTAATAGACCATCAGTGTTAAATATGTAAATTTTGGGAAATTCTCTGACTTCTACTAATATCCACTCCTTTTACTGATTCTCTTCGATTTTAAATCCCATTCTTCTTGCACCAAAGTGGAGTCATAGTACTAAATCCATTTCATCTTATTTTCATCTTCACAAATGAAAATATTTTGTAGGTATTATTTTTAAATGAATTAAAAAATAAATATTTTTAAAATTTCTCAATTTTAATTTCTAATAAGACAAATGTTGATAAATACAACTGACAGGATCTTATGCAAACAATAATTATATGAATCTTTAAAAAAAAAATTAAGGATATAAAATAGCAGGCACTCAACCAAAATCTTTGACAATTAATTGCTGATATAAAGAACTAATTATTTTCAGAAAATGGGAACACAAGAAAAAAACATGAGAGACTTGTGGTCACTAAAACAGTAATTTTGCACAATGTCCAATCAAAAAATATCCAATGTCATATGCCAGTCTACATAAACCTACGTTTTAATTAATAGCCATAAAAGTTGGAATAGTTTTTAAAATTTAAATGAAATATTTATGTCAGTGTAGGATAGAAGTGATTATCTTTTGTTTATCTAATAAATTGACCAGGTTACGAAAAAGTGAGTGTTGTTTGCAAGTTTGCCAAAAACTGATCCTGTGTGAATCTGATGAGTGAATTATTATTGTAATACATTCAAACTATAAATAAGTTTATATTCTCAGTGTTATACATTTAACAGTTGTGATTTATTAAAATTATTAAGATAAAATAGATATGGTGTTTGTACAATACATCAACTTAATAGACAGAATATTTCAAGTCATATTTAAATGAAATAATTACCTCACGGAACAATCACGCCCAAATTGCGAGCAGATTCTAAAGAACCGTTTTTAAATAAATTGCAAATACATTTACTTTTTTGCATATCAAAGCCAATCCATTTTATGTGATAAAAGAAAATATCTCTTTCATCTGAAGGCTGAAACTTTATATTAGGGGTATCCGGTCAATGCTTTGCCATATGAAAAAAAAAAATTAATCAATCCAGCTTATTGTTTCAAATGTTAATTTAAACTAAATACCAATAATTTTAATTGCATGCAAATAATGTTTACTGCTGATTAAATATATAACATTTAGAAATATAAATACTCCATGGAACAATCATGGTTGGAGATTGGATGATAGAGATATCTTTTCAGGTAAAATGGATTGGAATTGATATACGAACTGATAAATATATTTACAACTTTATTTAAAAAATCATTTTGTAGAATCTGCTTGCAAATTTGCCCCTGTAACATATTCAGATGTAATTGTTCCATGAAGTATTTATATCAATGTTATATATTTAATTAGCAGTAAAAATCATTTATGTGCGATTAAAAATTATTTGTAATAAATCAAATAAAAACAAGATATACAAAATAATTGTGAATGAGATTTAATACATTTAAATTCAATAGAATTGCTTGAAATTTGGTATACAACTAATTAATACATTTGATGCCAATCAATTCTATTTCCGTGAATAAGAAAGTGCATGATTTCAAAATCTGAAGCAAGATCACATGAAGTGAGAACTTCCTTGATTGGATGAGAAGCTTCTTACATGAATGGAAGACATCTAAACTCTTTGCAATATGTTTGTGAATGATGCTGTCAAATCTGTGTCCAACGAAATCATTTGATATCAAACAATTTTATTTCCATGAATAAGAAAATCCACGATTCAAAAATCCAACACAAGATTATATGAAATGAGGAATTCCTTGGCTCATGAGAAGCTTCTTATATATCGCGAAAGAAATCTTAAGTTTCATTGGAAATTGATTTTGTTAAAATTTCTAAAATGCTGAAAATACAAAAAGCAATATGGCATCAGCTTACTTTGGATTAACCTAGTAATGAATAGTGCAATGGATCTTACACTCTATTGATAATAGCAAAAAAATAGTTCCGAGATGATTTTGCCCATATTGGGGGGGGAATACAGTACTTGAAGATGTTATTTTGTTCTCTTGCTTATAAAATCTGCAAGTCTCATTGTAGGTAAAACCTGCAGTAAATTTCATATTTATACTTGTATACAATTTTTTAAGATGACAACAGTCCACTATCTCATCAGTTATATCATATATTACTTTTTTTTTTAGTTCATCAATATGAGGAACCAAACCTAGTATTTCATTATTCTTACTTTTATTTGCACATCAAATTTACTTCCACTAAAAAAATTCTTCATATGATTTCAATTGAGTTATATAACTATATACTTCATTAATCTGTTTGCTATAATCGCAGATGTTTGACCTATTTAATGTTATCCTTCATCAATCTTTTATTATTACATTGAATTACCAGTACTTTACTCTCCAAAATATTTACTGATATTACAAGCTACCTACAGAATTTAATCTTTTGATATTCAATTTACGCAATCTACCGTACAATGTGGCCGAGTGAAAAAGGGACTGATTTTCTCTCCAAGCTGCTTACCGCACCATTTTTAAATCAATACATATCACGTAGTGACACAGTTTGGCTATTCACCACAAAAATTTTAAGATGCTAATATGTCTGGATCACAAATTATAGCATGAAATTGACCAGGAGGCGGACTAGAAAAGAGCACAGAAACGACTTGCGCATTGTGCAGAGATAAAGGCATGAAGACAGGGCACAGGGACAACTAAGTGGAGTAACCCAGTCAGTCATGCAAACAGACACATTTTCAAGAAATTTCAAAATATATATGAAGGCTCATATCACATAGTAAAAGAGAACAAGCCAAATGCTTTTACCCTAGTCAATGATAAAGGGGAAAAATGCACATATAATGCAAGGGCTTTAAAACCATATAATCCAAGACAATAAATCATAATTGGGGGGAGGGGGTAATTCACAAACAGAAATATACTATAAACAAGAACTAGAATAAACTGGCTGAAACACCTAGTTTATTCTCATAATTAACCATGGGGGGTATTGTAACTGTGCAAGGTGTGTTGGCAGTTGAATTTGAAGATTTTTCTGAGAATGGAATATAAAAAATAAAAAAAGTATGTTAGGTGAAATTTGTATATATATGAAATATACAAACCATTATATAATTACAAATATCCAGTAACGCCCTCTGTTTAAAGATCTATATCTCAATAATAGCAAACCTTAAAATGATACCACTTTAAGGTTGTATGCTAAACGATGTTAAATATTGAAATACAGACCTACTCAAACACAGAGCATGAAATTTTAAATAAGCAAACGATCTTAAATTTTTGCTAATAAACTAACAAGTTTACAAAGTTATTAAAGACAAACTAAACATTAGATTTTAATCTTTAAACTCCTCCCAAACTATAAATGAAAAGAAAGTTACTGTTAACACTAACTGAAATAATTATAGAAAATATACAAACCATTATACAATTACAAATATCCAGTAACGCCCTCTGTTTAACATCGTTTAGCATACAACCTTAAAGTGGTATCATTTTAAGTTTGCTATTATTGAGATATAGATCTTTAAACAGAGGGTGTTACTGGATATTTGTAATTGTATAATGGTTTGTATATTTTCTATAATTATTTCAGTTAGTGTTAACAGTAACTTTCTTTTCATATATGAAATAATATATACAATAAATCTTTTATTTGATTAAACTTAGAAAATTTCTTTTCCTTGAGGCAATACACATTGTGGGGTTTTTTTCCTTTTAATAAAAAGGAAAAAGAGCAAATTTAAATAATAAAAGCAACTACTGATTTTAAATATTGATAAAAGTTCTGCAAAGTGTGACATTGGTAATTAAATATGGCCACAATAATTACAAGAAAGAGAACTTTGAGAACAAAAATCTACTGAAAGATAAAAATTTGAAGAAGAGTTTGGGAGGTGTTCAAAGTACATATGCGTGATGAGTTTTCTGAGAGATATAAAAGGGATGGACATGAATAAAGGGATCTTTTCTTGGATACATGGCAAGATACAGAATTACTCTGTGATAGTTGCTGATATTCAGATGGGCGGCTAAAATGCCTGTACATTACTGGTCTTTCCTTTCCCTTGGATCCCTTAAAATGATTTAGAAGAATGAAGTCATCACCTGCCTGAAATAGAAACATCGCATCAAAGCTAGGACTTAATATACAGATCACAGAGTAAAAGCCTGAGGATTATATTTATTGCCAAAGAACTATTCTACTGAACAATCTTACCCATAAGAAATTAAACTTTGAACTCATAATATTTATTGAAGTAACCTTTGAAGAGATTGTACATATCACGTAAACCATAAAAACAAAAAAAAATAATGAATCATAATGAAACTATAAATATGATTAATGGATCTTTATAATTATTACATTATTTCTTTTTTATTTATTAAATTAAAATAAATATGCTCTTAAAAAAAAAAGAAAACTATAATATGTTGTTTGCTTAAGCCTTGTAAATATATTCTCTCAGTGATCTTCTTTGTAAAATTCAACTGTTGATGCTAACACACGTTATTGTATTTCAGGTTTATTATTCGGGGGTATCAAGATATATATATATAATACACTTCCTTTGTCGATATAGTGGGCATGTCTAACCAGAATCCTGGCACCTAATAAAATAAATAAATTTAAACTATTAAAGGCAACAATGAGAGTGGAAGTTAGTATCTATTTTAAGTAGGTCAAATTGTACTTGCTTACATGCTAAGTCTTAGATAGATAATGCTAACCACTGCATATAAGTGCTGGTTGGTTTTACAAGAATGTATGAGTTAGTTCGTTATAATTAGGCCTGTACTACCTGGAAATATACAATGCTTATGCTAAAGCTTAAATGATTAATATGCAATAATATAGATTATATGTGAGTTTGGTAGATAACAAATATATTCTTAACAGATATACAAACCTAATCAAAAAAAGCCATTCACGTCTAATAAAAATAGATTAGGCAAAAAACGGTACAGTGCTAACATTAAATTTCGTTTTAAATTTAGCAAAACTGCTACTAATATTTGAATTGATTTAAACCATGTACGGTAGTGGATCTGTGGGTTACAAAAATATTTTCAAGTGGTTTGCAAGAATTTGTAATGGTAGGGAGAGCATTGAAGATGATATGTAAAGGTACAAAACACAGTCACATTTCATGTCACAATGTGTGAACCAGACATGCTAGTGCCTTAAAATTTTTGTGGCAAATATCTAAAATATGTCGCTATAAAACACGTGTTGATTCAAATATGGTACTATAGGGAACTTGGAGGGAAACCAGTCACCTTTTACTGACACACAATACGTACATCCTTAAAAATTCTTACCACTAATTTTGTTCAAAACTTCACATTTCTTTATTTAATCACATAAATTAAAATATATCCCAATATCAAGATAGTTTTTTTTGCATTTTATATAGAAGCATAAAGTAAATTCTTTCATTTAATATCACTCATTAACCTAAATCTGAGTACATTACAGAATACATCTGCTATCGATTGTGATAGGATATCCAACCTGATACTGCTCAACTCTCAAACAAAGCTTACTGTATTTACAATAGCATTTCTTTATTCTACTACCACCTGTTATAAGTCTGAGCTATCGGGGGTTATTAAATGATAGTTCAATTTAATCTTATATATCTTCGCATTAAAGTCTCCCATGACAATTTTTAAAATAGAGAACAACCAGATGTTACTGATATCATTGAAAGAATTAAGAGATTAAAATAGAGTTGGACTGGACATATTGGTAGAAGAGATGATAATAGATGGGCAGTTGAAATCTTAAACCAGATTCCAAGAGATTGTAAAAGACCTAGAAAGAGACCACATGTGAGATGGATAGAAGAAATAAGGAAGTGTGCTGGGGTGATGTGGAGGAGAAAAAAAGCTACAGATCAGAGAAAATGGATTTAATTTGGAGAAACTTTCATCCTGTAGTGAATCAATAATGATTGAAAATAATGATGATGATGATAATCTTCAAGATTTCTGACTTTTGCCTTTATCAATAAGAACTTGGGATTCAATCTGAGAACCGATACTGCTATGCATTTGGCAGTTATCTTCAATTATCTTGACATCTAAATAACATACATAAACAAATGTTCATACATGAATGTACACACCACTTGGTGCACATATACTTACTTACATACTTATATGTAAACTGATAGATAGTTTTTATATATAGTCACATATGTAAATGTATTTATATAAGTTATTCGTGTGTTGGTGATTCAAAAACTAAACACTGCGTGCATTTTTAAAAACAAAATTAGTACAAACTTATTTACCATAAATAATTCAAATAATACTTTATAATTCTGAAGAAGGTTTGCAGTCGGTTGAAATGTAAAAGATAAAATAATAAAACAACATTGGTATAAATCTTGTATCCAGTAATATGAACAGATAGGTTAAGAAACTAAGATATTGTGATGAATAATCACGATAATCTTCCGTCTGTTAATATTTGCAAAATGTAAGACTTGCTTCACTGATATAAAGTTCAGTTGAACTGGAATACGATCTGTTCAAATAATAGTTATCCTAATTATGAATCGTGCCGTCATTAGCAAGAGCAGACAAAACAGAATGAATTCAACTCGAATCTTGAAATTGAGATTGTAAACCTAGATTATCTCTTCATGGTTGAATCCTTCTTTTATTAAAATATCCTTCAATTCCACAAATCCAGTTACATCTCTCATTACCATCAGATTTTAAATCCAAAATGGTCCTTGTACACTAAAATATCTAAACCTATTTATGAAACAAACAAACAAATCCAAATATGTTACTACGATAATTAACAATCCCCGAAGAATCAATCAAATTAACTTGTAAATACAATTTATATTGCGAAGATTACCACTTTCTTCTTTTTCTCCCATAATCTTAAATAGTCAAATGGAAGCTCATTAGTTTCCTGTGATTTGTTCATCTTCTTCTCAACTATAATCTTCAAAAACTCTGACTCCGTTATTTCATCTTTAACTATTTCTTTTTTTAAAATTACAATGGCATTACTTACCCTTTCCTCTCATTTCAACATATCTCTCTACTGATGCTCTTCTGTTCTTTGCTTTAATAATTACCTCTCGATTCTAAACCCGCCTTTTGAAAATTAAATTGTTTTACTTTAGTTTATTTATATATATTCAAATTACTCTATTAGTCCGTTAAGGTTTCTGTTACATTCTCCATATAATGAAAAATTTACAGCAAAACATATTACTTTGTGAATTATCTCATTAGGAGTCTAAAGTTATTATTTGCTTTCTTGCTTAGTGTATCTCTTTAATTTTCTTTATAATAATTTTCATCTCTTAGCAAAATTTATTTTGCAATTTCAACTCCTGTTAACTTCAAAATGTCTTATCTTCTGATCCAACATATTCCCCAATGTTCTCAATTTATCAGTACTACTTTTTTTAAAAAAAAATCTAAATTCTTTTTAAAACATATCCATCTTCGCAATGTTTGGAATACCTTTTGATTTCATATTTAATATGAAATCTACTTTCATCAGTAGGAGTCTGTCGTACGCAAATTGTCCTTTTTTATCAGGTATTTGTGTTGTATACAACCATGTTACTTTCTTCTCAATACTTATTAATCTGTTCAGTTTTTTTCTTCGTAAGTTTTGTCATACACTTGTTTTTTCAATTTTCACACCTAAGATTTCCATCTCCGCTTCAACTCATTATTGCCATTAAGTCTCATATCTCCAAACATCGTAGTCTATATCACTGTCACTTTTTATCATTTATGTAATTCAGATTTAAATGCTATTCTTTGTTTTCAGTCCCATGATTTCCCCGAGTAATTTAGCGCGATTAACGAGTGATGGATTCTGCTGCTCCAGCGCGGTTCATTCTGATGCTTTAACTTTTTACGAATTCCCAGACAATAAAATCATTAATTTAATTTAGTCCCATGATTTAATACCTAACCATTACATTTACTGTTTCATACATTTCCATTACCTTTGTCCTCCATTAACTACCCAAGGTTCTATAATGTCAACCTCTTCTTCACTTTGATCTGCAGACTGTTTTACAAACATCATTTACAGTAATAATAAATCTTTGTAATTAAATAATCGGTATTAAATATTTGTTACTGAAAGCAAGAGTTGGTTTGATTAAATCTTTATAAACATTGCTGCTAAAGGTTTACATCTTTGAGTATCAACAATTAATTTATTGACCGTATAATCGCATGTAAGTTGACTATTTTTTCCCTCACTAATAAATTAACATCAGAACAAAAAATAGAGTTTTCATTACGAATTTGTTAAAAATAATTCTAACGAGTTTGACTTGTGAATTATTAGAATATCCCTATCAGAGTTCCTTACCGTACAACATATGCTTTTTATAATTAAAAAATAGCATAAGCCTTATAAAAACATTTTCAATAATAATAATCGAATGGCAAAACTCTCCATACAATAGTCATGCGATTTTAATAATCGAATGGCTTTAACTGCTCGGGAGATCATAAGAAATGTGAATGGAAGAAGCGACAAAGCTGGTTGACAATGCTTAGATTTTGAATTTTAGAGTCTGCAACATTATCATTGATCCAACCCACAAAGGACAGCACTTTCAATACCTAAAAATAATTAAACAATAACACAGCTTTTCTTTCTTTTATTGCACTTTTTAAAGCAATTTTATTTATTTCCTACAGTTTCAAGTAATCTTGCAGCCTTCATCAGAAATTTATTTAGTTTTTTTTATACTATATTTAAGTGGGTAATAATAAAAGATAATGAGGACATTGAATCAAACATGATTATGCAAAGAACATGTGCTTTACTACATCACAGCAATAAACGTTTGTATTTTTTTTCCAACTTATGTATAAATCAGATTGTGCAAAAAGGTTGTGAAATGGATTGGGAATGGCCTATAATGTATTATATAATTTATCTTATACACAGAAATACTGCAAAAAGAATAATAATACTATAGTAATAATAGAATAAAAATTTTATCTTGGACAGATGAAACTGTCAGATATTTTTGGAAGCTTGGAACAATAAAATATTGTATTTGCATTGTGTAAAGTGCACAGAAACTCGGAAAATGGCTATATACGTATTGCCACACACAGCAAGCTAGAGTAATCAATGGATGCCAGAAGGCTTGTGCATAAAATCCCCATCTAGTGCCTGCTCATCCAATATCCCCAGACTATAGTTTCTGGCTTGTGGCCTTCGTCAGTGAGGAGCCTTGGATCTGAGAGCACTGCACCTAGATCTTAGGATCTAATGCAACCCTCCAGCAGCCACCTTTTATCTCCATTTAACTACAAAACTATGAGTCTTAAACTGAAAATACCTTAATGTTTTCAATCCAAGCCCATTAGCTTATATAGTCATATGGGTCTGAACTCAGTTCAGTACCCATATATTTTAGTGTCTTTGGTTCTTTAATAATCATAGCCACCACTATCCTATTAGGCAGGATTGGTTTTAAGCCAATAATCATCACATGACCACCACCTCTTATGCTTGTGTATAACTGTTGTTAAAGAACCAAAGACACCAAAATATATGGCTACTGAACTGAGTTCAGACCCATATGACTATATAAGCTAATGGGCTTGGATTGAAAACACTAAGGTGTTTTCAGTTTAAGACTCATAGTTTTGTAGTTAAATGGAGACAAAAGGTGGCTGCTGGAGGGTTGCATTAGATCCTAAGATCTAGGTGCAGCGCTCTCAGATCCAAGGCTCCTCACTGACAAAGGCCACAAGCCAGAAAATAGTCTGGGGATATTGGATGAGCAGGCACTAGATGGGGATTTTATGCACAAGCCTTCTGGCATCCATTGATTACTCTAGCTTGCTGTGTGTGGCAATACGTATAGTGAGTTTTGCCTGTTTTAACAACAGTTATATACAAGTATAAGAGGTGGAGGTCATGTGATGTTTATTGGCTTAAAATGGCTATTAGACAGTTGAAACTGTTAGTTATTTTTGTAGTATAATACAATAACGTATTTGCATTGTGTAAAGTATATAGAAAGGTGTGTTAATACAGTTTGTTTATATTAATAATAAGAATAGTAAGTAAATAAATAAATCATTTTTAAAGGAATTAAGTAGAACAATAAAACACAAAGGAAAAATAGTACAAAATTAACATTTTTTATTGAAATGTGAAACAATGTAATTCAAACCCTAGTATTAACTAAGAAAGCTTAATTTAAAGAAACTTAGCATTGTACAAAGAATATTTTTAATTATCTTTTATGCATAAAAATATTTACCTGAATATAACGTAAAACTGCAGGTAAAATAAATACCACAGGATAAAAAGATTGATATATAGCAACTGCAATAAAAAAGGTGCATAGAAGCCCCCCTGACAAAAAAAAATAAAAAGAAGTTACAGATTAGTTCGGGTTATGGTAACATTAAGCTGTAAATATTTTCTTAATATTTTAATAAAATGAAATGAAAATATATAAGAATAAACAAAAAAATATATTAGTAAATGATATGATAAACAATATAAAAGTGCCCAATTTTGTTTACGTTAACACATAATATATAAAATATTCTGCTTGGTTTGGCATATTTGGAAGAGTGTCTGACTGGTCCCAGAATTGATTCTGGTGCTTGCCAGTCTGGCACTCAAACTTCTTATGAATTCCTGAGCAATAATGTTATATGCTTTTATATATATATAAAATACCATACAGCAACATATTATAACTGTAACCATGACAACAAAGAGATGTAGAATTTGTGTATTAATATTTCATTTCTATATATACTGCTTGACATTTAAAAAGACAAAGAACAGAGAAATATTTAACGTTTTGTTTTATAGATACATAAGAAGCAAACTTGTAGGCTTAGGTACTATATTTGTTGAAATAAATTAAAAATGTTATTACTCGTTCCCTTATCAAATCTTGAACGACTTGCTATACTTAATAACAGAGGGCACTGGAGAGCTACAATGGAGCAGGATAGAGTAGAATATGGGAAAAACTTAGAAAGGGAATGGAAAGTAAAGTAAAGTGGCTAACAGGTTTCTCTGGGCATGGTAGCTGAGAGATTCGTAACTCTGAAAAAGGAGAAGTCACAGTGCATTTCATCATCTCACGGTGTTGAGGTATTTCAGAAAGAACAGTTTTTTACTAAAAAAATTATAAGGCAACTACACAAAATATTAATTAAATAAATAGAAAAATCGCCCAGTGTGTTCTATATGGAGACTTATTCGTGGTTCATAAATTGGTTTGTATAGTTATCACAAAACTAATCTTTGAAGCAGTTTTTTATTTCCTTTTCCTTAGAGTTGGAACGGCTGTATGTGGCTGCTGTATGTATGCATTTATATTATACTGTATAAAAATTAGGATAAAAATTAAAATTTAGAAAATAAATAAAATGGCGGAAGTGTTGAAAATGCAAATTATTAAACACTAATATCCTGAAACAAAAATATTTTGATGCTTAAATCAGATTATATATTGCTTTTTTATTTTATGTTCTTTTTCCATAGACCATATGATATTTCTATTACTCTACTAAAAAGCTATTAGATGGCGTAATGGCATATTTGAATTATAGTTTAATTGAAAGGAATTATGTTTTTTCTTAGAATGCTTTTAATTTTTAAATATTCATTTTAAATTATATAAATGATTCTTTTTATTTTTAATCAGAGAAATGAAATGCCTGATTTGAAATCCAAATCTGTATTATTTCGTCACTGAAAAAGGTTTGAAAGACAAAAAAATTCATTCAGCTGTATAGTACTTGTTAGCCCAAACATATGACCCAAGCTAACGACAGCCTATCTTTTACATGCTAAATTAAATTAATGGAAAAAGATGCCAAGGAAACAGTTTTTTTTGCCTATTGGATTGTGAAATAAACTAACGATATGAGCGTATTAAAATAATTTAAAGAGAAGTAAATACACGGAATCATTTAACTTAATTTAATAATACGCTGATGCGTTGCGGTGAAAATTTTTATGTAATAATTTGTAGGCTTTTGTATATATATTCTCATTTACAGACTTAGCACTTTCAGCGCCCTTGTTGCTCCATATTCATAGTCTTTTCAGATTAAAAAAATAGAACTATAGTATGAAAGCTGATGAAAATTTAGAGAATTACTTGATTTGTGAAAGTATTAAAAATGAATAGAATCCTTCTAATTAGCGAAATACTATTCCTAGCAATATGGAAAAATCAGACTGTTAAGGAAGAAGTTCCAGTTGCAAAGATATATCTCAGTAAAAATGAAAGTTTCTTGATCCTATAAAGGTGTTCTCTGTATGCGTTATAAGCAAAAAAAACTTTTGCTATCAGATTAACTACATGGATATGAAAATTTTATCTTCGTTACTTTTGAAAATTAAGTGTTGTAATTATGATTAATTAACTAATCACCGAATACACAGAGAAATATATATTCCTGAAGTTATAATTTGTAGCTCAATCATCACTTTATATTTTCGTTTATGGGATGGATCTTATTTTTTACCAACAATAATATCATAGGACTTTTTCAGTTTACTCATAGTTTCAAAGAGCAATTCTCTTCACACTATTCTACTGCCATCTATTGTAAGTCTGAAGCATCAGCAGTCACCAAATGGCAAGCTGCTATAATATCCACACCTCTAAATCAGTTTCTAGCTATCATCTTCAACAGCGAGAACTTGTAATTCAAAGCTGAAATTGTATAAAAAAGGGGAAATGTCTGCTAGATGCAAAAATGCATTAGTTTGAGGTTTGAATTCTAAGCTTTCACTGATGAATTCAAAAGTCAGAAACATGACTGGAGATATGGACATTATAGCACTATACCATGTGATATTCTTTAAGATTTCAGACTTACCGTAGTTTTTTTTTGAAGTAATATAATAAACTTAAACTTACCATTTGAAAAAGGTAAGTACTATTGTTCAATCTTCACAAACATATATATATAATATCAGTCAAAACAATAATAAAAACAAAATTAAATTAATTCTACAATGTTCAGAACACCAATTTATAAATAAGTAAATAATAGCCATAACTAGCTTACGGCATGTCTGCCATCTTGAGTAGAATTTGTAGCCATGTCATAAGCTGGCTATAGCTATTATTTATTTACATATTGGTATAAAGAAAATTGTAGGGTTAATTCCAGTGTTTGTTTTAATACATATATGGTTATAGTCAATATAGTTAGACTTAAGAATAAAGTAAATCTAAGGTGTAGTAGAAATTGAGGTGTGTGTTTTCACTTGAAAATTTAATATGAATGGAAAAAAAGTAGATCTTGATATATGTAATATAAAATAAAATATATTTATAACCATTATTTTATGAAAAATTTAAAAAATAAATGAAGTGAAATGCAATACATGTGTACACTTGTGTAGAATTTTTTGAATAAGCATTAATTAATTACCTTGCAATGTAAAAAGAAAAACTAGAGATAAGATGAGATTATTAAATACGATAGTTGATTTTGCAACACAGCTAACAATACTGTAGGGATGAAGTAAATATCTAAAATAAAATAAAAAATCAAGATGGATTATTCAATTAGTAATGATGACTCTTATAAAAATTAATGACATGTGGCTTCAAAAAACTATTTTACTAATTTTTTTTTATTTGGTTGTCATATATTCGTAAACATATAAATTACTCTCTGATAATTAGAGGTATTTTAAATATTAAAATGATGCAGAATTTTTCTACATACTGGAACAAATGAAAAACTTGTTATTAAAACAAATTCTTATATCTTCTCCTTTACTTTTTTTGCATTCCTTCATATATTTATATATATTATATTAAAAAATTTGCATTAGAGTGTATATGCGGAATTTATAAAAAGTAATATATTAAAACAAATGAAAACTTTGATTGGGAAATCCCTCGGTAAGTCAAACTTTCCATTTTTACTGACTTTAGTCTGATTATTGTCTGACATATAAAAATTCAAACTACAAAAGAAAAAAAGTAAATAAAATCAGCTCTTATTTTTATTAAAATTTAAAAATGCTTTTACATGATGTTCTTTTCACTCCAAAACCATGGTGAAAAACTCAATAATCAATGGATACCATATGGCAGGACTATTATATCCACAAACCCAAACTATTTTATGGCTTATGATCTTTCAAAGACTTATCAAAAACTAGTTGCGGTAGAGTGAAAGAAAATGCTCCTAAAAGCATATATTAAAGGTAAATAGAAAAAAACATTATCAAAAACTAGTTGCGGTAGAGTGAAAGAAGACTAAAGTTTTTCTTTTCCTCACAATGTGATTTGCGTGCACACATTTATTTTCATTTACAACTACTAATGAAAGTGATTTCAATCACCAGTTTAAAGAAGTGAAATTAAAAAAATTCTCACAAATTATAAAATATATGTTTTCAAATTCTTAAATATAAGTGTAAATATGTACAATTAATATTACAAGGTTTTATGACTTCTTTCACTTGCAACAAATACTGTGATTAATCAAATATGAATGGAACACCTCATACAAATTACTTCCACCGTTACGCTGGATTTTCAGAAAGGACGATAAATTTTCAACACAAGAATGAACTTCAATTTATTGCTGTGGTATGATCTAAACATACATTTCACTAAACTAGAATAGCAAGATCTAATTTTCAAATCATTATATCAAAACTTTTTATTACAAAGATTACTTCTCATAACCTTCTGACTGCTTTTTTTTTCAAATTATGTATCATTTTTATTACGAGCATTACAAAATCGTATATACTTGAAGCATATAATATAAATTCATCCAGTGTAAGTTTCAGTAATCAGTGATTAGTGTTTAAATCAAGAGACTGCTTTCTAGATTTTGTTTATATAAGTGAAATTTGGGATTCAAAGTTTGAAATGGTGCAGGTTGACACGAGTTCAAAACCTTAGACTAAATTGCAAATTTTTAGTCTGATGGATAAAATGGAGTTAATAGTGGTTCCTGGCTACATGTCTGTGATCCTTCTGACTTTGAGAACAAGAGCTCATTGACATAGGCAGAAGCTAGAACACTAGTCTGTCAATTGAAATTTGAATACTAAGGATAGGGGTTTTACATATATCTAGTGATCACTGATTATTCAAACCTGAGTTGGATGACACTAGAATGGAAATTCTGGTCTTGTCTTAGAATCACTAATATTTAACAATGCAACATAAAATTCTTATCCTGAGAGGTAAATAAGCAAATTTTCAAAAGATTTTATTTTCCTGTTTAACAGCCATTAACGCTCAACGGAGACTTCTGAAATACAACTTCTGATATCTGCAATATTCTTTTCATTGCAAGTAAAGAAATCAGAAATTCTTAAGATTTGTGAATACCGAAATGATACAAACTATAATAGAAATGCATCTTGGCTTTCAAATGCACTATTATGCATTGATAGCAAATGAATTATTTATATATCTGAACTATAAAATCTATTTAATTAATTCTAACAGAAGTTTTAGTTTCTGTAAGAGAATTCTCTTTGATAGAGGCAGAAACTGATCTGGAATGAGAATTTAAATACACTACCATCTGGTACTCATTGACTACTCAAGTTTACTAAAGATCGGATTAAATCTCAGGCAATTGTTCTTATCTATATATATATGTATAATATAACCAGCTGGCTACATAGCTGCATTAAAAATAATTACATAAGTTGGCAGCATGTTCTCAGGTTTAGTTTAGGACTATTTAATTAATGGGGAAAATAGTATTTAACTTTTCCGTGCATATTTTTTTTTATAATAATGATGGGTGCAAAATTAGTTGAATATTTTATTTTCATTCCCATATGATAGTAGGAACATTTTAGTTAATTTTTTTTAAAATAATTGTCAAACTTTTTTTTTATTATAATAAGCATATTTTAATATGTACTGTAAATTGGAAATGTTGGCAGAAGAGAGAGAATATAAAATAATTTCTTTTATTCTCTTCAATAACTTTATTTAATTGCTAGATGCTTTTAATTTTTTTTTTTGAATGTACCAAAAAAAAAAACTTGCTTTTTTTAGTAAATTGTTTAATATTTAATTTTAATCTTTTAAGAAAGATTTAGTTTTATGTTTAAGAGTATTTTAATAAGAAAAAAAAAACAAGATTTTAATACTTTTAGTAAATTTTTTTTTTTTAGTTGTTTTTTTCTTTTTATCTCTCTTCATTACAGAAAATCAAATCAGCATAATTAACTGTTTATCTTGTTGTTCTTTTTGCAATAAATTTTTTTAATTAGAAAAGAATGCCAAGAATTTTATGATGTTAATTTAAATTCTTGACTTGTTTTTCAATTTCTATGAATAAGGAAGGAAATAGCTGAACAATTGTATGTGTAAAAATTTACCTAATTAGGTGTTATAAAAATTATCAGATTAGAGACAGATTGTGATTGGCTTATAGTCAAGAACATTCTAAAAAAAATAATGGGAATGTAAATAAGTCACAAGACCCAAGTGTCTAGTAAGAAATGAATGTTCCTAAATTTAGCTGTTGAAGAGAGAGCAGTCAAGTTTTAATCCAGCTGCTGTAAAAAGTCTATAGTAAAAGAAATTATTTCTAATTTAGTTGTTAAAGAAAAAATAGTCAAGTCTTAATCCAGCTGATAAAAAAAGAAGTCTTTACCAAGCTTTTGCATAGAATAGCAGAATTTTTAACCAAGCTTCTAGCATATTATGAGTTATCATCAAAATGATTTGTGCAATAAAAACTATGTGCTAAATTCAGCTACATCTTCCTCCATGTAACCTCCCTTCACTGGAATCAAAATGTAGACAAGTTACTCCTTAAAGAAATCTGCAACCCTGTCTTCAACCAAAAGCATAAGTCTCTGTGTTAGTCTCACCTGGGAGATTTAGAAAAAGAAAATGGATAAAATTTTACTGTTGTTAAACCTGTAAATGAAACACTGTACAGCAGAAAAAGGACAAATTAATCAGACTCATGTGTAGAAGCCTTCAAAAAGAAAATTCAACTGGAAATTATAACGGGAAAGGACTCTTCAGAATAATCAAACCATAGTTAAAGGTATTTTGTATATGTGCACATTAAATTTTCATGCATAATAAAAAAATGGACTCCTCAGAATAATCAAATGATGGTTAAAGACATTTTGTGTGTACACACTTAATTTTCATGCATAATAGAAAAAAATGTTTTTTGTTTTTGTAAGAATTGATAATTTTAAATATTTTCATTAAATTAATATTTTTAAATTGTAAAACTTTTTTTTTTTAAAAAAAAAAAAAAATTCAGTCAATTTTCTTTTCAAAATTATAAAATAGTTTTTAGAAAATTTAATTTTTTGTAAATTAAAATTTTTTTTTAAACAAATTTTTCTCTTTTCATTCATTTTCCTTCCTAAAACTTAACAAAAGGTTAATTAAACTAAATCAAAGATTGTTATCTTTGATTTTGAAAATGTTTTTCCAACTCTTAGTTATTTTTAAAAAATAACTTAATTAAAAGTTAATTTATGAGTAGAAATCAACTAATTGATTATAATTTTATGAAAATATATATTTTTGATGAAATTTGAATGTTTAAAATTTCATATTATCATGTCATTTTTTTGTTTATTGTTAATCAATTAGTTATTAAATAATTATTTTAAAAAATATTTTTTATCTTAATTTCTTTAATCTATCCAATTCATGTTTCATAAATTGCAATGTGTGTGTCTTTATTTCATGACAGCTTAATGTTCTAGAATTTTTTTAAAATGATCCTAATAAAATTATTTACTTATAATAGGGTAAACCTAGGAATTATGTAAAGTGATTTATAAGCTGCTTTATTTATTTATTTATATCTTACAGTAATAGTTTATAGACATCTTGCTTCCTGGGCTAGATTTGTGCATAAGTTATATAGGGTATGTTTAGTCTTGTGGACATCCAGATGATGATCCAGATTGGTACAAAAGAGATATCCTTTAAAATCCATACATTTCATTTTATTATTGAAGAAATTTAGTTTATAGTCGGCCAGTACATTAATGGTACTAAGTGGCCAGAGCATTGATGATGGTCAGGATGTTTTTAGTATCTCAGAATTATTTGACTTATTATTGTATTTTGGTGGAGTAGCACCAAAGTATATGCATCCAGTGGCTAAATAATTAGCCTGGTCTATAATGGACCACTTTCAAATCCAGTCATAAGATTGAATGCTGTTTTATTTTTAATGTTGATCATTCATAATGATGAATGATTATTACTTTTGTGTAATGCTGATGAACTTATAGTTAGTTCTGTTCTGATCTCTCATGCTCATTCCTTTTATACTTAATTTTATATTGTATTTGGGAATGATAATGGTTTCCCATCTCCTTATAATTCAGCCCTAATGGGATGTTCAGTTACAAATGGCTACCCAATTGTGGGACCTTGAAATCTCAGATTTTCTCTTATTAACCCCTATTTTCCAGTTATAAATGTCATCCAACTTGTGGAAGCTCTATTTCCCTTAATGCTACTAATGGTGACCCAATTATGGAACAATGTAACCTCAGATTCTTTTTGTATTAACCCCCTATTTTTCATATTGTTACAATATATATCTTAAATCATAACATACCAATAGCTAACTGGTTTCTAATGTAATTCATAGCCCAATAGACATAACATAATACATCAATAGCATATCCACAATCTATTGTCAGGGCAACAGTTGCCTTGACAACAGTTGTAAATATTCTACCAGTTTATTAAGCTTTAGCTGTTGTGCTGTAAATTATACATATATACATTGTACTGGTCAAAGTGATTGCATAGAAAAAGAATGGAGGAGTGTGTTAAAACAATGATGATAAGAAGTATTTAGGATACCATCAGGGTGAGCTAATTCATATTAGATTTTATAATCTACAGATAGCTTTTCAGTTCTTCTTTTCTAGGTTCAAAACATTATATATAAATAAGATTTTCATTATGGAAAGTTCATCAATCTACTCTTAGATATTCATCCGGAAGAGTGACACCAGATTCATAATGAACCTGGGGTAGGGTTAGCAACTGGTTAACTATCCCTACCACTCCCACTCATGGATTGCATGAAATCCGTCTAGCTAAGCACCTATAATAAATATAATTAAATATAGGATCAACAAAATGACCATATCATGTCTTTGCTTCACGGTTGGATGCTACCGTATTGTACGTTATTCTCAATCCAATACCATCTGTAAATAAAGTATCTAATGGATACTAGAGCAGGTGCTGATTTGGATGAATTTACATGCAAGCTTAACATTTCTCTATTTTCCTGTTTCTAAAAACATTTAGATAGTTTTATCACAACAGTAAATTAACAAATAAATTCTAGATGATAACTTTTCCCATTATCTATATAGTGTGTCTCAGTGAGAAGGTAACCCATTTTCATTCTAAGCTGCCTACAGTGCCATCTCTAAATCACACATGCATTATGTAGTGGCATACTTTAGCTATTCACTACAAAAACTTTAAGATGCTAGCATATCTAAATCATGAATTATGACATGAAATGGTGTGCTTCATGGATCATCTTCAATGATTTACCTGCAACCACAAAATCTTAAAAATCATTTAAAGGCATTCATACGATTCATGGCTTTGCTGCCATACATAATTTCAATCATTTCAAATGTTTCCCTAGCAGTTTTATCCAATGTAAAGCAAAATCTTAAGTTACTGCATTGTTTCAACATGGATTAAGATACAAAAAAAGAGTTCAATTTCCCGTCATAACTCGTGATCCAAGCACGTTACTGCCTTAAAATTTTTGTAGTGGACTATATTTCTATGTACATATTGTATATTTACTCTTCTTGAGTATTATTTTTCTTATTTATTGAACTTATAATTTTGAGTTATTATTACTATTATCCAAATATAATTTAAGAAATATTGGAATATTCATAAATTATTCATTTCCATCGAAATAGCGGCTATGCATATGAAATATCTGTCATTTTCTCATTTAAAATACATTGTGATTTAGAATATAGGATGTTTCAAATCTCTCCATTAACTTATAAATCAGTATTCACCTACATAGGGTCAACAGTATTCCACGTTTTAAATCAGAACTGTCCAAAACACAGCCCACAGACTCGTAGAGGACCGGTTAATAGGTTTTAATTTTTTCAAGTGAAAAAATAAAATAACAATTTGAATTGAATGCTTATTAGATATTTTAATTTTATCATTAATCAATAATATTGATGTTGATATTATTTTCTGGTATTTTTACATCACTGTATACCCACATATTTTTCCAAATATGGGTCAAAAAAATGGCCTTACTCTCTTTTGATTCAAGTGAATGCTTCGAGCATTCATGGCAAACATGCCTGCAATTAGTGTACAATTAGTTCTTTTCATTTGTAGTTCATCTTTAATTAATGGTAAAATCTTCCAATAATTTAATATGCATACAGTATTTATTATTTTAGATGTGGCCCTCGGATAAATATTTTTTTATAATGCAGCTCTCGGATTACTTATGATTGGATAGCTTTGTAGTAAAATATTCTGAAATGCCATAAAAGGAATGGATGAAATTAATCATAGAATTAAACTTGATAGCATTTGGTAAAAATAACTTTAAAAAAATATATACCTATATGTCTGAAAATTAAAGTTTTTAATAATTGAATGATTTGAATATATATATTAAATCAAGTTATTGGATGTTTAAGTAAAAAAAAATATTTGTAATACAATGGTTTTTTAGATCTGAAGAAGATTGTTAGGCAATCGAAACTGTCAAAATAAATTATATAAAGCATTGTGAAAAGTGTTTTAGAGAAATGGGTTTGTTTTAATGAATTAGTATTATATATACAATCTATATATATACATACATACAACAATTAACACTTTAAATACCTGTAATAATTCATAAATAATAACTTTAGATGGACCTGTTAATTATAGATATTTATAGAAAGGTTACATATATATATATATATAAAGACAGAGAACAAAGGGAAAGTTTAACATTGTATAAATGCATTTACGACTATCTGCATGATTTAACCTACAAGTATTACAAAAAAAGACACAAACATTATACAAATATATACATAAAATTACATTGCAGCTGCCTTGAGTTGGAGATCATCAAAAAGTGATGATTTTAACAACAAATCAGATGTTTGGGGAGCATATTTATCCAATTCTTTCTCTTGTGCTTCTAGCTGGAAAAAGAAAGATAATATTTTATTTCTAAAGGAGAATATATGTGCATAGTTATATATCACATGACCTAATTTTATAAGCTTGTATTACAAATGTTATATAATGAGCGTTACAATAGCTCTTAACAAGTTTTTCAGAATATCCCTATCCTCAAACTGTTTTCTAGCTCTGGCATCAGTGATGACTAGGATATTCCAGCCTTAGATTTAAAATACTAGGTCAATCCCAGCACTTTATCTAATGTTTAACTATTAAGCAGAACAGTACATAAAGTGCTGAGCTGGTTTAACATTAGATAAAGTGCTGGGTTTGATCTGGTATTTTAAATCTAATGCTGGAATATCCTAAGGCCTCACTGATGACAGCTAGACCTAGAAACCAGTCTCAGGATAGGAATATTCTGAAAAACTTGTTAAGAGCGTGCTCATTATATAACATATACATATATATATATATTCTATTAATTTTAACAATCTAGCAAACATATAAGTTATTACATATGTAGAACTAAGCATATATAAATAATAATTATGAATAATTTTCAAATATATATTCATATCAATGCAATCTACTAATTAGATGAAAAATAAATCTATTTGTACCTGGTCTCAAAGATCCTATATAGATAATCAATCAATTATTGATACTTCACAAGGATGAAATGTTACTTTAAGGATAATCTTAATAAAGCTCAATCTAACTGTTTACTCAATTTTGGATCATAATAGATTTACAAATTCTAATAATTTTAACAATCTGTCACACTGAGAATATTTAATAATATTTATAAAATAATAATTTTCAAATGTGCATACCATAAAAATTCTCTACAAGTCAAACAAAAGTGGATTCATTTTTCATTTGATTTATAGAAGATTGTATTAATATAAGAGGATATTATTTGCAAGTGTATTTAAATATCTTTGGAAAGTCTAATTTTAAAGGATTTTTATAGTAAGATGTATTTAAACATTATTATTCACAATTTTCTTACTGTGCTAAATATATAATTTTATAAAATGTGTTTTATATATTAATATTGTTTAACAAAAGCTAGTTTCAATAAAAAATATACATTTTATCACATATAAACTTTATTAATTGGAGCATTTTTAAATTTATTTTTTAAAATTAAGCTTGATTTTGGGTCATATTAAAGTCATAATAAATTCTCAATTTATTAGGTGGATTAGTTCTTTATTAATAAAAGTGTATAAACCAACTGAAAATATTCAACGACCTCAAATTTATATGCAATGAAAATATATAAATAGTGTATATTTTTTTTAATTAAAAAAAAAATCTTACCGACAGTTTAAGAATCATCTTAGTTATTTTGGAAATAATAAAGGCGGTAAAAACATCACAAAGCTGAAAAATAAAACAAAATAAGATTGCATAATTAAAAATACATGAAGTTAATTCAAAAGTAAACATTACCCAAGAATTTTTATCTTCAGCGTCCTTTTTATTCAGAAATTGATCCAAAGACAAAAAAAAAAAACAGGCTGCAAATTTTTGTGATGACCCTCCCCCCCCCTTCCCAAATAGGTTTGAAAATTATGACATAGTTTCAATCCGTTCAAAAAATGACATTCCCAGATTAGTTGGTCAGTTTCAGAAAT
Organism: Epiperipatus broadwayi; assembly: GCA_028023455.1. Taxonomy (NCBI): domain Eukaryota; kingdom Metazoa; phylum Onychophora; class Udeonychophora; order Euonychophora; family Peripatidae; genus Epiperipatus; species Epiperipatus broadwayi. Next base: position 10,238,116 of record JAQFVV010012419.1, read on the forward strand.
TTATTGGGCTGCTGCCCTGACAGATTATAAATTTATATTCACATATTATAAAATTGGTACTTTCATATAGAAAATTTAAAAAATGATAAATATTTGTATAGCATTATTAAATATAGTGTTTTTGACACAATTTCTTTACATTTTACTTATATTTTTTACACCTTGCTGACTTGGTACCTTCTGAACCTTGACACCCCAAGCTATTGCCTAATTGGCAGTAACCTTCATTCTTAGTAAAAAAATATACACACTTTTCCAATCTAGGATTACTATGGCAAAAGAACAATATAGTTCTGGTGAGAGTTAAAAGTCATGCTTCTGTGCCCTACAATAAGTTATTTTAGCAACTGAGTGCAAAACAATAACGTTCAGGAGTTCATAAGATGTTCGAATGCAAGAAGTGCAAGAGAACTGGAATAGATCCAAGGATCTTATGCGCGTGAGACTCCACCACTGCACTAAACCATACAGGGGTCTAGACACTATCCCATTAAGATGAAATATAAACAGCCTAATTCTATGAAAACCTTTTTATTTTAGTAATGTCTAATAAATATTAACTAAAAATTAAGTATTATCAATAGAACAAACGAATTAAAATATTTAATTTCTTGTAAAAAAAATAAATAAAATAAAACGTTTAATTATAATTGTAGAATAAACTGCAGTAAAAAAAAACAGCCCTGACAAATTCCCGCCAAATTAAGCAAGAGGTATCATTTAATTAGAGTGTCCTATTGTGAAAGCAAAGTACTGAATGCAATCAAACAATAAAGATGGATTAAACCATTTACTGACACGATTAGAAAATTGTTGATAAGATACAACAGCAGCAAAGTTTAAATGAAACTTAACTAAATGTAAATTAAATTTCATATCAAAAGTAATAATATTTAAATACTTTCATAATATTCTTTACTCAAGCTGAATATTTCGACTGTTCAACAGGCTTTTTCAAAGCTAATAGTTTATTGAATTTTTTCATTATAAAATGTAGAAACTATCAAGATTGGTAAATATATACTGTATATAAAATAAAGAAATTGCACTGTATTGAACACATATAACTGTTTAAATATTAATATTCTTCATAATATAGAATAAAACGAGTTGAAGAAAAGATGGCTATTTTATAAATACTTAAATTAGTAATCTATTTTTTATCCTTGTAATTTTAACTTAAAAATAACTTTTATTTACGAATAAAAATTATTCACTAAAAAGATTAAAAGAAGCCTGAAAAACTCTTCTCTTTAAAACAAACATCAAAAAAACAACAACAACAACAACAAAAGTAAATGACAAGAATGTAGAAAGTATCCTGAATGGTTCAATGGTAGATTTCTGGACTCAAGGTCCATAAATCATGGTTATGGTATTCCAACATCTTACAAACTCCCTAGCAATTAACCATTCGATGATTTATAATGGAATAATATAGTTAAAATTAAACAAAATTTTTTCAAACAACAGTATGTAATCTGTATGCATACAGTAATCAAAAAACTAATCTAACAATGAAGATAACACTAGAAGTTAGTGTAGTGAAATAATTAGAATTAATAAAAGGGGAAATACAAATAAGTACATCCAAAAAAAAAAAAAAAACAATTTTCCAAGCAGGATGAAGATTAATAAGCAAAGGACATTGAACATCTAGAATCGTATGTTTTTGGTACTGAATTCTTGGAATCAAATGGCACAAAATCACTTAGGCAGGATGAAGAGATTAATAAGCAAAGGACACTGAACATCTAGAGATCATACATTTTTTGGTACTGAATTCTTGGAATCAAATGACAGAAAATCACTTAATCAGCAGTAGCAAAAAAATACTACGGCTTTCCCATCAGCACTTCATCTTCTTACAAACATCTACTTATTACTACTTGATCTACAAGTGTTAAACTTTCTACCCTCAAAATTTTGACACTGTTCTCTTTAGATAAATATATTAATGATTGCTGCTTATCATTTATCAGGCTAGAGATTATCATATCATTCCCAGTCCAGATATTTTATTCATGTTTCAGGAATATGTGGTAATGCCACCATGTTTATATCTAATTAAATATATATATTAATTTTTAACTGAGCTTCGGACAGAGGAATGGTATGATAATCTCTAGCCTAATAAATGATCAGTAATAATCATTCATGTGTTTACCCGAAGTGGACGATGTCAAAGATCTGAGTGCAGAAAGTTTGATACTTATAAATCAAATTGTAGTTATATATATTAATGAGGTTTAAGGTTTATATCTGGCTTAGGAGTGATATGATAATCTCTAGCCTAATAAATGATTAGTAATAATCAGTAATGTGTTTATCTAAAGTAGATAGTGTCAAAGTTGTAAATGTAAGAAAATTTGACCCTTGTAGCTCAAATTGTAATAATCTGACATCCATAAATACTGAACAAGTAATGGAGATATGAGAGATTGTGACTTGGGCCGATTGAAGACTATTGACTTATCAAAAAATAATCTTTTTCAGAAGACTTTGGAGTGGACATTTTAAATATAAATAAAAGCATTTAATATTCATGACTTACTATGGAATAATGGTTCTAATATTATCAAAGTGCAAGAAGAATATGTTTATTTATATTCCAATAATACTTTGATGAGCATATATTATGATTAGCAATATTCAATTTTTTTAAAAAAAATTTCATTAAATATTTCTAATAAAGATCATTTTCTGAAAGAAGTATTGTATTACAAGCTACCCATAAGTGAGTATGGCCATTTTAACTTTAAAAAAAAGGACAGAGAGAGAGAGGTAAAAACTACTCTAGAATTAAAAGTTTTGTAAGACTATACAAACCAATCTGTGAAGCAGGAATATATCCACATATAGATTATGCTGATCCATTTTTATGTTTACTTGATGTTTTACAATATCGTCTTTTAATTTCTTCAGCTGAAAACTTTTCTTCATGAAATACTTCAACATCGTATCAAATTGTAGCCCTCCAATGTATTCTATTCTCCACCATATCTTCCCAATGGAACAATTAACATTGCATTTCTTTAGAAAATCTTTGAGATAATCCTCATAATGTTCACAGAACCTACCTCTTCCGTGAGAATCATGCACATGTTCTCTAGAAAGTCTTGCATTGTTCATGTATCCAATCTATTTAATAAAAACATGATTTTACAACGGTGGACTCTATATTATCACATCCAGCAAGTTGAAGAACATATTGTTTTTATGATGTTGTCATTGTTTTTCTTTAAATTATTATTACGATGATAATATTTTCAGTTCTTAAAATAGGATTTAATAGCAAAAGTAGCCATATTTTCTAAAACATCGCTAAGAAGCAAATTCTGTTCAATCAGGTAAAAAAATGTCCTATTCAGAAAATATGTATTTAATCTTTTAATAATTTTACATTTAAAACATTGTATGAATACAGCTCTTTATATACTACCACCGATTTTAATTTAAACTCACTATTATTTTAAGAAGTGATTATTTAAAGATTCATAATATCTACCGATTTATTAAGTAAAGATTAAAATGAAATATTGTTTTATTTCATATATAAAGTAAAAAAAAAATTCTTTTCACACATAATTTATTAATTAATGCCTGATGTTTCGACTGCCTAGCAATCTTCTTCAGAAAACTAAATAGGAAAAATTATATACTGTGTCACTATCAAAATATGACAATTTTACATTCTGTATAAATCCAACTCTATTATATATACAGATAATACCAGAAAACTGCTAACAGTAGAAATGTTGGACATTAATTTGTAAAATTGTAAACAGAGCAAAAATTAAATATAAAAAGCAAATGTTTTAAACTGATTGATAAAACTGCAATATTAAGAAAATAAAAAGTAATGTTTGCAATAGATATATAGATAATGAGTGTGATTACAATATCAAATACAATAAGGGCTTTGTGCGCTCCATTGTTGGTTTTTCAATGAAATGGATAATTGAATAATTGGAGGGGTGAGAAGATTGAAGCTTGTCCATTAAAGTTTGATGAATTGCTATCTTAATATAAACCGAACACTGGTTGTATATATATGTGGGAGATTATGATGTGGCCCAACTGATGAGTGCTGGTTCTGCACAAAATATGTATATTGGAGATCATGTACCTTTTTCGGATTTTGTGTATCAGTTGCTTGAGATGGAGTGAAGGATGATTAGACTGACAGATCTTGAATTCAAATCCCTCTAATTATATATAGACAGATATACATAATCCAAATTATTGCTAATCAGGAATATATAAATCAACTTACTTAATCAACTACCTAACCAACCAACCAAATCACCAGTAATATTGACTTAAAACATTGACATCACATTTGGGAAAGCTATTTGGTTGGTTATTTTAACTGACATCAAACATGGTTAGTGATGCTATTGGTGATTTGATTCACGGATTAATTAGAAATTTTTGAACTAAGTTGACTTCCCTACATATATATAAATTCATTGGAAGTATTCAACACTTAGACAATACCAGTTTCAATAATAATCAAAAATAACAATCTGTTGTTAAGGCAACCTCCGTTTAACAATAAAGGTGGATCTAAACCTATTATACCAAAAATAAAGGTGGATTTCCATCTTTATTGTTAAAAGAAAGTTGCCCTGACAACAGATTGAAATTGTTGATTGTTATTGATATTAGTATTGTCTAAATGTTAACTGCTTTCAATGAATTTACATTATAAACCTATCTAGTCTTGAGCATTATTAGTGTTATTGTATATTCTAATAATTTTAATACACCTGTAAATAATATACATCTATTAAATATGTAATGCTGAGAATATAAATTTATTCATGGAACAAGTCAGTCCAAATACATTACTACAATAATTCACAAATCATATTTCCAAAGAATCATATTTGAACAAACTTGCAAATCATGCCCATTTTTTTTATATCAATCCAATTTATTGGTCAGACAGAAGTGGCTTAATTTTTTAGCAAATTTAAATTTAAAAATGATTCTTTTATTGTCTGATCTATGAATTATTTCAGCAATATATTCAGCTAATACCCGCATACAGGAAGGTAAATAATACATAGATAATAAAAAAAGTTATATTTCTAAATAAATTCTAAGTCAGTTAACAATGAAAAAACTATTTAATACAGAATATCATTAGGATTGAATTTTAAAAATTTTTTTTAATACTTTTCAATTCAAAATTATTCTTTAAAAATGTGAATTTCATAACATGTCGTATAATTTTGTAAAATATTAATAGTAGAAACATCAAAATAATTAAAAAATAACACCAGGATTCTTATTATTTGTTTTCTACTATCTATTAAATATTGATAGAAATACAGTAACTTTAAGTATTAATTATGTCATAATATAAATCAAAAAGTCATATTTACTTCAATCCCCAAACGTTTCTGACGTGTTCCTGCGCTATATATAAATGTAGTAGCAAATTCTTTTTTCTCATTAGTTATGCCATCTAGTGGAAAGCTGTAGTAATCAATAGATATGAGATGATATGTGCTTAATAAATACCTATTCAGTATTATCCTATCCAATATCCCAGACAGCAATTTTTTTCTCACTACAGTTGTGCCATCTAGCTTAAGCTTTAGTAATCAATAGGTTATAGTACTTAATAAATCCTCAAACAGTAAGGGGATATTGGATAGGACTGCACTGTATAGAACGTTATTAAACATTACCATCTAGCATCTACTGATTACTACAGCTTACACTAGATGGCATAACTGTGGTGAGAAGAAAGGAATTTGCTGCAAAGTGCATTGTGTAAGCAGATATCATGTGATGTTTATTCGTGTATAAATGTATTGTACTAAAAATTTAACGGTCAGATAATAACATTTTCATCAAACAAAATATAAAAGATTTACCAAAAAAAAAACATGCCTCCAAAAAATGAAATTTTAAATTATTTATAAAAAAAAAAACCAAACCATTAAATTATATGTGCTTTTCAAATTCCAATATTATTTCGATAGAATAGAAGCTTGGTTTTTACCTTCATTTAAGGGTTGCTTGTGTTGTAATTAAACAAATGCATTAAATTAATAAGATTGGGTACAATGACTTGAAATAGTTCTAACAAAATATTTTTTTTTGAATGACATTACCCTTTTACAGATAAACCAAGATAAGCTAATGAAATCAATGTAAAAAATCGAAATAATAATAATGAGAATAAAATACTTACTAAAAAAAAATATGGCAACCAAACTTCCCCATGCTTCAACAATGATTCAATAATAAATAGAATAAATGGTGACTAAAACAAACAAAAAAAAAACTTTTAAAAAATGCACACACACGCACATATAAACATACATATTAACGAATGATGAATATGATTTGTAAATTGCACTCATTTATTTTTAAGTCAAATCATACAATCTCTTGTATGCTTATCCATGTACTTCTAAAAGCAGCTATCTTCACTCTACCCTAGAGCAGTTATCTTCACTCTACCCTAGAGCCAACTATTGTCAGCTTGAGTAATCAATAGACATCAGATGTTATAGTGCTACAAAATTTTCTTTAGGCTGGTTTCTGGTTTTCGCCTTCATCAGTTAAGATTTAGATTTAAAGCAAGAAATAATTCATTCATGTATCTAGCAGCCACCTTTTACTTTTTTATATCATTCAACTAATAACCTGAAATTAAAATAAAAATCTAAGGTTTTAAACCCAGGATAATTCGCTTGCATAAAGATCTGTAAGTCATTTTTTATATGCTTTAAAGATTTCAGTTCTGTAACAGTTCTACAGGAAAAACATAGCACTGCCATCTAGTGTCCATTAATTTCTCAAGCTTACCATAAATGGCTCTAGAGAAGAGTGAAAATAACAGTTTAAAGGTTGTTCAGACATGCTAATATTTTAATATTCATATCGTCAGTTGCTCTTGATGTCAAGTAACATTTGACATTTAAGAGGTAAAAGGGCAGCCATTTGCTCTTGATTAACCAGAAATTTTTTTTGAATTTCTTAAATGACAATTGAACTAGGGATTTTTGATTTTCAGATAGCTATTTTTAATGAGAAAGATAACGGCTCAGGTTTTTTTGTTATTGTTGTTTTTGTCTTGAGCCGTTAATTCTGTTTAAGGGAAAACCGCTGACAAGCAAAAAGTTCACTGTTCAATTTCTCAACAAAAAAAAAATATTTCTGCCTGGTTAATTAAGATGAAACTGCTATATCTGATACTTTGGAGCTCAAACAATAAATGAGCATATGACTTTGAGAATAGCATATAACTTAAAACTATATACTGTACTTCATATATCATGTTATTATTTGATTTTAAAACTCTGATAAATTATGACAATTAGAAAAATGTAATGTGAATTATAAACTAACAAAAAATCATCATTATCTATTAATCCTTTTTATTTAGAATGAAACAATTTTTAAAATACCACCTAAAGTCAAAAATTTTAATTAGCCCCCCCCCCCCTCTATCTTCTTTTTTTTATAAAGCAAAAAGCATTCTTTTACAAGCCATTTTGGAGACTTATCACTGACAACTAATTTTTCATTTTTATAGTTGATCTTTAATTAATATAAAATAAAAATATATAAAACATATATTATGTTTATATACCATGTTTATATACCACATACAATATATCAGGAATTTAATTTTACTCTATATATTATTAATGTATTATTTAATATTTTTGTTTAATATAATAACTATTTAAAGTGTTATGGCTACATCTAAATCCTCTTACATCCAGGCTGTTGGTATTTGAATGAATAACCACCTGCAAACCCTTAATTTTCATTTTGCCCTGCATGTTTTAGTTCAGCGACAGTTTCAGACCCTCTGGAATGTGAAGTTGTCAGACTGATTCCAGTTTTGGCACTCGAATTTTTTACAAATTATTACAGAATAAAGCCATTAAATTATTAATCTTAATCTGACACTATGTCAGGAAGATTTAGCCATGTCTCAGATTTATATAACTATTAAAAACAAATTACTTTAAGTTCAACATCTTTAAGGGTTTGATTCACAGACTAGTATTCTCGAATAGTATAAAAGAGGTAAAAATAGCTGATAGATGCACAGGTAGTATCTTGCTAAGAGATTTACATACGGAATTACAATCTAGTGTCAACTGATTATTCAAGCTTCCAACAGATGTCACTGGAATATAGTAAATATTAGAGTGAAATACTGCTCATAATATAAATGTTGAAAGTAAGCGATCACGTGATGTTGTTTTGGTAACTATTTCAAGCTTATATGATTTGACAATAATGGTTGGAATTCAATTCCTAAGAATTAACTCTTCCATTTAAAAAAATATATATATAAAAATTGCAATCGTAAACCAGTTCCAGTAACTGCTAAATTACAAACGAATATCTCCAACTGAGAAAGCTTACAAAAAAATAAAATACAATAGCAAAAATAGAAATGCAAAATCACTGCGAAAATCAAACAAAGCAAAGTCATGCATAAGTGTGTATATTTACATTTCACATCAATAAAAAAGACAAAAATTTCATCCTCAAGAGATTAACATACAGAATTGCTGAACCAATGGTGATAAGTTGACCATCTTTTGAATTAGCAAGGAGAGCACAATTCTCAGTTCCAAAATGTACAAAAACATTTAATAGAAATACATATCTAGCTTTTCATGTACATACATGTGTTAAGTAATATTTATTGAGGCTATAACCTCGATAATATGCGTGTAAAATGCGATAGTAGGGACCTCTACGTAAAATGCGATAGTAGGGACCTCTACAGGTGTTTTAACCACAAGCTTACACTATGGAAGAAAAGAGGGGAGGTTCTTCAAGTTGGCCACATTTATTTATATAAACAATATAAGCTAATGTAAAACCTTGCATAATTAATATGTATGTATCTTGCAACATTAAAAATTGTCGTGTCATTTGCGAAACTAAATATATATGTGTTCATATTATTACAATTTGATTCATAAGGGTCTAATTACTTGCCCTCATACATTTCACATTATCCATATCTATGCATATGCATTAATTTTAAAAATAAAGATAACATTTCATATATAAAACAATCATGGCAAATTCCTCTAGCCAGCTAGTGATGGTTAACAAATAGATGTCAGCTATATTTAGCTAGAAAGTAAAGGTTTCAGGTTAATTCAGATTAGTCAGGTGAGGGTTTATGCTTTATTTAAATAACAGCGAAATCGAAAATACAATTTTAATAGGGTGGGATTTTCACTACAAAGACTTATATACATTTATATATCAATAATGTTTCAAACATTAAATGTGGATCTACTAAAAGTACAGCAACTTTTTCTTTCAAGCATAGGTAAAAATAATCAAATAAACACATTCAGGAATTTCACACATCTAGCTCATAGTGAGAGAAAGTGATCAGAATTTTTGCGCTGGTAAACTATTGCAATAGGATAAAATTGCGGTGAAGGACGCACCGATAAAAACCAAAATAACTTGAAAATATCTCTGCTATGACTTTTCAATCTACGACAAGATACTAAAAGGGAATAGAAACCAGACTCTACAAAAAGAAGTAATATGGAAAAACATTAAGTTGCCAGCCAATGAGTGTTTGATACCTTTAGCTCATTTGGTAAGTGAAAGTTCTACGTAAAATGCATATATAGAGAAGATGTATGGCTTTCAGCACTGGCGGATGATTACGATACGGAAGAGTTGACAATACACTGACAAAAAAAAGGTAAATGTCATACCTTTATATTTATTTATATGTGTAACTATGTCTGTTAACTTTCAGCCTGAAGGCAAGCAGAAGTCAGTAATACAATACTACAACCAAATAATGATACTTAATCATTGGTGGCAGTAGTTTTTACCATGACTTAACATCTCGCCAACACAAATTTTTTGATCACTTCAAGTTGACAACTACATTATATATTTTCATCAGTCCTTATATAGATACAATTTATCCAAACCACTTCAAACACTTTTTAGCAAAACTCTTTATTTGTACATATATATACAACCGACGTTTCAAGTGACCTGCAGTCTTCTTCAGAGCAAGTTTATTTTAATCTTGTAAATAAAAAAAATCGTTTTTAAATAGATTTATTCATTTACGAAATTAACAGTAACAATATAAGACTAGACAAAAAAAAAACCAACAATGATTAAATTACCTTTTTAAAATAACAAATAAGCTAAAGTTAAGATGAGAGAAAATGGGACCATTCAGCTGTTCTTGATATAGTGTCAGGCGTAGCAATGAAAAAATTGGGGTACTACAATGAAGCAAATAAAACGATCCTAATTTATCATAATTTGCATCATGCTTATAGAGTTTACAATATATACTTATAAAAACTATAGTGACATCATCATTGAAATATAATAAATTAAAGATAATGATCACACTTACAAAAAATATTGAAAACATTAGATATAACCTTAATACGCATCCGGTGCTGAAAATCCTAAAAAAGACAGTTTGCAGAAAGCATAATGGCAGGCATGGTTTATTAATAATGTCAGTGGTGAGCAAAAAACCAAAGAATGTTCAGTTGAGCCTGTTTGAAATATGCATATTTAAATGTCGAACTTCGTATTTCTTTTTTTTTTTTTTCATATATTTCTTTGACAAAAGTGCTGAACACTGAAATAGCATTAAGATTATATTTAATGTTTTCAATATTTTTTCTATGCATGAAGCATATTAGTATTCGTTTTAATTTGATATAAACTTCAATAAGTTCTAATGTTTACGCCTAGGGAAAAAATCAAGTTCTGCTCACTGTAGATTCAAATACCATCGAGAATGTAGAGAATGGACCATAATAATTATTCTATCGTAAGATTTTTTTTCCCACATGCATTTACATATATGTATGATATTACAATTTTTAAACTTACTTCATGAAAGACATCACTATCATATGGTGAAATTCCTATTTTATGCAACGACACTCCTTCGATAACTAAAACAAAAATATTAAAAAAAATTATTTATGTTATTTTCATAAATCTATAACTTAATATCTGATCAATATGAATTTGTGATTATTCATATTGGCCAAATGCAATCAGATAATAAACAAGCAATAAATGCAAATATTGCATCATCAATTCATTTAATTCGTTCTTATGCAATAAATGCTAAACAATGTGCTTCTCTCTAATCTAGTGCCATCTATAATAAAGTTGAATAAACAATAATAATGCATTTTAAATCTCCATCCCCAAACTCTTTCCTGAGTTTGCTTTTATCTATGAAGTTCCTTTACTTTAGTGCCACCTATAGTAAAGTTAAGTAATCACCGAATACAAGATGATAATGTTTATATTTCCAACTGCACATTATTTTTCTGACTTTTGTTTTTATCAATGAGGTTTCTCTATTCTAATGCCATCTATAGTAAGTATGAGTAAACAGCAATCACAAGATGATAGTAAATTTGAATCCCTGACATCGGCTATTGCCTTTATCAGTGAAGCTCGTTGATAAAAGCAAAAACATAATCAGGTGACAAAATGACAATTTAAATGCACCATAATCTGGTAATTATTGATTATTTATCTTTATTATAGATGGCATTGAAGTTAAGAGCTACTCTTGGTCTATTAATATAAAATTATTCTAAAGACTTGGTTCAAAATTTATATCTTTCTATGTTTCTGTTCGCTTATTGTTTGATTCTAATAAATTTTGTAAAAAGTTTTACAAGATATGACAATTTAATTCCCAAAATGCACATTTAAAAAATATACGTGAAGTTTTTATAACAGTGGCTATTATAACCTTCAAATACTCCCCTTGTGTATCTGCATACTGATCTAGATAATAAACAATGAGGATTGCCAATTCCTCTACAAGCTTTGTGATAAATGCTTAGCCAGAGCCAGCACTTAAAATATGTCAGGTACCCCTCCCCAAACCCCTGACCATGGTTTCATGCTTTGGCACTCCTCAGAGAGGTGTCAGGGTAGGTTCAGACACTAGATCCAAAAATGCCAACCCAAAACCAAGCACCTATCTAAAAGTTATCTATTGAGTGGAAAATCTGAAATTTTCAGACATCTACATGTCTTCAAACCCAGCTATCCAACTCAAATAGCTATATGGGGCTGATAGATCTTCAGCCATACCATATATTAGTAGTCTTAGCAATATAAAATTGCATAAGACTTATAGCAGAGACTATAAATAGTCAAAATAAGTCATTTTTAGATCTAGTGTCTGAACCTACCCTGACACCTCTCTGAGGAGTGCCAAAGCACGAAACCATGGTCAGGGGTTTGGGGAGGGGTCCCTGACAGAGATATTTTAAGTGCTGGCTCTGGCTAAGCATTTATCACAAAGCTTGTAGAGGAATTGGCAATCCTCATTGTTTATAACTGACAAGCTAAAGAGATAGGGTCATGTGATCTATGACTTATTTTGACTGATCTAGATAATGTTTCTATTTCTGGAGGCAGGCTGGAAACTCATTTTCCAGAATACTGTAGAGTATTTGTTTCACATTTTGCTGAATATCCATTATGTTGAATATCAGTTATTTTTAAAAATCCCCCCCCCCCTATGCAGCTTTTAATTTTGAAAATCACAGAGAGATAGGTCAAATATAAACAGGATGGTCTAATTGGGTAATCATTTTTTTAGCCAGAGTCTTTTTAAACACTGTGACTTGGTGTGTTGTCAAGATGAATGGTCTATTTATCAGAAGCATAATTCAGGTCTTTTTCCTTCCATAAGAATCTCATAATCTTTTTAGCATCTCTAAATAGCATGATCTGATCTTTGCCCTGCTCAATAAATTCTTGGAGGATTATTTGACCCAAGAAATCACACCAGCATGGTCTTAAATTTCAAACCTGACATTCGTGCTTTTTTTTAAAGCATGGTGAATCCGGAGATTTCTATTGCACGCTTTGATGTTTTGTGACCGACTTGTATTGGAAATACTGTTTCATCATCCCTAACTACTCCGGAGAAAGATTAGTCATAACTTCACGCTGATGCTGTTTCTGTTCATCCCTCAATATCTGAGACCCAAATTTAAAAAAATCATTATTACGCCCAATTCTTCAACTAAAATTCTCAATCTGCAATTTTTCAGCTACTAATCTTGTACTTAATCATGACTCGGACTGTACTGTCTCTTATGCTGTTAATATTAACACCTGCATTGTTCTTGGCTGTCTGCTTCTGAAGTCATCACATCTTCTCACCCATCTTTAAATCACTTATGCCACTTAAACAATCTCAACTTTTTTATAGCATCTTCACCATATGCTACTTTCAATAGCTGTGGCATTTCAGTAGCACTTGATACTATTTTTTCACAAAATTTGGTTAATACGTTGCTTAGGTTTTAGTCACTTATTTTTTACACCTCTATCAACTTGAAATTTATCTGTGTATCAGTTCAAGCATAAATACTTGTGTATTTTGTGATGTGATTATTCCTTTACCAAAGTCAGGAATCTCTCAGCCACTATACCCAGAGAAATTCACTAGCCACCTTACCTTACCTTTCCATTCTCCACCTTAAGTTTTTCCCAAATGCTTCTCTATCCTGCTCCATTCCAACTCCACACCATCATCTTTGTCCACTTTATGGTCTTTAGATCTCTCATATCTTTTTCCAAACCCAGCATAAAAATCAAAAACCCACTTTATGTATAATCACTTTGTTTATATTTATTCTCCCACAACTTCATTATTTGTACACTTTCTGCTTTCAAGCATTTACATTCAATTAGCAGATGCCTAATATTTTCCATGCCTTCCTTATGCAACTCGCAGACTAAATCACCCACATTTCTCCATTTATGTGCAATTTCATTTGTTGCTAATGATCCTGTTTGAACCTTAAATAGTAAACTACTTTCCTTGCTATTTTCATATATTAACACACACCAATATTCTGTTTACTTCTATAAATATTTAAACTCTTTTTACTCTCCATAATAGTTCTCCATCTCTCCAGCCCATTTTTTATTAATGCATCTATTCTTCTATCCCATTCCTTGCCACTACAACACTCAACAATTTTAACACAATCATCCCATCTTTTGCACAAGTATACTGATATAAATCTTTCCAAATCTTCTGCATACCGTACAGGTAGTACCTTTATCACCTATCTTGTTGCCTGTTCTTTACTCATAACCCAAATAAATACTATTTTGGCTTTTCTTTTATTACTCATAAATTGATATCTACTGAACATTTTCGTTTTGATTTTTGCATCTTTCAGATAAAAACTTGACCATCCCATTTCTCCTTGAATTGCCTCTTTTGCCATCCACACATCTGCATCTAATGCATGTCTTCATACTTCTCTTTATATTTTTGATTCAACTATGACATAGGGGACACTATGCGACCATTTCTAGAATTATTACAATTTATAAAATGTATTTTAAAATACACCAGGAACAGTGAATTTATTTGAAGTCATTCATTAAAAAAATGAAAACATCCGTACATAAAAAAAAAAAATTATATGCCAGTATAACTTCAAAATTCTCCAATATCAGAGTGCAAAAAAAATTCAACTTTATTCTGCATCTAATGCATGCCTTCCTACTTCTCTTTATATTTTGATGTGATGTGATGTAATGTATTGCAGCTTTTCCTTAAACGAAGTCAAGAATATCTAAGCAATTATGCCAAAATAAACCTGTTAGCCAGTATAAATTCAAAATAGTTCTCCAATATCAGAATAATAAAAAAAATCAACTTTATTCAATTTTACATCATTTGTAATTTGCTGGAAACAGAAATTGGATTAAAGTTTTGATAAACAGTTATTACACTGGTATAATCACAACCCAAGTATGCCCATAGAGAAATGCATAAAAGGTGACAGGTTTCCCAAACCTGACTTAGAGCAATCTGCAACTGCTTGCTCCAACATTTCTCCCCTTTCTTTTATTTCAATACATATTCTCATTTAATTTTTTTAAAACACAAACATATATGTGCAACATAATAATTTCTCCCTGTAAATTAATGTAATTGTATATGCACATATATCTATGCATATGTGTACAATAATAACGAACTACTGAAAAACGGCTATCTGATCTAGGAAAACAAAAAATAGAACTAATACCAAGTTATATACTTAGAGAGATACAACGGATTTGAACGTTGCTAGGAGGGAAATAATTAAACTAATTAAAATTCTAAAAACCTGTAAACAAACTATTGCTACTAACTATATAGTGCAAAGAATATATTACAATATTTACAATTATTGTAATCAACTCTGATGGACATACCATAGTAATTCAGAAGTCAAAGTTAAAACAGTGGCAATTCTCTCCATACAGTAGTGCCACCCAGTGCAAACCATAGTAATCAATGGATGCTGGAAGATTATTCATTGGAGTAATTAGTCACTCGTTATGAATTATTACAAAAGATACATTGAGTTTACTAATATTCCACAAATATTATTACATATACTCAGCGCAACCTATTTAATAACTGCTTATTTATAGAATAGTTATAATTATTAGAACTATAAGTTATCTAAAACTATGAACGGGTTTGATTAAGACTTTATAAAGATCGCAACTAATATAAAGTTTCACCTCTTCAAGATTGATTTACTATCCATAAAACAGCAAGAAAGTTAAATAAAATTGAATCATTTTTTATCTAATGGATAAATTAGCATCGATATAAAAAAGGGCATTCTTTGCATGTTTGTTAAAATGATTTTATTATGGTATGTGCATTGGCATTTATTAAAATATTCCATAAATATTATTAAACTAATTAAGAAAAAGATTTGAAAAGGAGAACAACGAATGAACAGAATTAAAAGACTGATGACATCAGCATCACAGATAATACATAATTTTAAATTATTACACAAAAATAAATAAATCAAATCCAAAACAAAAATAGAAAGAAATCGTAAAACATTATTCTAGAATAGTCAAAATAAGAGTCATAGATCACATGACCCTATCTCTTAACCTTGTAAGTTATAAACAATGAGGATTGCCAATTCCTCAACAAGCTCTGTGATAAATGCTTAGCCAGAGCCAGCACTTAAAATATTTGTCAGGAACCCCCCCCCAACCCCTGACCATGGTTTCGTGCTTTGGCACTCCTCAGAGAGGTGCCAGGGTAGGTTCAGACACTAGTTCTAATAATACCAACCCAAAGCCAAGCACTTACATTTTTAAAAAGAAGTTAGTTAATACTGCTTCCTTTAATAAATGTTGCTAAATGAAACTAAGACTTCTTTTCATGCTTGGGTGATTATGTGAAATTATTAACATACATAGGGATTGACCAAATGTGACACAAAAAGAGAAAGATAATCAAAAGATTTGAAGATGAAAGAGGATTTACAATCCAGTTGACAAAAAAATATGAATCATATTCAATAATTGCCATTCATTATAGCAAATAATAGTAATAAAATATATCACACCTGTTCTCGTAGGATAGGTAGTGAAAGGCATTTATTGTCCAATATCAGCAATTGCCAGTTTCAAATCCACCAACAAAAAATTGGGTAGCATTCGACTGTAAACAATGAAACACAAATAAAATATCGCTTATCAAAACACAATCTGCTTAGGGCATTTTGCAGCAATTAGGCCACTTATTGAAAGATATGGATTTCTGTGACCAAATTATGATTTAACTTTAGAAACTGGTCTTTATGACAATCCAGAAAAAAATAGCAAAATTAAATGTGATATTTTTGAATTAACATAAAATGATGGTAAAATTATAGAAACTAGCAGAAATGAAACTTTAAGTGGTGTTCAGAGTTCTATTCTGAAGTATATAAATGGAAAATTTCCAAAATGTTATATCATTTATTCTTCTTGCATTGCGCACATCAAATCTTTTAGAAAAAACTACACTCCTCTCAATGCACTTTTCACTCCCCTAAACAGTTTTGACTGTCTGGCAGTCTTCTTCAGATCTCTTAATACTATATCATTTAGGTTTCAATTTACAAACGAAAAAGTTTCAACTAACCGGAAAAATTCTTCAGGTTTCTCAATACTATATCCTTTACTTTTTATTTACAAACTTATTTTTGTAAAGTGAAAGTAAATGATATAGCATTAAGAGATCTGAAGAAACTGTTTAGGGATGTTACGTAAAGTATTGTGAAAATGGTATTAGAAGGACTGTAGCTTTTTAAAAACAAATTGTTAAAAACAGTTATTAAAATAATACTACCAACTTTAAAATGTAGTGACTAAATTGAAAAAGAGGAGTCTGAAATAAGAAAATAATTGAGATGATCAGATAATTTGTCAACAAATTTACAGGCTATGCAATACTGCATTGGAAAGAAAGTACAATAAATAAAAGCATGGAAACAGTGATTTTATTTTACAAAAAGAAAGTAAGAAAGAATGAAAGTAATAACACTAATTAACATTTACGTAAAATCTTAACGAATATTTTAAATGAAAGAGTAAAGGCCTAATTATCGAGAAAGGCAAATAAATAAACTGGATTTTAAAAAAGATGAATACCGTGACATAGAAATTATCATTCTGCCAGACTATAGAGGTCAAAGAAAAAAAAAATCTACATCACATGATCACTATTTCCTATGCTTACGCACTAGATAGGATTTTATGCATAAACCTTCTTGCATCCATTGATTACACTGGCTTATACCAGGTGGCAGTACGGTAAGGATCTACATCAATGTTTTGCTGACTCACAAGTTCGATCTTAAATAAAAGTTGATCTGGGCATTACTCAAATCATGTGGGATAATAAATTAAATCTTTAAAAAATATCTACAGTAACTCAAAAACAGCTGCACACATGTAATATATTGGAAGTTGGCTCATAATGGGGAAAAATATGCAGAAAAAGTAATAAATAAGATCAAGGAAAAGTGCTACAAACATCGGTGTAGAAAATGAGAAATAAATGAGACAGTATATGAAAATGTGATAGTAATAATCAAAGAAAATGAAAATGCATTGAAATCAATATTGGAAATGCTAAAGTAAATACAAAGTTACCAAAGCAAAAAGAAAAATATACAATTCACAGAAATTAACCAGAAATTATGATCATAATTCCCGAAAGAAAAAAAAAACAAAATAGCCAAAGGAACAGAAATGATTGAATGATGACAAAATATCCAGTGAGAAGAATCTTGGCACATGAAAATGCATGTTATGCAGTGTTATCGAGAACTGGCCAGATTTAAAAAGTTTCCAATGAAAAAAATTAATAGAAAGTGAATCAGGAGAAATTTTATTGAAGACAAGTACTGAAACAAAGTTAAAAATATTTGCCTGAATATGTCAAAAAATATAAAAATCCTAATTTTTTTAGTGTTTCACAAGTCACAACCTTTCAGAAAAGGACAGACCATGTCCAAGAATAATGTGGACCTAATTTGCTTCACTCAGCCTTCTTGCAAGGTTTGGACAAAATCGGAGAGTTGGTGAAGAAAACAACATAACCTAGAGTTGCTGAACTCCTGGTTTCTCGTGAATATAGTGAATAGTTGTAATTGGCATACATATTCATTATAAGAGGTCCAGCACTTTTTCTAATTAATCTTTAAAAATCACTTTTCTTAATCATTATTCACAATACCTTATTAATGACAGTTTCAACTGCCTAGTAGTTTTTTCAGATCTAAAAAAAAAATTGTTTTATAATTTTCTTTTACATAAACAACAATTTTATTAATATACATACACCCATATATTTATTTTGTCATTATTTATAAATATTTTAAACATGTATATTATATCTATATATAATATACAATATAATACATGTTTAAACAAGCTTGTTTTGCGAGATCTATATATAACATTTGTAAATACAAGCTTATTAAATTAGGTCATGTGACATGACTTGGTTTTTTTTTTTTGTAATTATATTGTCTATGCACTTATCATAAATTACATACATATAAGTAGGAAATATTACAAGTTTAATGATTTTAGATAAATATTAGAACTAGATTCATAGAAATTAATAATATATTATTAATGTAAAATCTGTGTGGCATGCTTTTGATTCAATCAGAAGATGAGTTTTTAAATATGATATAATTTAATTCAAAGACAAAGTATGAATCAGTGGAAATTCACCAAAGTAGAATATCTACAAACATATGACCTAATGTTATCTTTGTAAGATAGGCAATAAGGATAAAATTTTAAATAAAAAATATCAAAACTCAATAAGAGTTTTAAGAATTTTGCTGTATTATCAGTTCCCTGAAATCGAAAAGCAGTTTGGATAATGTTGTATGAACCTTTATCATTATTTTCATAAACCTTCAACTTGATGTACTTTAAATGGCTTTGTCTTATTTATAGCCATATTTTAACATATATAGAAATGAATGACTTATTCATCCTAATGCTGATTAATATTCCTATATTATTGAACTAAATTTCTGTATTAATAGTCTCAAATATTATTGTCGGACTTTAAACCACTAAGCGTCACGATCACCATTTAATAGTAATGAGCAAACGTAAGAAATGGTGATCATGTGATTTAATACCAATCCTGCCAAATAGGATAGTGGTGGCTATGGTTATTAAAGAACCACAGACACCAAAATGTATGGGTACTTTACTGAGTTCAGACCTATATGACTATATAAGCTAATGAGCTTGGATTGAAAATATTTTGTTTTCAATTTTATTCTCATAGTTTTGTAGTTAAGTAGAGATAAAAGGTGGCTTCTGGAGGGTTGCATTAGATCCTAAGATCTAGGAGCAGTGCTCTCGTATCCATGGCTCCTCACTGACGAAAGCCACAAGCTAGAAACTAGTCTGGAGATATTGGATGAGTAGGCACTAGATAGGGATTTTATGCACAAGCCTTCTGGCATCCATTGATTACCTAGCTTGCACTGAGTGGCACTACTGTATGGAGTTTTGCCTGTTTTAATTGTCGGACTTTCTATCAAAAAGAAAGTGTCTAGACAATATGATAATTGGCTAAACAATAATGGTAATAGTTGACAATTTGTCACTGTTTGCCATGATACAACTTATATTTAGTTATATTATAATTTTTACTAACCTGTATATATAAATAGTATATAGTTAAAGTTGGTCCAAATTATATCATCGGATTTGCAGCCACTTGTAAACAAATATGACCATTCTAACTTGATTTTAAAAAATGTTTTAAAAAAAAGTTTAAGGGAAATTTTGTGGCAACAATATAAAGTAATTCCTAAATAAGACTATAGAGATATGTTATCCATGTTGGTCTCAAAGTTTTTATATGCTATATTTCGCTGCAAATTTTTCTTTGTGAAATACTTCAATGATAGACTTAATTGTGATTCTCCATTAAGCAAATTCTTACAATGACCAAATCATATAATAGTTAAATATGGTATGGTCAAAAAAGTGGTCGTATGAGCTCGAAAACTTATTAGAATTAAGAATAGCGGGGAGCGAGAAAAGGCTGTTATAGTGGGTCACAAAAAACCCAAATAAATACAGCACAACTATTATACTCGATAATTTTTAAATATTTTGAATTTTGAAATGTAAGTTAAAAAATAACTATAATCATAAAATATATATATTTCCTATTTAGATGTTTTGTTATCCAAATTACACCAAAGCAGAATTTACAAAATATTTGCAGCTAAACATAAGCTTATAGGGTAATAATCTTCGAATGTATTTTGAAAAAGCGTACGATATCAAATTGAAATCATATTTACCTATCTAGTTTTAAATTAGTAAAGTTACCAATAAACTGAAACAATTTAAAGTTATATATACTTAAACAAACTATTTGTGTAAATGTAAATAATAAGTTCTTTATCCAACAGAAATTTTAAAAAATATACTTGAAAAGCATGAAAAAAAGCAAATAAGCATAAACCTCTTTTCCATGAATTCAAAGGAGTTGAAATTTCTATTCTGTTTGCTATCCATTCTAAAAAGCACGAATATGCTAAATAATATCTTATCGCAACACCTCCAGTTAAAGCTAAAGCTATAAACCGATAGACCATTTTTCGCTAGGTACGGATAGCATGCCACCAGCGTTTGTTTTCACGCTACTAATTCCTACAGCGACAACTAGCGGTAAGAAAATGCAAACGGAAGTTCAATAGCCTCGAAAAAAGAGAAAGAACGATAGCGATACGAGATTTGCAGCCTATTCGAGATTAAAAGAAAAACATGGTACGAATTGAATAAAGCCTGTTCTAATCAAAAGTAGTAAAATTATAGCGTTCAAGGGATCTTTTTAAAAAAATAAAATCTACATATAATAGTCGAATGGAATTCATAAATTTGAACGCTGAAAGTTCCAGAACTATATAATCAATCTGGTGTTTGAAGGTTTGTGATGATGGTTTTTTAGATGTGACATGTTGGACTATTTCCATTATCTATCATTAAATGTTGAATTTCGATAAAATTTTAAACTTTTCCAGATACAATCAAAAGGAACGAATGGGGCTCGAATTGACGAGCCTTGGGTTTTTGGTTTGAAGAAGGGCACTGATAGTCGGTACTTTTCAGTTCCACGTCGAGATAGAAGTACATGATCTCCTATTGTTGAAAGGGAATGTGCGGCTGGCTCTATTATCCACTCAGCTAAGTGGCGAGCATATGCAGACCTCAATGAGAGGGCATTTACATTTCACCGTCAACCACCAGCAAATCTACGTAAATCCAGCGACGGACACTCATACGCAATCAATAGAGAAATAGTTAGATTCAAAAAAGATGAGAGAGGGACATCATTGGACCTACTTCAATCTCATCTGGATACAATTTTCTGGCGGATGGACAAAAAGCATCTAAATGAAAGAATTTTATTCATTAAATTTCTCAAAGATGCGAAGAACACCAACTGATGGTGAAAAGGTTAGTGTTTATGTTTATCTTATTTAAAAAGCAGTGCCTTCTTTATATTTGAAATATTCAATACATTTTTATTCAAATACTTAATGTTACTTTTTTTTTTAGTTTTTACCATTTTACGTGAAAGCTGTGAAGATGAGCGGTGGATTTACCCTGAACCGATCCCCTTAAGTAAATTAATATTTAGTATTTTAAAATAATAAAACCTTAAATATTTTCATGAATACTTACGTTACTTTTTTTTTTTTTTACTTTGTAGCATTTTGACGTGGCTGCTATGTGATATCTCAGGCACCCCCTTATACAAATTAAAGTAATAAATATTATTTTTAAAAAAAATTAAAATCTTTACACTTATTTAAAATATGTTTTTGTCTTCATTTGTTGCTCATTTCAATGTTAATAGATACATAGATTGGTGTGCTAATTTTCAAAAGTCATCTCACGTAATCAAGAGTAGATCTGATATAAATGAAATGCAAACGACACTCTTTTTTTGTCTCCATACAAAGGAAACATACATTATCAGAGTTTCTTTCTGGTAAGTTTATATTCGATCTTTTTATATTTTTACAAAAATGAGGGTGCTAGTTATTCAGAAGATATTTTTCTGGAGAAAATATTCTTGGTAATAATAATTTGATTTCCATTGTTATATGATTTGAGAAGGTTAAGATTTTAATGAGGTTTATCTTATATTTTAACGAGTATATATATGTTTGTGTACTAGTAAGCCGTCTATAACTAACTTTAAATTCAACATTATTAAGTTATAGTGACCAGGGTATCCGCACATACTAAGATGCTATTTTATTCATTTATGAAGGTAGCAGTATTCATGTGAAAACTAAATAATATTTAATAAATTAGCTAAAATTAATATTTTTGTAAACTAGACAAATATTTATATAAGTTATTTGATTTATAATGAGAAAATGTATTATTTTACCTTTTTTAAAAATGCTATTTTCGAATAGTGGAGAAAAATCATTAACCCAACCTTAAATAAAGAAATAAATTGCTTTTACTTTTTAATCAGTGATAATTTTTTTAAAAAATACCTTGTTGATTTACCTGCGGGGGGGGGGGGGATCTGATGCTAATGGATACGCTAATTAACACCACATACAACTTAAGAATTCTGGTAAGAATAATATAATTGTAAAATTAATGTTTTATTTTGACATTTATATATATACCTTCGATCTTTTTATATTTTTACAAAAGTGAGGCTTACAAGTTATAAATTCAAATGTTAATTTTGTAACCTGCATGATTTAATAATGCACATCTATGCTCTTGTTGGGGCATAAACCTGAATTATCTGCATTTAGTATCTGCTATTAAGTTGTAAAACTAATCTTACCACTGTCTGATACACCATCAATCTCCACAATGTTATTCTTCCATTTTTTATTTATAACAAGTTCTCATAGTGGTGAAGTTATAGAAGATTTTTATATGGATGTACAAAAGGCTTTTGATCAGAGTAAACATTTTAAAATTGTTATGGGAGACTTTAATGCTAGAATTGGTAAACAAATGAAAGATGAAAATGCTGTAGGTAATTTTGGTTATGGTAATAGAAATGAGAGAGGGCATAGACTTGTGGAGTTTGCAGAAAAAGAAAAACTATATTATGAATTCTTTTTTTGAGAAAAATGTTAAAAGGAAAAGGACATGAAGGTACAGCAGAATTGGATTGTATTTTGACTAACCTAAAATACATATTTCAAGATTGTAATGTTCTTAATAAATTTAACACAGGAAGTGATCATCGATTAGTAAGATGTAAAATACATGTTAATGCAAAACTAGAGAGACAAAAATTATTAAGAAAAACAAGATTTACAGTTGATATTCCTAATCTTCAGAAACATTCTAGTGAATTTAAATTAGAACTTACAAATCGGTTTCAAGTATTAGTAGATTTTGAACATGATTCAGATTTGAATGATATTAATAGGAAAATAAGCGATACACTTTTAAAAACTGCAACAAAGATAGCTGGTAGAAAAAAGCAGCAATTGACCAATAAAATTTCTACGGAGACTAGAGAATTTATGAAGAAAAGAAGGAATATGAGGATATACAACAATGGTGCATTAAAAAGGATTGAATATCTCGAATTTTGTAAAATGGTGCGGAAAAGAGTTGAAAATGATATAAGAAAGTATAATTGTGAACTAGCAAGGAAAGCTGTAGAAGAGAATAAAAGTAAAGAGTGTAAAACAACATTTTGGTATTGGTAGAAAATTTATATCTGCAATAAGAAAAAAAGATGGCATTATTACTAAAAAGAGAGATGACATCATAAAATGTGTAGAAAACTTATATCAAGAATTATATAGTAATAAAGAACAAGTGCCTCCTATACATATTATATCTTCCGAATTGCCCAGAATTTGAATGAGGAAGTGAGACATGCAATTAAATTTATGAAGAAAGGGAAGGCTCCAGGTAATGATGGAATTCTAATTGATATATTAAAAGAAGCAGGTGAAGAAATAGAAAAAATTTTAGCAAAGTTATATACCAAATGTCTAAATGATAAAGATGTACCAGATGATTGGAAGAATGCAGTATTAATATTAATATTTAAAAAAGGTGATAAAGAAGATATTAGAAATTACGGACCTATCAGTCTTTTATCAGTGTTATATAAAATTTTTACTTAGATAATTACAACTCGTCTACAGAAAACACTGAATTTCCACCAACCAAGAGAACAAGCTGGATTTAAAAGTGGTTTTAGTACAGTAGATCATATCCAGGTATTGAGAGAAATTATAGAAAGGACAAATGAATATGAGTTACCAATATGCTTAGGATTTGTAGACTATGAAAAGGCATTTGAGTCTATAAACATTTCTTCAGTGATTAAAGCATTGGATCATCAAGATGTAGATCCAGGATATTGTCATATTTTGAAGAATATAAAAATGCAACAGCAACAATTAGATTACATAATGACAGTAGGAAAATCAACATTGAAAAGGGTGTAAGACAGGGTGATTCCATATCTCCAAAACTTTTTACAGCAGTGCTGCAAGAAGTCTTTTGTAGATTAAAATGGGAAGCTAAAGGAGTGAAAGTAAATGGAGATTATTTAAGTCATTTAGATTTTGCAGATGATGTAGTTGTTTTTGCAAATAATGTTTTAGAGCTACAGGAAATGTTGCAGGAGTTATCAGATGAAAGTAGGACTAAAGATAAATGTTAAAAAGACTAAAGTAATGTTTAATAGATTTTTTCAAAATATGGAAATAAAGATTGATTATGATGAGTTAGAAGAAGTTAACAGTTACAAATACCTTGGTCAGATTATTAATACAGATGGAAATATAATGGATGAAATTAATCATAGAATTAAACTTGGTTGGAGTGCTTTTGGTAGAAATAACTTGATACTAAAAGGAAATATGCCTATGTGTTTGAAAAGGAAGGTTTTTAATAAATGTGTTTTACCAGTTCTTACTTATGGATCTGAGACTTGGACACTTAATAGAAGAGCAATACAGAGACTTCAAACCACTCAAAGAAATATGGAGAGATGCATGTTCGGAATAACAAGAAGGGATAAAAAACAATGTATGGGTAAGAGAACAAACGGGTGTTACTGACCTCATTGAAAAAATTAAAAGACAAATGGAGTTGGGCTGGACATATTGTTAGAAGAGAAAATAATAGATGGACAATTGAAATTTTAAACTGGATTCCAAGAGATTGTAAAAGATCCAGAAGGAGACCACATGTGAGATGGGTGGATGAAATAAGAAAGTGTGCAGGGGTGTTGTGGAGAAGAGAAGCTAAAGATAGGAAAAGATGGATTGAACTTGGAGAGACCTTCATCCTGCAGTGGATTGATAATGGTTGATGATGATCTATGCTTTTTATATGTTAAAAATACGTTGGTATCTTATATTTTAAAAATATGTAGGTTTTTGCTAATTTTTTTGCATTTTATAGTCACGTCACGTGACTAAGAAAAAATACAATTGTAAAATTAATGTTATTTTAGATTTTATTTTGACATTTATATTTTTACAAACATGAGGCTTACAAATTGTAAATTTTTACGTTTTGGCTTTTTTTTTTTTTATTATGCGATGTCAGATCTATTTTGAAAAGTTTGGATTTTGATTGATTATAGGTGTTTGCATACATTTTTGGTCACGTGATCTGAATTTTAAATTTTTCCACTTTTGGCAGGTTTTTTTTATCACTTAGATGTGTCAGTTGACGTTTTCAATCGTTTTTCAAATTAAAAATGGCGGAGATCGCGTATTAAATTAGTACCCAACTGTTGGTAATAACACACAATTTAATAGATTCACAACGGTTTTTTGTGCTCTTATTCTCCCCTCTTCCGGTGTTGCTTGCCCATTCAGCTTCAATGCTAGCATAGGAGATGAACTTATATTTATGAATAATCCAACACATCACATGATTTGATGAGTTTATTCCAGTCTTTATACTATACCACTGCACTAAAGTATGCCAGGTGTAAAAACTTTGTTAAACAAAATATTTAGATTGCGAAATAGGTGGAAACAGGCAAAAAAAGAAAACTTAACATTAATGTTTGCCAAAATTTATTAATAATAGTTTTATCACAGACATATACTAGTAAAAGTAATATTCCCAATGGGGATTCAACTATTGAGGTGAGCAGGTTTAACATAATCAGGAAATCGTTCGAGCTAGGTTATAATTCTCATGATTTTTAAATTAGTTTGCATTATTACGAGTTTAAATTCCACTGTAGAGTTGAAATAGACCAACTCATTGTTTTGGAATAAGATATAGCTATCCATTCATTTCTTGTAATACATCAAAGATCAGCCTTTCAAGCTACTGTGCATACGCTTTTCACGAGAGTTAATAATAAATGAATACTTTAACTCCAAACACGAGATATTGTATTTAAGAAAGAATAAATGAATTCACTTATTTCTTCCAACCCAAATGCTTATATATGGGCAAATTCTTGTATGTTTGATTTTTTTTGTCTTTCTGAAAATCTTTTTGATTGCAGTTTTTCTATTAAGAGAAATTTGAATATATATAAAAAATTGTTTTTGTATCCTACATGTAGTAAAATGTATTGTCTATTCAATATATCGATTCAGCACCCTCTTTAAGAGTTTTTACATTGATTTTTTTTGTTAAGCAGCTACTTTGGTTTTGATAACACTGATATTCACCTGGTTCTTCAGGCAAATTCAATGTATCTAATACAGTATCAAAAACATCACACACTTATAAACAGTGTTACTATAGTAACAATTTTTTTGTCTACTCCTTTAGATTATTTATTTAAAGTCACGACTGAAAGTATTTTTTGGATAGTTTTTGTAGAATTATTTTTATTACAGACTTTAATTTGAGCAAAAATACTAATTGGGGGGGGGGGGGGCAGTTTTTTCCCTAGGGATGCTCGAAAGACATTTAGTATTGGAACCCACAAGTAACTTTACACTCATTTTGTCGAGTTTTTTTTTTTTTTTTACCAGATAGGTAATGGTATTCAACACTTTATCAAGGCATTCTTTTAAATCACAGCCCAACGTCATCCTCCATGACTAAGACCCATAATTTTTTTCATTCTCCTAATTGTGCAGGTTGAATTTATATCTGCATTATAATGAATGAATGATATCTGGTTAAAATGTAGATTTAGTAGTTAAACAGCTTTATCGAAATTTAGCTTTGAAGGATGAACTGGTACTGCTTAATAATCGTAAGATCTGAAAATTAGAATGCCCACATACACTCACTGGTGCAGCTAACTTTAGATTTGTTTCATAAGGGTTCATAAAGAATTTGTATTCTGCCCAGGTATGCTAGTCAGTTTCCCAAGGAGCTTGATTCATATTCAAGATTCAATTCAAACATGCTGAAGCTTTTCAAAACATTAGAGTATTCTATATTTTTACTACCATCTTAAGTGCCATTACATTATATTTAGGCAGACGCTTATTTTTATTATCATCTTAGGCAGACACTTACTTTGGATAATAAACACCATGATTATTACTGAACACTGGATTAGTTTTACAATTTCAAATCTGTTGCCTGAGGATTCATATTTAAGACCCATCCTTATTGCCAAGAATGTTTTGGATTAGTTTAGACAAGTCGTGTTATAAGGTTTGATCAAACCTACTAATAATTTAAATCATTTACAGCAGGGGTGGGCAATTGTTTTGGCTCGGGGGCTGCATAGGTTGGTGAGGGCCACTTTGTGGAAGTGAAGGTTAGCGGAGGGCTGCACCGATTTTTCATGACACAATAAACGCACTGCTTTATTCCCTGTATTACCAAAGAAATATTTGTCCATTCTTCATTAAACACATGACATTCATTACTGATTTTACATTTTTTCGGAGGGTTCATGGTTTCACTAAAGTTGGAAATGTACATTTGTTAATGCAAAGACAAAATTGAAATTAACCAGATCAACTAGAAAAGTACTGCACATTATATCTACACTGCGCATGTGTATTGATGTGGCCATCCTAGTGGAAAATACAAGATGAATATTCGGTTGCGCAACGGAAAGGAAATCTCAGTCCAAGGCAGATTTTTCTGATTGTCTTGGCGGGCAACATAAAAACTCTTAGTGGGCCGCTATTTGCCCACCCCTGATTTACAGTATAACACTTTAAAAGCTTTATCTAACCTCCCACTCGTGTTACATTTATTGCTGCATCTATGACTGAATCCAGTCGAAAGCATAATAAAGCTTTTTCTCTTAATACATTGTTTATATTACCATTTAATACAAATGATAAGCCCAGAATGAAGATGATAGTAAATTTGTTGCAACATGTGTAGTGGTTGTGCTTTATATTAAAATATCTGAACACCATATTAAGTATCTCAACACATTGTGTATGTTGAATACCAATGAAACATTGAAATATCAATATTGCGATATATGATTCTCACATTTACTATGTATATAATAGAACAGAGAGCAAATCCTTTGAATAAGACTAGCATTTTATTTTATAGCACACACTGTTGAGTAATTTTATGATAATTTTCAGCCTCGTATTAGTGATTGCCATAATAAACCAAAACAGTCCATTTCTTTATTTGTTGAATCTCCATCTTTAAGATAATAAGATTGTTTTTCAGATTAGATGAGTTCACTTAGACTGACCAAGTTCACTCCAAAAAAAAGTCCATTTTCTTGGCCTTTGGATTTACAAAGTGCTCATGAATCCAACTCATAAGATTATCTACAGAATGTACTTAAAGTTTTGAATGCAATGTTTAAAGATAATACTTAATAATTAACATTGAATAAGCAGTCACTTTATTCAGTCAGTGATGGAAGAAAAATCATCAGCAATTTTTAATTTGGATGTCTGTGAACTGAAGAAAGTTATTTAAATGTCTTTGTAGCTTTTTAAACAGAAAGGTGAACTTAGATGCCAAGATGTACTGCATAATAGCTTTTTTTAATAATTTAAACTGAATCAAACCTGAAAACAGTATATTCATCCCAATTTTTTTCTTCCATGGCCATATATATCAGAGGTGTCCATAATGTCTCCCCCCCCCCCGAAGCTGATGTGGACATTGGCAAATTATAATGATAAATTCACAGCTGATTTGAATATAAAAAATAAAAATTCATAATTATTCTCATTTAAAAATAGTTAAATTTAAAATAATACCTGATGTTATTGTCTGTCTCAAAAATAAACACAGCTTGGAAGCCGATGAAAAGAATTAAATTATTTTTGTGTAATGCTAGAGCTAAAATTCTTAGAAATATTTAATTGCCATTTTACTGAGAAGAATTGAAAATAACTTTTCCCGGAGAAACAAGAATATTAATGAACTGATTTTAAAACAAAGAGGTTGTGAACTTTCTAAAACACTTCGTATAGTAATTTAATAAATATTTTATAAAGCGACAAGGACAAAATGTAATAATAGGGAAAGCTGAGGCAATTTAATAGTAGTCATATAAAATGTCTTCAACAGTTTGTATCTTGGAGAAAAAAAATTCATCAGTTTGTATCTTTTTAAAACATCATTATTTCTAAGTACCTAAAAAGACCTTATAAAAAAAAAAAAACAGCAATTAGTAAGTACATTCTAAAAAAGCCAGGACTTCAAACCGTTATTTTTTTCCATTCCAGCAAAATAATGTTTGTTGTTTTTTTGGTTTCCGGTTTGAAATCCTGAAAAAAATGCAGTCACCCTCAGGTACCCTTACACCAAAAAAGTCACCCTCAACATCTAAAAGTTTGCCCCCCCCCTCCCAATATATAACAAACATCAGCCGATCACAAGTGAACATTACTATTCCAAATCTAAGGAGAAAAAAGGCAATAATCGTCTAGACACAAGTTTTTCAATGAGTGTACAAATCGATCCATGAGTTACAAATACATCAATATGTAGATTAATAGTAAAGTTGCGCTAACACACGTATAATGTAAAGCTGTATAAATTTAAATTAATTGTAAATGAGTTAAAATGGCTAAGCGCTTTTGAGAAAGTGTATTTCTCATAATCATAGCCTGTTATGACTCATTTGCATATTGTTCATATATAATGAATGTATTTCTCATAATCATAGCCTGTTATGACTTTCTCATTGGAATCATTATATATGTACAATATGCAAATGAGAGAGTCATAACAGGCTATGATTATGAGAAATACACTTTCTCAAAACTACTTAGCCATTTAATTTGTTGTTTACAATTAATTTGTAATTTATACAGTTATGTGTGTATTAGTACAACTTTATTATTAATATAATTGAGAAGTGTAAAGTATAAATCTATGATTTATTATTCAGTATGTAGATTATATTGATCTATCATTCTATTATTGGATATTTTGCAATACCCTCTTTTAACATCAGCGAACTTTTCTTTTTTGATAGCTTTCAATGCATTCTCTGATAATAGCTTTTCAATATATCTATCCTGTCATATTGTCCTATTGAAAGCAATCTTGTTTTTTAGGAGTCTTATCATTCATCTGATTCACATGTCTAATCCAATGAATATGTCACTTAAGAATGGTAGGCTCTAAAGCCCACATCCAGCAACTTGAAGAACTTTCTGATTGATCACCTGATTTTGCCATAATTTAAAAATTTTTTAAAGCGCCTTAAATGAAAATTTTCCAATGACTTTATGTGATATTGATAAGAGTCCAAGTTTCACTTCCATACAATAAATTAAGTAAAATAATAGGTCTATACATATTAACTTAATTGCAGTACTAATATATTTAAACAAGTTATAACATCTTGCTATATTCTTATAAGTTGTACTGTTGTTTGTGAGTTCATAAGATTAAGCACTGGAAATGCCAAACCCAAGGACCTACTCTCCAACATTCTAAAATTGTACTATACCACAAAACCATATTCTTTGTTGTTTATTCAAATATTGCACACATGTATACACATGCAAAATTAATCATATATAAGAATGCCGGTGATATTATTCATAAATTATTGAAATATTTTCTCCATGAAAAATAACTATAATTCTATACAATCAAAACAGATCTCATTAAGTACCTGCTTGGTTCCTTTCCATCGTTGGTGTTATCACTAACAGATACAGTTGAAAAGCGTTCATACTTTTGCTGTCCTTCTTTGATGAACATCTTTCATATTCATACAGGAAATTGGTTTAGATCAAATAATTATTTGTTTTTGAAGATTTGTCCATATATGTAAATATACTGTATATTTATCAAATCACTCTCCAAATGTTAAGAAATTTCAGATATGCCTTCTTTGAATACATGTATGACTGTCTGACTTTCAAACAGCCAGTTCAAAAAAGATATCACTTTAAACTGTAAATGCAACGATTTTAAGTATTGAAAAACATACTTGTTCAAACAAAGAGCATAAAATTTAAATAAGCAATAATCTTAAATTGTTCATAAACAAACATGTTTAATATACAAAGAAAGAGTAAACAGTCATTTTAATTTTTGCACAGTCCCAATACAAATATATAAGAAATAATTCCAGCGCATAATGCTAGTTGAAATTAAATATCAAATCACTTTCCAAATATTAAGAAATTTCAAACTATTCTCTGGGAATGCATATATAAAAGTCCGACTCGCAAGCAGCCATTTTAAAAAAGCTACCTTTTTGAACTGCAATAATGTTAAGTATTGAAAAAGGACTTATTCAAACCAATCAAGTTAAATATAAAAACTCCAAATGTGGTTGAAAGAAATGATTATTTTTGGCTTTTTACTGCACAGTAAATAATAGTGTTTAATAATCATTTGACTTGCTGTATGTTCTAGCATATTTGATTACAAGAAATACAATGTCCTTAAATAAATAAAAGAGTTGTTTAATATGTGCTTAAATGCTCTCAAATTCTTAGATAGAAAACCTATAATCAAAATTTAGCAGTATAGTATTGAAACAGTAAGGTCTGCTTTGCAAATCTTCATTTCACCTTTTCTTACCTATTTCCTACCCTCATACCTTAGTTTGAACCCCAATCTATCGTAGTGTGTCTGCAATACGCTTATATACCGAAAATCCCGCCTAATTTTAAACCACGAGTACAATGCTCATATTATATATATAACTCATTCCCAAATAAATAAAAGATTATAGATTATGTATATGTTCACATAATTTTGATTTATTAAAAAGTAGGTTATATAAGTCGTAATTGTGCACACACTATGATATGCATTTTAAAACATATCAAAATTATAAATTGTTAAAGTTATTTTGTTTGAATCTATTTACAAATATATTACCGTCGTAATATATTTTGATTTAAAATAAAATTCATTTAGTAAATATTCGTTTAGTAAATAGATTCAAATATTGCAATTTAAAAGTAAAATAATTTTCGTTTAATTTAATAAAAGTCATTCCAAATATTTCTGTTAAAATAAATGAGGGACAATAGTTTAATTAGTTAATATTATATTCCGTTTTATCTAAAAACAGCAGATGTCCACTTAAGGTTTTCTTTAATTAATAAAAGTAATTTTTAATTAAATCTAGTTTGTAATTCGAATGTCGACAGGGAAATTAACAAAAGAAATTAATTAATGTTGAATTCCTTTAGACATTCGGATGATTTAATTACAGCTGATAAGTCCGATATATTTTTGTAATGCTCCAGGGCAGTTCTATTGTTAAAGTCTACTATAAAAAGAAGGGTTTTCTTTTGTTCTCCAGTTTTTCTTCTAATGTTTCTAAGAGAAATCATTCTGAGTTCTATTCTAATAATTTGCTAACCTTGACATGACAGAGTAGAGGCGTCAAGATGGCTATGTCCCCTCGGAATAGCCGGCCGCTGCTCCAGACCATCGGAAGCTATCGCATAAGGAACCCCGGAACTGCTGCTGCTGCAAAAATATGAACATTCCAGATTTTGCTGCTGAATTATAAAACCTGCCGAACATCTACCTGCAAATGCGTCTCCAGAGGTAACCTAAATTAACCCAAGAGCTCTTGTGATTCCTAACTAACATGCTATAGCTATTCTAAATTGTTTTTCTTTTATTTCACATAACTTTATTATGTACTTCTTTAAAGTGTTCAAATATAATCAACAGTTTTGCTCTATCCTTGGGTTAATATTTTCTATTTATAAAGCTTTCTTTTATTTTATTATGATAATGTGTCAGAATCGTCTTTGACCGAGTGAACTATTCCCTTTATTGAAAGTAAGACGCCGCTATTAAGGCATATTTTAAATTTATAATTTTCCAATTTTATTATCTTGCAAATCACTCGTTCGAGGGCGATTCTTTTCTTTAATATATCATATAATCACATAGTTTAAAATCTACATGTTATTGATTTTAATCTAATATGAGAGTATGTGCGAGGTCAATGATTAAATGTGTCCCCTAATGCATGATTGCGTATATCAATCTATACTTACTTTTCAAACCCGCAAGCATGCATTTTCCTATTTTAATTACCGTGTTCTACTTTAATTACAAAGTTCATCATTGACGTCGAGAATGTGCAGACCCTTTTAAATGAATTTCGGGGAATTTGATTGGGCATTTCTCTTAATCCAAGTAAAACCCATTCAGTATGTTTTATATACACTCGTCTCGTATTGCTGGTAAATGAATTGGTTGTTGAGACCGCTTTGTTTTATTTTTCCAAGGATTCTTTACACGGCTAAGGCCGTTCTCTTCGCCTTTTTGCAGTTTCCAGGCAGAGTGTGTCCCCAAATGACACACCTGGGAATTAAACGCAATCGTCACCCAGTCGCTAAGTTTCGGCTGTTCATAAAATACTTTCCTACGGGTTAGCGGCGATATGCCCTCCGTAATCATTCCGGATATTCAATATTGTTTTATTTTATATTTATTTTACAAAGCATCCGTGACTTAAACGTGTCACACCCTCCAACTTTAATAAATTCATTATCAGCAATACTGACCTCCCAATGCAACTCTATTATTATTATTCTCAAATAAATGCTTTGATCACATTCCCACTTTGTTGCTTAGTAAGCTTTAGTCCGTGCTATTCTCGAAATCAATAAATATTTTAGAACACTTAATTTTCAAATATTTTCTTAAACTTGTATAATTACTCAAAGCACCTCGCACATGTTCCTATCTCGTCAAGCACATTATCGTAATGCTATTAGCCCGAGGAATAGAATATATCACTTTGTTTTAAAGTCTTTTTGTCAGTTGTGGGAATATAATGCCAACAATTATTTAATACGCGTCCCTGTCTCATATAAGCAGACAGTGGCGTTATATATATAATTTATATGAATAAATTTTGTGAAATTATTTAAAACTAAATTTGATCTCTTATTTTATTTGATTCCTATCACTGTCTCGGTCTATATATATATTTTCTGCATTTCTTTTGTAAATCCATAGACGTTAATTAGCCACCCAAACTTCTTTTAGTATAGAGTCTTTTGTTTCTCCCTGACCACCAGGCACCGGTCAAAGGTCATACTAGTAGTGGCATCAGATGCGTTGTCACGTAGATGGCGCTGTGAAATTTGGGCTTTAGATTCGAACTTAGTATATCTAGAAGGCAACCCCTCCTAGAATGTTCAGTTTCGTGTCTGGTGTTTGAATTCTGCAGTGTGTTAGCGAGATAGACGATTCTGACTGTTACAGTATTTGCATGAAGGTTTGTGATGATGGTATATTAGATGTGTTAATATGTTGGACTATTTCCATCACCTATCATTAAATGTTGAATGTATAGAAAATTTTAAACTTTTCAAATACAAACAATTTGTTAGTAATAACATACAAATAGACAACACAGATTAGTATTTTTCTGAGTTATACATTATATCTACTGATTCACAATATTTTCAGTACTCACATAAGCTTATCTTTTGATGCAGTTACACATAAAGTGTAAATAAAATATATTTCCACTTACACAAACTATTACTTTCTTCAAATTATTCTTCATCTGCCTTGAAATACCAATTATTTTGTCTATTTTCATATAAAATGTATCAAATATTATGTAACATAGTTTTATTCTTTTAAACATATATTAGTACTTATATACAATTTGCTATTGATAAAGTTTATAAAAAAAATAATTGATCCTTATTTTATGAAAGAAGCATTTTTTAAAAAAAGAATCTTTTATAATCAAGAGAAATTAAAATTTAAAGTAACTTTTACGATCAAGAGAAAGTAAGAATTTTTATTTCTATTTGAATTTATCACAAATGGTTTTTAGTTTTAGTTTTTTAAAATATATTGCCTTTTGTGCGCATTATGTGAAAATGGTAACCTGTTTGAAATTTGGTCCATCAACAGCTTTGATTATGTAAACCAGCGTTTCCCAACCTTTTTTGGCTCACGTACCACTTGGTAGTACATCACGCTAAATTGTACCACTTCGTAAAAATGATTGTATTTTGTGAAATTTGTTATTGCGAGTGTGTTATTGCATTTGCATTATAAATATTATAGGGTGACCATGTATGTAATCACCTCATAATGAGACAAATTACATTGAAACACGCCTAAACGTCACGCCAGATTACAAACTCACTGAAATTATAAACTCACTGTAACATATTTATATGTATGTGTTTGTTCAATGTTTCATATGTTTTACAAAATAATTTATTAAAGATTACATTATTACATTAAAGGTTATTTGGTACATATTTTGTTCAAAGTGTTTTCTCATTCCTTCATTTGGTTTTGGAGCATCTTGCTATTGGTTGGCCATGGAGAGGATAAATCCAGCATGTCCCAAGTCATGGTAAAAATAACCTCAGGGGTTATCAGGCTATCTCTTGTTCTTGTTTTCTTTATATTGTTCAGCATGAAGTTAATAGGATTAAAATTTTGATGATTAAATACTAGCTTACATCTAGCAATCCACAATAGATGATCAAGAATTAATGAGAGTCTAATTTCAAATTAAATAATTTAGATTGATTTGCCTTGATCCGACTCATTATTTATCTATTTTGTCATATTTCGTTTACTAATAAATGGTTTTAATAAAAACACAAAATTATAAAAAACCAATTAGTATGTTTTCTTATCATAATCAAATATTTTTATAAAATAAATTTAATGAGATCTTTGTGCTTGTTTCGAACAACATAATTTTTTGAAATTTGATTCAAAAGATGCGAGGTATATCCTTAAGTCTACAGCTGCGTTCAATCTGTTTCGATACTTATTTTTAAAAAAATATATGAAAAAAAAGCTCTTCCTACTAATTCTGTAGTAAACGGTAATAATAATTTAAGAGCTTTCTCAGAAAGTTGTTCATATTTTTTAATGTTTAACCAAAAATTAATTAGATTGTGTCGTTTGAATTCTACTTGTAAAGTTCTGTCACATGATAATTCTATTAAATTTTTTTTATCCTTTATTGATAATGATGTAGCTTTTTCTAAATTTTCTGCATAGAAGGGGTTTGAAATCCAATTATCATTTGTGTTTTTGGATTTTGGAAAATATTCCATGAAAGACAATTTTAATCCTGTTAAATGTGCTATTATATTTTCTCGTATATCTTGAGACAGACTAACCTTATTTTCAAACAAAAAAATATGAAGAGTTTCGAATACTTCCAGTTGATTGTTTTCGATACTTATATATATTACTGTTTCCAAAAATCTAATTTCTTAATCATACTTTCAATTCTATCATTAACATTAAAGATCGTTATCGACTGTACATTTTAACAACTTTACTGTATAATATTATTAATTAAAATAATTTTTATGAATTATAGGAAAAAACGTTTCTATATTTTTATGATTTAATTTTTTTTTATGTCCGCCATTATTGATTATTTTTCGTGTACCACCAACCAGCGACTCGCGTACCACCAGTGGTACGCGTACCACAGGTTGGGAAACACTGATGTAAACCACTTGAATAACCCTAAAATATTTCATTATCATATTACAATGGTATCTATTTCAATACATGTACAAAATTTGAAGAAAGTCCATTTGATAGAAATATGTAAAATCTAAATTTTAAAATGTATCCTAAACAAACGGAGCTTCTAACTTAAAAGTTTTTAAAAAAATTTGTGTTTTATTGTGACTACCCATCTGTACTGAATCTTATGGTGCTTTATGGATCCCCAGGCAAATTTGAATTTTGAGGCCCTATATATAGTGTTATTTTTTTCTTCTAGAGGTGAGGGTGGATCCCACACCTTTGGTATAATACTCTTTCACCATGCAAAAAACTAAATAATAATTATAGATATAATTTTATTAAAAATAAAACAAAATTACATGTAAGACATTTATAAAGAACTTTTATATATAGATTAAGTATAATCCACAAGAAAATCATAAATAAACTCGGTTAATCATAAAGTAATTTTATTATAAAATGTAATATTTGCAGTTTGGCATAGATGGTAGAGGGTGTCTGTCTTAGGATTTCCAAGTCCCACGATCAATTCTGACACTCGAGTTATTTATGAACGCCAGAACAATAAAGCCATCTGCCTTTTTTCCTGTTTTTATTGCATTAAATAATAAACTGGATTATCTAAACGAGAAGTAAAATAATGTATATGTAACAAAATAAACTTTCTATAAAATAAAAACAATTTTTAACGGAACATAAATTATCCAATAAAAGTTGTAATTAGAATGAAAAATTTTAAGAACATTGTTCAAAAAAACCTAATCTAGTTTTTTGTCTTTTTATTAAATAATATAGAAGTAAATTATTTATTGCTTATCTTTTTTGCAACTGTCGTATTGCCATGCATAAATTTTATTTCCTATAATCACTTCCGTCATTGCAGAAGGGATGGTAAGTATCAAAAAAATTATTGTTTTGAATCTCTTCTGATATATGCAAAGAATGATTTTAAAATATTTCTGATTTTTTCACTACAAAATATTGATTTCCCCCCCCCCCCTTGTTGTTGGAGGCCCTAGACATTTGCCTGTTTTGGCCATAGGATAACATGCCTCCGAATCTCTATGATTAGTGCATCTTTTGTTGTTAATACAGGATTTAATGAGACAAAAACTTTCAACCATTTCTTTTCATATCAGTTTTGAAGCTGGCTGCTATCTCTAATTATCATACTCAGTTGTAATTTTATATTTTAATGTTGTTCTTTAACATTCCTCGTAAGAATTTAGAGGATTTCTTTTCTTTTAGCTATAAACACTTATTATCAACCTAAATTTGCTTGTCTTCAAGCAATCTAGATTCTCACATTATGTATTCAGTATAGAAGCTGACTAGATAGTGTAACGTTATGGAATACTATCAAAATTCTTTGCCAATGTGAAATCAACCTAAGTTACCATAATCCGTTTTCTATGTAAAGATTTTTCATAAACAAATATTTTGCTATGTCTATTTTTTTAATATAATACAATCATTAATAAATCACTATAGAATTATTTACGCCCTATGAAAATAAACTTGGAAAAGCATGTGGTCAATTAAAATTTTGAGTTTCAAATAAATTTGCTGAAGCAATTTTCATTCTGTGTAAGGCATTTGCTACCATTTATTATATATGTGAGTAATCAGTAGATATTAGTGCTTATTAAATTCATGTTTGCATTATCCATATCCCAGACTAGTTTCTGGTTCATGAATAGAGTTAGGATTTATATGCATTTAATAAATACTACCAAAAATCTATTATCTTTTAAATGCTCAAATGTACACTAGATGGCAGCAGTGATGTAGAATAAAGTGTTTGCTCCCATAAAGCATTGTGTAACCTGTAAATAAAAGATATAGGCTAGACTAAAGAATAGAAATGAGATTATATTCATGTAAACAGAGATAACTTTTAGCTATTGTAGGTTAATGAAAAAACTTGTTTTGACTCAAGTATTGTCAATTAGTAGTAATTGATAGTTTCTTGTTAACATCGAAAGCTAAAAATTACATAGATTTAATCTCAATTCTATTTATTATAATAACAATCCATGAAAATATTTAATTCAATATGTAAGCCATTGATTAGTGGTACAGACTGATGGCAAAATTAGTTCTTTTATTCTTGAAATTTCTGATGTGAAAAAATCAGCCCCAAGGTCTTACCTACTGCTGATGTTTTCAAGGGTCATAAGAATTCTTCCTTCATTAAAAAGTAATATAAGGATACCTATCTAAATGATCTTGAATGATATCTGTGTATTGATATCTCTTCTCTCTCTATATTTTTTGTAAGCAATTTAATCGAATCTACTTACAGGACCTATTTGACGCTCAAAACATTCTTTGAATCTTACAAATTCTTATAAAAAAAACAGGTACTGAATTTACAGATTATTTTCATTTTTAATATTTTCGCAAATATATTGTTATAACATTGCTCATCTTTTCTGAATGATCGTGATATCTTTCTATTTATCATTTTTGATTTTGGCTTCATTTCTTTGCAATTATTGCTGAATATTCTAACAACCATTTTGATGTTTGTATTTTCATATATATTACTTTTTATAAATCACATATACACTCTAATGCAAATTTTAATATAATTCCTTTAATTTTCTAACAGTTTCGACTGTCCTGCAGTTTTCATCAGAGCTACATTTAAATATATAAATTAAAGGGATTATATAAAAACATTTGCATTAGAGTGTATATATAGAGATTTATAAAAAGTAATATATATGAAGGAATGCAAATAAAGTAAAAGAGAAAATATAAGAATAATATTTCTATTGTACCGGATCGAACTGCTGAAACCACTTACTTACACGTATATATGTATTTTAATAATTGTTCAGTTCATATAGCTTATGGTAAGAGCTCCCGGTTCCTGGTGTTAATTTCCACGGAGTCTTTTGGAAGATCGATCAAATGTTCTGGAGGTGGCATTAGCTGGTTCATGGTATCACAGTCTTTTCATTTTTTAAATAAGTGAGAGAGAACGACAAGTGTGTCTTACCGTTTTTCTCACCAAATCAAGTTGGAAACTGTCAGGAAAACTGTATTTCTCTTTTTATAGTATCCACACAGATTCAACCAACAAAATGTCACTACTCCATCATTTCCATTAGGGTCCGGGCTGAGGCTTGGTGCTCCCATTGGTCAAACTAATTCTCGTTATTCTCTTATCTAATTTTCATCTGACTTTTTAATTACACAAGAGCCCCAAGGCTAGCTTGCTTTTCAATTAATAAACAATCATTTCCATTTACAGATTACAGGAATTAATTAATACCTGTTTTTATTTTTACTTACGTTATTTCTTTATTAAAATATTTTTATATTTAAATCTTGTATTTTTTTTATCAAAAAAGTATGTTCAAATATTTTTTTTATTTATAAAAAAAAAATATTTTTAAAGTTTTGCATCTGTGCGAATATATATATATACGTTTAACAAACATTTTAATTTTAGTGTTTAGTTTTTTTTTAATACATTTATTTTTATTTGTGAACTTAAAAGTTTTTATTTCAAATTAATGTAACGGCATATTTATATATCGTTACATATCAGTAAACTTCCTCAAAAAAAAACAAAAACATTAAAAAAAAAAAGAATTTACTTAGTGTTAGTAATTACATTATACAAATTGATTATATGAAAATTTCAAAAAGACAAAACAGTAATTACACCCAAATGTAATGATAAAAAAAAAATGTTGACTGTTGATTCCTTACTACCAGCTAAATTTCTGCCCCCTCCCTTCCAAATTTCTTTTCTTCTACTTTTAACTATTTTTTGAACGATTAGATTTTAATTTAACAAGACTTTTTTTTAAAAAAAAAAAGATTTATATTTATTATTACGTTTTATTCCTCGCATTTATTTTTACATATGTGCAATTTTTCTTACTGGCAATACCTTTAAAACCAAATTCAAAGTATAACTTTTACATTAATACAAAAAATATATTTATACTCATTTCCGAAAAAATATTAAGGACATGATTTATTTTCAAAAGTGCTCATGGTTTATTAAACATCTGGCTATAACTTTACGTTAGTACAAAAATGTACTTATTTCAGGAAAAAAAAAGTTACTGGCATGATTCACTTTTAAAATTCTCAGGGCATTCGTGGTTTATTAAAAATCGGCCCAAGTTGGGTAGCCAGTTATAACAATCCAAATGAAAGTGAAGATCGAATCTAACCATATCTATGATATCTGCACTACAGGGACGCCATCTAGACATTTGAACCTAGAAAAATTTATAAAGTAGGCAGATACGCGCTGTTAAGATTCCACTTTATTTAAATATTTAGATCGTTAGCTCAGTGGAGACGCAGAGATAAGAAATAATTTGTTTAATTTGTATATATAAAAATAAAAGCCACTGCCAGTAAATAACAAACGAACATTTATTTACGCACATATAAATTTTGAATCATTTAAATTTTGAGGAATAAATTTAACATTTTAGATTTTTATATTAACTTTTAATTTTACATTTAAATAGATTGCAATGAGTTTAGCACTACAGGGGCACCATTTATGTACCATATCGAATCGCTGAAACCACTTACTTACACGTATATATGTTTTGGCTGGTTTCAAACTTCTTTATAACACATTTATAATCTTATGTAATTATAAATGTGACGTGAATGAACCGGCATGTTCGAGCTAAGTGGAAGATATTATTGATAGCTTTAACTATCAATAATGTCCCACCTCGGCTGCTAAATTCAAACCCCTACTATCCAAACACTTTATTTGTTTCGGAGTAAACTCTGGGCGCCAGTTAGTCTCAGACTAACGTATTTGGTCAGTAGGCCCATAATCCAGCGCTCGAAACGATCCCAAAACTAGCCCAGTCTAATTTTAATCAATAATAAAATATAGAAAAAAGAATTGGTCACAAGAGATGGATAAAAGGAAATTGATAAAAAGAATTGACCGACAAATAAAGTTTAATTTTAAAGACAATTTATTAACTAACCTTAATTTACTAAATTTAAACATCTTTATAATTTTTTTAACTAATATAACACACGCATATTTTATATTAACACATTATAATATATTTTATGAAACAGCATAAATAATCTTTGACATTTAAATTATCTCACATTCACAAACACGCACATCAATAGTTCATTTTATGCATGCCTAAAAGTTCCAATTACTTTCTGTAGGATTTACGAATTACAGCGGTGGCTACTATATATAAATGAGAATAATAAAAATGTTTTACCTAGGACTTTTGGAACGTGGATATTGCTTGTTGTTGGCTGCTTCTGATGGAGTATATCTAATCGGTTAGATTTGATGTTTCTTGAGATTTGATGCTAATCCATTGGTTTTATTCTTGGAGACAGTTGAACATTTGCGGAGGATTTCTGAGATGTTACGCAGACATTATTTCACAGGCAGGTTTTTATGATCTTGTTGGACTAAAGGGCTGAAGTAAAGCGTATATTCCCAAAAGCTGCTCACTGCTGCATTTCTGTTTCTGGATACATAATATCAACTGCACTGTTATCTGAACTGCAACAAGACTGACACACTGGAAACTAGGCTGAACTGACATCCGATAAAAATCTGGCTATTTATATATGCAAAGTGTTTTTGTTTTAATATCCTCCAGCAAATATGTTGTCGAAATTTCATTGATAATCCTTTGACGTGTTTTGGAAGATTGTTTAATTAGTAATAGACTTCATAAACGTGTTGTTTTTATATCTTTAATTAGTAACCCACCACTGTGTTTTTAAATTCATTTCATTTCAATATTTATTTTCATGTGTTTTTCAATATGATTTTAACACGCATTTATTATATCTCTTATTAACAAACTTAAATTGATTTTTATTTACCATCATCGCACATATATACGCATTTATTCTAATAAACTGGAATGAAAAGAGATTTATATTTTAACTTTTAATTTATAATAATAACACTCTTTAACTTTTATGAACATCTTAGTTTTATCTTTTCTAAACAAAACCCCCCCTTCCCACTTTTAATCAATTATTTTCCAACTTTTATTTCAAACTCTTTTACGAAAGATTTTTATTTTAATAATTTTTTTTTAGACAAAATTATTTTATATACATGTGCCAATTTGGCCTTGGCACACTATGTTTGTATTTTATTATATTCTGAGAACAGTTATCGTCATCTTATTCTAGAGGCAATTATAGTAAACTTAGGCTTCAAATATAATGCTATAAAATCCTCATTTTCAGACAAACTATTGACTTCAAAAGTGAAGGTTGATTCAAGACTGGAACATGCATCTAACAAACACTCTTTATACTATTCCAGATATCTTGAAATTAAAAACCCTAAGATTTTGAACTCAAGATGATTCACTTGTAGTTATATATACTACCAGGCTACTTTCTATATGTTTTAGAAATCTGTTTTACAGCAACTGCTAGCTTTTTCTACTTTTTGACCAGGAACTTTAATATATCAGTAGTATTATATAAATTCCACATCTGCCACCAGGAGCAGTTATTTTCACTTTACTTGAGAGCCACCTCCTGTAAAGTTGATTCATTAATGGATGCCAGATAGTGTAGTGCCATCAAATCTTATCTCCAGACTGGTTTATAATTTTTTGACTTCATCAGTGAAAATTAGTAAGCTGTAATTGTCATACAACCGAGATTTCTAAAATTTATAAAAACTGATCATCTGCTAGATCTATATAAATATACAATCTTTAATCAGCCTGAGTTCAAAATCTTAAGATTTTTTGGAAACTGTTGTATGTTCATTTGAATTGCATTAAAGAATTCAATGTTACTGGCAGTTGCATAAGTACATTAATTCCAGCTTTGAATCATAGTCTTTATTGACAAAGGCAAATCCAGAAACTATTCCAGCGATGGTGATTTTATAGTACTATATTACACTGCTTCCATTAGTTACCCAAGTTATCAATAGATGGCTCTAGAGTATGGTGAAAATAAGCATGTGAAAAAAATATGTGATATAAAAAAAATGCTAATTGTCTTTTTGCTCAGGAGTTCATAAGTTCAAGCACCAAAATCGAGGACCATCCGATTCCAAGTCAAATGCTCTCCCAACTGTGCCAAATTACACAGGGTATTATATCTTGATATAATTTTCATTGCAAAAATCTGTGATTCTTTGTTTTTGTATTAATTTTTTTCTCATAATCTGTATTAGTTTTAACTGTAACTTTTAAGTATGTATATTTTTACCTTATAAACTTCCGAGCAATAAAACCAATAGATTATTTTTCTTAAAACTTCACTTTTATATATATTCTAATCACGTAAATTAAAACATCTGAAAAAAGTAACTGAGCTCTAAGATGCAT
Source organism: Epiperipatus broadwayi (assembly GCA_028023455.1). Lineage (NCBI taxonomy): Eukaryota > Metazoa > Onychophora > Udeonychophora > Euonychophora > Peripatidae > Epiperipatus > Epiperipatus broadwayi. The sequence continues at coordinate 10,282,752 of JAQFVV010012419.1, forward strand.
TTCATACTCAACCAGTAATCATCAGTAGGCCAAGATCACAATTTTTTGCACTTTATTTATTTAGTATTTATCAATATCAATTTATTGTGAAAATCAAGATGCCAAAGTTATTATGGACACATAGTTATGAATATCTGGGTTTTCTTTAAGCTTCAGAAATGATTATTAATAATTATTTAAATATTTCTTGGAGACAGTAGGGTCGTAATTGAATATGCATTAAATCTGGCAGCTTCAGAATAAATTGTAATAATTTGAAATTATAAAATGTTCATATAAAAGTCGCATGCATGGAGTAGATATATTGTTATTCATTGGCAACTTATGAAGGTAAAATTCAGTGTAAATGCAATGAAACCTCTATGAATCACTCATGCATGAAGCAATTCTTTTAGTCTCAAGAACCATGCTAAAAATATATATACTTTTTCTTAATTTCCTTGCTTCTCGAAGTGTCATTTTATTATGCTGACAAAACAAAATCTCAATGTAATATTTTCCTGTATGTATAGTTTTATTTTTTAATATGAAGCGATATGCCAATTCTATTACATAGATTAGAAATATAGTTGTTTACTCATTAAACCATTAAAATATCACTTGACCACCATTTAATTTTTTTATACAAGCTATTAAAATAATAGCAAGTCTCCATACAATAGTGCCATCTAGTGCAAGCTATAGTAATCAATATCTTGCACTAAATGATACTTGTATGGAAAGGATTGCTACTAATTTACTTATTATTGCAACTCACACAATGTTGTTCAGCAGCAAATTTTTTCCTCATCATATTTAGGTAAACATGAAGTTACCAGGTCATGACAAAATTTTGTAGTTCAAATTTTTTTCACCAGAGTGTTTTTAAAAATTTGTTGTGAAATATCAAATACACGGTGGCATAAAATTATAATATAAAAAAATAATTAATTAAGTATATTATAAAAAATAATTTATTAAAATAATAATAATATATCCTATCAACATTCATAATTGCTGTCCATTGTAGTTTTCGCTTATAATAGCGATAAAATTCACAAAGACGGCGTCAGTCATGTAGAGTTCTAAAAGTAAATTCCTGTAGGTAGGATTCGAATAAAGTACTGCTGGTAACACACTGATGTTTGAGTTTACACATATTGTCTACATTTTGTGTGTGGATATCAGGGATGATCAACAAAGTTCTGCTGGTGTATGACAACAGAGTACATATATATACCACCATGGATTGTGCTTAAGTTGTTGTATGCATCCCATCCGTCCATAATGATGTAGGTCCCTGGCAAAATATTCTTGTATTTTTGCTTTGAGAGTTGCAGTTGATCGGTTGAGGACCTCTACCAAGAAACACTTTTCTGAATTGCTCTCTGTCCCACCAAAGACCCAATGACCTTCTCAAATTGCTCCTCGGTGATATTTTCATTGAAAATATTTCATAACAATTTCACACTACCAGCAATACTCTATTCCAATCCTACCTATAGGAATTTGCTTTGCGAATTTTATCTTTTCTATAAATGAAAACTACAATGGACTAATTCGACAAGAAACACTCTAGTGAGAAAAAATTTAAACAAAATTCAAATTTAGTTGTGACCTGGCAACTTCATGTTTACCCACATTTATATCACCCATCACTGATTAAGGATCTATTGAGCACTACAATTTGGCACCTATTAATTATTAAAACTTTGCACTAAGTAACATAAATGTGATGAGAAAAAAATTGCATTTAATATAATTTCATAATTTTTTTTCTACATTTTTGTGACTTCAAACAATGCTAAAAAAAGTTAAGTTTGTTTATATTTTTCATAAATCAATCCAATAATATTCTTAGAATCGGAATAAAAACTGCCCCATCCCCTATCTCCCATCATGCAGATGCTTTGATTGTCTTAAATTGGGTTGGGATCACAGGTAAAATTATGTCCTACTCTGAAATGAGATAGACAATGAAAAAGATAATTCATATTAAATTAGAACATTCAAGCTATTTATTAAAAAATATTAATGTTCTATTTACTTGCGGTATTTTGCGATTGCAACACTCAGCACTTGGGTTTGCAAGCTAAAAAACTAATTGTAAATAAAGTTTCATTTTTATTAATTTCTCATTTTTTATTCAATTTTTTTAATGTGTTTAAATGAAACCTTAAATATTGAAACATGATGGCGGTGGGTAACGATCATATTGTTTAACCATTTAAGAGTGCAAAAGATTTTGCCTTTAGTTTCTTAAGAGATATAATTGACTGCAAAAACATTTTAGTATTTCACTCTTTTATATAAAATCCCTATTTTGTTTAATATCTGAATGTTGTCTGCAAAACTGTTTTAATTGGTTGATTTAACAAATTACTTTTTTTTTAATTGGTTGTTTTAACAAATTACAAAAAAACGAATTTGACCGCTTCGGAAAAAAAACTATAACTAAACTGTAATTTATATTACCATCATTTTATGCCAAGGAAGCAATTTCACTTTTTATTTTTAATAAACTGTAATATTTTATTGTGAAGGAAGTAATTCCGCCATTAAAAAAGTGCTCAGAAAAAAATCAGTACATGTGCTTTTAACTACAGAGGTATAGTATTTAAATCATGAAGAAAATGTGATTACAGCATACAAATTCATCTTTGAAATGTGATATTTAATGAGGGGGAAAGTAGATACTATAGTACTATATTTTCATTTCATTTGTTTTAGTGTGTAATTGAAGTTGTGTAGTTTGAAATTGCATAATTCTCGCTAATTCTGCCATTGATAGTTGTCTGGAACTCTGTCAAATTCACATATCAAATATATGAGGTATATTTAAAAATTTTAATTTAGAGTCTTAATTTGATTACTTCTAGCTTGTGGCTTTCAGCAGGAGAAGCCTTGGATCTAAGAGCACTGCATCTAGGTCTTAGGAAATAAGTAAAAGATGACTGCTGGAGGATTGCATTAGATCCAAAGGTGCAGTGCTCTCAGGTCCAAGGCTCCTCACTGATGAAAGCCATAAGCTAAAAACTAGTATGGGCATATAAGATGACTAGGCATTAGACAGTGATTTAATGAACAAATCTTCTTGCATCCATTGATTACTGTGGTTTGCACTGGGTGACACTACTGTATGGAGAGTTTGTGCAAACAGAAAATGATGATCATATGTTTTAGTGAAAGATATTCTGACTTGAGATTCATGTTATCCGTACAAAAATCAAAATTATTTAAAATTGACATTTATTTTCTTTTGTGGGTCTGTTTAGTTATGATTACAAAACCAATGTAATTGACAAACATTTATCAGTGTAATTAATATATCCTATGTATTGTATGTAATTTTCTTGAATAAAATCCTCTTTTGAACATAAGTTAAACAAAACAAGAACACATTTAAAAAGTTTATTTATGAAACGAATATTTACAAATATATTAAAAAGATATTAATTTCTTTTATACAATATAATATAAAAGTTAGTTCATGTTATTGATTACTATTGATGTGATTAAATCCACGCTCACAGCAGAGAAGAATTTGACACCATCTGTCGGTTTTCATTCAAAATAAAATCCACAGCCGCTGCAAAATCATCGCAAACAGAATAAGGGCCTGGTTGAATTTTTAATTCATCATTTTCACGATATTTTCCTACAAATCAAAATTATTATTAATACCTTGAAATTCTGATTGCAAAATATGGTTGCTATATACATTAAAACATATCATGGGTGTTCACAAAATGCACACGTATTCGTTTTCCACTGTTACATTTACAAGTTTATATGTACATATTTTGGTAGTCGAGAGGTCAGCGACAGCTGTCCCGGATTAGCGGCTTCGCTTCCCTACTGATGCTATGACACATGAGGAAAAAAAACAACAAATAAATAATACGTAAATATCCTAAATAATACTGAAACAAATGATTAATAGACACACAGTTAAAAAAATAGAAAATTATATAAATACCATCACTTATAATAGATGGCAGTAAGAGAAGAAATGCTCTTGATGCATACAAATTTTTATTCGTATGGTACATTAACAATAATAACACACGATTTTTTCAAATGCTTCCAAAAGCAATTATCTTTACTCTATTTTAGAGCCGAAATATACAGGGCCAGACTTTAATCTAAGCAGCCATACATTCAATTATTTTTAGAAAATAACATAAAAAGATATTTCAATAACTTAATAATGAATTTATTATTCAGAATATATATATATATGAATTTGTAATAGGTCAATATGTTCTACTAGTGACTTGCTGTTTAAACTCCATAATATAATCAGCCTTAATTTTACATGAAACAGTTCTTTATATAGTTTGATTCTATTACTACACTTTCATAAATACAATTTATTCACTTTACTTTTTTTGCAAGGAAATCAAGTCATATATCTCGTGACTTAATTTAATAAACTTGTACTACAAATGTTATATAATGAGCATGAATAGTTTTTAATAAGCTTTCCCAAATATTCCTATCCCCAGATCAGTTTCTAGAAGATGTTGACTGTCATCAATGAAGCACTAGGATATTCAGCCATTAGATCTAAAGTCCGAATATCCTCACTGACAACAGCTAGAAATTGGTCTGGGAATAGGGATATTTGGAAAAGTTTGTTAAAAGCTATTCATGCTCATTATATACCACTATACTCTGAATACTTTTTCAAGAAACTTTTTATTGTACATATATGCATACACAATCTTATGTTTTGCCTGTCCTGCAGTCTTCTTCAGAGTTATGATATAATGAATAAAATAAAATACATAGCTATATAAATAAAACCATAAAAATGTAGACAATAAAATTAATAAAATAATTATAAATATATATGATGAAATATAATAAAACTGAAATAAACATAATCAAACCAAATAAAAGAATCCAGATAATATAAAATAAAGATAAATTATACATGTTATATAATGAGTGTATCAATGGCTCTTAACAAGCTTTTCAGAATATCCTTATTATCAGACCAGTTTCTAGCTCTGGCTTTATAAGCTTTAATGATTTTATATTGCTAAAGCTATTAATATATGGTGTATCTGAACTTACTTCAGTTCCATATGACTATTTAAGTTAGACAGCTGGATTTGAAGACGTGAATGTCTGAAAATTTCAGATTTTCTACTTATTAGTTAACCATAAGATTATTGAAATATGTAAACACATATGCCAATAATTAAGACCAGTTAGTAGCAGACATAATAAGTTGATATGCAGAAAAGATCATGGAAAAAGCTTTTAGTTGTATGTTATTGCATCAAACATATCTATCGCTTAGCTTGTAAACCACAAGCAACCCTCATGAGGCCCTGTTGTATGTTATTGCATCAAACATATCTATCGCTTAGCTTGTAAACCACAAGCAACCCTCATGAGGCCCTTCATAAGAGAAACTGCTAAGTGAAAATATAAATAAAACATTTATTTTTTAAAAAATTAAATATAAGCTATTTACTTATTAAAAAATATAATTTGAAATGTAATTACTAAAATTATTACCTTCTGATGGGGTATATTATTTATTTATTTAGCATATAAATTTAAATAGCTTAACTATTAATAAGATATCATAAACAAACATGTAAATAGAAATCCACTTGCGACTTAATAAATAAGTCCTTCAATTCTGTGACTGTAGCCAAAAATCTGACAGTCATTAACTATGTGCTTCGTAGTTTGAATTTGTCCGTATTCCATCTTATCTTGATCAGAATGAGCATTCGTCACTATAGACCAATAGATATATGAATAGATAACATATATCCAATAGCAGATACAGTCCAATTGGTGATGATACTCAATGAATCTGATTGTTTTCATTAGGGAAAGGGATCTAGCTATCAATAGTCCAGATGGAGGTAACAGAGACCACAACAATTTATCGTCAGATCTGAACAGCAGTGTGCACACTGTCTTACTATATGGCTAAAGGAGGGAGGCAAGTTCATGTTAGAACTGGAAGCTGCTAAAACTTAAATTAGACATGAGGCAAGCTGTCATAGTACATCTGAAAGAATCATCATACCTACACATGAGGCAAGTGATTACAGAGAGCTGAAAGCGTTATCATACCTACTTACAAGGCAAACTATCATAGTACTGATAGGTAAATATAGAAGGGTATCGAAGTCTGTTACATTAATAACTGCATAGCAACTAAATGCTATACAAAGCTAACAATATCAGGTGAAGGTATAACAGTTGTATATATTGTAAATATACATCTGTATACTTGTTTTAATTAATAAATATTTAATCATTTTTACGAGTTTGTTTTTTATATTCTCAAATAAATACAAGAACTGCTAAAATTCACATTCAAACATTAATATCAAATTAAGCATTACTAGTCTACTTAAATGGAAAGCGAATTGCTCTATTTGATAAACATGACTGGTCACCTGAGAAGCTGATGACATCAGTTTGACTTACAGAAACATGTGCCTTGCAAGGTTCAATTGATTTTTCATCACTGCTGTATATAAGATTGTAAGTTTTTATAAATTTCTATTGAAGCCATTAAATAAAGTTAATATATCACACTTGCACACACACACACACATATATATAAATCACAAATATTTTTTAGCATCACAAATATTTTTTAGCATTTTTGAACTATACCTGTTTTTACTAAAATGCCTCTTATACCAGCATTTTGAGATCCTGCAATATCATCCCAAACATCCTGAAAGAAACGTAATTAATATTTTTACCTACTTATTCACTATTATTGTAGAATAATAGCAAAGATAAAAAAGAAACATTAACAATAACATCACTATTGCACCTTTAATAATAAAAAAGCAATACCTTTAAACTATTTCTTTTCAAGAGGCTATTTACCATAATCTTGATTAACCAATCCCCATCTCCAAATGGAGTTTAAAGCCTTTGTTTCCATTATTGAAGATTAGGATTAAAACTGAAATTAATGCACTTATGCACCTAGTCCCTATATAGCTTTGCAATTAACTTACCCCAAGTTTGAAACTGTAGTTTATTTACTTTTAATTTAAGATTAACTTGAATAGTATAATGGATAAAAGGTGGCTGCTAATTCCAGCTTTGAATCCTAGTCCTCATAAATGAAAATAATCAGAAAGCAACCAGTCTGGAAATGAAGATATAAAACTGTTATCTAGTAATCACTGATTATTCAAGTATATAGTGGATGGCTCTACAGTAGGGTGAAGGTAACTTCTTGTAATCACATGAATAAATTTAAGACATCACATGATGTTGTTGTTAGCAGTATTTATAATAAGAGTAATTGCCTTCCATGGTTCTTGACCCCCATCCTGTCCCTTCCATTGCTCAAACTTCTTATGAACTACCAAGAAATAATCCTGTCAATTATTTATGCTGATGTTGTAATTACTTTTTACGTTACTTCATTGTCATCCAATAATTATAGAATAAATAAAATATCACAATTCCGTAATTTTTATTGCTGCATACATACAAAATTGTTGTTAGCTAGGACTGCCTGATGGAGTGATTTAATGTTTTATTGGTAGATCACACTTTGTTGAATTATCCAATGATACACGGTGTTATTTATGTTTTGAATAGTGCTAATTGCCTTTACATAATCTCATTAATTTCATTGTGAAGTAAAACATTGATATTTGTTCAATTAAAACATTATCCTCTGAAATGGGCTTATTGAAAAGTTATTGTTCCATAATATTAATCAATTGTCTTAAACAAATTTGACTATTTAAATATCTGATAGAAATACATATATTATTGCGAACGTAGAGTAACTCAAAAGCAGAAGTTTGCATGCATAGACTATATGTCCAGAAAATGTGATGGGCAAGTTAAAAATTTCTTCCCCCCAAATTCATTTTAACTACAACAAACTCACAACCTTCTTATTCTTCATTAACCCAATTATTTTTCCAGACCTGATTCATTTCTTTTTCATAGATCCCATTTTAATAAAGGCTGTTTGATTGGCATCATAATCATAAATGTTGGTTAAATTTCTTTCTCATCCATTAAATTCATTTGATACTCTTTCAACATCCACATTCCAAAAATAAATGTTCAATATTATCCTCACTATATCTATATAAAGTACCTCTGTGCTTTAACTCTTTATTCCTTACATAGTATTATCAACTTATTATTCTTTATGCACTGATAAGATTATAAAAAATTAAATACATCCACCTTTCTTATTATTTTTACAATGCTTATTTTAATACATTGTACAGGCTTAAACCTGCATTTATATATGTAATATATGCGGGGTTCGAATGCTTATTTTATTAAAATGAATCAATCTTACAGTTTCAATAAGTAAAATTCAATGTCATGATTATCGATAATTTTTATTGTAAAGCATTTTATTAAAAAATGGAAATCATTAATTAGGAACTATAACTTCTTTAATTTTGTTTCGTAGAAAATATTTTTAGTACAATTTGATTTATAAGTGTCAAATTTTCTGCAGTCGCAATTTTGATACTCTCTCCTTTAGATAAATACATCAATGATTTCAGGCCAGATATAAATCTTAAACCTCATTAATATATATAATTACAATTTGATTTATAAGCATCAAACTTTCTGCATTCACATCTTTGCTATCATCCACTTCAGATAAACACATTAATGATTATTACTAATCATTTATTAGGCTAGAGATTATCATATCATTCATAGGCCATATATAAACCTTAAACCATATAATACACCTGGGTCTCTTTTTACGCGGGTTTATTTAACACAATTTTGAAGTTACGCGATTCATGTTTCACCGGAAGTCGATTTCCAATAATGTGCTATTGCTTTAAATAATAAATTTCGCGCATTTACATTATAATGAAAGTAATAGCACATTATTGGAATTCGACTTTCATCTTAGTAATTTCAATATTTTCAGTGCTTTAAAATAGTAAGATTTTACGCAATAATGAAATTAAAATCATGATTTCCACATTTTATGTATACACATATTAAATTTTACAGGATTATAATGTAAATTTGTTCAAACATTGTGCGTGTTAATTTTGCATTTTAAATTACATTCTGTTTTTGCTTTTTAAAAAAGAACATAATCAATTATTATTTTCTTATTAATGACCCTAATGATTAACGTGCTCTTAAATTCCAATGAAAGCTAAATGGTTGTATGTCTGGATATCGCGAGCTTCGTAAACAAATAATAAAATCATCATCTCAAAGATTAATTACTAATTACGTTGTCACCAGAAAATCATAATAATTAAAATGTGTATTAAAAAATGTAAATTACTGTACTGTAAATTATGCATAAAAATATATTATTTTGAATAAAATTAAATATTATAGTTAAAAAAAGTTTGTGTTGTATCAATTTTTTTCAAATTTGAAATTTTTTATTAGTCATATTTTATTTCCTTATTTTTTTTTTTTGCGCGAATTTTAAAGTAATTTCACATTGGTGCTTTGCTTTTACGCGAATTTGAAAAATCACAGACCGCATCCCCCCTTTTTCAATGTAAGTTACGTCTATTTTTGCGCGATTTCATTTGCACGTGTTTTCTGAGGAACCTATCTATCGCGTAAAACGAGACCCAGGTATATACATAATTACAATTTTATTTATAAGTACCAAACATTTTGCACTTACATCTTTGACATCATCAACTTCAGATAAACACTTTAATGATTATTACTAATCATTTATTAGGCTAGAGATTATCATATCATTCATAGGCCATATATAAACCTTAAACCATCTAATATACATAATTACAATTTTATTTATAAGTACCAAACATTTTGCACTTACATCTTTGGCATCATCCACTTCAGGTAAACACATTAATGATTATTACTAATCATTTATTAGGCCAGAGATTATCATATCATTACTAATTCTAACATAAAATTTAAACCTTATATATATATATATTAGAGTTAGTACAATTCACATTGGCAATTTAGAAATTAAATTATTAAATTTTCAAGTAGAATTTTCTTTTCAAATATCTAAGTGATTATTTTAAATAACATGTTGTATACATTTTTTTTGAAAGAGAATAATAAAAAAAAGAGAGAGAAGGTAAATCTATTTTGGTTAAGATAAGAAAACAAATTCTTATTACTAAGCAATTAGTGACACCTAACAAAAAAAAACAACATGCAACAACAATTCCTTCGATAATTAAAGATGGCTACCAAAGAAAGGGAAAGCAAAGTATGATTTTGAAGACAAAATTATTTCATATATTATATAAATTAGCAGGTGTTAACCAGAGATGTGCACAGCCTAAAAAAAAGGAAAAGACTATAAAAAGAAAGAACATACATTGTTGCATCATTACTTACTTACTGAACCTTCGTTCCAAAAGTTAAGCAGAATAAGATAAAAGTTTAGTTGTCAGATAATCTACAGAAATAAAAAAAAGAAAACTTACTCTCACTAGTATGCTAGATTGTATTAAGATGCATGAATAGAAGAAGTTCATTTGTCGGTGTTGCTCTCCTGGAAGTTATGAAATCCCCGAGTGAAGCCATCTTATAACAGGATTTAGACCATCTATAATCGACAAAGATATTGAACCATGGATCCCCACAGGATAATTCCATGCATGGTGAAATATATAAGATAATATGAGAACTTTAAAACTTACCAGTAAGAGACTTTATTATAATTAAAAGTGATCACTCTCTCTCGAACTCTAAATGTGATAAAAGGCCGTACTAAATTTTAATAAACAAAATCAAATCTGATTAGTATTTCTTAAACACAATTTATTTCCCTGATATTCTCTTAATAATATTATAATGCTTTATTTTGTATCAATAAATGTGCATATAACTTACATTGTTGTTAATTATAACTAGTTTAAATTTAGTTAAATTCAAACGTTAATACCTGAACAAATAAATTGCCGATGCTGTACTGTAAAATACAATCCTCTGGTCATTTCAAATAGTTTACAATAATAATGATTGTATGGGGGAGTAGATCAGTGGACTTTCATATGAAGTCCAGGTGCCTTTCAAACAAATTAAAAGCTGGTTTACTCTTCCCTATTATTCTAGTAGTTCATTAAGTGGAAGAGAGTTGTGTGACCATGAAAGATAATTGCATCAATAATTCACTGAAATGTTTTGATAAAAAAATTTTAAAAAATCAAACGTACTTTGGTCCCCAAATACGAGATAATTAAATCGTATAAATCCTAAATATATCATAGACAATATCATGGCGGCCCAACTCAAGGCTTCGACAATAGTCACACCCTGAGATAAGAGTAAAGTAATAGAATTTTTTTTTCCAAAATAGAAGCGTTTCAAAAAAAAAAGAACGCGTATGAAGATGGGAAATAAAGTAGCTCAAAAGGTAAAATGACAACAGGGGAAGAAAGATGCTGGCAAAGGCATTGGTGAGTATAAATAATAAAATAAAAACCAAGAAAAATATACAAATTAGAAATATATTAAAGACAGGTGAAATGAAAAGAGTAGACAATCCAATTTGCGAACGGTATAATGAGCCCATAAATTTTGCATCCCAACAATAAAAATTGAAGTGAACACATTGTTTGAATGTGGTAGTCAAATGTCAGTCATATCTGAGACTGTTTATGCATAGATGAAACAGCAAACCCATTATGTTCAAAGTCTATGTGAAGAAGATCCTAGTAATGGCCAATAATAAAAAGGTGCAATTAGAGACAAAACAAATATGGATATGAGTAAGAGTGGGAAAGAGATATAAAACATATTTTGTTGATATTGAAAGGAGTTGTACGTGTCATGATATTAGGGTCAGATTTTATGCATAAAGCAGAGTGTTTGATTAACTATAAAGAGGCAGTATCATGTGTAAAGGAGAGATTATAGGATATAAATCAAAAGAAAAGACACTGCCAAAAGAAGTATGTAGTACACAAAGAAAGACAGAAAGGGTGCAAGCGGTAAGGATGGAAAGAAGTGGAAACAGATAAAAGGGGGATGGGAAAAGGCAGTGAAGGAATTATTGGAGAGGTATAGTGAAAATTTTTTGGATAGACCAGGGATAATTAAGGGATATAAACATCAAATTAAGATTATCGATGGCACACTGTATCAGGCATGATCATACCCGGTACCTCATCAATATCAAACAGAGGCTGAAAAACAATTGTTGTAGAGGAAAGAATAACGAAGGGATTATCACTTTATAACAACCCATTGGTGTTAGTGAAGAAAAAGGATGGATCAGTAAGGTTACGCTTAGATGCAAGACAGCTAAATAGAATCAACTGGCCTGACCAAAATGTGCCTCCACCGATAAACAAATTATTGAACAGGTTTCGCAATGATGGTCAGTTATTGGCAGATTAAACTATACCCAGCAGACTGCCAATATAGGGTTTCAGATATAATGGCATATCTGATCAATTTAATAGAATTCCATTTGGATTAAGTAACAGTGGTTCAAGGTTGTTGAAGTGCCTGGACAGAGTATTATCCCCTGTAATAAAGACTTTGGTTACCACTTATATGGATGAAGTCATGATTGCATCTAAAAACCCAAGAGAGCATTTAAGACATTTGGTTGTGGCAGGTCAGTTTTTTAGGACACTTGATCAGCAAACCAGGGAATAAGCCTCATCCTGGTAAAATACAAGCAATCAGAGACTTCCTGGCCCCTAAGTCAGTGAGACATGTTAAATCCTTCTTGGACTCATTTTTATAATAAATTTTGCAAGAACTTCATGATAGATATGGAGTCTTTGCTGTGGCTATTACAGAGAAATGTTCTGTGGGAATGGAGAGACAAACATAATGGAAGTATTCAAAGGCATCAAAGAGAAATTTTTGAACCAGATCATGCTGATATACCCTGATTTTCAAAAAACTTTTGTAGTACAGGTTGATAGCAGTGAATATGTGCTAGGTGCAGCATTGATGCAATGCAAGAAGATGGTAGACTAGGGGTAATATATATCATTAGCAAACCATTAAGGGTACCAGAAGTCAATTATTCTGTAACAGAAAAGGAGGCATTGGCCATGGTATGGGCATTCCATGGATTTCTGAAAGAATCAGAGGTGGTAGTCAGAACCGACCACAAGAGTCTAGAATTCATTAATCACAGTTACCTGTCAAATAGTAGGCTAATTTGTTGGAGCTTTTTATCCAAGAATTCAACTATTCCATAGAATATTGTGAAGGAACAGAGAATGTAGTGGCAGATACTTTGAGTCAAAATTCAGGTTCAGAGTCCATAGGGACACCAGCAGATGGACGATATAAGTCTAGCAGCATTAAGCACAGAAATTGACACATCTGTGGAAAATAAACTGAACCACTTAGGTGATAAGTAGAGGTTAGACCCAAGATACCAGACAGTTATAGATAGTTTAGAGTGGGAAAAAAGTAAAGATGGGGCAAAAGGAATGTGTTCAGAAAAGAATGGAAGAAGGGTATCATTTGACCAAGGGGGTACTATGGTGTTTGGCAAAAATAAAGAAGGGAACATGGAGACTGATAATGCTTAAGATCCTGCAAGATAGGCTAACTATGTATGCACACTGTTTGTATGGCCATTATGGGGTCCACAAGATAGAAAGATTGTTGAAAACCTGGTGTTATTGGCCGAACATGAGATACCAAATAACTAAAATGTTGAAAGGGTGTAAAGTGTACCAGAAAACAAAGCCAGTCAACAAATCATATGCAGGAACAGTAAACCCCATAATACCCACCCCCCAAAAAAAAACAAATGAACTGATAGCTATTGATTTTTACAGGCCACTACCTAGGTTCCAAAAGATGAAATATATACTAGTGGTATATGAAAAATGGGTGTCTGTATACCCTATGCCACAGGCTAATAAAAAAAAACACCTTATGGATATTAGAAACACAACAATTCTCCAAAGTGGGCAAACCAAGGGCAATTTTATCTGACCATGGAACTCTTGGCACCAATGAATAGAGGAAGAGGGTAGTGAAGATAAGACTATGACATGTATTGTCTTCCATCTGAAACCCCCAGTTGAAGCCCTGTGAATGGGTGATGAGGAAATTGGGATGACTTTTAGGCAGTATACATCATCAATCTATAAAGAGTGGGTGAAACACTTACCCAGGGTGGTGAATTACATCAACTGGATGAATAGGTCCACAGGGTTTGTGCCTATTTGGTTACAGTTCCATCAACCCATGCCAAGGCTCTACAAGCCTAAGTTGCCAACCATCCCTGAACATTATCACAAGAGAGACAGATCAGAAGAAATCAGCATCAAAGATGAGACATGCAGCAGATGTAAGAGTAGACAGAGGCATATAAGATCCAATGATTTCAAAAAGGGGGAAAGATATAGGTCCAGACAAACCCCATTACTCAAACAAAGAAGGGTATATGCAAAACATTTCAGGATTTATATAAAGGGGTATATCAAATAGTTAGGAAGAATGATCCAAATGCATTTACTCTTGTGAATGAAAAAGGAAAGAATTGGACTTTCTATGCAAGGGCCTTAATGCCATATAAAACAAATTATCCTGTTAGTTAGCATTAGGAGATAAATTGGGTGAATTTAGAAGACCTCAGATGTGTCAAACTAAGATTGAAGAATAAAAAAAAAGTGTAAATAAAATATTTTATTCTTGTCATTGACCATGGAGGTATTGTACTATATTAGAGTTAGTACAACTCGAATTGGCAATTTAGAAATTAAATTTAAAATTTTCTGTTCAAATATCTAAGTGATTATTTTAAATAACATGTGTTGTATACATTTTTTTTTGGAAGAGAATATAAAAAAAGAGATAATGTAAATCTATTTTGGTTAAGACAAGAAAACAAATTCTTATTACTAAGCAATTAATGATACCTAACAAAAAAAAAAACAACATACAACAACATTCTTTCGATAATTAAAAATGGCTACCAAAGAAAGAGGAAGGAAAATATGATTTTGAAGACTTATTTCAAATATTGTATAAGTTAGCAGGCATTAACCAGAGATGCGCAGAGACTAAAAAAAGGAAAGGACTATAAAAGAAAGAACATACTTTGCATCATTACTTAATTAATTACTTACTGAACCCCAGAGTGAGATAAAAGTTTAGTCATCAGATAATCTATAGAAATAAAAAAAGAAAATGTACTCTCACTAGTATGTTAGATTGTATTAAGATGTGTAAGTAGAAGTTCATTTGTCGTTGTTGCTCCCCTAGAAGTCGTGAAATCCCCGAGTGACGCCATCTCATAATGGGTCTTAGACCACCTACAATCAACAAAGATATTGAACCATGGATCCCCACAGGATAATTCCATACATGGCAAAATATATAAGATGATACGAGAACTTAAAAACTTCCCAATAAGAGACTTTATTATAATTAAAAGTGATGACTCTCCCCCAAACTATAAATGTGATAAAAAGTATTTCTTAATCACAATTTACTTTCCTGATATTTATTCTCTTAATGATATTATAATGCTTTATTTTGTATCAATAAATGTGCATATAACTTATTTTGGTTTTTAGTTGTTAATGATAAGTAGTTTAAATTTTGTTAAATTCAACTGTTAATATGCTTTACTGTAAAATACAATCCTCTGGTCATTTCAAGTAGTTTACAATAATAATTGATGGTATAAGGGGAGTAAGCCAGTAAGCCAGTGGACTTTCATATAAAGTCCTGGTACCTTTTAAAGAAATTAAAAGCTGATTTGCTCTTCCCTAATATTCTAGTAATGCTTTAAGTGGAAGGGGGAATCATGTGACCAGGAAAGATAATTGCGTTGATAAAATTCACTGAAATGTTCTGATAAAAAATGTAAGAAATCGAATGTAATTTGATCACTGAATATGAGATAATTTTGGTCACTGAATATGAGATAATTAAATTGTATAAATCCTAAATATACCATGGATGGTACAATATATATAATTACAATTTAATTTTTTAATATCAAATTTTGTGTGCTCACAATTTTGATATCATATACTTCAGATAAATACATTAATGATTATTACTTATCATTTATTAGGCCAGAGATCATCATATAATTTTTAGTTTAGTTATAAATTTTAAATCTCAATTAAAAATTATTTATTTTTTTAATTAAAACACAGAATAATTCAGCTTTTCCTTTTTGCTATGAGCAATCTTTTTTTCATATATATTTTTAAACATTTAAATAAAGACATCCCCAATGATTTCTAAGATGCATTTCATGCTAAACCAGCACTCTTCAGTTGGCCCGGGTCAATAACACTTAATAAATCAAAACATAATAAATTAGTACTGATAAATACTAAATCAACAACAGAGACATGTAAGAGATTGTAAATTGGGTCAACTGAAGAGCACTGGTTCAGCATGAAATGCATTTTGGGAATCATTTATCTTTTCCATATGTCTTTATTCATAAATCTCACAACTATGTGGTCATACAGAAGTTTTATGTGTATCTAAAAATAAGTAATTTTTAATAATTCTTACTTTCTCACTTTAATTTTGAAGATAATTAAAGAGCTTAAATTGTCTTCAATGTTGTATCTTAAAGTCAGATTAAAAAAATTAAAACTTTTGGAAAATGGACTTACATCACCAATCATAATCACATTATCAGGAGAGCACTTTAAGTTTTTAACAGCTTGTTTAAAAAATGTGTGTGCTGGTTTTCCAATTACTTCCGCTGTCACATCAGCTGCAAATTCCAATCCTGTTACAAAAGGGCCAGGTCCTAGTACTAACCCTTCTTTCTTCATTTTGTATCTGCCTTTATAGACTGCTATTAATGGTGCACCTTTGAGCAGTAACCTAGCAACAAAAATAAAAAAACAAATTATGCGACTGTTTATTTCTCTATTAAAATATTAATTATATACATATAATATCAAATTACTAAATAATACAAATTATGCACTAAACATCACATGATCACCATTTCTTATGCTTGCTCATAACACAAGCTAGAAACTAGTCTGGGGATATTGGAGGTGTAGGCACTAGAGATTTTATGGACAAGCCTTTTGGCATCCATTGATTACTCTGGCTTGCACTGAGTGGCACTACTGTATGAAAAGTTTTGCCTGTTTTAATACAAATTATAATTACAAATAATAATGACCAAATAGGCTATAATAAAAACTGCTAGAAAACCAAATATTATTGAGAATTTTTAAGGCTAAAACACTTTTCTCTGGTATCCTACAATAGCTTTCTTTGGAGTTTAATTAAAAGTAAAAAGAGATCCACTTTTACTTCTAACCCAAGTTGTTATAAGGATTTAAAACCAGACAGCTATTTTTTATAGGATTCAAAAAGACACCCTTTTGACATCCTATATATGGTAATTTATCTTCCTCAGAGAGTTGTATATATAAAATTAAATATTTTCATGAATTTATTATGATGTAAACAAAGCAAAATGTAAGATTATTTCCATATAAATATCTAGAGATATCTTTGATGTTGCTAGGAAACCATCAACATCAATTACTAGCAACAATCTTAAGACTAAACCTTACTTTTCTCTACTATCCAATAATAGTTTTTTTCGTCTTGAGTAATAAAGAAGTCCATTTATTTCTAATTAAATTCAAGAAAAAAAAATTATTAGGAAACCGGAGGAAAATGTTTTAGTCTTAGAAATTAGCTTATTTCAACATTTTGAATCTTGGGTGAGTAAAGTTTATTCAATTTAGTAGAAAGAAGCAATAGCAAACACATCTTTAGCAAAAAAGAAAATAGCATCCAACTCCCCAAAAAATGGAATATGCAAATCATTAATTTAAATAAATTTGCATTTAAATACTACTCCATATTCAGATGCCCATGAATGTTATGATTCTGGTTTCACTGACTGAAAGAGGGTTCAGCTATAGTTTAAAAGACTAAACTGAATAAATCTTTACTTACTCAAAATTTAAAACATTGAAATAAATTATTTATAGAAGAATAAAGAAAATGAAAATAATTGTTAGTCTTCAGATTGTCTGTTGTAATTGACTGTTTCCTAGCAGCATCAAAGGTAATAATGCTTACATGGAAATATCCCACACTTTGCTTTGGTTACATCGCAATAAATATATGTAATAATAAACATATATACATAATATAAATAAAGCAAAGTGTAGGATTATTTTAATGTAAATAACTAGAGATATCTTTATTTTTGACGTTGCTAGGAAACCAATTAATATCAGCAGCTCTAAGATTAGCACTCTATAACAAATATTTTGCCTTGAGTTTAATTAGAAATAACAGTAATATATAAAAGGACATGTAAATATAAATTTAAGTTTGATATTGAAAGTGATAAAATTCTTCGTGAAGAGAGTAACCATTAAAGAAAAATTAAGGAGGTAATTTTAATAAATAGAAATAAAATGAATATAATTAATAGAACTGCTAACGTTAAAATTCAGGATTCATGGGATTTGAGTTGATAATGTTGGCTTCCATTATGTTTTTTCATTTAATGGCAGTTGAGGAGGGTTAAGGAATTAACCGAAAGTACTTCTTCAGATTGAAAGACTGTATATAATAGATAATTGTCAATATATATATATTGTTAACAGGTTGCTGTGATAACAGTTTGAAATTGTTGATCGTTATTAATATTGGGATTGTCGAAGTATTGACTGTTTTTAATGATATATGTATATAGTCATTTCAAATATTTTTTGTGAGATATTTAAATAGAATGGTTATTTCTATCATTTTAATTTAATGCAATAATTAGTTTGATTAAATAACATTTGAATTACAGCAGATTTTGGAACATCTTTACACACTGCGTTCGATATTAAAAACTATAGATATGTATAAAAATTGCTTAAAAATAGGTGTGGTTAAGACCAATATGCAAACAACAGTTTGGGTGAAAGTTCAAATTCCATGAAAAGACTTTGTTGTTTTGCAATCTAATTTGACTTTTTAAAAAATATTTACTGACAACATTATGAAATCATAGTACTATAATTAAATATAGCATTCTTCAATATTATACCTGCCAAAGCTTCTCAAACTGGTTGCAGTGGCATTTTAGGGGGAAGGGGAGATGAGCGCATATCTTGTCAAGGGAAGCTGCAAAAATAAATTTCAAAAATTTTAATTAGAAGTAGATAATTATATTTATATATGAGTGCGGGAGATGATGATCTGAACCAACTGATGAATGCTGATTGAGAATGAAATATGTATATTGGAGATCATTTATCTTTTTCACATGTGTGTGGTCATGTGTATTGGTTATATGAGATAGAATGGATAACCGCAGGGAGTTTAAAAGCATGTGTTCAAATTCCATATATTAAATAAATAATCATAACTTTTTTAAATATCTAATTGAAATAACTCTCTCAATGAGTAATGTGTCAATGAGTTATGTGACGTCACATTCAGTCTTTTGTTGTTTCTGACGTCACATACCTCAGTGGGAAGTAGTTATTTCCGATTCAATTACAGTTATTTATCTCAGTTAAATGATGAATTAATAGAAGATGTTTAAATGTTTTCATTCATAAAATAATATAGTTCTGCAATGTATTATTTACATAATTGGGTACTTACACATTAATCCAGTTCTGATGAAAATCAGTGACACAAACAAATGTGTGTATTAAGTCCGAATTAAACTCCTTTAAAATCTTCTAAAAAGGAAATGAATTAATTTTGTAAGTATTGGATAATATTCCAATGAGGTGAAAGTAATTAGTAAAAATGTTGGTTTTACTGATTATTTTATGATTTAAACTATGCTGTGATGTCATAAAAGAATGCTGGGGCAGAGTAATTGATCATCTGGCAAAACTAATGTGCACATGATATATGTGTCGTATTTTTTTTTCAAAAGTAAATGATTAAAAATTGACACTTTACGTCCACAGTTCAGACAAACAACAGCATTGTTTCATTGAGGATTGTCGAAAGAGAGTATGGTTCAAGGTAAGAAACTTCAATCCATCATAGTGATGCTACAAAAAAAAAACATTTTGTAAATGGACAGAATCACGCGATTATATATATGTATATTATTATTTTTTATTTGGTTACTATTTGTAATAAACTTATATTGTTATAAGTTTGCTTTTTGCAAGATCATTTGTTGCAAAAATAAATATGTGTTTGTTTCATTCCAACTAAATAAAGTTATAGGAAGCCGTTTTTCAAAATCTTTATAAGTTTAGAAGGTGGAAGATAATAGTTATGACATCATTTTTCCAAATAAATCTTTAATTGATTGATTATGTTTGTCAGAAGATCTCAAGAAGACATACTTTCAGAAATCACAAGATTAGAAAATTATTGCTAGACTAATACCTGTGTGACATCTCAGTGCAGGACTAATACATAAGTAATGGTAATTGCTTAATATGAAGACATAATGTAATATTTGCAGTAAACCTTCTGCATATGTATGTGTGTGCATATACAATAAGGGTGCCTAAAAGAAGGTAATACCACATGGATTATTGCAAAATTAAAGTCAATATCTTAGATTCTAAATATTTGTGTTTATATTGTAATGCTATCTTGGATTGTTTTATCATGTAGTATTAATTGTTAAGAATTTAAAAAAACATTTCAAAACTTTATTCAAACTTTTCAAATATTTTCGACTGTTAGCAATAACACAGGTTAGTATATATCACAACACTTCCAATGGTATTATTTTAACGTTAGAATTCAACAGATGACCTTTAGAAATGTGAAAACTGAATGCAGTAATTTGATTAGACCAGCAACACTCGAAAAAGAGAGGAGAATAATTCTATCTGAAATGATATTAATAACGATTGAAAAATGTAAATAAAGTTTGAATTTTCTAAACATATTTAATTAAAACTAGATGCTGGAAATAGTTTAATTACTCTGGCGTGCACTGAGTGGCGCTATTGTATGGAGAATTTCGTATCTCAAATCTTTGTAATCACAAACTTTTAAACAAACACTAGATGTAATTATAACTTTGCGTAATTAAATATATCGGCAGATTAATTTTTTTTTACGAAAAGATTTCTCACTTGGAATTTTTTTTTAAAAATATTTCCACTAATGAATCAAGTAACCAAACCAGTTAGGGGAAGGATTAATTCATTAATTGGGGGAGGGGGGTCGTTGTCTATAATTTATAGACCATTGTATGTTAACATCTAATATAAATTTATCTCTCCGAATTAAATTTTTTACCTGAATGCTGTTTGCATTGTGTCGTAATTGAACTTAGATGGAGCCAAGCCTATAACTACAGCATTGGGTTCATCGGTAGATATTCCTAGGAAAAAAAAGATGAAATCTTTAAACACTAATATATATATATTCTAATACAGTCTACTATTGAATTCAATCATATATATATCACTACAAAAATGTATAACTTAAGTATCATTATTCATCCATATATAAATATTATTGGAAAAAAATTATATTATTACCATTATCAATCCGTTGCAGAATGATCTCCCCAAGTTTAATCTAATTTCTCTAATCCATAGCTTCTCGTACATCAGTCTACCAAACTCTCTTATCTCATCTATGCATCTCACATGTGGCCTCTTTCTAGATCTTTACAATTTCTTATCTATGCATCTCACATATGGTCTCTTTCTAGATCTTTACGATTTCTTGGAATTCAATTGTCCATCCATTATCACTTCTTCTAGTCACTTAATTCAGTCAATTATGTCTTAAATCACTAAACATCACATAATCACCATTTCTTATGCTTGCTCATAATCGTTATTAAAACAGGCAAAACTCTTCATACAGTAATGCCATTCAGTGCAAACCAGAGTAATCAATGGATGCCAGAAGGCTTCATCTAATATCCCCAGAATAGTTTCTAGCTTGTGGCTTTCATCAGTGAGGAGCCTTGGATCTGAAAGCACTGCACCTAGATCTTAGGACCTAAATGCAACCCTCCAGCATCCACCTTTTATCTCTATAACTACAAAACTATGAGAATAAAATTGAAAACAATAATATTTTCAATCCAAGCTCATTAGCTTATATATCATATAGGTCTGAACTCAGTTCAGTACCCATACATTTTGGTGTCTTTAGTTCTTTAATAACCATAGCCACCGCTATCCTATTTGGCAGGATTGGTATTAAACCATTAAACATCACATGATCACCATTTCTTATGCTTGCTCATAATTGTTATTAAAACAGACAAAACTGTCCATGCAGCAGTGCCTCTCAGTGCAACCCAAAGTAATCAAAGGATTAAGTAGAGATAAAAGATGGCTACTGGAGGATTGCATTAGATCCTAAGATTTAGATGCAGTGCTCTCAGATGCAAGGCTCCTCACTGATGAAAGCCACAAGCTAGAAACTAGTCTGGGGATATTGGATGAGTAGGCACTAGATAGGGATTTAATGCACAAGTCTTCTGTCATCAATTGATTACTCTGGCTTGCACTGAGTGGCTCTACTGTATGGAGAGTTTTGCCTGTTTTAATATTAATTATGTCTTCATGTAAAATGAAGTTTCTCCAAATTAAATTCAATTTCTTTAATCCACACTCTTTTTTTATCTACATTACTATAGCAAATTTCTTTATCTCACGAATATCTAGAAATCTTTCTCCAGAACTTTTACAATTTCTTGGGACATGTCATATAAGATATTTTTTTAGGTTTTTTTTTACAATTTCTTGGAACCCAGTTTAAAACTTCTACTGTCCATCAGTACAATATATTCAACTCAGCTTCATTTCAATTATCAATTATTTAATGATGTCCATAAATTCTCTCACCAATGTATTTTGCATTCAATCCCTTCTTGTTTTTTCAACATACATCTCCACATACTTTGTTATGTGATCTGGAGTCTGTATTTCTCTCAGTAAAATATTCCAGTCTCAGATCATTATGTAAGAACTGGTGAAGTACATCTAATAACTCTTTTCTATCACACATATATATTGCCTTTTAACAATCTTATTTCTACCAAAAGCATTCCATCAAATTTCATCTGGAATTTGAATTAATAATCTGACAAAGATACTTGTAATTATTAACTTTTTCTAATTCATGATTTAATAAAAAATGTTATACATACATGTAAAATAACAAGGTACCTGTTTAAAATGTGCTATATATAATATTTAATATAGGGTATATGAGCACAGACTTTCAGATGACCCACCACTCTCCACTCTATCTAATAACACTGATACACTCAAGCACATATATGCTGAAAAGATAAATAATCACCAATATACGTATTTCATGCTAAACCAGCAATCATCAGTTGGTCCAGATTATCATCTCCCGCATATATATACTATAAGTGCTCAGATAGATGTATATAATATTTTTAAATTATAATAGCTGTAAGTAATAAACAGTAGCATTATGGTAATTAAAGAAATATTTTCGCATATGTTTATCACTATCAACTGAATTTACATAGCCAAAAAAAACAGATATTACATGATTTTCCAATAACTATGTAGACCAATATTAGTAGATTGTCAATTCATTACGCAATCTACAATTTAAAGATTGTATAATAAACAACCTATAAATATTGATTTACATAGTTCTTGGAAAATTAGGCAAAACTCTCTACATGTATTGCCACTCAGTGCAAGCCAGAGTAATCAATGGATGGCAGAAGGCTTGTGCATAAAATCCCCATCTAGTGCCTACTCATCCAATATCCCCAGACTATTTGTTAGCTTGTGGCTTTCATCAGTAAGGAGCCTTGGATCTGAGAGCACTGCAGCTAGATCTTAAGTGGCAATACATATAGAGAGTTTTGCCTGTTTTAATAACAGTTAAGGGCAAACATAAGAAATTGTGATCATATGATGTTTATTGGCTTATATTCTTGGAAAATCATGTATATCTGGGTTTTTTTAGATCTCTTTAAATTCAGTTGATAATAATTACAATGTAATCTAAAATACTCCTGCTTAAATTTCTACATTATTATTGATTATTATTAACACCATTATTATAATTTAAAACATATATACATATAAGTAGCCATGCATTTTAAATAGTACTGATGTAAAACCACTAAACATCACATGATCACTATCTCATACTAGCACAATAATTGTTATTAAACAATTCAAAACAAAACAACACTCTCCATATAGTAGTGCCATCTTGTGCTAACAAGAGCAATCAATGGATGCCAGAAGGCTTGTGCATAAAATCCCTATCTAGTGCCTCATAGTTTTGTAGTTAAATAGAGTTAAAAGGTGGGTGCTGGAGGGTTGCATTAGATCCTAAGATCTGTATGCAGTGCTCTCAGATCCAAGGCTCCTCACTGATGAAGTCTGGGGATATTGGATGAGTAGGCACTAGATAGGGATTTTATGCACAAGCCTTCTGGCATCCATTGATTGCTCTTGTTACACAAGATGGCACTACTATATGGAGAGTGTTAATTAGTACTAATGTACTGATTAACTACCTTCCATTTTATGTTTAATTGCTTATTTAATAAGGATTCCAACACAATTGAAATAAAACAACAAATATAATAAATATATTTTCTTTATTATGAGCAGTTTTCACCCTATATTAGAGCCTTTTTTTAAAACAAAGCTCTAATATAGGGTCAAAACTGATTCAATAATAAAGAAAATATTTATATTTATATAGTTGTTTTATTTCAATTGTATTGGAATCATTACTAATTATTTGAAAACAACATTATGGACAAATTTACGTTTGACCATTGTTAAGAATTGTTTCTTTAAAACAGCAGTCCTCAACCTTTTTGCACTTAAGAGAACATTCTATAATACCGGCCAGGTGGCGGGCACCATTTATTTTTTCAATGTAAATTTATAGTTGGATATTGTTAATGATAGACCCTTTTACGCTGTAAAAGTATAGTATGACCTACAATTTGATTATAATATAATACAATAATTTATAAGAAATCTTAAAAATTAAATTTATTTGTATCAGACAAATAATTTTTTATCGTGTTCGGATAGCGGCAGGCACACGCAAAATGGCTGCAGGTACCATGGTGCCCATGGGCATAGGGTTGGGGACCCCTGCTTTAAAACATTGCTTCAATAGCATAAAATATAACATAATTTACATAATAATCTGTATATTTATATTTTACATTTATCCAATAAGTAAAATATATGTTCATAAATAGTTTAAAAACTCGCTAAGAAAATAAAAGATAAAATTAAATATTTTGCACATACTTTTTTTAGTAATTCATTTAAAAATAAACTTTAGGGTCTTTATTTACATTGTTAAAGTATTTGTATTTGATAAAAAAATGTAAACATAAAATTTAAGTTGTTCATTTAAATTGTTTTATTATTTTTTTTGAAAAAAAGGTAAAAATGAACCTTATGTTTTTCATTTAGATCCAAGTGTTTTCAGAATATATGTTTTTATTCTAAGAAAATTATCGACTTGCACAGTTTTATAGGATTGTTTAAAATAATTATGTTATTCAAAGATTTCTATGGTATAGTAATTAATTGCTAGTGAAAAAAATGCATTAGTATTTTTATCGGCAGAAAGATTTACTTAATATTGTCAAATGTGATTTGTGTCAAATGCTCAAGATCATCTATGATGCAAAAAAGAAAACTTCAAAGGGGTATTTATAGTGATTTTGCATTTTCCATATCATAATTTCCAAATTACTCAGTCCCATACAAAATGACAATACTTTTTTTTTTTTGCAAAGTAAAAATAAAATAACTATCGGCAATAATCAAAAGAAATAATTTCAATTTAAACTTCTTACATAAAAACTTTAATAGCTGACAATTATTTTGGGGTTTAGCTTTAATATTTTCATAAAAATTGACAGCACTTACAACTAACTGTATCCCCCCCCTCACTTTTTCAAACATCAAATAAATTAAAAAAATTTAAAGACAAATAAAAATAATAAAAATTCCAAACAAACATGTCAATTACAAATAATAAGAGATTGTCTGAAATTATTTATTTAATTTATAAATTAATTTGTAAGTCAATATTGATGCTAGTACAAGAAATCAAAATAAGCTTTGAAAACTTACATTTGACAGTACCCCCCCCCTTTTATTTTTTTGAAACAAAATAAATTGGAAAAATAAGTAATACTAAAAGTTGAAGCAAACCCGTCAATGAAAAGTAATAAAATTTTAGTTTATATTTTTTTCTTTTTATTTTTTTTTTTTTTTTTTTTTCTTATTAACCCCAAAAAAAACAAAATTTATATTTTTAAAATAATTTAAAAAAAAAATATATAATTTTTTTTTTTTAAATTTAAAATTAAAAACCAATATAAAAAAAAAAAAAATTTCTATAAAAAAATATTAATATAAAAACAATAAAAAAAAAAATATTAAAAAATTTTAAAAAAAAAACTTAAAAAAAAATTTATTTTATTTTCTTCACCCCTATAAAACTATAATTTTTTAAGTTTAAACATCCATTACAATATATTAAATTTATTACGACAAATCACTTATCCAAATTATAAGAAGCTTAAATTCATTCATTAATTATTGCACTATTTTTTGAAGACATCAAAACAGTATTTAAAGATTCAACTAAAAATAAAACGGATTGTAGATACCAGAGTACATCAATACCTTTTAAACTATGGACAATTTTCTGATATATGATTAGCCTTCTGGAAATGAATATGATCATTCTCATTCCAGAAAAAAAATATAAAAACTCAGGAGAATAAAAAGTCAGATGCATAGAATGTCATTCACCGATGCTAAATATGAAACTATACAAAAGCATCGCATATTATAATAGTATACGTTTATCACTCAGAACAAGCAGGGCAAGGTTTTAGATATGTTATATATGTATACAGATCATAATGGCTGGCATGATTTAGAGTAATGGTATAGTATCAGAACAATGGAGCATTAAGTCCTCATATCAATTCCAATTCTGGCAATCAAACTTCTTATAAACTCTCAATCAGTGTAGCCATTGCTTCATTTTTTTTTCAGATTATAGTAACATATTACCAAACTTCTCCACATTAAACAATATAATAAAACAAACAACTTCTAGTGTCACTAGTGTAAGCTTGAATAATCAGTAATTGTCATATAAATAAATCCCTATCCTTAATACTTTCCATTCTCCGATGGGTTTCTGGATTTTTCCTCTAGTGATGAGGCTTTTGGAGTTAAAATTGGACAGAATGTTGATATGCAATTTTAACACCATTTTACTAGTTAAGCTGAAAAACTGAAATTCATATTGGCTTAAGACTTGAATTCAGTCAATCTGCTTGAACAGTTATGTGCATCAAAATTTATTTCAGTAGCCATCTATTTTAGTACTTTCATTTCTTCATTAATTGAATGGATCCACACCTATAAAAGTTCCAGCAGGTTGAATCAGATTCATAACTTTTAAGGTAGTTTCTGGATGCATGTTTCCATTCCAATTTTGAATATCAAGCCTCATATAAAATCCAAAAATCGATCTGAGAATTTCTATTTTAAACTAAGGATAGAGATTTTTTATATATCTGGTAATCCCTGGTTCTTACACTAAATAGCCCTAGAGTGGAAAGCTCATTTTGGCTTGTGTACAAATTACCTCAACTATCATTATGATGCCCAATGTTTAAAATGTACTTAGCTAGTTATTAAAAATTAACATTTGTTTAAGCCACAGCAAAAGCATAAATATTATTCTTAGAAATTGTATATTACATCCATATATGGAACAACTATTTTTTTTATCTTTCACCACAATCATGCCACCTACTATTAGCTTTAGTAACTAATAGATGCCAGGTAATAGTCCTTAATAAATCCATATCTAGGGTTGTCCTTTCCAATATCTCCAGAATAGGGCAATACTACATAAGAATTTATTAAGCACTATATGTATGGTGAAAGAAAAAGGTATGATGTTAAAACAACATTGCATAAGCTAGAATCATGTGATATGGAACAATTGATCTTATATTACATATGTGCAGATCAGATAAGATTTGAATATCTATCATATTAAAAACTATACTTTTTATATCATTAACATACTGATATAATATTAAATTACTATAATTTAATTTAATATTAATTTTCCCTTTGTTTGACTATGTAACTCTTGTGCATATGTTTGTCCTTATATATTACAAAGCAGTTTCTTTCTTCATATCATATAGCTGAATGAATTTTGGTACTTACCTCTGAAAGTTCATTCACTTGTTTGATATAAAGAAAAGAAAGACACTGCTTCATTAACATATGGACAAATGCATGCAAAAGTGTTACAATTGTCTTGCATTGGTGGTCGAGAGGTCAGCACGACTGCCTTGCACTAGCAGGCAGTTGCCCGGGTTGCGGGTTCGCATCCTGGCCGATGCTATGACACTTAAAAAAAAAAAAGTGTTACAATTTAATTTATAAATGCCAAATTTCTTTCACTCTCAGGATTCTTTTTCCCAATATCCTGTTTGAATAAAGCATCTGAAAGGATAAATGACATCTAAAATGTATTTTATCCTGAATCAATATTCATCAATTGACCAGTTCACAAAGCCTCACTTCTTTATTATCCCTGTTTAGTATTATCATTATCAAATTATTGCGATTTATTATGAAGATAATATGGAAAAAGGAACTTCAATTAATTATTCTCTGGTTATTGTGTTTCATAATAATACATGCATTCATTTTTACTTAGTTTGAAAAATCTATCTAGTCTAGAAATAATATGACAATTTATATCCAATAAAAATCATTCATTTATTTAATTGCAGAAAATGATGTTATGCATTTATCTTTAATTACAGTTTGAAAAATATATCTGGTCTAGAAATGATATGACAATTTATAGCCAATAAAAATCATTCATTTATTTAACTGCAGAAGATGATGTTATGCGTTCATCTTTAATTACAGTTTGAAAAATATATTTGGCTAGAAATGATATGACAATTTATGGCCAATAAAATCATTCATTTATTTAACCACAAATGATGATGTCATAATTATGGTTGCACATTTTCACAGTTAAATTGTAATAAATACATTACCAATTATTACTAAAACATTTATTAGGTTATAGATAATGATACCATTTTTAGCCATGATGTAAATTTTAAATTTAATGAAAGATTACTATATTTATTCTTATTAAATATAACTGCATGGATTGTTAATGCAACCCCAGCACTCCTTTTTCTCTCCATGCTCAACAACTTAGAAATACTTCCATTTCACTTCACAACATTTTAAAGACATGTATAAAGAAATATAAAATATGACTAGAATCATTTCTTTATTTGTTTTTTATTTATTGTTTTTTGTCTGTCTGTCTGAAATTTTGTATCTCAACTTTCAACCAATTTCAAATCTAAATGAAATTTTTGCGTGCATATGTATACCCAATGACAATAGTTGTTTTGTTTTTTTTACAATTGGCAAACAATTTTAACTAACAATTAATGAAAATTTTAAATTTTTTTTTTCTTCATGTGTCAAAGCATCCGCCGGGAAGTGAACCCACAAACCCAGGACAACTTGGATGCTGTGCTGACTACTCAACCACCAACGCTTGACAGGATTTTTACATTACTACCATTTAGCAATACTAAATTTGTATCTTTACTTTCTAGATTCATAATTTCTAGGAGTCTGCAAAATTAAAAAATAGAAAATATATATATATTTAAAGAATCAGAAGTGTGCGGTGATTATATTTAGAAGTCAAATTCACAACCAATCTCACCTACTTTCTTGTATCAGTCTATTCAAAATGGGTGTTGGTTATAAGTTTGAGTGACCCTTTATCCTCCTATACACACACCTGTGAAAACTGAAGAAAATTTCCTTTTATTGTTTAGTTTATTTTTTACTTTTGTAATGCACTTATGTGAACAAAAATTTTTATTTGTATTATATGTTCTTATTTAAATGTTTCTAGTCATGTGCTTAAAGTATATGAGGTTGAGTTAAAAGTATTATGCATGGAAAAAAAAGAAAAATGACTTGTGGCTGTATTTAATGATTAATAGTATTAATCTTGATTATTATTTTAAGTTTACATCTTCATATGATCACCTTTTCCTATGCTTATGCAAGCTGTTTAAATAGTGCAATGCGACACACTATGGCTTCTTTCTCGGAGTCAGGAATCTCTCAGCCATTATGTCCAGAGAAACCTGTTAGCCATCTTACCTTTCCATTCCCCAACCTGTTTTTCCCATATTCTTCTCTATCCTGCTCCATCCCATTTCCACATTCTCTTTGTCCACTCTATGGCCTTTATATCTAAATCCCCCTTTTTCTAAACCAAGCATAAAAACCAAGAAGCCATTTTCTGCCTAATCACTTTGTTTACATTTATTCTCCCACAACTTCATTATTTGTACTCTTTCTGCTTGTAAACATTTACATTTAATTAATAGACATCTAATATTTTCTATGCCTTCCTTCCATACTGGCAGACTAAATCACTCACATTTCTCCATTTATGTTTATATTCCCTTGTTGCTAACCATTATGTTCATGCCTTAAACAGTGAACTACATTATTCCCTGCTGCTATCATAAATTAATTTACATCCATGTTTAAACACTTTTTACTTTCCATCCTAGTTCTCCATCTCTCCAACCCCCTGTTTTTTTATTAATAAATATATTCTATCCTACTTCTTACTACTATAACCCTCAACAATCCTTCTAACATAATTATCCCATCTTTTGTATAAGCATATTGACATAAAGTCTTTATCCAAATCTTCTGCATATCTTACCTGCTTTCTCGCCCATCTTGTTGCCTGCTCTTTGCTCATAACTCAATTAAATATTATTTTGGCTATTCTCTTATTATCCATAAATTGCAATCTAGTGAACATTTTCATTGTGCTTTTTGCATGTCTCATATAAAAACTGGATAATTCATTTCTCTTTGAATTGCCTCCTTTGCCATCTACACATCTGCATGTCTTCCTACTTGTCTTTGTACTTTTTCTAAATAATCTATCATCATTTCCATAAGTTAACCTTGCTGTTGCCATTATCTTCCATGAATTATAGTTACATCATATTTATTATATGAAAACACTGTTAGTTTCTTTATTAGTCCTTTCTTTTCATTGCTTCATTTATCAATTTTTTCTCCCATTCATCCAAGCAATTTCTCTGATTACTTAGGATGATTACCAAATAGTTATACCTATTCACCACATTTAACTTTATATTCTCCAACGAAAAATCTTTCTCTTCTCTTTCCCCAACATTTATCATCATTACTTTTGATTTTACTTCACTAAATTTAATCCCCATCTCTTTATCCATTCTTGTGCACATCTTCAGCATAACATCCATATCTTCCCTAATTTCTGTGCACAAGAACAAAGCAGCAAATAATAACCTGATAATATATACACTCCTTTACCATCTATTAATGATATCTCTACCACCTTCCTAATCTTTCTATTTCTCTATTACTCTCAAATATAACAAAAACAAAATAAATGATATAGGGTATCCTTGCCTTAGACCCACCCCACTTTTAACTCTAACTGATTCTATATTTCTTAATTAATACATATAGTAATTATTTTTATACAATCTCTTAAAAAGATCCACTAAAGCTCCATTCATTCTCAAATTTAGTAAACTTATCCATAATCTATTTCTATTTATGCTATCATATGCTTTCTCTATATCTATAAAGATCATATATAACTGTCTACCTGTATTCCTACTTGTATCTATAAGTTGTGTGACTAAAAATAAACTCTCTTATATGCCTATTCTATTGAAAACCTCCTTGCATTTATCTCCTATATTATTTTCTTCCATCCATTTTGTGACCCTTCCAGCCAACATATATGCAAATATTTTATAACATTACCACTATCAATCTATAATACTTTAACTTTCTATGATTCTTACCTTTTCCTTTAAATAGTAGCCTTACTCTTATGTTATTTCAGCTACCTGGAAATTCTCTCTTCTGTGCCATCTCATTAAAATATGATAATAGAATTCATTTTGTCCTATTTCCTAAATTCATCATCATCTCTGCTGCCCATCCATCTAAATATCTTGCCTCTCCACTTTTCAATTTCTTCCCTGCCTCATTCAATTCACTTTCTGTAAACCTAATATTTCCATTACTATATGCTTTTATGTTTGTTATCATTATGTCCATTTATATCTAACATCTTTTCTATATCCATTACATACTTATTCAAGATTATCTCTAATTCTTTTCTAGAGCTATACACTTTTTCCTCCTCATCTAATAATACTATTTCTCTCTTCCCTATATATCTTCTTTTAATATATTTCCAAAATGTTTTATTCTCATCTTTTTTACTTTTATCAATATCCTCCAATAATTTTCTATTTAATTTTATTCTCTATATATAACTATTTTAGCCAACATCTTTTTTTAAAATATTTTTCCCATTTAATATTAACATCTTTGTCATTTTCTTTGTTTTTAATAGCAGATTTATATTCTCTGTGTGCTTTTTCTCTCTCTTTTACACTTTTATTAATTCTCACTTTTTTAAATTCATCTAAATATTCTCATGTAAAATCCTATTTGCCACCTTTTCTATTTTGCCAGACCAGCCCTTATATTCATCCCCAAACAACTCTTCCATGGTTTTTTCAACTTTTTATTTTATATTCTTATTCTTATTATTCATTCTCCATTCACATCTTTCACTAAGTTTCTACTTTTATTACTATTTTCCATCACATTACTAGCCATTTCTATTATAAAAAAATTATGATCATTATTATATAATTTCTGTTCATTATCAAACACTTTCATTTTCCGTACTTCATTCATTCCCTCTTTCTCTATTAATACATGGTTTATTGTGTGAAATATATTATTTCTAGATCATGTTTATTGTTCATCATAAATATTTGATTAATTTCCAATGCTTAAATTTACTCTCTAACAAAAAATTTTCAAAAGCTGTCTTCTTCCCCCTTTTTTTGAAACTCTGTATATCCTTAATAGGCATTCATACATTCTACTGTTCTACTCCATTATACTTTGATTATCTCCAGTGTCTATATACACTATAGCCACCATCCATTCTTGTCTTCCTAATCTTATCTCAAATCACAAATGTTCTTGACACTATTTTTTTGACTGAAATTATTTGACATAACTCCTATACCACCACACCTTTTTTCTTTTTTTTTTCTATTTATACCCTGCCATAACAAGTCTTCCAGTGTAGGTTCTTCCCTTAGATGGGTTTCCATTACTGTTAATACCTCAAGCTCTTAATTTTTAATTGCTTTGTTTAATTCCAGCCATTTTTCTGGTGTCCAACCCCTTGCATATTCAATTTTAACAATGTCTTTTTTCTTACTACCCTTTTATAAATTCTTTTAAACATCACATGATCACTATCATTTTATAAATTCTTTTGACTCTTTCTTCTCTATTACATTTGTAATTAGCTGGTTTATCATTAATTTTAAAGACCCATTCCCTCTCCATATCTATATTTATATCTAAATCAGCTACTCTTTATTTATTTTGGTAAACCCTCCATATAGTAGTGCCACCCAATGCAAGCCTTAGTGATCAATGGATTCAAGAAGGTTTGTGCATAAAATCTCTATCTAGTGCCTACTCATCTAATATTTCCAAAATAGTTTATAGCTTGTGGTTTTCAACAGTGAAGAGTGTTGAATCTGAGAGCACTGCACTAAGATCTTAGGATATAATGAAACCCTCCAGAATCACCTTTTACCTTTTTAGTTAACTGTAAAACTATGAGTCCAAAATAAAAACAGATGTTTTCAATAATTCTCAGTAGAACAATAAACCAGGAATCAATAATCATCAGTCTTTTCAAGTACCAATACCAAATTATAATGATTTCAGTATTTTCCCGTTTTGTTAAGCTTGTTAAAAAAATTACAAATTTACATAGCCTAGATTCAAATTCAGTTGTTTGAATAGGAAGATGGATGTCATTATTGAATTATCCATGCATATGTGTATCGTATGTGCAAATGCTCTATACACTATTTAATGTACACATTCCACTATTTTTGTTTTCAGTAACCTCAGCCTGGATTCAAACTCAGACTGCTAGAATAAATGATGGATGTTATTATTGCGCTAGCAGGCCCATATAAATATACGCGCACACAGATTGTACAGTCTTTTTATGTATACACTGCATTATTTATGTTTTAATAATCTCTTAGCCTATATTCAAACTCAGATCATTGGAATGGACTGCTATTGTCACACTAAGAAGTCCAAATATATATAGTATACACGCACCCACACAATATATAGTTTTTAATGTACACATTGCAGTATTTTTATTTTCAATGATCTCAGCGTAGATTCAAACTCAGGTTGTTGGAATGGATGGTGGGTGTTATCATTGTACTAACACGTCCATATATATACACAGATACACATTGTATAGTTGTTGTTTTTTTTAATGTAATGCATTATTTGTTTTTAATAACCTCAGCCTAGATTCAAAATCAGATCATTGAAATGAACAGCTATTCTCGCACTAAGAGGGCCATCTATATATATATCGTCCATACGCGCACACACACATAGTACAGTTTTTTAATGTACACATTGTAATGTTTGTTTTTAATAATTTTTTAATCGTACTTCCTAGAGATAAATCAAGGAAACTTTCTATCATCAATGCTGTTTAGATAAAGAATGTTAAGTAACACAAAATCAAATGAATTTGAACACTTATATAATAAGAGGATTAAATTAATTAAAAGCATTTATTTAAATTTGTAGATTGTTTTTAGTAAGAGAGAATTGGGAAAATGTTTAAAACTGGAGTTTCCATAGTAACAAAAAATGTAAACTGAATTGAAATAGTTTATATAGAAAAACATATAACAGACAATTTAGAATTCCGTTACATTAATTTATATCATTGTTTAGTTTTTATAATAAGAAATCTAATTTATTTAATCGTTAATAAATTTTTACCATTAACTTATAGCTGCCTATCTTACAATTTAGAAACTAGGCAGGAGTGGAATCTATTCTCGTCCACATGGCAACTAAGCGTTATTGTTACGAGACTTGGCACATTTTCTTTTTTTAGAAAAGTTTGAGTTGTCTTCGGCGTTTGATTCTGGTTACGTATTATTAAAGACCTAACTTTCCTTTATCTTAGTATATTTTCTTTAATCATGACAGTTGAATTTTTCATATCACAATTGATCAGACGAAATAGATAAAAGTGTTTTAAATAAATAAAAAATACCCCTTCAACTTATAGTGAAAAGTTTTCCATCAACTGCTGGGTTTAGCAATCGGGACAACAACCAGTGGTGATATCGCACCGGTTCTTAAAATTTTAAAAAATTAGCGAACCGGTAGTTAAATTATCCGAAAATAAATTTTATTATTATCCTAAAAAAGAGTTGAATTAACAAATTACTTAATTATTTCCAACAATAATCTAGAACATTATTTGTTTTGTTTTTTTGTTGTTGTTATATCAAATGTAACAATGATTCTTTTTGAACAGATTGGGTTCAAAATGCTTTCCCCAGAATAATTCGACTTTACGATATTGCACTTGGAACGTGTGATATGCGCGATGAAATTTGAATGATTAAGAATTATTCTGCAAGAAATAATTCACAACAATTTTGTTTTAAGTAATTAAATCCATTATTTATCGCATTTCAAATTAGTTTCTTTAAAAGTATACAAATAAAAAGTGTTTTTTAATGAAATTTACTCTTGCTGAAATTATTTTACTTTAAAGATAAAATAACTTCATTCAAAAGGACCTATCATTGCGAAAACAAACAATATAAAACCATTGTTCAAATGATTTTGTTATACCGACATTGTTTTAAATATTTGTTTAACTTTTATTTTTTATTTAAATACTTTATTTCTTCACTTACATATTTATCATGCAAGATTTGTTTTTATTTGATTAGTAAATTTAATGGATGATCAGCTGTAGTAAGTTTATAGTACATTATTTTCATTTAGTTTGCTATATCTGGTGTAACAGTGCATCTTTTTTTAAACAATAAGTTCAACATATTTTTTCTAGAATAACTTGTCAAGATGATAAATATAACAATATCTTTGGCTCATCAAATGTTATGACTCGTTTTCAAATCAAGAAATGAAACAAAAATGCCAAACAATATCAGATTCCTTCATAAAAGATCCAAAAACTGATACAGAATCGAAAACGATAGTAAAGGATGATATTTTGAATCAAGTTTTGTTTTCTGTTTCTTCAGATGCAACAGAAAATAATGTTGACAACACAAATAAGCTGTCCAGTTCCAAAAGTACAAAAGATGCATATAAAATAAATGTAGATAGTGACCTTCCTGGCTGCTGGAATATGAAATAAGCCAATGAATTCAAAGAAAAATATTGTGGTTTACTTATTATTGGAAAAAAAACTTGAGTGTGATAACTATATCAAAATTGAGTCAATAAAAGTGAAGGCAGCTCATGTGTCAAAAGAATGGAGAAGTAATATTGTTCCAAGTGGAACAAATAAAATGGTTCAACAAGCCTCTCTTCAAAAAAAAATAAAGGAACACTTTTCATCAAAAGCATACCAGATATGTGTGATGCAATTGAAAGAAAGTGCAAAAAATGCAATTTTCAAATTCATAGACAAAGTTCATGAAAAGTTTATGAGCTCCATCTGTAAAATTTTCAGTACGGTTTGCACTTTAGCAAAACGAAACTGACCGTTTTCAGATATTGATCATTTGATAGAATTATTAAAAAAGAGTGGATTAGATATGGGAGTGGGACTTCATTCCAATTCCTGACTGTCAAAATTGTCGAGCACATTGAAAAATACATTAAAAAGAAAATATTTAGAAAAATAATAGATCAGAATTTGAAGACATGTTTATAATTAATGAGGCATCAACAATATCATGCAAACCAATTCTTATCATTTTTATTAAGGTTAAAGATGCAGATTTCTCACCAACAATTTTTGTAGATTTAGTGGAATTACAAAACAAAGATGCATGTTGAAACCATTTACACTGCTTTATTACAAAGTCTGCAACCAGTAGGAATTGATAATCCATATTTGAAGAATAATTTGATTGGATTTTGTTCAGATGGAGTAATTGTGATCCTGGAAAGGTGGTCAGAAGTGAATGTTAAAATAAAAAACCACTATCCTGAGATTATTATTTGGTATTGTTTGAGTCATCACCTTCAGCTTATGCTGGAGGATTTTATCAAAGACATAAAGCAAATGAATCACTTTACAGCATTTATTAATGAAATATGTAAAATCTTTCATCAGTCTAATAAAAACCAAATGACATTGAATAAAATTTCAACCAATTTGGGAATTGGAAATTCTAAAAATTGTAGAGTTTTTAACCTAAGATGGGAAGCATGCCATCATAGAACAGCAGTTGCAACATGGTGAGCCTATCCAGCACTATATGATTTTTTTTCTACTAATAAAAAATTTTCTGGAATGGCTAAACATCTTGCCAACAAATATTTTATGAGATCTAGCTTTAAGAATCGATATTTCTAGAAGAAATTGCTTTGTTGGCGGATGCTATTCAAGGAAGGAGTGTAAATATATTGAATGCTGAACAAAAACAAAGCATTTAAATATCTCAGAGGGAAGAGTGGTAGTTATGACAAAATAATAAATGAAACTATCTCTTCTAAGGAATTCCTGCATATTAATTTTGTTGAAGACAACAAATGAGTGAGTCTTCCCCATCAAAAATTACTGAATTTAATGATAACAAATATGGAATTAAGATTAATGGATTGTAATGGCATAAGTAATAATATCCAAGATAGAAATCATAAAATCCATCATTTAGTTAAAATTGTGAACCGAGATGCTTGGAATCTGGAAGCAGCTGTAGTTCTCTGGAAAGAATTTGAAGAGAAATTATCAGATTTTTACAAAGCATTTCACCATGAGATTTCAGTTAATGATTTCCGTGATTATGTTGAAAATGTTTTGAGAAATCACCAGAAACATGTTGTACATGAATCTATCCAAAGAGCTAAAAATATAATTAAAACCAAGGCTGAATGAAGGTTTTCTGTGGTGAACACAATTTATTCAGATAAAAGAAATCACCTTGAAGTGAAAAATGTGGCAAATTCTTCTAGTAATAAATTGGATAGGTCTTCCATTAGATCACTGGGATTGCAGTGACTCAGTTCAAGTTTGGCTAAGAAATCACAATACAGCTGATGATGCTATAGTCAAAAAGCATCATCAACCTGAAGAAACATATGATGTGACTAGAATGTCACTATGGAAATATCTTGCCAAATAAATAAGTTTTTTTTCCAATTATAAAAAGGGTTTAATTCTTTTTTAATTCCATAAGTGAGATTACAAAGTATATCATAGTGTGCATGTGCAAGGCAGCACTTTTTTTTTGTTGGGGGGGGGGGGGCATGCAAAATTTCTGAGAAGTCGCCAAAAATTTTAGGTATGCAACCAAGAAATGATTTGCTTCCATGCTTAGAAAAAAGAAAAATAAACAGAATAGGTTCTTAAATACAAACTACTTTAGAGAACCGGTTCTTGGAAATTTGGGATATCATCACTGACAACAACTATACTGTTAATGACATTAAGAGGTAGTTTGTCCATTCCTATTTAATTAACTCTATCAATCAGTTCCATCATAAAATAATTTATCTGGCGTATAGATTTTTTTTTATTACTAGCTCAACTATTAACAAAATATATGCGTAGATTATAACCATGAGGTAGATTCACTTACATTAACTTTTATTAGTCATTTATTAGATTAGAGATTATTCCTTTCTGTGGTGTAATTTACACTACACCACTCTCATGCAAGATAGAGACTGATTTTTATCCACTTTTAACACCTTATGGAAAGCTGTAATAATAAACATGATCAAAGACGTGTAAAAGATGTATAAACCCCAAGATGCACATTTTGTGCTGCACCAGCACTCATCAGTTGGCCCAGACCACATTTTCTTACATATATCTTTATTATCATTGTTCAATATATATATATATATGGGGAATTACCACAGTTTAATTGATAAGTGTGTGAGAATATTCATTCTGCCACCATATTCATAAAATCTGCAATCCCATCAGATTTTCAATTGGATGGACAGTTGAAAAGTTGGAGTGTGCAATGGATTAAAGGCTGTCCATTAAAGTATGAGGATTGACTATCTTAATATATATCTGAGCACTTATAGCATATATGTGTAGAAATGGTAACCTGGATCAACTGATGATTGCTGGTTTAGCATGAAATATGTTATAACGATCGGGGAGACGGGAGTCTTAGCGTATCTGCACTACAAGGGCGCTGCCTAGGCCAATTGAACCTAGAAAATTTATAAAGTAGGCAGATATGTAAGAAAAAAAAATTATTTTTATATTGGTTGATTCCAACCGTTAGCCCACTGTCACTAGCTCAGCAGAGATTTATATTTGTAAATTCTTATCTAAGACTATTTTTAATATTAAAAAAATAAAATAAGCCACTGACAGTAATTAACACACAAACAATATTTATTTGCGCACATATATAATCATTTTAAATTTGAGGAATAACATTTATTATTTAGATTAAAATAAGCCACTGCCAGTAATTAACACACAAACAATATTTATTTGCGCACATATATAATCATTTTAAATTTGAGGAATAACATTTATTATTTAGATTTTAATATTAACTTTTAATTTAAACTATTATTTTAAAATTTTAAGATTGTCCATACAAATGAATTTAATATTTTTTTATTAAGATCATGGAGTATGAATAGACTACATAGATTGTAATTGAAAAGAAAATATTCTATCCCTTATTTAACCTTAGGCCAAAAGTTTGCAGTCAAACCGGCATCAATCCATCTGATACATTGATGTATTCAATGTAGCATGAAAATATGACAACACAAATATATATACCATACTGTCAGGGATGTACATCTGAACAGCATGGTTAGAGAAGACCTTGACTCTTGTCCAATACAGGACAATAAAAAAAAAAACTCCATAGGAAGGGACTGCGTCCTTTCCGTCTTACTATTCCCTTCCATAGGCAAAATGGGAGTATGCGGCATATACAGCGATTCTGCACATAGCGAACCTCATACTACATCTACTAATTACACCAATATATCCAATCCATTGACCTAATTTGACTACGAAACAAATAACCTAAGATTACCCTCCCCTAATTAATATAACTTTACAAATCTATATAGCCATTCATGCCCAACTTAAATTTAACATTTATATAATTTCGCACAGATGGATTTATAAAAGTTTGTTTTTTAATGTTGAGTATAGATCGATTACATAGATTACACGCTCAAAAACATTTCAAAATAAACATAAATGATCAAAATATAAAGTCATTGATGTAATTGCAGAGGGAATTTACAAGAAACCCAATGGCATTCATCATAAGATGCCGCACTGACACCAATAACTTAAAGACATCCGAATAAATACATTTTAGATACTCACCGTAAGGTATAATTATCGAATGTATATATATATTTTAATCAAATATGAAAACAAAAAACATAACTTAAATTTAATGCATTTAAAATTAAACAATAAATAATAATACAAGTAAAAAAAAAAAATGGAAATGATTTTTTTTTTGAGCAAACAAATATTAATAGTGCCTAAATACCAAGCTGATAACCCCCACATTTTATACATCCGGTACGTAGATGACATACTTATTCTAGCCAATCAACACACCACAAACAATATTATACAAGAACTAACGCACAGCACTAAGCTAACCATTAATTCCACATCTGAGGATGCATCCCAAAGCCTAAATTACCTGGATCTTAAGTTAACGCATGAGGAACCATGTATAAATTATTCAATGACTATAAAGCCTTTTGAAATCAGAGGCTTCATACATCCACATTCTAACGTTCCTAACTCCCACAAATTAGCAGGACTACAAGCATTCCTACACAGAAACATGCAGCTGGCAAATTTGAAGCAGATCGAAAGAACAACATACACCTCTATACTAAAGACCTACTACAGCAGGCTATAAACTCCCACTATCAACAACAAAATCAACAGTTTTATACAAAAATCACCATTAATAAAAACAATATTAATCTTCCATATATCAGTCTTCCCCACATACATAAAATCTCCCCCAACTA
The DNA here is from genome assembly GCA_028023455.1 of Epiperipatus broadwayi. NCBI lineage: Eukaryota > Metazoa > Onychophora > Udeonychophora > Euonychophora > Peripatidae > Epiperipatus > Epiperipatus broadwayi. Next base: position 10,323,887 of record JAQFVV010012419.1, read on the forward strand.
ATCAAGATTTTGGCAATAAATTTAAAATCAGCTTTCATACACCCCCTTGCACCAACCGCTCATCAATAACTCCAAGGACAAATTAGAACCTTCTCAGACCCCCCCACATCGTTTACAGCATCACTCCCCAACCCGGTTGCCGCGCCATTTATTTTGGAGAAACCAAGGCAGGCACAACCATCCGCACAGCACAACACAGATACACATATAATAGAGCTATTAAAAACAACGATAACTCATCTACATTTTTGGAACACTCCAAGAAAACTGGACATTTATTTGAACCTTCCCACCCTAAAATAGTTTGTATCGAGAAACGACATTAAGCGGAGACAGTGCTTACATCAACAACAATAACAACTCAATCAATAGACGGACACATGCTTACATTCACGCGACTATTTAGTCTTTTCTTCTTCACTTCTCCCCCCCTTTTTTTTTCGCGCTCACACTTCGCTATGAATAGGGTAAGGACCCAAGGACAATTTAATTACTGTATCTTATTCTTCCTCAGAACTTTTTGTTTTATAAAACAAACAAATATGTAAAAATTAAACATTTATAATTAATTTGAAACATAAGTCAGATAAAAGTTCCTTTTTAAAATTTAGATTAGCTGATCAAATCTTTAGAGTTCTTAATTATTTGTAAAAAAATTTCCGTTTATATCTTACATTAGAAGAGTCCGGGTTCCTAGTGCCAATTCCCATGATGTCTCTATTTGAAGTCCTTTTGTTGTTCTGGAGGAGGCCTTAGCTGTTTCATTCCTGGTATTTCAGTCATTTCATTTTTAATAAATGAGAGAGGGTGACAAGTGCGTCTTATCACGCCTCTCACCAAAAATCAAGCTGGAACTGTCCTTAATTTCAATATTTTTCCTTTTATAATCATCCTCTAGATTCAACGAACAAAACGTCACTAATCCATCATTTTCATTAGGGTCTGAGCTGAAGCTTAGTGCTTCCATTGGTCAAGCTAATTCTTTTGTTCTCATTATCTATATCTTTCCTCTGACTTTTTAATTATAAGAGCCCCAAGGACTAGTTTGCTTTTCAATTAATTTATAAAACAATTATTTCCATTTACAAAAATGTTTTATCTTTAAATCTTTTCTAAAAAAAGTACGTTCAAATATATATATATATTTTAAAAAGAAAATTTTTAAAGTTTTGCATCGTGCGAATATATATATGTATACATGTTTAACAACTCTTTAATTTTTTTAGCTTTTAGTTTTTAATAAATTTATTTTTATTTGCGAACTTAAAGTTTTTATTTTAAATTAATATAACGGCATATTTATATATCGTTACAACGTATATTGGTGGTTATTTATCTTTTCAACATATATGTGTTTGAGTCTATCAGTATTATGAGATAGAATGCTGAGTCATGTGAAAGTCTGTGTTTATATACCCTACATATTACATATATAGACACAGGTATATAATAAGCCTGTGTTTCAGTTAATCACTAATTATGTATTTCCTAATTTATGTAGCTTATATAAATTCTATTTATGAAACAGATTTTGTCAGAATGATATTAAAGAAGCTTGTGATTCTGCTCTGATGATGATTTCTCTCTTTCTATCAAAGTCTGACATTTAAGAATGACCTTGGTGAGGACATTAGCAGAAACCATTCTTTTAGAGTGTTTTTATATCCATCAGTCTTTAATAAAAAGTACAATTCTGAGAAGCAAGTGATCTACGGATCTTAAGCTCCATAAGGTATCACTTTACCCTTTTATCAAACCATATAGGGCAGATTGACAATAAAAATGATCAATAAGGTTTTAATTTCCTTTCAAATTACTGTCTGTTTGATGCAATACTCAGATCTAAATGTGTTTTTGACTTTTCGAAGTGTCTGGAAATGCTTGCAATGTGATGCCTTTCAGCATCTGCATATTATTTTTTCACCACTTCTAAGTCCAGGCATTTTTTTATTGGAGAAAAAAATCACATGATGTGAGATTGAGTGAATATGGCTGATAGATAGGCTGGCTCATGCTGAATTTAATTAAAAAGTGTTTGTCGAGGTGAAGCTTGCAATCCTAACTTTGCTCCAATATGGGACGTTTATGTTTTACCACATCACTTAAATGTTTCAGAACCTGCAGATAAAATGCCTGACCATTATGAACTAATTTTGAGGGAAAATATCATTTGTGACAAAAAAAAAACAGCATTGTTTTGAAACTAGACTTCACTCACATGCATGTAGCTTATGGATGTGGTGAATTTATAATCTACATTAAACCACTCATAAATTTGTGTTTTTTCGCAGATCAATTTGCTTGTAATCTGTTTCAAGCATTACAACTGAAAGAAAACAGAATTTCACATTGTTCAAATTTTCAGCCATTATAAAAATGGACAAATATATGAAATGCATTTTACAAAAGTGGGCTACGTGGCACAATGATTTCACATGGTGATGTTATTTAACAGACTAATGCATAAGAATCTTGCAAGAGCTATATAACAGAAAAGCATATATTATAATGGGTGTGCATACCATAGAACGTTTCCAGTTGTTTTTGGATCCCCCTCATATATATGTATCACAGATATGGCAAAGAGCTACAATTAGTGTCATATTATTCCCTCATCTATATTTAATGTCATCACAATTACTTTCTTGCTAAATTTGGTATGATTCAAACTGTGTTTTACATTTATTAAAGTCAGATTATTGTAATTGTGCCACTGCCACCCCTATCAATCTTTTTTTTATCAGCCCTCTGCTTTTTATAGAGGATGTTACTATACATGATAATGATCTTCGTGATAAACTTGATCTTTTGTCTTAGATAAGGATTTTTATACAGTTTTCTAGTCATGTTTAAACTACTTCACTATATCGTGCTTTCCTGAAGGTTTGTGATGACAGTGTTTCTAATTGTATTTTTATATTGGACTATTTCCATCATCTAATATATGTATTGAATGTCTTTAAAAAAAAATCTTATTTAAATATCCAAATACATTCAACTGTTAGTAATAGTGCATCAAACAGGTTACTATATACCCAACATTTCGAGAGGGTATAGTCTCCCCTCTTCTTCAGATATTGCTGGACTGACCAGCAACAGTATAAGCACTGTCACAGGTCAGGCCAGCATCACCTGGAGAAGATGGGATACTAATACTTCACTATATAATTCTAACTAAACATCTCTTATTTCCCATTTCAAAAACATTTTGTACATTCATGTAAAAATCTGTTTTTTCATTACAATGAGAACTTGTTGATCCAGGAACATGAATTATCTGCATTTTTTTCCGTCTGTTAATTTGAATAATTAATCTTGCCACTTTGGCTGATACCCCATCAATCTTTCCAATATTGTTATTCAAATTTTTTACGTACAATGAATCCTATTCTACTTGTGCTTGTCCACTTTTTAACTTAATTATCTCTTCATCATTTCTTTTAAAAATTTCACAAAATTATTAGAGAGTTATTTCAATTCATAAAACTGCCTTCACTTGAAAGTAATCCGCAATTGCAGTTGTCTAAATAAAAGGTCATCTTTCAATGCCAGACTGCATCCACAATCATGAGATTTTTTGCATCTTCTGTCTTTGGCCACCAATTGTCTTAGCTGATGACTTTGCAGCCTTCTGGGAACAAGAGCATTAATTCAACTTTGTCATGATTGTAAATTTATTTATTTAAAAAAAATCATTCACACCCATATTTACCTTGCCTTCAAGAAAACTCAACTGATATTTCAGCTAAGATCTATCAGCTGACATAAGAAAGATCATGATTTTTTTTAATCTTAAACTCAGAGGTCGTCTGCTAGCACATAACTGTTATTAAACAGACTCTCAATATAGTAATGCCACCCTGTGCCAACCAGAGTAATCAATGGATGCCAGAAAGCTTGTGCATAAAATTCCATCTAATACCTACTCATCCAATATCCCCAGACTAGTTTCTGGCTTGTGGCCTTCGTCAGTGAGGTGCAGTGTTCTCAGATCCAAGGCTCCTCACTGATGAAGGCCACAAGCCAGAATCTAGTCTGGGGATATTGAATGAGTAAGCACTAGATGGGATTTTATGCACAAGCCTTCTGGCATTCAGTAATTATTCTGGTTGGCACAGGGTGGCACTACTGTATGGAGTTTTGCCTGTTTAATAACAGTTATGTGCTAGCATAAGAGATGGTGATCATGTGATGTTTAGTGGTTTAACACCGATCCTGCCTATTAGTGTAGTGGTGGTTATGGTTGTTAAAGAGCGAAAAACACCAAAATGTATGGGTGCTGAACTGAGTTCAGACCCATATGACTATATAAGCTATTGAGCTTAGATTGAAATATTATTCTGTTTTCCAATTTCATTCTCATAGTTTCGTAGTTAAGTAAAGATAAAAGGTGGCTGCTGGAGGGTTGCATTCGATCCTAAGATCTAGGTACAGTGCTCTCAGATCCAAGGTTCCTCACTGACGAAAGCCAGAAACTAGTTTGAGGATATTGGATGAGTAGGAACTAGATGGGATTTTATACACAAGCCTTCTAGCATCCATTGATTACTCTGGATGGCACAGCGTGGCACTACTGAATGGAGAATTTTGCCTGTTTAATATTTCAATAATGTGACGTAGTAGAAGTTTTATATATCCGATATATATATATATTGAATACTAGCAATAGATTTTGTAGCATAGTTAATTAAATAACCCAAATGTACTTATTTTGGCTATACTATGCCAATTCTGAGTGCAATTGCCAAAATGTATTGATTTTTTTCATAACCAATGAAAACTTGATACATGGTTGTTTCTTATTCGCGTAACAACTAAGCTTATTTTATTTATGGACTTATTAAAATTATTAGAATATAAGTTTGTATATATTATTGCATAATTGTTCATTTAAATCTAATTAATCTCATTATTACAACATTGCACATAATTATCTCGTATAATTTATGCTCACGAAGAAAGATTTTATCATAAATAAATAAGATACTTGAAAGGCTAAAGATAAAAAGTGAAATTAATATATTTTGATAGAAGAGATTAGATTAACTCTAATAAAAATCATCTATATTGTTGTCAATTTTTACCATGCTCTTTTTCTTAAATTTTTTACATTTCTATCAAAAATTATCGCATGTCCTCCATCCCCTCTTCCTTGTATATAACACTATTTATCTTTTCAACATGTGTGTGAGCAGGTGGGTCAGCAATATGAGATGGCATGGAGAGTTGAGGATCGTGTGAAAGTCTGAGTTCGAATCCCTTATATATCACATTATATGTGCAGGTGTGTATAAACCTGTACGGGGTATTCATTTAAACTGTAGTAATGGGCTGTCTATATATACTGAACGATGATAAAGATATGTGTAAGAAATTGGATCTGGGCCAATTGATGAGTGCTGTTTCAGAATGAAATGTATATCCTGGGAATCATACACCTTTTTCACATGTCTATGGTCATATGTTTATGATTACACTCCCTGCAAGGTGTTAAACACGGATAGAAATCAGTCCCTACCCTGTAAGAGAGTGTGTAGTGAAAATTACTCTATAGAAATATTATAGTGAATAATCTCTAGTTTAATGAATGACTAATAAGAATATTAATATACTTCCATTCAGGGGAATGTGTCAAAGTTGGGAGGGTGGTAAATTTTGACACATCAATTAAACTATAGTATATATTAAATGATGATAAAGATATGTATGAGAGATTGTGATCTGGACCAACAGACAAGTGCTAGTTCAGCATGAAAGGGAAGCTCTAGTCTAAAGAATGACTAATAACGTTTATTAAAACGTATATAGTCTTGAAATAAATAAATAATCAAATGATTTATTGCTGATGAGTTCATAAAAAATTTGAGCATTCAAAAGGACAGCTGGTCTGTGATCCATGAAGCATGATCTCTGGAGACTTCCAATCAAGTTGCCATTGGAAAAAAAAGACCGGAATGTTTCTCTTCTTATTAAAATGCCAACGTAAATAGCTTTCATTTTATTTTCAAGATAGAGATTTAATGATTATTTTGTTTACATTCTATATACAACATTTTGATGGTGATAAATACTAAATAGTTTTTATTAGATGTAAATACTATGAAAACAGGTTAAATTTAGTTATACTAGCAACCTGTAATATTAAACAAAAGTACTTCTTTCTCTACTCTAACACCATCTATTGTTAGTTTAAGATATTAGTGTTTACTTACTACATTACCAAGACATTAGTTGACTCCTTCAATATAATATAACATTATAAATAAGAGCAATATTCTTTTATCTTTTTTTTCATGTGTCATAGCATCAGCCAGGAAGCGAACCCGCTAACCCGGAACAACTGCTTGTAAGGCGGCTGTGCTGACCTCTCGATCACCAATGCTTGACACATCGTCTGATTCTTTGCGCTTACTACAATATTATAAATAAGTAGCTCTCCTTTCTCTTCTCTAGTGCCATTGAGTAATCAGTGTCTGCTTACTACATTATCAAGACATTCGATGATTCTTTTAGCTTACTATAGTATTATAAACAAGAGTAGTTTTATTTGTATTTTTATATTGGACTATTTCCATCATCTAATATGTGTGTTGAATGTCTTTAGAAAAGTTTAATTTTAGTTAAATATTCCAAATGCATTCAACTGTTAGTAATATCACAGCAAACAGGTTAGTATATGCACCAACTGTTAGTAATATCACAGCAAACAAATGTTAATAATATCACAGCAAACAGGTTAGTATATGCACTAACTGTTAGTAATATCACATCAAACAGGTTAGTATATTCACATTTCGAGAGGCTCCCCTTTTCTTCAGGTGTTGCTGGCCTGACCAGTGACAGTACTAGCATGGGATTCGAACCTCGGTCCTTAGATTTTTGATTCCAACTGAGCCATCCTGCCAAAGGCAACAGTATGTAGTAATTTCATATACTTATTTATGAGGTTCCTCCTGATTTCTCCACTTTTTCCTCAGAGCAAAGTTGATTAGTGGTTTCCATACATTATATATAGTCACACTAGGTTGGCTTATGGGATTTTTTGCCATTGTCATGTGAGCAGCTTCTTTAAATTTTCTTCTTTATACCTTTTCTTCTTTATCCAATATTTTTGTATTTTCCCAATCAAAATTCTTTGTACCTTTTCTTCTTTATCCAATATTTTTGTATTTTCCCAATCGAAGGTATGTTCATTGGTCCATACATGGTCTGCTACCTTAGACACATCTGTTTTCTCTCTTCTAATCATCAGTTTATGTTCTTGCAAGTGCTTTTGAATGGGACAGCTGGTCTCACCAATAAATGTTCTTCCACATTCACATGGTATTTCATAGATACAGTTTTTTCTTTGCAGCATTTCAAGTTTAGGCTTTGTAGATGTTAGAATTCCTCGTAGTGTGGTATGGCTCTGGAAAGCTGTTCTGATGTTATACTGATTGCCGATTTTCCTTAATTTGTCTGCTATTTTTGGAATGTATGGATTCACTACAGTACCAATAATTGTCTTTTCTCTTGATGGTTCTTTTTGTTATCTATTTAATGTTTCCTTAATAACAGCTGATGGATAACCATTTTTCTTAAGAGTTTGTTCTATATTGTAATGGGCACATACGTACGTTACATTATTTTTTATTAGTAAACATAAAAAAAAAAGTTCGCCAATAAAAATTTCTTTTTTAAGAATTAAAAACTGAAGATTAAAAAATCATCTTAAACTCACATATATATAAAATCGCACAGATAAATAATGATTAAAATAAAACTTTATTAAAAAAAGAGTAGTTTAAAACTAAATTTTCAGAAAAGATTTAGAGATAAAAATATATGTTTAAGTTTGAAAACAAATTAATTAATCTTTTGTAAAATGGAAATGATTATTTTAATTAGTAAACTAGCCTTTGGGCATTTAAATGTATAAGCATCGGTCAGATAGGAAAACAATAGAAACTTTTAGCAAATGAAAGAAATCCATCGGAAAATCGGACCTCAACGAAAAGGTTTTCACCATCATGACGTAATGTTGAGTTAATCCACAAAATTATTATAAAAGGAAAGGTTGGAAAATAAATTAATTAGTTATTATGATGTGACTATATGTGTTAGTGTGGAGTTGAAGGAGAAGGGATTGAAAAGACGCACTCTTCAATCCCTTCAGTTTTGTTAAAAAAAAAAAAAGAGAAATGACATCGTTTTTTTTTCTACATTAAGGACCAACTAAACTAAAAGACCTCCGGATAAATAAATAAAAAACAACGGCTAACTCAACCAATCTTTTTAGGACGGCATGGGAATTCATGTTCGAATGGCAAGCAACAGATAAAGATGAACTGTTTTTAAACCATAAGAACTTTATAATTACTGAACATTAAATTAAAAACTTTCCGTATTTAAAAATAATTAAGAAATAGAATCCTATCTGACCAACGTTATTTATTAATTAGTTATAATTTTATTTAATGTATTTCTTTTGTAAAATCATTTCCATTTATTTTATTTATTTGTTCTTTAAGTTTTATTATGATTTCTGTTTTTCATTAAACTAGTTATATAAATATTAAACTTAGTTGCATCAACTAAAAGTAAATTGAATTCATAGAAAATATTAGTGATATTAATAGACCAGTTTTTGGAATGAAGCTTTTTGTTCAGAATAGCAGATCAAGGCAAGGTAGGAAATCAAATACAGGAGTTCATTGAGAATATAAAAATTTAAAGTAGCTCTGATTTATAATTGCGACAGATTTTTAGTTAGTGCTTTAGGGAGTAAATCAATAGAAATTTTAAAAAGAGAGGCAAATCTTTTAAAAATTATTTAAACCATCAGACAAAATTATTTTTGTTTATAATATTATCATTTAAAATTAAATCTTTATTGTCATTATAAATATGCCCCTTAACTAAGGAAAAAACTTAGATGACAGGTTGAGCAAATAATTGTAGATTAGCAGTATTATAAGCTTGAGTTGTAGTTTAGAAAATAAACATAATTTTTATTAATAGTAAAAATTTAGTTGTTGTATGATAGCAATGAAGCATTTAATTCTGTAAATTCTTTTTCTGATAATATCAAATCATTTGTTCACCAATTGCCAGAAGGAACTTTTTTTTGATTAAAAAAAATGCAACCAGGCACTCAATTTGAAAGTTATGCTTTTAACAAAATTGTCAGTTGTAAATCAAGCCCAAAAAAAATGAAAGTTACTATATATGAAATACAAATGCAAAATCTAAATTCATAGACAGTGTTTGTATTATGAATGTAGATAACTTGACAGTAATAGATTTATATAGACTTAATCTTCTATTGGTACACCCTATTCTATGTAATACAATAAATGTTTCAAGCATACTTTCTAATAATTGAACAATACAATTGTGTTGTGTTATGAAAGATTATAGTTATGTCACAATATGACTGACGATATAAAAGTAAATCAGTTTATATTAAATAAATAGAAGTATTAATAAAATAATTTAGTTCATAAAAATAAAAAAAATGATATAACTTTATAGATCATAATACTAATGTGAACAACAAATAAAATAAGTATAATAAAAACAGAAACAAATCAAATGTAGTGATTACTTTTAATAGTACTTATGTATTAGTCCAACACTGATGAAAGTTGCTCACACAAATAACTTTGTAAAAAGGAAATAAATTATTTTTTTAAGTGAATATTAGATAATATTCTGATGAGGAGAAAGTAATTAGTCAAAATGTTGGTTTTCCTCATCATTTTACAATTTAAACTATGCTATGTTGCTGGCATAAATAATCGATCATCTAGAAAAATTAACATGTACATAGGATATATTGTTCTTTTTTAATTCTTCCAAAGTGAATGTGCATAGTATTTTTTTTTCCAAAGATAAATTATTACAATTTGGGAACTTCCCACTGTGAGGATGGTCTCTTAAATGTCATCGTTTTTCAAAATTGATCGATTAAATTTGTCAGCTGCTCATGTATAGAAATTGTTTTCTGAGATAGCAAGATTAGAAACTCATTGCTGGACTAATTTGTATGTGACATCTCAGTATCAAACTAATACATAAGTACCCTTTTAATTAATATACTATATAACATTAAAATTTGCATATATTTTTGCAAATTGTAGAGTATTTTAATATTATTGTAGTTATTATAAGCAAAACTTTATATATATATAATTGAATGGTTTGTCATATTTGATATACATTAAATAGATAACACTATATATATATATATATATAACTAGCTTAGTTATTTAGCCAATGAATTACCTAGCTATTATTAGCTGAATTAAATATTCTAAAATAAATGAATTAACCAGATAATTGTTAATGGCTAATTATGAAAACAAAAAATACAATTGGATTATGATATTATATCTTTAGTCCTGATAAAGTAAGTGTTATGCTTTTATGAAACTTAGATCATATTTATCTTTATTTTAAATAGAAGCTTGAAACAATGATAATAAATTATGTAAAATATGACCAAAAATGGAAATAAAGGAAATCCATTATGCTGTTTTTTTCCCTCAAAAATATCATGTCTGATAGCTATATAAAATATATATTAATAATTATATAACAAAAGTCATTATCAGCACATGATTTTATGCCATGGTCAAATATTGAACATTTATTTTAAATGTTAACCTATTATTACACATGAGCACTATCTACATTTTTGTAGGAGAAGTAAAAATAACAACAATGGCAATAATAAAATAAAACATAAATAAAGCAAAATAAACATACAGCAATCCTAATTCTTAGAAATGTAATAAAAATTGAAATAAACTAACTATATGACATGACAATACACAAATATACAAAAATAAGACAAATATATGAAATATATTAATCATAACAAATAATTTATGAATGGAAGATTGTATATTAAAATAATATATATATAAAGCTATATAGGTCATGTGAAATATGACTGATTTTTACTAATATATATAAAGTTGTATAAAGCATGTTTTATTTATTTTATATATAGTCATGTTATATAGTTAATTGTTTCAATTTTTAATGATTTTCTAGGAATCTGTATTGCTATATCTTAATTTTATTTCATTTTGTTTATTATTATTATTATTATTATTATTATTATTATTATTATTATTATTATTATTATTATTATTATTATTATTATTATTATTATTATTATTATTATTATTATTATTATTATTATTATTATTATTATTATTATTATTATTATTATTATTATTATTATTATTATTATTATTATTATTATTATTATTATTATTATTATTATTATTATTATTATTGTTTTGTTGTTGTTGTTGTTTCAAAAGGCCTTTATTGTCTCAAAAGAATACAGTAATGGTTACATAGATTATGTGCTACAAGTTTTCCAGTTACAACCAGGTTACTATTGTTATTACAATAATCAAGATAACGTCTTTATAATATATTGTCTTAATTGAATGTTACAGATTTGTTCATTATAAAATAAAGTGTTCAGAATATTATAGACAGTTTCATTTCAATAGTTATTAGGTGCACAGATGTTACTGAAGCTATTACTGGATAGGGATGGGCTCTGTTCTTTTGCTTTATTTCCTGTTTTATTATTTATTTATTTTTGTTTTTCCCTTGTTGGTACTCCATATTACTTAGTCATTATTTCCTTGATTATGTTACAACCTTGCTCTGTGTTTAAGCAGAGACCAGGTAGCTGCATAGATGTCTGGACTTGTTATCAATTTGTCCTGGATTTGTATTTGCCTTAACTTGTGTTCAAAAGTAGATGGATGTCGCCTTGTGTTATTTCCCATTAGGAATGTACATCTTGTGCACCATAGTGAATATAGAACAAACGTTGCTGCCCTAATCAGTGGTATTGTTTTACTTTGGAAAGCCATCATTACTTGTTCCATTGTGGTTTTATTTTTCCTATACGTGTTGCAAAGTATAATTCTTACTTGTTCCAGACCTTTGCAGTGATACAGTAAGTGCTGGATAGTTTATTCATTCTGATGGCATAAGCCGCATAAAGGATCCATGTCTCTATGTAGTCTTCTATGTACCAGAAAAGTATGTGGTTGGGAGGGCATCTAAGTTTATTATTATTATTATTATTATTATTATTATTATTATTATTATTATTATTATTATTATTATTATTATTATTATTATTATTATTATTGTTATTATTATTATTATTATTATTATTATTATTGCTTTTATTACAAAAATATACACAGAGCTCTGCATGCAATGATAAGTTAACATTTAAAATAGATGTTTAACATTTGATAAAGGCACACAATTATGTGCCAAAAAGGTCTTTTGTATATATATATATATTTTATATAGAAGTAATGTTTTATATAGAAGTAATTTTTGTTATTATTTTTTATAATTATATAGAATTAAAATTAACATTTTTACTGATGTAATATTAGCTACTATAGTATGGAAAAATCAATACTTGAGCTTACAATAATTAGCATTATATATATTATAACGATCCAAACGAAGTGGGAGATCGCATCGCACCGCACCGCACTACCAAAGGGCGCCATCTAGGCATTTGAGCCTAGAAAAATTTATAAAGTAGGCAGATACGCGCTGTTAGGATTCCACTTTATTTACATATTTAGATCGTTAGCCCATTGTCACTAGCTCAGCGGAGACGCCGAGATAAAAATCTATAAATTTTATATCTTAAATATAAAAGAATAAAATAATAAAAGCCACTGCCAGAAATTAACACAGAAAAATATTTATTTACGCACATATAAAATCATTCTAAATTCGAGGAATAAGTTTAACATTTAGATTTTTATCTTAATTTTTAATTTTACATTTAAAATAGCTTGCTATAATGTTTAATATTTTATTTAGAGGGTCGAGTATGAATGGACTACATAGGTCTGCATTTGAAAGGAAAATATTCTTCCCTGATTTAACCTTAGGCAACAAATTTCGCAATCAACTGGCGCCAATCCATCTGATACATTCATGTATTCAATGTAGCATGATACGACAACACAAAATACTATATTGTCAGGAATGTACATCTGAACAATAAGTAGAAATAGAGAAGACATTGACTCTCCACCAACAGGAATGTGACATCTGTGGGCAAGTAGATCAATAAACTAAAAACTCCATAGGAATGGACTGCGGTCTTCTGCCGACTTACAAACCCATCCATAGGCAAACAGAGGGTGTGTGGCATATATCTATAATCCTGCCCGTAGCGGATCTCATACTACATCTACTAATTACACAAATATATCCAATCCATTGAACCAATTCAACTACGAAATGAATAACCTAAGATTACCCTCCCTTAATACAACTTTACAAAACTATATAGCCATTCGCGCCCGACTTAATTTTAACATTTATATACGTTCGCACAGATTTATTTAAAAATGTTGGGTATAGATCGATTACACAGATTCCACGGTCAAAAACATTTCAAAATAAACATAAACGATCAAAATACAAAATTATTGATACCGACAATCGCAGAGGGAAACTTATAAGTAACCCAATAGTATTCACCATAAGATACTTGCGTTGTCACCAATAACTTAAAAGACATCCGAATAAATACATTTTAGATACTCACCGTAAGGTATCATTATTTATCGAATGTCTATATATTTTGATCAAATATGAAAACCAAAATCTAATTAACCGCAAACGAATCCATGCAAGCGTCTATAGACAACTTAAATGTAATGCATTTAATAATTTCTACAATAAAATATTACTACACATAAAAATATTAAAAGGGAAATGATTCTTTTAACATCGGGAAAGATATAAAATTAACCATTATTAATTTGATTTAAAACTTACAAAAGTCAGATAAGAGTCCATTTTAAATAAGTCGGCTTGTTTATTAATTTGTTCAACTTGACGAAAGTTCTTGATTGATTTTAAGAATTGTTCATTTCCTATAGCTTACGGTAGCAGAACTCATGGTTCCTGGTGTCAATGTCCACGGAGTCTTTAATTGAAAGATCGATCTAATGTTCAGGAGGTGGCATTTGCTGGTTCATGGTATCAGTCATTCCATTTCAGAGATAAGTGAGAGAGAACGATAAAGCGCGTCTTTATCGCTCGTCTCACCCAACCAAGTTGAAAAAAAAAAAAAAAAAGCCCTTCAACTCAATATTTTTTTCTTTTTATATCATCCACAAGGATTCACTGAACAAAACGTCACTAATCTGTTTTTTCGTTATGGTCCAGGCCAAGGCTTAGTGCTTCCATTTGTCAAGCTAAAATCTCTTTCTTCTCTTATCTAACTTTCCATCTGACTTTTTAATTAAACAGCTTTTAGATAATTAATAAACAATCATTTCCTTTTATAGATTACAGGAATTAATTAATACCTGTTTTTATTTTAACTTACGTTATTTTTTTATTAAAATATTTTTATATTTCAATCTTGTATTTTTTTATTTAAAAAAAATACATTCAAATACTTTTTTTTTTTTTTGTTTATGAAAAAAAAATATTTTTAAAGTTTAACATCTGTGCGAATGTATACACGTTTAACAATGTTTTAATTTTAGCGTTTAGTTTTTTACTTTTATTTGCGAACTTTTAAGTTTTTATTTTAAATTTAATGTAACGACATATTTATATATCGGTACAATATATATATTATCATCTCACAGCAATTGATCCTACTTGATAGGTCTTTAATTATAATGATATTTTTTAAAAAAAGTGGGCATGCATGTTTTAACATAGTTTGATTGATACCGTTTTTTTGTCCAGTAACAGTATTTATATGCAGCTAAACAATTCCCAAATTTTATAAAGTTATTATATATTTTGTGCATTATATATAATGTTTGGGTATTATTTAGTAAGTGACATACACTATTTTAAAAAAAATTGGTTTTCAGTTATGCCATATTTTTATGACCTAATAAAAAAATAAAAATGTATTATTTTATAATACCTACAATGATTATGATATCCAATCCACATGTGTTGAAAGTATAATCTCAGTTTAAATAATTTTATTTAATATATTTAAAACTGTGTTTTGGTATTTTACATTATATATATATATATATATATATATATATATATATATATATATATATATATATATATATATATATATATATATATATATATACTGTAAATAAAATAAAATATTCATATAGAATATCTTAATCAAAAATAATAATAAATATAATGATGGTAGTATATTTATAAAAAGTATTATAATTCACAGAAGTACTTTCAGTTAATCAATTAACCTTGTTCAATTGTCATTTAAATTCAAATACAGTGGGGGTAAAATCATATCCCATGTTTACTTCTGCTATATTTAAATTGAAATGACAGTTGAAGAAACTTAAGTAACTAGTTGAAAGTACTTCTGAGATCATAATACTTTTTATAAATATATTATCATCATTATATTCATTTATATATATATACATACACACATATACATATATGTTTAAATGAAGGTTTTGATGGATAAGATAATATCTTGCCCAATTGAAGGATTGATGTTATTATGTTTAAACATTAGTATTTATATATTTTATATTGTACATGCTTATTGCCAACAAATTTCTTGAATTATTATTGTAACCTTTAGCTTTTGCCAGTAAAGCTAAACTCCCAGTTATTTAATTTATCTAAGTGTTAAAAAATTTTTTAATAACTTAATTTTATTGCCAGTTAATTTTATTAGGGCTTTACAATTAAATGCCAACTTAATTTATAACTTATTCTAAGCAGTTTTTTAAGTCTTAATTATTAGTAAAAATCATTTTAATATTTTTATTATATATTGATTTGAACTTATTTGTAGCTGGAATTAATTTTCAACTATTTAAATAGAAATATATTTCTCAGTCTAATAATAAAATATTGCTAAAAGCTATTAAAAGCTAGAATTACTTTTATATAGTCTCTAATGTCTTAAAAATTAGTGATTAAATTAAACTGTAGTAATACTTAAGTCTAAATCTTTAATATTAGATATTATTTTAATTTGCCTGCTTATAATAAAGCATTTCTGTCTAAATTATTTATTAGTAAAAGTTTATTTGTTCATGCTAATATCATAAAGATTAAATTAGTGTAAATAAAGATAAGCTATTTAACTTAAGGAATAAAGAATTAATTTATTACTATTAAAAAGTTGTTAGTTTTTAAATTAAAAAATCTTACAAGAATGTGTGTAACTCTACTTACATTTATTAATTTTAGCTTTCATGTCTTTGTTCATAATATTTAAATATCATTCTTAAATATTTTAATTAAAAAAATAAAGTATTCTGGTAAACTTCTAACTTATTTATTTGTACTGCAATATGTTATTTTTTTTTTCATTGGAATAATTTTAATTTCATAAATAATTATTTTTAAGATGTTAAATTTTTAATTAGTCTAGACTGTATATAAATGAGTTTCTATTTTCAGTTTGATTTTCCAGATACCAAATTAATTTTTAAACTTCAATATAAGAGGTCAAGAGATAAAATTTTAAAATTGTCAATTTTTAATCAATTAAATCAATCACATGATTGGGGGATATAAAATACACACTGGAAGAATCTTCATACATATGGGAAAGAACACATGGGAAGAAAAAAACTTGCTTATTTCTTTTCTAATTAATTGCAGAATTAATCATAAGTTTAACTATTTTTAAATAATTTTATTTTTATTGAGTAATATGTGTCCTTAAACAAGTTCTAATTCAGGTACTAAAACTTTAAGCTAAAGTTTACTGGCAATTCCAAAGTCAACAGTTTTAAAAGGAAAGTAGAATGGAAAATTTAAACAATTATTTCTCTGCATCATTGCTGAATTGTATTTATTCAATATTAACATGCCATGGGAATTATATATAATAAGCTTGCATCATTTGCATAAGAACTTTTTGTGATTTTCAATTTTATACTTACAATAAACTTTATTCTAAAGTATTTCTTATATCTTAAGGATAAGGCTGTTAAAGACTTATGTTTTGCAATATTTATAGCAGTTCTTTAATATTTTTAAATGCTTTACTTCAATATTTAAAGAATGTTGAAAGATTACAAGATTTATTCAAAGACTTTAAACTGTTTTGTCTTCAGTAATGTTTTTGAAATATATCATTTCAATATTATTATAGTTAAATGACACTTGTCTTCTGGATAAATTCATTTTTCTTTTAATGAGTGAACTATTTTAATCCTAGATGGAAGAACCTTTGTATTAATTTTAAAATGACATTTTAATTACTTATCATAGTGAATTATTTATTATTGTTGCTGCTTGAGTGAAAAAGAGTCACTCACATTTATTTCAATTTATACTCATGTAAGATCTATATGAGAAAATATATGTCAACTACATATAATAAAGATTTATTAATTTACTTTTTCATTGGAAAAGAGTGTCTATACTCATGTTTAAAAAAACAATATCATACCTTTATTATGGACTTATTACTTAAAATTCCATTATTATTATTATTATTTAAATATGTCTGGACAAAGTAATGGAAACTTGTATATTATAAGAGAAATATGAAATAGTTTTAATGAATTATAGTTTGAGTTATATACAATTAACTTTCAATGAAACCTACTTTATTATGTACTTCATTATTGTTATTAGTGCTATAATGTGAATTTAAACCCTGCTTTCTCTCTAATAAAATCTGCTTCTTTTCTAAGAATATTTGCTCATGGACTTCAGTATTGAATGATATTTTTCTGGAATAAATTTGTCAGTACTTTACTTGTTTAAAAAAACTATTTTGTGAAACTGAATAGCCATTAATATGTTTATGTGTATATGTTTTAAGGAAATCTCTTATATAAAAATAATTCTGAATGTTGTGCATCTAATATTTTAATTTGAACTAAATTTCACTATTTATTGTAAAACCTCCAGGATGAAGAACTTTAATAATTTAAATTTTGGTAAACTGGGTATAATGTTAAATGATAATTTTATGCCTTTTGTAATTTATTATGTATTTTATTCAGTTATATTATGCATTCTTGTCTGATATATTTTATGCATTAGTTGTCAATTGTAATATCCAGAAGTTCACAGAGTATTTACTACTTTATTAATATTATATTATTTTAATATTATATCATTTTAAAAGTATTGCTTTGTCTCCTGTTATGAGTAATTTATCTATCTGAATGAAGATGTTTATGCAAAACCAGTGAGGATGTTGTATATTCTTATTTTACTGTTTATTTCAGGCCATATTTTATTAGGTCAGATTTGACAAATAACTTTGTTATCAGTTT
Source organism: Epiperipatus broadwayi (assembly GCA_028023455.1). Classification (NCBI taxonomy): domain Eukaryota; kingdom Metazoa; phylum Onychophora; class Udeonychophora; order Euonychophora; family Peripatidae; genus Epiperipatus; species Epiperipatus broadwayi. The sequence continues at coordinate 10,342,165 of JAQFVV010012419.1, forward strand.
TATACATCAGTTAATAATTATTATATTTGTTAGAAGATTTAGCATCAGTCTCTTTCTCCCTCTAGTTTATGCTCATCTTGTCACTATATTTTCCAAGAGATAGTTGCTGTGTCTCTTTCTTGATTATATTATTTTATTAGTACAGGTATTTTATAAAGATATTATAATGTTCTCTTTCTTATGATGGTATTTTTTCATGAGTGGTGTACATATTTTTCATGTTTCATATTTTACATAAATGCTTAGTTTGAGGCAGTCTTTTCTAATATTTATGATGGTTCATTCTCATTTTTCCCATATGTTAAGAGACAAAGGTCCTAGCATATTTATTTGCCCTCAAAATGTAGGTGCTCTTTTGAGTTCATGCCATCATTAGGTTTGTTGCCTTATTTATCTTTTCCTCTCAGAAGTATCATATTTTATATGTAGCCATGTGTGGTATACTGCATGACTTCATTATTATTATGGCATTTGATATTGTTATTTGTTTGTGAAGTATATCATCTTTTCTTCAGTTGCACTTTTGACTACTCTATTAGTTAGAGATGGTTCTGATGTGTAGATCTGTTTTGCTGTGCTTTTCCAGCATTACAGAATATAAAACCAATAGTTATTTTTTAAAAAAATTAAAATTGAAATTATAAGCCAAAATAAGTAATATACATCATGTTAAGCATCAAGTTATTACTCGATTGGTAAGACATGACTGGTATTAAAATGTACTCATTGTTGGGACAACATTATAGTATAATTGGTATGAAAAAAATGTTGAACTTCTTATAATAATGCTTAAGTTAATAAAAGCTTTTATGAGCCAGGAAAAATGCACAACTTAATGTAATAATACCCATGTTAGAAAGCTTATATCAGTCAGACAAGTTAAAATAGTTAATTACAATTTAATTCATAAATTTATTTATTACCATAAACTGCAACCTTGTGAAATTGTATTTCTTCAATGCAGTAAGATTGTATGGAATTATATTTAAACAGCTCATTTTAAGTCTGTAGATTTCCAAAAGTGTTGTTATTGAATTGTTCTTGTTGTGCAAATAAATGTCATATTTTGTTGTTAAATTTTTGTTTGATTTTAATATCATCTCAATCCACATATCAATTATCCAGAAATCTTAACATTATATGATTTATCCAGAAATCTTAACATTATATAATTAATGACACAATTATATTTGATTCTAGTTGTTTAGAGTACATGCACAGAAAGTAAAGATAATATCACTTTGTTATAATGGTCTATAGATGTGAAGAATGCATCTAAAGAATAAAATATTTATCCATTTTCTTAATCATAAATGATCACTATAATTCAATTTCAATTATTAAAAGAAGACTGCTTTTGTGATAAAATTATTATCTGCTTATTCATTATCCATCATAAATTTAATTCTTAAATTATTTATCTCAACTTTATAAGAAAAAAATGGTATGAGTTGTTAATAGGATATCCTGAGTGGCCATAAAATCCCTTATCCACTCTTCCTATTCAAATGCTAGGAGGAGATTATTTTATTTTAAATTAAGATTTTCTATGTATTTCACTTTAACTAAAATATTTTATTTTAAAATTTGTTATTATTATTGCAAATTAGGTAGACATTATCTTAGGGGTAAGAATATGTCTACTCATATTTTCACTAGGATGCCATTCATTGTTTAATAACTCATAAATAAATAAAAGAGTGTAAATTTTGATATTAGAAATATTTAATAAAAAAATCCTGAGATCTTATTTTTAATTAATAACAAAAAAGAAATTGTTTTACGAAAAGAAATTATTTTGAAAAGTTAAGTGGCACAAATAAATCATAAGAAACATTATTATCATTTATAAAGAATTTTGAATTGTGAATCAGATCATAGCAATGAAATAGTGAGAATAGTAATGATGAGATATGTTATTATATTGGAGGGGGATATAAAATATATAATATAAGAATATATTATAACCTAACTATTCTTTGGTATATGCTTTCAATATTAAGAGCATTTATATTTTGTCAGAGTGAGTTGAGATTTTTCCTCCTCTTAAAATTTAATAAATGTTAATTAATATATTTACAATGCTTAGTCATTATTATTCTTACACTAATGGCTCTTTTTCCATAGTATTAATTACTTCCTCATATGTCTTGTGTGTGTATGTGCACATGGGTAATTTTAAAACATGGAAGTCTGATATAAATTATATTTAAAGTTGTTAATTATTTTAAAAAGTAATATATTTCATGATTAGGTGTTATCTTAATATTCAAGTGATTTATTTATAATTTTTTGAGAACTTTTAAATAAAATAAAGGATAATTACTTTAAATAAAACATAGTAGTTAAATAAAGTTAATTTTTTTTATTTGTTTTAATTAAGTGTAGACAAGTCTCAAGGTTATATCTATTTTTAGATGACCTGATTTTTTTAAAAAAGGTTAAAAATCATCATTTAATTTAGAACTATACTTCAATGTTAATTGCTGATTGATTAATTAAAATCATATAATAAACTTTACTGTGATTCAAACAAGTACACCCACATTTAAAAAAAGGGAAATAAATTATTACTTTTACTTTTACTCTAACTTTAATTCTAAATTTTCTTTTAAAAATCAATTTTAATTATATATATATATATATATATTAATAATGCATTGCCTAAACCATAATGTCATTTAGGCAATTTACATTTTGTGCCATGCATGCTCTTGCTACCTACAGAAAAAATGTATTCTATCTGAAATATACATTGAAATTTATTGTTATGGAAAAAAACTCCAATGTATCATAAATATAAGGAAATACTATATTAGACTGCCAACCTAAAGAATCATTATATATGTTATTTACTGTTCTATGAACTTTTAGTTAATTCTAGACCTTATTTTAAATATAGTTTATTAACATTTCATTTCAAAGTTTTAGAATTTATACAAATTAATTATAAAGATTGTTATTATTTGCATTATTTTAAAGAAGTCATTTATGACAGACTATTATAAAATATTTTAAATATTAATTATTGAAATATTATTATTACATGAAACTGACTTTAACTAATTATAACTTAAGTTTGCTGAAGTAAATGGTAAGATAAATTATTTTCAAAATGTCATAGAATAAAAAGAGGAAATGAAACATATTCATTTCAGAAGTCATCATGTGTTTGAAATAAGCAACTTATTATTTATGCTTATATTTTCACTGCCATAAAGATGACATTATATAACTGTGTTTCTTCATAAATATTATTTTGGAATTCCATTGATTTATTCAGTTAAAAAATATTCTGCAGAAGAAGTATTTTGAAATTTGCATTATTTTTTTAATCTTGTTAAGCTACTTTAGAAACTTTTGTTATGGAAGCTTTACTCTTATTTATTTAAAAATTTGCCTGTACTTGTTCACCTCTTCATAATTCAAGGCATCTCTGCTTTGATTTATTCATTTATTTTTATGTATTTAATAATATTGTGCAATGTTCCATCTTTATGAATAATGGTGACTCATAAGCCTGGAGAATTATTTTCTTTTTATTTAAAATGAAAGAACTCCTAAAATAAAATAGGGTAATACAAAATGTAGTGTGTTTAAATCATTGATATTATTAGTATTTTTATTATTTTTATTATGATGATTACTAGTGTATTATTAATTTGTTATTATATTTTATATCATATTGGATATATTAATAATAGTATACATTTTAGAATTGAAATTGTTATGAGTAAATATCCAGATGATAGAGTCTAATTATAAAATCATAAGAATTCTCAGAATTTATATTCCAGTAGTATTCAAGTGTGTTAGATATACATACAGGGTAAAACAGTAATTTTATGCATTGTATGCAGATGAATGTATTATTTGAGATTGATGTATGAATGAAATTTAATTCCTATTTTGTGGTATTGCTTTAAAATTATGTTCATGTTGGTTTTTATATTTCCTTATTTGGAGTATATGGTTTATGTGTATATGTATGTAAATGCAAGATAAATTTTCCATGCACTATTTATTAACCATATCTTATCTTTTTTCACTTATTGGTATTCTGCCCATTGTCAGGTATCAATTGTGGCAGCATTGTTGATGGTTTCCATTGCTTTTAATTTTATTAAGCCCCTCTAGAATAGAGATTGAGGCTTATGTGGTGCTTCCAGGTCACATTACCTGGTGTTAACTTATTTATTACTGTCCATTGTTCTTAAATTTTTTTAGTGTGTATTTTTTATCTAAGCACATTTAAGGCATATACATGTGTGAAAGTATTCAGTTGTACTTTAAGATATTTTAAGACATATTGAGTCATTGATAGTCTGCTCACATATGCATAAACAAGTAAAATCTATATGAATTATATTTGTTTTTGTATTTAACTGTGTTAGCAGTATTATAGGAATAAATTATACACTGATTTTAAATTTAGTTGGTTTTGTTATATTATTATCAACATTTAATGGTCTGTGTAAAGACAAACGCTTAGTATTCTATATATATAGATGCTGGTTGGGTTGTTTTCCAAATGAATAAGAGAACTTTTTAAATGCAATTTAAATATTATTTTTTTCAAGGATTTACTCCAGTGATATGCTTATGTCAGCAGTAATCAATATTGAATGACTACAGTTTATTATTTTATTGTATTGTAATATTAAATTTGTGTCATATTGTAAATAAATATTTTGTATTTATTAAATATATTTATGTTTTCATTGTTATCATCATTACACCAATTTACCCAGAAAATCTAATTAATAAGTAATAATTAATAATGTTGAAAATGAGAGTACATTTCAAAAGTCACAGTAAAATTATTTATTCATTTTTTTTTACACCTGCATTATTTAAGATAATATGTCATATTGTTTTGTCTCTTATCACAAGTTTATTTAATGGTGTAGTGGGTAGCATAAAAGTCACCTTTTTGCCTACTGCATTACTTTACTTTGCTAAGTACAAGATTATACATTAAGATATTTTAATAAGATTTACTCACAAATTATATTACTATGATTACTTATATGATAAAACATTAAATATTTAAGAGTATTTTCTTTTGCTAGCAAAGATAATTTGAAGTATTCTGATATTTGAATACTTATAATTTTTATATCATTATTTATTTTTAAATGAGTTATAAGTTTATAGAAGTAAAAGAAAAAGACAATATTATCTTGTGTATAAAGAACTTAAGTTGTTATTTCCTTTGAGTGTATTTGAGTATTAAGCAAAGTAGTTACTTACACTGAATAAGAACAAGAACCTGCGATTTGGATAAAATAAGAATATAAGATTTTTCTTGTTTATATTCTGTTGTAGTATACTTTGTCCATAAGAGGAGTTATTCTGATATGCAAATCTATAGTTATTGCAGTGTCCACCTTGTTTGATATCATTTTGGTGATTTTCCTTTGTTTTGGCTGAACTTTTGAAGATTACAATATATATATAGTGCCCTTTTTATTGGTACATTCCATTATAAAAAAACAAATTGGGAATAAAATTTGTTTTGCCTAATTTTAAATTTTATAAAATCAAAAAATATTTACTTATTAATTTATGAAAAATAACTGCATTTTAGTTATCATAGGGTTTGAACTTGGGTTTAGTTAATTTAAAATCATATAAAGGATGTAAATGATGGGTAAAATAATTAGTTACAAATATACATAAAAGATAAATAATAAATTATAAATTCATTATATTTGCTAATAAGTAAATATTTGATAGCACTTTAAATTATAGTCAATTTCAAATCTAATCTTCTAAACAAAAATGTGTTATATTGATAGATAATTATTGTCTGTGTGCAGCTAATATTATAAAAGCAATTATTATTTTTGGGTAAATCTTAAGTTATGTTTAAAAACAAATGATTAAGAATTATTTTACAAATTTATTGATTAAAAAATCATAAAAGTAATTTTAATGTAGTTTGTCTAAAAAAAAATCAAAATGATTTAAATTGTTTTAAAGTGAATGATAGTTTATTTCACTTTCTAAAAAGTGTTATTTTTTATTGAGAAATATTTTAAAACTGAAAATATTTGTTTTCAAAATAGATCAACATTCACAACTAAGTAAATATTTTAAAAGCAGAGAAAGGGGAGGAGATGAACCAATCAACAGTAGGCAGACAATCGTTTCAATCAAAAATCAAGGGATAATTAAATTGAATAAAAAAAAAAAGATTACAAATCAAGAAACAAGTAACTGGTTTTGATTTTTTTTTTATCTTAAAAGTTTGCTTAAAATTACTTAAAATATTATTATTTTTTTTTAAAAAAAAGTAATGGATTTTACCTACACAATAATTTAAAGGATGTAGGTTATAAAGTTTGGTTAAAGTGAATGAGTAAATTAAATTGATCTCTAAGGGCAAATCAGCAATTAATGGTTCTTGGAAAAATTTTTGAAATTGTTATATGGAGAAAATAATAGAAAATGCAGGAGAAAAGTTGTACATATTATCAAGGAATACCCTCATTGAAAGAAAACATTGGAAGTACTGTTTTCATACTGGACTTAAATGATAAACTAGATGAAGTATGTATGCATCATATTAGTCAAAATAATTGAACACAATTAAGTCACCAGCCAGGGGCAAATAAAAGACAATGTATTTTTGACAGAGCTAAGTATGTATTTTTAAAAATATCTAGAATTAAATTAGTAATTGCTAATAACAGAACTAAGTGTGAATGGAAAAGCATATGTCGTATTCAAAGATAAATCTTAAAGCTTGATTGAATAAAGTTTTAATTGGAGAAATGATTGAAACTAAACAATGCTAGTTTTAATATTACTTTTATATAGAGTTTAAAAAAATTATACTGAGTGATATATATGTTAAATGAAGATTATATTTATACAAGAACAGAATGATAGCGGTCTGCTAGCATGAATGAAAGCATTATCTATCATCTGGAAAACAAAAATATATATAAAACAAGACAGGCAAAACTCACTATATATATTGCCACACACAGCAAGCTAGAGTAATCAATGGATGCCAGAAGACTTGTGCATAAAATCCCCATCTAGTGCCTACTCATCCAATATCCCCAGACTAGTTTCTGGCTTATGGTCATGTGATGTTTATTGGTATAAAACAAGAGTGAGAAAGTAAAACAATCCCAGCAAATATTTAATAAAGAATAAATGTGCATGGAGAATAAATTGTTGAATATGTGACGGAATAAACAGTAGTGCATTGGGAAATATGAAATGCACATGAAAGATAATATTATTCTACTTTTAAAAAGAAAATGGGAAATGCTTTTTTTAAATAATAATATTAGCCAAAAATTAGTAAGAAATCAGTCGAATGCTAAATTATTACTAGCACAAGGAGCATTGAATGCTAAATTATTACTAACACAAGGAGTCATTTAAATCGACTGTATAAGGCAAGGTGCAGATAATCTTTAATTACTAAAGGAAAAAAAAACTACTTCATTGTTAATAATACAATGTTGTGTTAATTTTTTGTAATTGTAATAATCTTTGGATGAGAACAAATGGAGCAAAGGGATAATAATATTGATGTGCAACCAGTCTGCATTGTGTGGAGTGTAGAATGCCAGTAAAAGTTAATTTTTTTTTTTTTAGGAATTTGTATTTTAAAGAAAAAAAAAACACTTGCACATAATGTGTATATATTAATTTTATACTTTAAACATAATTGTTATTACAGTAGGTGGGAGGGTAATAGATCAATAGATAATAAAATTAATAATTGATTTAATTTGGTTATTTATGTCATTAATTATTTTAAAAGATATGTTTTTATTAAATATTGTTAGATAATTAAGATAGAGATGATTAGTGAGTTAATGAAATATATCATAAAATAGTTAACAATATATATGTTATGAAGAGGGAACAGGTTTATGTTTAAATATACAATATTGATAAGGAGAAATGATGATATTTTAAATTTGATCTTATGTTTTACGATGAACAATTTAATATAGTTATACGGAATTATAGGTAATTTTAGTTTGTAATTTGTATAAGCAAATAGTTATAAGAAAGATATTAAACAAATATAGGTTAGAAATATGAAGATAATAATTAAGTTGTTAGATAAAGCAAAGATAAGCATTGTATTTAAGATACACCAAAGGGTGGTCTATTAACCTTTCGCTGAATCTCATAAATTGTAGAAGAAAATTATTGCAGAATGATATAGGGGTTCAGATTTAATAGTACATAGCATAAAATTCTTGTTTGTTGATTTTAGTATATAGGTTGAGAATAAAACCATAGGAAGATGGAGTTTGAGATCAAAAAATTAATTGATGATTTTATAATTCTTATAGGAATATCTTTTTAAAAATAAATAAATAAAGATCAAAGGATGAATATAATGGGATCTAAAATAAACAAAATATGACTTTTCACCATATTATAATAAGATTATTGTATTGAAGCAAGAATATAATAATTAATATTTTCCAGTTTGTCTTTATAATTTAAAACCTAACTTATAATGGGTTAATAAATGTAAAAGAAAGAAAAAAATGATTATCTAATGGAGACAAGTGATATATAAATATGTATATATAGGTAAATATTGCAACAGCACTATATTATATGGGAAGGTGTTATTTTTTGTTTTATTGTAAATATCCAAAAAAAAGGGGGGAATGGAAATTTTTCAATTGTTTATAGTGTTAATATTATGTGGATATATAACTTTATTATTATTGTTATTTTAAAGTCCCTGTTAGTTAAAACGTTTATTATAATATCTTGTAAATAATATGATTAAAGTTGTTGTTTCGAAAGTTAACTTGAGTATTAAATGTTGCATTTCTTTTGTGAAAGTTATTGTCACTATGCATCCAGGATGTACAATTTGAGATTGTAATAAGAAATTAATCCAGTATAGAACAATATAAGCATACATTTAAGCACACACTTCTTAAAAGAGATTTTAATTTAATGTAAACTGCCTTGATCACATAAGTCATTGATAATATTGCAAATTATTAAAGTATGCTTATTTATAAGGAATTAAATTATGAATTATTTATTACTGAAAGTATGAAATATAATTACAATTTAGATAACAATGTTAGTTTAAGAGTAAGTATTAGGGAACATAAATATCAAATAGTAGTACAATTTTGATTATAGATTCATGTTATAAGTCTTTTATTGATTGACACACTACCTGTAAAGTTCAGTAAAATACCTTTTGATATTTTATAGGTAGATCAAATAACTAATTTAAAATCAATGATAATCCTGAGATCTCCTTATAATGATATTGCTATTATAGTTATTCTTAATGAAAGTATTATAAAAGTAAAATAATAAAAGATTACCATACAATAAAATAACACTACATCTAATCATTATAGATATTTTATTCTATTATGTTAAGCATATTATTAGTCTTGAGAGTATTTAGATACTATAAGGAGGACTGTCTAAGTATTCTTATGCCATTGAATAAATACTTTAATATTTATTTAATGTTAAAGGATATGTAATCTTGTTGATAGGATATCTGAGTCTCACAATTGTTATGATTAATTAAACATACTTAAAAATGGTAAGTCTATTAAATAGTATCTAGACAAAATCCTAGTATAATCTAATGTAGGGACTTGGCATATTTTCTAGGAATCATCCTTCTATTGACAAGGTACAATATATATATATATATATATATATATATATCAAAAAAACCAAAACTGTCTAACACTATACTAGCAAAAAATAAAAATGCAAAACCATAAAACAATACAGTACTAGATTAAATTCAAAATTTTACCAAAATCCTTACACAACCATGGTTTCATCTACTACAAATAGACCTTCTCAAGTGAAAATCAACCTAAAGGAAAACATATATATATACACAAACAAACAAACCTTCCCATAATTCATTTCAAACTCCACCTTCCCTTAATATCAAAAGAAGTCTTCATAAGATTGATAGCCTCAGAATCAAGGAAAACTCCTTGATTCTGAGGCTATCAATCTTATGAAGACTTCTTTTGATATTAAGGGAAGGTGGAGTTTGAAATGAATTATGGGAAGGTTTGTTTGTTTGTATATATATATGTTTTCCTTTAGGTTGATTTTCACTTGAGAAGGTCTATTTGTAGTAGATGAAACCATGGTTGTGTGAGGATTTTGGTAAAATTTTGAATTTAATCTAGTACTGTATTGTTTTATGGTTTTGCATATTTATATATATATATATGTATACACACACTAGGATGGTTTTATCTAGATACTATTTAATAGACTTACCATTTTTAACTATGTTTAATCAATCATAACAATTATGAGACATATCCTATTAACAAGATTATATATATATATAACTAGTTATATTTACATATCTATAAGCATTTCTCATTATATTTAAAACTGTAAATCATAAACTGTCATTCAACATATCTATTAAGTTCACACTCTCCATAAATTTTAATAGATTTTCATTTGTAATGCAGATAGGTAAAGAATGTACTTTTAACTTTTTTGTTGGATAATAATCTATAATCTAATACAGAGTGCACTATAAACCTATAAATCTAATTAGTTTATGTAATTTTTGTTTTGAGGTGTGACAAATAAGCATGCAATCAATTAAAAGCTACAGTGGCTATATGAAAAAATACCCCCTAGAATAACTTCCATGCAGCAATTTATTTGTCTGATTCCATGTAAGCTAAAAATAAACTCTGCTTAGGTTATTACTAGTTTTTAATTGATTGTTTACTTATAATAAAAAAGAAATAAAAAATTTTATTAAAAACTTTCAATGTTGTATATAAAAGTCTGTAAAAATCTTTTAATTATTATATATAAACTTTATGAGAGATTTCTTTACTTGAAAAAAAGTTTGATAAATTGTAATAATGTTTGGATGTTTTTATATATATATATCTTTAAAAAACAGTCAACACTTAGACAATCTCAATAAGTAAATAATACAAAAGCTCTGTCAGATAATGAAAATTATTCTTTACGTACAAAGTGTGATAAACAGAGTAGCTAAAATTCTAAAACATTAATCACAAAAAACTATTTGCCAAACGCTTTCCGTACCGAGTACCAGAATCATGGTGACATATTTGCCAACCGCTTTTAGCGTGTATCAGATTCATGGCAACATATGTCGCCGTGATTCTGGTACATGGTACCGAAAGCGCTTGGCAAATAGTTTTTTGTGATTAATGTTTTTTGAATTTTAGTTACTCTGTTTATCACACTTTATACGTGAAGAATAACAATCTCAATAAGATAACAATCAATAATCTCAAACTGTTGTCAAGGCAACCTCTTTTTAATAATAAAGATGGAATATATATATATGATTTAGTTCCCCTATTTAAAAACAAGGAAATAAAGCTTCCACATTTAGTTTATAAGATATTAAAGCAATGCAATACTATTGCTGGATAATGTGTTTTCAGATTGTTGTTTAAATGTTCAATTAGGAGTTTGTTCGATTATATCATAGCTAAAGCCAAAATAAAAACACACACCACCTCTTTTTGGTCCACAAATATCTTCTTCTTATATTGTAATGGTATTATATTCAGAGTTACTTTTGAAATGTTTATTGCAATCAAGTAATGGTAATTCGGATTAAATTTAGACTAAAATACATAGGTAGTTGGTAAGTTATCAGCAGAACCATCATTTTCATCAAGCTACATAAGTTTGATTATTCAAAGTATATCATGAGATGAAATAATGACAACATGGTTATTGTTTCCTGATAAACACTGACATCAAAAGAATTGGAATATCAAAAATTAGCTAGCATTTATTTCCTCAACTAAATGATAGCTTAGATTAATTGACTTCTATCTATAAAAGGGTTATTTTCATTTTGTTTAACCAACATTGTCCATTATTTTTTTTGAATATCATTACAGACCAGATTTAAATACTCCTTCAATAATATCATTCATTTTATTCATAAATAAATTGGTTATGTATGTTAGAGTTAAATTCAGTATGTGCATACATATATATTATTTCAGAATTTTATTACTTTTCAAGTAACTCTAGCACAGACCTCAATCAAACAAGCTTATAGTAGTCAGTCATACAAATATTACACATTTTAATTTTCCTAACAATAAATATTAACTAAAGTGCTGGGCATTCATCATTAGACAAATCTATAATTGACCACATACAAAAATCATAACACTTGAAATACATGAAAGATATAATCATACAAATCACTCCTAAAGCTGATATTTGCCTCAAATCTAAAGACTAGATGTGAATCATCCACCATTGATAATTATTAGTTGTAGCTTTCTTTATATGGTTGACTTAATTATAGCCAATTTAATGCTACTAAGATCCATTCCAATGAAGTTGCTTCTATACACTTAGAAAGGAGTTTCTCATTTGAAATACATTTCTTCACCAAACAAGATACAGTATCAAGAATACAACAAAAGCAAGGAACTTACATGACATGTTCCATAGTTTGAGATAATACATTAAAAGAAATTTAAAAATAGGTACATGGGGTTTATACAATCAAGCATTTCATATTGAGTGTGTTGAAGGGTTGTATTATAAATATTCATGACAACACAACCATTGTTAAGTAATAAATATAAAATAAACATAGATAATCCTATTAGGTAATAATCATTCCAGAAGTTGAGTAAATATGACATACAGTTTGGAAGTTATATGTAGCATTCCCCAGTTTAGCAGGATACTTAAATGAAATTGAAAGCTATCACTAATTGAGTTTAGCATCAAAAATTACCTAATTAGATATAAATCACAGCTATGATCAAATGATAATATAACCAATTACATAATTTATCGGAATGGGTTACAACACTTACATCAATTGAGTGCCCATAGGTTAAATGAGAGGTAAAGCCATTAATGCAGAAGAACAGAGATTAAGAAGTTCATAATTAGTCCTACCACTTAAAACATTTGTAATATATAGGTTCAGGGTATATGTAATGTAATCACACTTGAACCTGTAGTGTGATGGGTTATTGTTCATTATGTTCTGATTGATCCCAAGTTTCAGGTTGTCCCAAGTTTGGGGAGGAGTATGCGGGATCAGGTACAAATGCAGGAAGTAAAACAGACAATGTAGGCAAATCAATTAGCTTGTGATTGCCCACTAAACTCTAAGTACAAATTAACAATGCATGAAAATTTGTCATTTACACTGAGATTTCTGTTAAGTATGTTAGTTTGATAGTAACTTCTATATTGCCAGTCAGCACAATGATCAAGAGAATCAGAAAGCAAAAGGCATTAATTTCTGTTGCATACTATTTATATGAAAAAAAATTTTCAAAAGAATTTTAATTTCATAAATGCAAAAGAAAAATTATTGTAAGAATTTTCTATTTTTAAAACAAACTGAAAACATGAAGCAAAACAAAAAAAAACAAGATGTATAATAAAATGTAATTACAGATTAAAGATGTTGGATCATCTTAAGAGTAATTAATTCTGATAACATAAAAAATATATTTCAAATTTTATTTCTGATTTTCAATTTATTTTATGTAAAATCTTAATATTCTAGTACTACCTGCTCGGACTTGAATTCACGTTTAGAAAGCATTTAAGTTAGTACTATCTGTCTAGACTTAAATTGAGGTTTAGAAAGTATTTAAATTGTTATCTTTTATTTTACTAAAGTAATACATTTTTATGTCAAAAGAAAAGAAAACTTTTTTATTTTCTTTAATTTAAACAAAAAAAAAGAAATCATTTTTACTTAAATTTAAATAAAATTCTCTATGTCTAATGTATATGCACCTGCTAAATTTGAATATAACCTATTGTTCTTATATTTATCGGACAACATTGTTTTATTGATCTGCAATTTAATATTGTAATCATAAATTAATCTCCTTTCGTCAACCATTTTAAATAAACTTGAAACAAACATTTCTATTTCAATATATGCAAAGTAATTACGTCATAAGATAGAAAGCAAGATCCAAAACAAAACAAAAATTATGGATTCAAACTAAATCTGCTAACAATAATTTAATATTTGATTATGAAAAATAGCATAATAAAATATATTGACAGCACAATGATTATTCATCATTTCACATGGCATTAAAAGAGAACAAAACCAATCTTCATCTTAGAAAAGAATAATATAATGAAAACAGAGTGAATTGATAAAATAGGCATGGAAAGATGTTTGATAATCTTATCTCAGCTAGTAAATTAAAATTGTTCATGAAATGCATGTATAGTTAGAGAAAATAAACTGAATTTTTATACTCACGATGGTATAATACATGAAGTTGAGATAAAAATAAAACATTAGATAAATATACAAAATGAAATCATATTAAAATTAGATATGTATAAATAAAGTTATATTATAAATAAATAGTCAATATCTTTACAAAGATATCTCACAGATACCACACACACGCGCGCACGCACGCACACACACATATATATATAACCATACAAACCATTTATTAATTATTAATCTAATCGGTGCTTGTCTTATAGATAAAGACGTAGTTCGATGGCGCCATTTTCACGCTAAAACTATAAAATATGATCATTCCCGGGCTGTTAATTATAATCATTTTGATGTGTTTTTTGTAATGCGAAAATAAAAACAAAAGAAAATCGTCTTTTTTAAATATTATTTAATTTTAAATATTATTTTTTATTAACGTATACAAATTAAATGATAATAATAAATGTAAAATAAAATAAATTACAATTTGATTCGTGTTTTTTAGTTTGCTTTATTAGAAAAATCAATTTTCTATCAGAGATTTTTTTACTGGGGTTACGGCTTTTTTTTTTCTTGTTTTTAAAAACTCATAATCGGAATAAAAAGTAAAATTTCTTAGTCTTCCTTTTACATTTTATTTCTACAGAGAAACAGATATTATTGTGTTATCACTATTTTTTACTTTTTTAGTCTTTGTTTTATTTATTTATTATTTTTTTTTTTTACAGACAAACAGATATTACCGCTATTTTTTATTTCAAATAGAATGACAACAAAAATTAAAAGTTGTTACAGTTAGTTTTAGGGTTAGATTTAGGGTTAGTTTTAGGGTTAGATTTAGGGTTAGGTTTACATTTAGTGTTCTGTTGTTTGTAATGCTAAAATAAAAATATCAAAATCGTATTTTTGTAAATATTTTTTTTTAGTAACATCTATAAAATAAATGATAACAATAAATATAAACTATATTCAACAAAGTATAACCGTAGTCGGAGACTTATTAATCATGTTTATAATATAGGCTTTTTATGAAATTTACAAAAAAAACCATGCATAATTGTACTTTTCTTACTGGATATTTTTGTGTTACCGCTCTTGTCTCGAGGAATGTTACCAACAGTACATTACTTGACGCATTATCTAATTCCAACTCACTTTAGACATATATCTTGTCAACATTTTCCCAATTAAAACTTCAATACAGTATGGTGTAAAAAGTCTGATAATTATTACTTTACAAAATCTGAACATTTCAATACTTTAAAATAAAAAAAAATCCAATGAAAACAACATTTCCATCCAATTCAAAAAAACACACCCTCTCACCAAGCCGTAATCATTTTATAAACTGTGCAGATTCGGAAAATGTATTTGCTGTGATGCAACATACATACTGTACTGTGACATGACATAGTGGCCTGCAATCTGTAGCACAACAAAAAAGTTGTATTATAGAAAACACGGGTTCGAACGTCTCAGCCGCGGAAATGGCATTTTTATGTGTTTTAGCGCAAAAATGGCACCATAGAGTGGCATCTTTAGCTATAAGACTAGTACCATCTAATCTTTAAAATAATAGAAATTACTGAAAAATAACAATATAAAAAACATATAAGAAAGTTATGAAGTTTTATTCAATTAAATTACCATTTATCTAAAAATAATATTTAATACAAAGAATATATTAAACATACAAATTATTCCAGTCTTTAAATTGTAAAAACAAAGATACATACAACTTTTACTGATTTTATCTTTTAAATGTTTGGATACATTAAACATTTTCTGTGCCATATCAAAATATGTAGAAAAGCGCTTCTTGCAGAGTTAATTTTTAAGTTTGGGATAAGTTTTCTTCATTCAGCAACCAAATATAGGTTAGCTACAAAAGCCTTGTTTTCAGTATCTTTTTCACTCTTAAATAGGTTTTTAGTTATCATCATATAGAACAGACAATTAGCATATTAAAACTATTCTTTAGGGTTCTTTGTCTCCATATATTTTACAGATCTTTGTCTACACATCTATTGCTCTCTCTCTTTTTTGGAATTCATATTTTAATTCAGCAATATACATAGTTCAAACAACAGGTTTCTAGTACTGTACACTATCTGCTTTATACATAGTGTAATGGTACAGAATAAGACATTATATTCTGTATCAATCATCATTGTCAAAAGCATTACTATTTTACTCATAAAAATGTACAGAAGACCAATCAGAAGCTAGGACAAAATGCTAAAATATCTATAATAATAAACATATCAAAAACTTTTGTGATCCAATACCGATTATCATCAATAATCTGAGTTATCAGGCACCATGAGTTTTCTGGCATCAATAAATTAATAATCATTCTAAGATATATTAGTAAATTGAAATTATGAACTTCATATATGATTATTACCTTTGCACTACTTAAATAATTCTCCAAAAAACCATCCAGATGTCCAAGCATGCATGAACTAGTTGTGGAATTGTGAGGTTTCTAGTGGCTGTAACAAAAGAAAATATACATGTTTATTTTTTATATTATTAAATAATTTTATTGGGATAATCTACAATCCCATTAAAGCACAACTCTATAATGAAATAAGTTACACATACTTATAATTCACAGAGTAATTAGCTAGATGATAAAAACAAAAAAAAAATAATTTCAGAATTTATTACTTTTTTTAAACAAATGTTTAAAGTTATCAAATAAATAAAAGAATTTTTTTTTTAGAAAATGATAATGTGATAAATATCATATACTACAAATAATTATTATCCCTTTCTAACTCTTCTTAATAAATTGACATTTAATTTAGATGAGTTATTTACTTACAATAATCAAAACCTTATTTGAATATTTCCCCCCTTTTTTCATTTGAAAATGAGGATGTCCCCATACAATTTTAATCATATAAAAATGTTTCAACAAAACTACTTAAAACATCATGCAATCATCATTAAAACTACACTACTGTATGAAGAGTTTGCTATGGTTAAAACTACTTAAAAATAGTTAATATTTTCAATTATTACTTTCTTTATAAAGTAAAATTTATAAATGAATTAAGTGTACACCCTATAATTCTTCTTTTACTATGAATTTTTCCCCTTTTCACTTCTTGTTTTATTATTGCCTAAGTGTCACTTCTGTTAGATCATGCAGATAATAGGTTTGTCAACTCTTGACTCCAGATTTTTCTTTCTTGCTATAGCTTTTTTAAAGTTATTTTACCCATTTAGTTTTTTCTTCTTTTTATTATTCTTCCATTTAGGCATTTTATTTTTTTTGTAGCTTCAGGTTTTCACCTCAACAATTATTTTCATTTCAGGTTAACATAAGCTGAGATAGCCATAATTTTGGATGGATCAATACATAAGGCAAGTTAAAAGTTTTTTCTGGGGTATTTTTCTATTGGTGCATTCCTTTTAGTGAAAATTATTATTTGATTGGGTCAGTAATGATTAGCTTCAACAAGAACATAACAAATAGTTCTTGTAAACTCCATAATATTATATGCTTTTCAAAAATTATTTTTTATTTAAGAGTAAGATCAATTTAATATCAGATTTCTAAGTTGAAATTTTGATTGCTAAACTCATTACTAAAATCTACTGAATTCTAATGTCCCATACACTCTTCATTTTTTAACAAAATCATGATATCAGTCTTCCATTTAACTTTTAGCCTGATGCTTATGAGACCTTGCATTGACGATTGATGTCAATCTAATTTCATCATTTTTAATGCTACAATAAACATTATGCACTCAATAGCTAGGTTTTTAAAAGTTCTGTAAGATTCTACCCTCTCTTGAATTATTTTACAAGTAAAAAATCAATAAAACTGCCGGTAAAGCTTATCAAAGAAGAAAGCTTGTTGGTGATTGGCTTTTAGCCTTTAAAGATAGTCTGATTGGCTGGCAAGGACAAAGAAACCGCATAATCAAAGAAAAACACTAAGATTTTCAATTCGAAAATGATAAACAAATATTTTAGACAATTATAAAAGTATTTTCTGACCAATTATAATTATTTTAGTAAAATAATGCTAGAATTAAAATTATTTAAAAAAAAAATTTCAGATTTTAGTAAAAATATTTAAGATTTTAGCAAAAAAAATATTTACTTTTCCGTAACGTAAAACTGAAAAAAAAATTTACATCAGCAACTCTTTTTAATTAGTTACTAAGTTTAGCTTTTAATTTGCCACTATGAAATATTTCTACAATAAACAAATAGAAATTTATTTTTGAAAGAACTTTCATTCACTTTCATAACCTGACAAATTATTAATATACTTTTTACAAACAAATCTAAAGTGAATATGATATTAAAAGGTGAATATATTTTGACAATTGACTTTGTCTTGGCCAATTAAAAGTCTTGATTTTTAACTCATTCAGGCCAATAATATAATTAGCGGTCAAAAGGTTAATCATGACTCTCTTAGATATTACTGCATTAAGCCATTATCAATTGATTTTCTTGTCACAAGAAAGATTATCTATTTATTTTTTATACTATTTATATACCAACTGAAAAATAACTTTGAATATCAGAAATAAAGATCTTTATCTCTACTTGTTGATTTTTTAAAAAATAAAATATTTCATTTACATCTCAGATCACAATTTTTTTTTTCAAATATAAAACATTTTTTTTAAGTCAGGAGTAACTCCTCAGAGAATGGACTTTAACATTTCTGTGCACTCTCCCATGAGTACTGACTTTAAAAGCATAAATTTTTGCTTATGCTTAGGTTTTTTTCTATATAAACCAGTTCTTTATCACCATACTTAAATTAGGACTTTAATCTATTGGGTACCTGAATTGTAATATATCAATTGAATTGCACAAATTGATAGTTTATAATACAGGCACCCAATAGATTAAAGCCATGATTTAAACATGGTAAGGAAAGACTGATTTATATAGAAAATAAACCCTAAGCATAAGTGACATTTATGCTTTTAAAGTCAATCCTCATAGGAGAGTGCATAGACATTTTAAAGCACATGCTCTGAGGAGTTACTTCTTTTTTATAATACTACATACACTATATAACTACTAGTTTATATTATAAAAATAAAATATATATATAAACAAGAATTACTCCTAGAAAAATATCCTTGTCTTTTTTTTTTTACAACTATATATAAATTTCTACACAATCATTTCAGGTATGTAAATTATTTAATAAGTTTAATGGAGCTGAATTTCTATTTACTACCTAGATCATCCTGCAGCAAATATGAGAAGAATTATTTCTTCTCAATGGTGAAAATATTAATTATAGTGGCAATTGAGAACAATAATTTTACTTAACATTTTCAATACTAGAAATAATTTCTTTCACTTTGGAATCACATTAAATCATTTCTTCATCACATGGACTAAAATTGTTTTCAATTACTAGTAATATATTATCACAAAAAATTATTGAAAAAGGAAAATAGGAAGACAGAAAAAAGACTGCTTAATGAATAATATTTATGTATTACACCACTCTCATGGAAGGTAGGGATTGGTTTATGTCTGCTTTTAACACTGTGGAGGGATATAATTATAAACACATTATCAAAGACATGTGCCAGTTCAGCATGAAATGTGCATCTTGGGGATTTTACATCTTTTCACATATCTTTGATATGTTTATGATTACATTCCTCCAGAAGATATTAAAAAGAGATAGAAATCAATCCCTATCTTGCATGAGAATGGTGTATGGAAAATTACACTACAGAAATGTAATTCATTAAGTGTATAATCTCTAGTCTAGTGAATATCTAATAGTTTTGTATTGAAAACAATACTTAGTCTTTGAAGAACCATTTCATCATTAAAGTCAGCAGAAGTTCTTAGTAGGACACAGTTTGTTTCTTATTTATAGTAGGTATTCCTATTTAAAAATTATTTCACTATTTACCACCTGTGGAATTTATCAGTAACCTGAGAATAGCCCATTTTCCAAAGAAAATAAGCTTTATCTATCAAGATTAGAGTCGTAAAAAATATACTTATTTTTTTTGTATATTAGTCTTCAGTTTAAATATCTTGCAGCAAAATTGGATTGTTTTTTAATATAATTATTATTTAAAACACTTAGAACTAATAAAAATAATAAAATTGTTTTAAATATTTTAAAAATAATTTATATTGAGAAATGAAAAACTATTTATTCATTACTAATGTCACATTATATATATATATTTTATTTTCTCACTATATAGGTTTTAAATACTTGAAAAAGCATTAATAATTAAAAAATGCTTTTTCTATTTTTTATTAAAATGTCTCTAAAAATAATAATTTTTAAAAAATTACATTTAAAAATAAAAATAACTCATATTTTTTTACTAAAATAATATTAAAAAATTCTCACTGAATTCTGCAAAAAACACTGTCATTTGAAAATTTTATTCTCTAATTAACTAAAACAAAAGTATAGCTTTGATATCATTAAAATGCATTTTATTACAAATATTGTAGATGGAACTGAAATTTAATAATGATATAAAATGCTCTTTATCTGTTATAAACATATACAATACATGATTGTATTTCCAGCCTAGAGTAATTCCAGAATGGATTGGATAAGAATTAATACATCACTGTAATAAAACAGTTGTATATGTTTATATATATGAAAATCTTGAATGTGTGGAGTAATCCATATAAATCAATTCTATATAAATGTGAGTGGAGAAAGATTTAGTTCACCTAACAAATTTAAAAAAACATTCATTAAAAATATTGTATTGATATATATATGTGCGTGTGTAAAAGTGGCTTACAATATATCGGTGAATCTAAATGTACATTAGAAAAAAGAATAAAAGAACATATGCTTTTATATAAAAGAGTTCAAAAAGATAAACAATCAGGAAAAGATTAAAATAAACCTTGATAATCTGTTATATTTGATCATAATAAAACTTGTAAATATGGATTTAAATTGGATTATAAAAACATCAAAATTATACAAATTAAACGTTGCCACAAACCACAATAAATTTAAAATAAAAGAGGCTATATTAATTTCAAGAAATCGTCAAATGTTAACAAATCATCAATCATCAAACATTAAAACAACAGAATTGAATTATGGGAGTTATGAAATGATGTCTCGTTTTAATTATTCAACATTACATAGTTGACAAGGACTACAAGGAATATATTCTAAAGTATTTCGAATAAAATAAGTTAAATACTGTATTTAATATATATATTTGAATATTACATATATTTTGGAAAGAATACAAACTTATTCTATTATATATAATTCTTTATGCAAAAAGTTGTGAAACAGATTTTTGTTATAGTTAACTTATAATATTAAAACAGGCAAAACTCACTATACATATTGCCACACACAGCAAGCCAGAGCAATCAATGGATGCCAAAAGGCTTGTACATAAAATCCCCATCCAGTGTCCACTCGTCCAATATCCTCAGACCAGTTTCTGGCCCTTGACCCTCATCAATGTGGTGGTGGTCATGTGATGTTTGTTGGCTTTATTATAATATTGTATGTGTTTTTTTAAATATTTATATATATTTAATTATGATGTTATTAAAATAATTACTGAAATATGAATATTTAATGAAATGTAGCTATGTTGCTAAAACAATATTATATTAAAATAATATTCAATTAAAAAGTATAAGTAGTAATACACGAATTTGTTACTATATGTAAATAAGAGTAGAGAAAGGTTTAGTTCATCTGACAAGTTAAAAAAATACATTACTTTATCCCTGGAATTATACTTCAAATATTATTACTTTATTCCTTTGATAAAAACAAATCTCTATTTATGTAAAAACAATATCTTTATTTCAAATATATATAAAAAATTCCAACTAACAATTGGCAATGGATAAAACTTAAAGCCAATTGTTATGCAATAATTTTTATTGTAAAAAAGTTCAGAAGTTTAATTTTTTTTTATATTTTTACCAACAATATATTAATTATATTAAGAGAATTATTTAAATACAAGTATATTGTCTGTACTGAACTTAATATAAATAGAAATGATTTGAACTCAGACTTTCAACCTCCCTGCAGCTATCTACACCATCTTAGACAACCATTACACATGACCACTAGGAACGAAGCTTCCATGTATTGAATGGAATGAGTGCTTGAGTGGAAAAACTCACTAAAACTTTCAAAAGCTTTAATTAAATTCAATTTAAAAAATTCACTTTCAATTTTTTTTTAATGACAGTTGAATTGTTTTTATATTTAGAAAGAATGAACTTGACTAACACATTCCTGTAGATTACAAGAAGTTCAACCAATGCTAAGATCTAATTTACAATAAAAAAATTAAAAAATGTTAAAAGGATTTGGAAGATAAAAATATATTGATAATGTATTATCTATATTTAAACTAATCAGTCTGATTAGAATGAGCAATTCACATTCATTATTTTTTTGTATGGAATTACTGTTGACTTTCAATGTTTTTACTAACAGTTGAATTGTTTTTATATATCAGATAGAACCAACTTGACTAACCCATTCCTATATATTATAAGAAGTTCAAACAATGCTAAGATCTAATTTACAAATAAAACTTTTAAGAATGTTAAAAGGATTTGGAAGATAAAAATATATTGATAAATATATTCTCTGATTTACAGATAAGAGAGTTTCAGATTTTTCTAGATGTGTGGAATATATATATATATATTGTGCCCTTGTCTGTAGGTCATAGGTAGGATAGAAAGGTCAAATGTGAAAAAAATTTTAAATTTTAAGTAGTATTTAGGTGATATAAAAGTAATAATAGTTTTGTAATACAATTTTAAGCTAAAATACCTAATAGATCATAGTGTAATAAAGTGTTTTAAAAGTAAAGTGTTAAATAAAGTTTTAATATCATTGCTTATGGTTGTGAAAGCTGGCCATACAAAATAACACAGCTATAAATAGCTAAAATTATTGTAAAAAATTTAAAATAATAGTCTAAGAATTAATAGATTAAATAAATGAAATATAATTTTATAGTCAGTCAAAATTAATAGGATATTTTTTATTAATAAACTTTGGGATGGTGAGAGTTATATTTGGTTCTATAAGTTTCAATTTATTTTCCAAAATTTTATAAAGTACATTAGTTTTGGTGATTTAAACCGAGACATAAATAAAAATTTATTATTTTATAAAGTAGATAGACACGGACGATATTAAATGCCTTCACGCACACACACACTAGATAATAATAAAGTTGTGAATTTAAAACTAGATATAATTGATCCATCATTAAAATTAAAATAAAAATGGATATATCTAATAATTATTTTAAAGAAAAAAATAAGTTTATCAAACTATATTTAATTTAATAATATTAGTTAAAATAATATTCCAGACATTACGCCATAAATATTTATTTAAAAATGCGTTTATTATCCCAAAATAGAATGACTAATATTTTCCCTAAAACAAATATTGACCAATCAACGGATTTAAATGAAAAAAAAATCTAAGATAGACAGAAGCAGACGAATGTGAAAGTTGAAGAGGTAACCTTTTTGAATTGCTGTAACATCAAATGAAAAAGTGTTTAAATTTATAAATTAATAATTATTCTAAAGTTGCTTTAACAGATAATATAATTTGTATCCAGAAAGATGAATTCTAATTTCTAGATTACCTGTTTTTCAAATTTACATATACTAAGTAAAGATGGAAATACCAAAAATATAATTAAATAATTATTAAAAGAAAAATGAATGAAAATTGATAAGTTTTATTTTATACGCCAACAGAAACTAAGTCCTATAACTCTAAAAAATACAAGAAGACTGAAAATATAAGAAAGAAAGTATTTACTATTGAGAAAATCTTAGACGAAATTTTTTTATAAGTCTTAAAACTAAGCATATTTCCATGAGAAAAATCATATTCAAATAAAGTAAAGAAAATGAGGAAGAAAAATATGATAATTAAAGGAAAACATTATTTAAAAATATAATTTCCAAAGTAAAAAAAATAGAAGAAAAGCCATAGTGTATAAAGGTATATGAATTTACTAAAAGGAAACTAGATTTTATCTTATCATAGAAAAGAGGAAAGATATTAAAATGGAAGAAATATTTTTAAACAGATATAAAAATTAACACTAAAAGGAGAAAATGACATGGAAATGAAGAAAAAATTTATTGAATTTTAGAAAAAAGATACGAGGGAAAACCAAGTGGGAAAAAACTAGAGATATGTAATGGAGATCTCAAGAATAAGGGGAGAATATGAAGAAAACTAAGGATACCTAAGAAGAATTAATAAACATAATTTAAATTTTAAAATAGAACATTAAGGGACTGAGAAAATAAAGATATTTTTATTTAGCTTGCAAGGAACGATTTTCAAGCGAGTGCAACAGAGATGTATCGTAAATATAATTTTAATATTTTTTGTATTTAAAGTATAAAATTGAATTGTTTAGGGAAACATATAAAATAAATTTTAAATATTATTTAAAAATAAGTAATGAAGAGAGAAATATTAATAAATAAAAAGTATGGAAAATTTTAAATACCTACAGAAGCCTGGAATGGAGAAGTTTACAAATACGATCCAGAGGATAGAGATCGTAATTTTAATATTATTGTAATAGTAATAATTTTTTATAGCACTAAAAAAAGAACGATAAAAGAAAGACACATTCTCCAACATCAAACATTATTAGAGAAGTAAAACTTTAAAAAGAATAAATAACTAAAATAATTAATAATAAAAAATATTAATAGTGACTTTTTTTATATAAAAACCAAATTGAAAATAAGATAGAAAGACGAAATAGTAAAGAATTTAAATAAAATAAAAAATATATAAAGACAAAGAATTTCGAAATAGAGATGAACTGAAGAAATCAAGATAGGATTGGGAGACTGGCAAAGGAAAAAGAGGAGTATGAAATCAGGAAGAAATAGGAGAAAATAATGAACAAAGAAACACCTATAACTGAGACTAGGGCAATTTAACAAAGGAGAAAATAGACCATATTAGAGGAGAAGAAGATAAAAACCTACTAAATCAGGGTTATAAAGGAAATACTTTATTTTACTATACTTATTTCATGGAAAAACCAGGAGAAAATAGAAAGAAAAGAAGAAAGGAGAGAGAAAGAAGTTGAGAAAGAGAAGATAAGAAAGGAAAGAAAGATATAAAAGATGGAGAACAAGAAAATAAAAAAAAAGAATAAAACCTTAGAATTAAGTTTTAAGAAAATAAGGTTTGGATAGGAATTTTAATAGAGAAGAAAGAAAGAATAAAAAGATTATAGGGAGCGAAATGATATAGCTGGGAAGGACAAAATTGATAAAATATATTGTGATAAAAGAAAAAATAAGGATAAATCGTAGGAATAATAAGAAATAATAGAATTTATTGTTATTTACATAAAAGAAAATTATGAAATATAAACTGAAGGGAAAAAGCAGAAAATTTTAAGAATAAGTTGATAAACTACTTAAAATATGAAGAAATAATATGGAATATTTTGTATTATTATTAAAAGGAAAAATAAATGAAATAATAATAAGAATAAAGAAATAAAGTGAATAAGAAATAGGGATACCTAAAAGTACAAATTACTTATAATAATAAATTTTATAAAATTTATAGTAGCTTGTGCTGGTGTTTTTCTACACATGAAAGAGAAACACAAGACGTTATAATTAAACATATTTAAGGTTTACAAAATAAAAACATTAGAGATTTTAAATTTTTATTTATTTACATGATGAAATGAAAGAAGTATAATTAAAACAGATATGGTCATAACTTGATTGCCACAATACTTAAGTAAAATATATGTAAACGTTACCACATAAACTTTGATTATCGGATTGATAAATATTACCACGAAAATATTTAATACATCTAGAAAGAAAAGAGGATTGTATTACTCTATTATTGTTATTGTTATTATTAATTAGTTATTTATTACGTAGTGAACTGTGACATAAAATTCCCTTATCATAGTTGGCTATGGCAATATAAAATCAGTTTTAATTACAATTTATAAACCTGAGATTTAATTTAATTATTTATTTATTTATTGATTTATCTATTTGATTTGACATGATTAGATCAATTTAATTCTATTTTCTTTAATTAATTTATTTTATGTAAGCTAGATTTTGTTTTAAAAATATTAAGATATGATAAACGTTTTAAAAGTCGTAAGAATGCTATTAGTCAATTATTTATGATAGTGTTCGTATGCCATTGGGATAGTATCTCAATGAAATCTCATCTTGTACCTTTGTCATTGCTCCAGGTCTCATGGGAATAATGAAAGATATTTGCGTTGATTTTATTTCATAAACACGACTAGATTTAATAAAATTCTGAGCTAGTAATTATTTTATTTAAATTATAATGATATGTTTGATAGACTGAGCTAAAGAACCCGGAATTATTATTAATGTTAATTGTTATTGACCGGAAATAAATAAGTAACGAAAATCCGAAATAATTAGTATAATCTTATATGGAGCAAGAGAGGGAGGTTACAATATATATATATATATTAAGTGCTGTTATATAAAAATTGTCGTGGCAAGTGAAATAAAAACATTATAAAAAAGAAATGTACTTCCGTTCCTAAAAAAGTCACACTTCATCACTGATGCCCACATATATATGAAAAAGATAAATGATCTCCAATATACATATTTCATGTTGAACCAGCAATCATCAATTGGTCCAGATCATCTTCTACCACACACATATAATCAGTGCTCAATTTATATTAAGATAGCAAATCTTCAAACTATAATAGACAAATCAAGGACTTTGAACATTTCGTCATCAGATTGTCAATAATATGCATGGCTGAAGAGAGTGGAGAATATTAAAAACTGTCCATTAAGGTTTGAAGATTTGCTTTCTTAATATAAACTGAGCACTGGGTGAGAGATGATGATCTAGATCAACTGATGAGTACTGGTTCAATCTGAAATATGTATATTGAAGATCGTTTATCTTTTTCACATGTATGTAATCATGTGTATCGGTTGTATAAGATGGAGTGGATAGCTGTAGGGAGATTGAAACTCTAGGTTCAAATCCCTTCTAATTACATTAAGAGGATTAAGAAAACTTAATGTAATTCATTTTATACAATAGTTTTAGCAATTGCATAATTCTCTTTTAGATAGTACTTTGAGAAATATCAAGTGTTGTTAAATGTGTTACACATGCATGTGCTAGTCATACACATTAGAATCAAAAATAACTTTTTAAATAAAAACTTTCTTTGTAATCTAATGACGAAACAGCCAAATGAAGTCTTGTTTTTTTAATTATTATTATTTATATAGCAAAGATTGATATCTTGGATTTAACACTCTTTTTAGAAATGATTTTTATTTCTAAAAAAAATAAGTTTTAATTAAGGCACCACTAATGAATGGTGGATTTTTTTAAAAGCAAAAAATAATAGTAGTCAAGCATTGGTGGTCGAGTGGGCAGCACGGCTGCCTTACAAGCAGTTGTCCCGGGTTCGCTTCCCAGATGATGCTTTGACACATGAAGAAAAAAATAATAATAATAGTAAAAAAAAAAAAAGAAAATATCATAAATCTTTAATCCACAATCTTTTTGGTTTTTCCAGATTACTCTTTTCATATTGAATATTATGTATCTTATTTATTGCTAAAAAAACAAATCTGAAGATTATCAACAAAATTTATGTATAGTATATAAAATGATAATAAAAATATATTTGTATGCATATGAAGATAACATATATTACTTATAATACAAAATCAATCACAAAAAATGAGAAAATTTTTGCAAAAAGAATATTTTTTCATCAAATTGTTTTAAAAACAATTACAAAATAGTAGAAACATACAAATGTTATGTGTACTAAGTAAAAAAAAAATATTTACAAACTTTAATATCAATTAGATTAATTAAAGTATCTATATTTGGTTTGAAATTTGACACTTTTATACAAATACAAGATTCCATGAAATATTATATGTCAATTGATTTTGTTAATGGATTTAAAATATAATTCATTAGAAAAATACTTTATTCATAGATGTAAAACAAACCAAAAATAGTTAAAGAAATATTGTTTTTTTTTTTTTTCATTGTTAAAACTATTTAGGAAGAGTTGCCAAACTTTATAATATAATGTTCTAATACTTGAAAACTTTTCATTTTTTTTTATTTCTTTGAATTTATTATTTCCAATTTTAAAAAAACCTTTTAAAACAATTAATTTTATTTCCAAGTTAACAATTCATAGAAAATGAAAATAGACCATCATTTGTGTAACTTTATTTTCTTCAAAAATATTCAAATATGAACTTTTTTTGACAAACATCAGTAGAGTAAAATTAATATATTTATTTTTAATATTAATTGTAAAATAAATATGAATTCACTATTTTTTGTAAGTTTACCACTTCAATAAAAAAAATTACTTTTCTAGAAAGCAATTAATAAGTGTACCATCCTAAACGCACTTGCAGAGCACTAAGTGACCATGACCACAGTAGCTAATTGTTATTTAAATGCTGTTAAACCACTAAACCTCACATGATTATCTTCTTTATGCTTACTCAAAGATCTAGGCATAGTACTCTCAGATCCAAGGCTCATCACTGGGAATACTAGATGAGTAGGCACTAGATGGGATTGATTACTCTGGCTTGCACTGAGTGGTGCTACTGTTTGTAGAGTTTAGCCTCTGTATAAATGCTGTTATTGTATAATATTAGTAACCTAAACTAACTTCAAGTCAAAATTTATAAAAAATTAAATGTTACACTTTAAATGCCATTATAATAATATTAGCAGACAATGCTATATAAAAATATACACAGCGCATAGTCACAGTATTAGTTTGATTTCTAAGTTCATTTTAATAAATTTATTAAAAAGTAAAGATTGGAATCTTAGATGAGATGATATTAAGCACAAAATGACACTTTAGAAACTACAAATAAATAAGGTGTCAAGCATTGGTGGTTAAGTGGTCGGTATAGCTGCCTTACAAGCAGTTGTCCCAGGTTCGTGGGTTCCCCAGTAGATGCTTTGACACATCAAAAAAAAAGGTGAAAGAATTCTCTGTCTATGTTAATTAATAAATTGTAATAAAGGATTATATCAGTCTAGAATTTGTATAATTAGTATAATGGAACATTTATAGGCAGTTACTTGGAACTTTCTCTTGCCACCTGATCATTTGTAAGCACAGCCAGATCTAGAAATTGTTTGTTGTCTATAAGATGATTTTTATGAAAACTTCTTTATGTTATAACTTCTTGAAATAAATTCAAAAGTGCCCCCTCCCCACGTTATTTTGTAAAAATAATAAAGATATAACTTAGATATTTTTTTTTTATTCATACAGTCCCACATTATTTTACAACTACCATTTTTTTAAAGGTGTGATTATAGAAATTATTTTTCTATATTTTGTACAGCTGTAACTATATATTTTTTATAACTCAATATTATATCGTAATTATTTATCTCTTAAATAATTATACAAACTATATAACTTTATTTATATATTATGATGTATTTACTTGACATTATAAAGAAATCGAGTCATATGTCACATGACCTAATTTAACAAACTTGTATTACAAATGTTATACATAGAGCTCGCAAATAAGCTCTTAACAAGTTTTGCAGAATACACACATTGTTAATAAAATTTGTTTTAAGAAAACTAAACATTATGAAAGTGTCAATAGAAGACAATATATATATATATATATATATATGTTTTAATACTTTGTTGTTTCATCTATTAAACAATATTTTTTTGTAATGTCATTTCCAAGAAACTTTTTTCTTTTAGTTTTGACATCTCTGCTCTAAAGTATTCAATTTGTGTCAAAATTATAATAATGACAGTCTTCTGTCTTCTAATAAAAAGTCAGAAATTGATTTGAAAGAAAACCATCTTAACTCTGTAATAAGATGAGAACTTGAAATGCTAAAGATAAAATAAAAATACAAATATTATTCATAATAAGATCCTTGAAAATTACTTAAATCAGTCTTTTAATTTATAAAACAATTAAGCGTATGTCACGCTTGAATGTGAAGCTATAATAATATACAGGAATT
This sequence comes from Epiperipatus broadwayi, assembly GCA_028023455.1. Taxonomy (NCBI): domain Eukaryota; kingdom Metazoa; phylum Onychophora; class Udeonychophora; order Euonychophora; family Peripatidae; genus Epiperipatus; species Epiperipatus broadwayi. The sequence goes on from JAQFVV010012419.1 coordinate 10,372,536, forward strand.
AATATACGCTAAGCGCTTTCGAGGTCCTTTACCTCATATTCATAGCGATGCTGTGAGCTGCGAAATGTAAAAATGGAGCGGGAGAAGTGGTATGCAAAGCATATGCAAATGGGCTAAATAGTCCAGCGTTTAGAGATGTCGAAGCAGGTGTCACGTCTATTGATAGAGTTTTTATTGTTATTGATGTAGTACGCTTCTCTGATCTTCCGCTTAATGTCGTTTTTCTCGATACA